>JAYKKI010000130.1:827500-2027500 GCA_039881145.1 Druceiella hillmani
CTTTTGTTAATTTGGCTAAAATAACTAGTAATAATCTAAAAAAGGAGTTACAATCACGTTATGTAATTACTTTTATGAACAATAGGGCTCAAATTTGATTAAATTTTATTACGATTCTAATTTTAAAGTACTTCATAAATTATTCACAATTATTAAAATGTTTCACTTACTACATTATGGGACCATCTTTACGTATATTTCGTAAAAGTAGAAATAACGAATTTCTAAGTCAACAACGTAATATAATAAAATAGTTTTTGAGGAGATTCTGGAAAAAAACGAGTGTGCTTTAGACCACACGACTAAAGTAAAACTTGAAATTCATAAAATATGAACTTTAAAATTTATTTACAATTTTATTCACTTTAAACGTAGAATATTTAATGTATTGAACAAAATAATAATTTATAAAATTGTTCAAGAACGAAATGAAATTACAAAATAATCAAGAAATCACCATTCGCGTAACGCTAGCAAACTCGCATATATATATATATATACATATATATATATATATATATATATATATATATATCTATATATATATATATATATATATATTTCATGCACTGGCTATGAGAGGAAGAGAGAAAGAAAATGTGCGCGCGCACTGCTCTCTCTTGCTCCTACGGTGTGATACAGACAATAGGCTTGCACTGTGTCTTAGATATACGAAACATAACTGGCTATGAGAGAAAGAGAGAAAGAAAATGTGTGCTCGCACCTCTCTCTCTTGTCCCTACAGTAATATACGAAACGTAACTCTCTCTCTTTTTGTCTTCACTAACTTATATCTTCCTCTCAACTTCCGTTCGCCTCGCCCGATCACACTTATTGTAACGCTCTCGTCACGCATTCACCAGCTTACTCCCCAAGTGAAGCGTGCGTAAAGAAGTTTCACTTCAAAAAGCACGTGATTTTTTTTTAAATGATGTCAAAAATTGAGTTCAAAATTTAACTTCACTTGCATAGGTTAAGACGTACAGTAACATTTTTAATAATTGGTATTTCCTCTTAATTCTTGAGATGTTTAAAAGGAGGATTTCAGTAAACTGAAATAAGAAGAGTAAACCAAAAGTTATTATTGTTTCGTTTCATTTTGATTATTTTGTGTAATTCTTTTTTTAATCTTGGAAGAGTAAAATTTTATAATTTTTTTGAATATTCATTTTGGTTTATTTTTATATATAGTGGAGAGCAGAACCTTTTACACATATTGCAGAGTAGAATTTTTTGTTATATCTAGTATAGACAAGAGGTCTACATATAATATTATGATCTAAAATCCAGGTTTTAAATAATTTGTTTGAAATTTACACATTGTTTGAAATATCGTATATTTAAAACCGTAATAAATTCATTTGAACTAATTGCCTAACAGAATATACTTAAAGTAGCCTATTCGCTTAAATATAACCTACCTGTACTAAAGTTACTAAAAAGCTTCTTCGTTGCAGGCTATCACAAAATGAACATATTTATATATATATATATATATATATATATATATATATACATATATATATATATATATATATATATATATATATATATATATATATATAGTTATACATATAGTATCTTAGCGATATATTTTCAAAAACCATTTTTCTCTGTCATTGCATAAAAATTAACTTTATAATTTTAAAAAAGTATGAGGGCTTTTTTTGGTTTGATATGAAGTAATTCAAAAATTATAATTTTTCGAAAATATTTAAAAAGATAATTAAATAATTTGGATTACAAATAAAATAATTTGAATAATTTTTATTTCAACATGAAAGGTGCAAGACATAGTAAACTCATAACATAAATTGATTTGATTAGCTATGAAACTAATCTCCAATAAATATAACGTCGCGAAAGAAAATATATAACACCATTCGTGCGCTTCTATAATGTAAAAAATAAATATCGTGAACAATGAACGAGATCCTACCTTAAGTTTAGTAACTAAACAAGGCAATATTCGATATAGTGAACAAACGTAACAAAGTACTTATATAATTACAATGAAAAATATGGACAATCGCTAATATCTCTGTATGTTAGTGTTCACCAGGCACTACAGACGTCACGTATATTTACCAATAAAACGGCAAAAAATTTAACAATCAATTTATAATTTTATTAGGAATGGCTTTTGTTAGTTTACGGTAATTTATACGAGAACTTTCTCCTCGCCTTCGTACTGAAGTACTTTACTGAAGGAGTTAATAAAGCCATTTGGTTTTTATTGACCTCTGTGTGTATGCTAAAAAAGAGTATCGAAAGTTATTGTTTAAAAAGTTTCAGGCAATTTTTTTGCGCCGTGGACCTTTACTATAATAATATTGAAACCCCAATCGTTTACTACTTACGATATTTCTACACAAATTATGTCGTGCGACAACGCATGAAGTGGCATAGAATACTGCATTTGAAGGTTTTATTAGAGGTACAAATTCAGGAGTAATTTTGTCACTAATTTGTTATTTCATTATTATTTACATTTGATTTTAGAGTAGGAAGATGTTTTTCTTTTCTTTATATATTTATGGATATCATTTTATTAACTTGTAATAAAATTATTTCATATATAATTTTTAACACTTATTAAAATTACAAAATATAATAAAGTATTTCAGTTAATAAAGCAATGAGATAATTCGGATTATTTTCATCCTCTGAGAGAAATTGGTTGCTCCAATATTTTATCTCCGTGAACGAAATACTCATTTGCTTTTAATGAAGAATTTATCATAGCCTATTTTCATGTAATTCTTAGTTGATATTCAAATTAAATTAAACAATACTTCACTTCATATTCCATTACGTGGTTATTATTTTTCTTATCTGTTACAATAATAGATGCGTGGTTTGTAATGTCTTCCAATTATAATAAACATTGTCTAGGGAGTTCAGTTTGGATCGGGATATTATTATATTCGCTTTACCCACTTGTCCGTTTATATGTTACAGATTCATAATTCCTTCAGTTTGAAGGATTGTAATGAAATTAAAAAGAAACCTTCTTGCATAACGCATTTCATTTCTTCTCTCATTTGTTAGTGTGCTAGCATAGCAACACCTACAATAATAGATGGGTGGTCTGTAATATTTTAATTATTATTAACCTGATATTTTATGTTATAGTGTTGCCATTTCACAAAATTTTATGTTTTATTTACATCGAAACAAAAAAATTTATAACAGATTTTCTTGATTTGACTTTTTTTGTAATTTTATAACAAGCTGCTACAATTCGTTAACAATGAAGCAACTTTGTTTTATTCCAAGCTTCTGCGGAATTTAGCATACACCTTTTTCCATTTAACGTCTCTAAACAGAGTTTCGTCTGCCCACTCCTCTTTCTTCTTAACGCTCGACACATATCTAATCCATAATAACCTCCTATTTATTAAGTACCGATTAGATATTAGACGGAGCTTAACCCAATAACGATCGCTGACGACTTTATAATCAACGGACATATAACAATTTCAATTTTACTGAGGTTGGGGAGGAGAGAGATTTTCACTCTTTACCATATTTATTATTGACACCCGTGTCATTATTATGTATTTTCCTTCGTGACGTAAAATTTTACAGACACATAGTTTTCATCGCAATTTTTAAAATAAATAATGAAATTAAGTTACTTTATACAAAATATATATATATATATATATATATATATATATATATATATATGTATATATATATATATGTATGTATATATATATATATATATATATATATATATATATATATATATATATATATATGTATTACGTATTCAAACACATCGGAAAATATTACATACCAACTAAGATAATAAGATAATTTTCAATAGTTTTACTTAAAAAACTATAACCAAATACCTTACTTCTGTAACACTTGACTTTTTTTGAGTTACGTTTTTGTCGAATATCATAATATTAAAAAAAATTATTTGCAATTTATATTATATCCGATTCCCGGGTTTTATTCGGCACAAATTTAATAGAAGCATCAATACATTTCCAATGCTATTAACAAAGCTCTACTTAGAATTACCTACAACAGCTAAAATAATAATATTCCATTAGCAAGTATTATTATACGGACGAGCACATTAGAGAAACCATTGGGGAAGTTTACTAAGTCAAAAAATCATAACAAAACATAATATTATCTCAGAACTAACGAAAGAAAGTTAACCCCGTTCAGTTTTCAATGTAATCTCTCAATGTTTCCTTGGAAAAAATTACGCTATATAGCATAAGCATATTTTCTATTTATTAACATATTTTCTTAATAAATAAGTTTGCCGTTCGGATTGATATCAACGTTTAGAAAATGTCTGCTCCCACACGTACCTACATAAATCAACCTACGAGGATATACAGAAAGGAATAAAATTATTTTCCGATTTTTCCCGCGCATTGTCAGCAGCAGACATAAATGGTTGTAAATCAATTTCAAAACAAATAAAGAATTGGGTCTCGCGTACGTGTATATTGCTAACAGCGGTTGACTCAAATATGCGGCCAATGGTTCTTTCGTATTGAAAAATTGTTTATTTTTGGTTTATTTTTAACACAAAACATTTGAAAGGATTGATAAGGTATTATCAACTGGGAAACAATTTTAAACTTTATTTGGTGGTTTGGCCTACGGTAATACTATTTATAGACAAAATTTTATTTTGTTACTGGCAAAATATATTTATATTACTTACTAAGGAGAAAGAATGTCGTAAAAAAATAATTTTATACTTTTTTATTTATTCGAAAGAGGCAAAATTATGTGAAACTAACCTTTTGGTTTGAAAAAATATGAAACTATCACTGTTTGTTGTGTTATGACCTATAATTATCTTATATAATTAGATATATATATATATATATATGTGTGTGTATATATATATATATATATATATATGTATATATATATTTATATACTATATTTATTACCTTCTTTTCGTTAAAATTCAAATGCATAAAATCTTTTACGGTATATTTATTTGCTTTTAATGGAGTATATTTATTTGCCATAAATGGTTGTACTCAGCTTTGCAATAAAATTTACTTTTCGTTTATCTATATTTCAGTGACGAATTGACGAGAATTTTCATCAAGGCTTTGTTATTTATACTACAATTTATATATGACATCTAATGTTAATTCTTTAAAAAATGTTCACACTTCATACGTGAAATTTCTCAGTCCTGCTTAGTATATTTTTAACCTTTTTTTAACTTCACGCAAAATTTTTTGTAAACCGAATAATTCATTAACTTATAATAATTTACATTTTATAATTGTGAATTAAAATATAATATAAAATCACTGTTATACTCAGGCAAATGAATTAATTATTAATAATTCTGAAAAATCCATTATTAATTACATAAATTCAAATTATTAAAATTTTCCAAATGACTATACATATTCTTGACTAAATTATAATATTTGATTTACATTTTTAATATAGAATTTTCTAATAAAATAAAATGACAAGATAAGAGAAAGGAAAGATATTTTTACCGAGGCTGATTTTCCTATTGTCACCTTTATGCTATATCACTTACCATTTACAAAATAAAATCCGTGTACTCGTTGAGCATTTTTAGACTGGCCGCTACCAAAACGGCTTCGGCAGCAGCATGAAAGCAACAATAGAAAAATATATGACAACAAATGAACGAGTTTTATACTTTTATACAAGGCACCGGCAAAACTCTGTGCTGGTACCAATGCTAGCAAACTTGCCAGTGCTACCGTCTCGGCTGAAACGTGTGTACATTATGTAATTACAGAAAGTGCAGTAGTGTACGTGTGAGATAAAGCGCGGGGGTCGCGAGGTGAAATACAATTTCGGGTAATTATTGCAACTTCAACTTATTATAATGACAATTTTTGTAGAAATACTTTATTTTGTGGTGTGTTTATTTGAGAAATATTTGTAATTTTATAAATGCTTTTAAAACAAAAAAGGTATGTTCCGAGATGTAGATGACATTAGATACACTGCAAAAAATCATAGAAATCAGTGAAGATTTAGGAAGAGAAATACGTTGCCGCTATTTGGATGAAAATTCGATACTTTATTACTGATGAAGCAATGTAAATTATTTAAATTATTAAAACAATTATTAAGATTAGTATTTCTTAGCTGCATATTATTAATAAATTTTGCAACTATACAGTATGTGCAATTACTAATTCACATTTTATGGGTATGGAGTTCAGTGTTTTATGGGTAGACTGCAATGCAAACATTTTTTTTTTCAAAAATCCTACCATTTTTTTTTAATTTAAAAACTGTCAAAAGTGAATAACGTGGAAATGCATCAACCAATACCTTTTTATTTCGATAAACGAAAGAAATGTGCCAATATTGCATAAACACTCTACTTAGCGATCGTTGGTGAATTTTATTTTTCTACTCTCCCTTTTACTTGCATAGTTTACGAATGAAGGTTGAAAAAGTATATAGATTGTATTATAATTCAATTTCAAGGTTAATTTAATTTCAAGGTCAAGATTATCTATAATTCGTAAATAAAAATGTTTTGCCAATTGAAAATATTTAACATCCATAATTCACCCAAATATCTAAGATTATAAAAATACTATCATCGATTTTTAAAATAAATTTTCGGATAAACTATTATTACAATATTTATTCGTTTGTCCTTTAGATTAATTATTATTTGTTAGTTAATTAAAATATTGGTCAAATGTTTATTATGATTTCAAAATAAATCTGGATGGTTTATTTATTTTTTATATGCCAACAATGAAAAATATCTACCACCAATCAAAACGTTTTAATCTTTTTGAAGGGATTGTTATGGTTAAAAGTGACAGTTGATTTGTGAAATAAGTATAATGCGCGTCAGTGGTTTTTCTTATATATTTGTAATACGTTCTGGAGTTAATGGAATTAGTAATTTTCTCATTTTTTTATGCAAGCAAATATTTGGACATTATTTCAGTGTATGCCGAGTGTAATTATCATACTGGCTTGTCTAGCTAACTATAGCTATTTCTCTTTCATAGTTAAAACGTGTGTGAAATACGGGACAGATTGAATATTTAAATACTCATAAGTCGTAATACTTTTGAAGTATGTAATATAGTATGTCAAACATACACGAATACTCGTTTTACTCATTACGTTAAATATTGTTTAACATTATCGAAATTTATAAATATTTACTCAATACGTTATCGAATATACAATATAGAAATTTATAAATATTACTCAAACGGCAAGTACGAGTATTCTAAAATAAGGATTTTAAGTATTATGCTCTTTTCTTCTGATGATTCTCCGTTTTTATATTGGCATAGTTGAGCGTAATTACTTTGTAGTGTAAATATTGCAAATAAATAGTGCATGAAAAAAACTAACTGTAATTAGATTAAATTCTAACTTCGCCGTTATTTTCCCAAGAAAGTCCAATGTTATATGGAAGTATTTTACCGACTTGGATAATTTTTTTTCTTGTAATATTTACAAAACTAAATTTTCATTCAAAACAGCTACATATAATTTTGAGAAACCTTTGAATAGAAAACATCCAATTTAATAAATAATTAATACGGAACAATTTGTTAGTTCCGAACATCTTACTACGTAATGTTAAAAAAATGGGCTAAATTAACATGGCAAAAATTTTTAAAAAAATTGTTAATAATGTGATCCATTTTTTTTAAATTAATGGTAATTACAACAACTAATGAGAATAATATTTTTTTAAATATGCTATCAAAATGACTATGCCAAATGAATCATTTAGTTACTAGTTCTCAGTCTGGAGCCATAAATATTTACATTAGTATGAATATAAAATGAAATACTGTATTTTATTAAAAATGTCTCAATTAGAAATTAAAGCAATTCCCGCCAATTTTGGTTGAAGGATATGAGCGTTGAACCCTTATATATATATATATATATATATATATATATATATATATATATATATGTATGTATATATGAAACTCTACTTCTTAACCCATGAATTTTAATTGATATGTACTACATTACAAAATCCTATAATATGTGTATAAGTATCACGAAAAACTGTATAATATATAAGATCAAAATTACATGTGCTATTATTTCATTATCGATATTAACTTATTTGTTATTTAATTATTTTACATAAACAAGAGTGTAAATAAAAAACAAACTGAGTGTCAAATTAACGCTCACTGATAAACATGGATGTAAATCAATTTAGCGACAATTTAGCAGGCATCGACACCGGCGTGACAACGGACGTAAATATGTAAGAAACATATGAACAGGTTTTCCCACTATATAATACCGGTACTAGTAAAACCAAGTAAACTCCAATTTGCTGCCGTCGTGGTCACAATGTAATCTTGTGCATAATTACACACAACATGAAGTATTAGCAGTGTACGTTATACTTGGCCGATGCGGTATTTTGAGACACTGAGTATGACGGGTACAAGTATTATAAAACATCGGTGACAGATATCGGTGACAATATTTTGTCGACGAGTATGGTTGTGAAAAGACCATATTACAAATGGCTATAAACTTACGGTCGCGAGAGACGTAAAATAAATCTTAATTGTAATCTATTATGAAGGGTTCAACGTTTTTATATATATATATATATATATATATACATATACATATATATATATATATATATATATATATATATATATATATATATATATATACAGTTTAATTATATTTGCAAGTAATATATCTACAACTAAGACTTTCACAATCAAATCACGCAGCATAGTTTTAAATAATATACATCGAATATATTTTAGGATGCTTGTATTGAAAATTTCCATAAACAAATTCTTCTTCCATAAATGAGCGACCATTTCTTTACTTGCATCGCCATGACGGCGTTTCTTCATTTATTAATTGAAAAGTAGTTTTTACCTAAACTGGTATTAGCTAGTCATTTTGAATTTTATTAAATTTTATAAACGGAGGATTAAAGTATATGGTACACATAAACATGTTCCTGTTGTTTTTATATTGCATGACTTATTTGCTTATTAAGCAAAGGTCAATTATTTCAGCACCAAAAACGTTGTAGCAGTATCGATTTATTATAAGTAAATATGTTAAAGAACTTTTTCTCAAATCAATACTCTCCATACACATTAATAGTCTCCCTTACAGTGGAAGAGGGAGACCTTGTATTGTCATTTTTTCTATTGTGTCATGTAGTCAGCCAATAAACGCCAAGATACGATGATTATTTTTTGAATCAGACATACGACTATGTTTAAGGGAAAGGTGGGAAGGCTGTATGCCTAGAGCATATATGTATGCCTAGAGCATGGAAATAGAAAGCTAAGGAATGCATACACGTCTATGCTTCGTGTGCACTTTTTTGTCAATTTATGACATAATAAATGTGAACGAAAGCACGTCCATCGAGTCGAATTTTCATGCAATCAAGTAAAGACAAATTGCTTCCTCTTTGTGAAATGTATGAATTTATTTGGGTTCGTGTGCCGTAAAAAGTGAAAAAATTAAAACGGAAAAACAAGTGAACTTTAAAACAGTGCCACTCATCATAAATGAATCCACTTTAATTTAATTTTCGTAATATATATTATTCGTAAATAATTGTCATTCGAAATTATTTAAATATTAAATGATATACCCAACATTAATCAGAAATAATTATATGGCTTTGTATTCTGCATTGAATGTTTGGATAACATAAATTGAACACCACAGATAAGAGTAATAATAATAATTATATACCAGTGTATTAAATTTTTATTGGAAATATATTTCTAGATAGTGTTTTAGTATTTATATATATATATATATATATATATATATATATATATATATATATATGTATATATATATATATATATATATATATATATGTATGTATATATATATATATATATATATATATATATATAATACCAAAGTATTTAATAGCGTGCTATCATTGGTTTCATTTTTTTTATTATTTTCAATTTTCAATTTTTCGTTCTTAGCCAGAATAGCATCAAATTATTTTTCTTGTAATATATCACATCTGTTCATGTTCCACTTTTTCACTTAATTCTTAACCCTTTCATTTACATGGTTACTATGATCTTTAATTTGTTACCATTTTTATGATTTATTAATTTTTAATTAAAAGTCTCCAAAAACCAACGTACAAAGATAAACGGGAATAAATGTTGGCTTCCAACAAGAAACAATATCGTTCGCTCACAATTAGCTGCTTAATGTAAAAGATACAAGCTAATTTTTAAATATGCCGATTCGTCGTTAAATTTATAATACATGTATTTAGGTGTATAAATGTTATTACAAATATAATTTATTTTCAATACTTATATACTATAATATCATAAGGCACACGCTATACGTATTAAACATTCAACATTTTTAGCATTGCTTTGTAAATTGTTATCTGTAGCAATTCAGAGCGGTACAGTGATTTATTTATTCATTTATTTCTTGAAAACCCCATGGAGTTTTCATAACATAAGCATGAGGTTTCAACAGACTTACCCATATTACTGCGCACATAGAAGGACATGGCACAAATGATTATTTTCTATCAACATTTTACTACAAACAATGATTGTTTCAAAGCGAACAATTATTGATTATATGACCTTGTAATTTTTATGCAAAATTTAAATTAAGTTTAAAACCATTCCGGAGTTTACTTGCTTCAATATAAATCATCATGCAAGCTGAAACAGAAAGAAAAAACGAACATCCATTTTTTTTCTTATGCAATGTCAGTAGGGATTAGGTTCATATACGCCGATGTTGGGCACGGAACGCAGAATCAAAGATGAATATTACATACAACAACATTAGCTACGAAATTGTTTGATAACTCATTTCCAAGATCGTTAAATTTTTTATAAAATCGGCTTGAATGTTAATTGCAGTATCTTTAATAGTTTCAAAGTTATATCAGTTTTTAGAGAAATAAAACAACAGGTGCAACTTTTGTAGAACGTGACTTTTCTAAATTCTATAAAAAATAGAAAAAAAAATGTTTTCTATAGTTTATTATACATCGTTGTTTTTGTAATTTTAAGAAGTTTTGGAAAAAAATATAATATAGTTGGGAATTAGTTTATAACAAATTGTTAAGTTAGTAAACAACTAAATTAACAAAAAAAATTAAAATTTCGTAACTAATTATTTAAACAATAGAAAAGTGAAAAAAACTATTATAAACAATTAAATATAGTTATTAAGAGAAAAATCAAATATCAATCAATCAATGAAATATTTGCAAGACAATAAAATGTTTAAACTTTGAAATAGTCCATTTGTTTACAAAAAATTATTAACAAATAGCGGATAAAAAATTTTTGTCTAGTCAATAAATGCCTTTTATTAATAAAAAATAACAATATAATGAAAATTTAAAAAAAAAAATTTAACATTACTTTGATTTTTAATTTTTTGTTAAAGCTGAAAAATTATTATACACAAATTATTAAAATTGTTTAAACTTTTATGACTTGATATTGTTAAATATGTATATAAAGGAGGGACTAAAATATAAAGGAAAGGCTCCACGAACCGAAAGAATTTTCCGCCAATTATTTAATAATTTTTTTTAATATACAATGAAAACGCAAGCTCGAGAAAATTTTGTTAATTAACAATTGTACAATTTGTTGAAAAATTAACTTTAAGTCAAATTTCTAACGCACGCGAATTTCTTGAAGTGTTCTGAATACATCTTTTTTAAACATATCTTAAATATTAATAGCTTATGAGATATCGGCAAAGAACAAAATATCTGTTTTTTTTTTCATCTTTAATTGTTTATAACTTTTGCAATTTTATTATGAGCTAATCCACTTTTCTGGCACAATTTTCTAGACATTATTCCGGATCCAATGAGTTATGACACGTATTTTTAGGACGCTTAAATCTATTTAGTCACTTTTTAACTTATTTACTAGACTACAGAACGGGGCGTTTACTAAAACATGCAGCTGGTGGTTTTTTCGGGCCCAAAAATTGTAAAAATGTTTACTCTTGTCAACCTAGATATTGCTATATTATCAATTATACTAGGTTGACGGCTTGGTTTATGGTGGAATTTGTTTTTTCGTAAGTTTATTTTGTTACTGTAGACATAAATTTTAGCTTCCATAGTAAAAGAAAAAATCATGGAAACTACAATGTTTATTTATGCGACACAAAGGTAAATTTGTGAAATTAGCTACAACGCCTTTATGGTTTAAGAAAATTATAAATATGTATCGCTACATATCAGATACTTAATGTTAAAAAAACTATAATATATTTACACAGTTACAAAGTATTAAAAATAATTATTGTTCCATGAACTATAAAACTGAAAAGTAAAAAAGTTCCCTCTCCCTTCCTTTATTTTTTGCAAACCCTTAGGAATTAATAGATAAGGTTTAAGTATGTGTTTGAGTATCTCGGTCCATTGGTTATAAGTTAATAAATACTTGCAATTATAGCGGGTTCAACTTCAGTTTTTAATAAAGCCAAGTCAATATATAATAATTATGTTTTGTTTTAGATATATAACTAGAATTAAATACAAAGAAGACTGAGCAGATATATATTTATGTAAAGGACCAAAAAACTCATTTCTATATAACTGCTGTAAACCCACATTTACATAGAAATGTGGAACAGAAAAATTTGTTACAGTTTTCTGGAAACAAAATAACTGCTGCAGAAATGATTCCGTTAATGTTACCGAATTACAAGAAAATATAAAAGGCATTGATAAGAATAGCCCTAATTAGGAACTACTCAATTTACGGTAGATAAAATATTATATATCCCAAAATTTTAGTATGGAAATGTTTCGACGATAACGTCAAAAATTGCTTCATAATAAAAAAAATATTGCTGTAAGTTTCAGCTAGTCTTCACCTATGGTAAGTGTGACATCTCGCTCAAAAAAGTTACATTCGAATCAAACACCTATTGGAAGAATATGTCTCTCCCAACATGCGTTGCGGTAAATGTACTTGTAATAGTAGAAAATTATAAACAGTAAAACATCGAGAAAAGCGTTCAGACATAATTTGAAAAATTATTTGGAAAGGTCAAATTAATACACAGTACATACAAAATCAATTTTAAGAATGTCGTAAAGTTAATATTGGTAAAAATATTCATTATACTTTAATTTTTCACAACTAAATAAAACTATGTGATGTAGTATTACTTCTACTTTATTTAAATTCTTTACCATGTACTAGATTTCGTTGTATGACAACATTTCAAGTGGGTAATTTATAAAGGTTGATACTTCCAACACCATTTAAATATTATACAAAACGATAGCGGAAGCGGGGTTTGCACGGGTTTTTCCACTGTTTACGTTAATGAGTATATAGTAGGGAAGCAGTGTAGCTTTTATTATATTTTCGAAAGTTATACAATACACAAATATTTTAGTGAGGGTAATAAATTAAATTGATGTTATACTATGAGGTTATACAATGCAAATATTCCGGTATACGTAATAAATTAAACGGATTTTATTTTCAGTAATATATTATTTTCTCTACATGTACTTTTGTGATATGTCTCTTTAGCTGTGTGACCGGGCTGAAACAATTTTAAAACTATATCATAATAAATCAAGAACTGTATCAGAATACATCACGAAAAATACTAATCTAAGAAATTTACCAAATAATAATAACATTTACCATAAATTCATCCCATACATAGATAGTGTATCAATAAACTAGGAAAACTCTTAAATAATAATGAATAATATCACGTGTCCCTATAGTATTTTATATAACTTGGTTAAACCCTTGCTAATGATAAAGAAAAATAGATAAATATAAAAAGATTGGTGTCTCTAAACTTAAATGCAACGACTGCGATAGCGTATATATAGGTCAAACAGGAAGAGATGTTACTTTCAGATACAAAAGAACACATCGCCAGCTGAAGAAATAACAAACCATACACATCTCACTTTCTAAAACATCTTATTGAAAATAACCACCACACTCATACCAACAAAGATCCCTATATATTACAAATAAATAGAAAAATTAATAAATTCAACATCCTGGAAACATTAGAAATAAACAAATATAAAAGAGACACCAACGTTAATATATTAAATGAACAACTCAATACAATATCATCACTCATGCCTAATGTCTTCTAGACATAATATAATGAGACAACATTGATACTGCAGTGAACTTCAAATTGTTTCAGCCCGGCCACACATCTAAGGAGACACATCACAAACGAAAACAAAAAATGGGAGATATGTATATTTAGTTGTATAAACTTGTTTTTACTGTCAGACGCCCTTGCTGTGTATCAATATATTACTGAGAATAACATCCAATTAATTTATTACCCTCACTAAAATATTTGTTTATTGTATAACTTTCGAAAATTTAATAAAAACTACACAGCTTCCCTACCATATACTCAGTAACGTAAACGGTGGGAGAACCTGTGCAAACCACCTCGCTTCTGCTATCGTTTTGAATAATATTTAAATGCTGTTGGAAGTTTCTAAGAATCAATCATTACAAATTGCCCACCTAAAGATATTGTAATACAACGAAACTCAAGTCGTAGTAAAGAATTTAAATAAAGTAGAAATAATAATACATCATGTAGTGTCATTTAGTTGTGAAGAATTAAATTAAGTATATTTCTACAAAACTAACGCCAAATATATTCAATAGTTCATTGTACTATTTGAGTGGTGGTGATAGATAACATAAGAGAATATCTAAAAAAATAGGTATCAAAATAATTTAGTACCATTATCACCAAATCGTTTCAGTGTGCATATTGAATGTTAAATACGTTAAATTTATAATGTTTATGGAAATTAGTCATTCTCTTGCAAATTTCTTTGTTTCTAAATAAATCTAAAATTCATTTATAAGATAGAAAATGTTTAATAGATTCTATTACAATTATTTTATTATTCGCTTATGTCCAAAACTTAAGCCTTTAAGCAAAAATGGACATTAACATGAATAAGTTTCTATTTTCTGCAGTTTTTTGCGGCAATATTTTGAAACTAAAGAAAATAATACCAATGAATCACCTTTATGCCGTGTATATAGTTTGGGTATACAGTTACTACATGATTAAATTTTATTAGACGTAGGAATTTATTAAATTATTGTTTATTAAATGAAAAAAAATGTTTAACATTTGTCTCCTTAAATATGTTTACTTTATGGAACTTTTCACACAGTTTCATTTAAATATAGTTTAAAATTATTTTTTACAAGATGAGTTGTTATGTATTCTTTTTAGAATTTTATTTGAAACTTTAACTTCATCGTGCATTTAACCGTAGATTGTAGTACAACCGCCATCGCAGAATTCATAGAAAATATTTAACAGAGAATTATAACAATGGAAACCTATAATTTATCAGGCTGGTATTTTCGGGAATCAAAATATTTTTCAAGGAAGGGAGGCCAAAGGGTACATGCGAAAAATAGGGCTCATCGTGTAATGAGGAGATCAGGAGACCGGATTCACCGTTTGAATATTTTGATTCGTTTAATACTTCACGCTCGTAATATAATTATAGCAAAGGGATCACCATTCCCTCTTGTTACCATCTTGCCGGTGATGTTACGTTAATCTTTTGTGCTTTTGCGGCATGTTTTATTATTTTATTTTGATGACTGGTTATAAATGTCCTTAATGTATTTATTAAGACCTTGATGTATGCTAGTTTTCATTTTTTTATTTATTTATTATTCTTAATCATTTCCGGGATTACTGAATTTAAATTGTGTTAAATATTAATACTACGATAATTAAATAAGACTCCCAATTATTTAAATACATGTGAATGATAAAGTTATTGACAAAAGTTTTAATTTCTATATTCTTAAGATTAAATGTAAAAAATTTAAAAATTTTAAATTTATTTAACAAATACTCGATTGGAATTAAAATATTTATTCTGCTATGTGTATATACGTTGTGTTTTTATGTAAAAATAACTATTTAAGTAGTTTTATCTGTTGATATTGCTATTAAATTATTTAAGTTTGTTTTTTTTGACAAATTGTATAACATACTTTGGCAGTAAAAACAGTAATAGTTGGTAATAGAGTAGTTCTTCTTGAAGAAGACCAAATTCAATGTTTTTTTATTATTTAGTAAGCCTGAAAAACATTTAGAAAGAGTGATTCATTTAAAAGAACACCAGGATTGAGAACAAAATGTTGTCTTGAGCTCAAGGACAACCGATATATTGTGAGCCAAATGTAATCGAAAGTCTCTATTACGAGAAGATTTCTATAAGTTGATATCCACAGTAAAGACCGGTTAGAGGTCCTAAATTACTCCGAGGGTACCGTATTGTAGTCAATGTTTCCCCAAAATTGTGCGACATGAATGATTGTGAAATGGAATGACGCTTTAATTTTTATAAAGCCACAATCTCTTTATTTGGCAAAAAACGAAGTCGCCAGTTGCTGAAAAAACTTGGAAATCATTAATAAAACGTATATTTCGAAGAGATTTTGCATTGCATCAAAGGCTCTAGTGTTTTGAGCCGCCTGAATTTTTATTAAAAAGGCTCTCTAAATGCAAAAATATACATCAAGCAAATCTTAGTTTCTCATATATAATCAGTATTAGCCGTTACAGGAGGCACTGCTGTCTTCATGGACGATAACGCTCGAACATATCAAGCGGGCAAAGTAGACGCTCATCTGACTGAGATCGAGATTCGCCGTTTAAATTAGCCAGCATGAAGTCCCGAACTCAGTCTCAGTGAGCGTCTGTGAAACATTCTGAAACCACGTATTAGAGCTGTACACCCAGCCCCACGGAACATTCGTAAACAATTAAAAACAATTATTACGTCCGAATGGGGGGTGTATTCCTATAGAAATCTTTGAAAGTCTCATCCAGGGCACGCCAAGAGGAATTGCAGCAGTTATATCGGCAAAAGGACGCCACACTCGATACTCATTTTCTTTTTTTATTTTGCAATTTTCTTAAATAAAAGATATTGCTACTTGCAGGCCCCCCTTTTTTTATTGAAACGAGTAATTTGAAATCGATCCAAAAAAAAATACAAATTATGAAGACTAATTTACAAGCCAAAAGTTTTATAGTCTTATTAAATAATATTTATTTAATTCTGTCGCATAAAATCTAATTTCCTGACGCTAAAAGCGTCAGGAAAGAGGTGACGCTAAAAGCGTCTTGAACTAATCGAAAAAATCGTGAGCCCCATTTTTTGCAAAAAATATAACTGCAAAATGCTTGACATTTAATTTAAATGACCGTTATTATTAGCAGATAACGTTCTAATAGGTACATATTTTCCTAATCATTATTTTCTCACATTAACATTTTAATATTTCACATACATTGAATAGAAAAAAAAAATTTTTTTTTATTCTGTTACACGGAGTAAACTATGTACTTAATACTGACTCCTTTTTGTACTAAATACCCATTCCTTTATTAATGACCGACTCCATGAACCTAAAGAAATATATTAATCTTATATTTAAACAACCGTACATTTGAAATCACCATCATCAAACAACCATCTTCATAATATTTATTCGCAATTATAAAACGTGATTCACAAATAAATGCAGCAAATTTTTATGCTAAATAAAATTGTATATCATATTTTATATAATTATATCATGATAACTATTTTTTGTAGAATAGTTACATAGGAAACTGTGGAGATGAAGTTGATATTATTACATGTTAAATTGAGAGCTTCAATTAAAAAGAATGCGCATTTTATTCAGTGAATTTGGTGGAAGTGTATATTCATTCATGTTATTTTGCTTATTTTGCCTATTATAGCGATAATAATGTCTAAATGTCGCAAAATTAATAAACATTTTTTGATTCCTTCGTACATACTCTAAATCCCTTTGTTAGAATACAAGAAAATGTATGCGACTGACAAATTGTCAAGCAGATTTTACATTTTATTGAATATTGTTGTTTACGGTAAAGTCGCCCCTTTCTGCAGTGTGTGGCAGATAATATGTAAACTGCAACTCCGTGATTGCACTTCTTCTATTTTTTCTATACGGCTATCTCCCTCTGAAGGTATCTATTGGTCCTGGTTCCTAATTCACGAGTATCTCTTTAATCAGCCACGCGGTACCAGCACAAGAATAATTCAATGTATTACGGGCCCAAAAGCCTTGGCGTCGAAATAGTGCAACAATTAAAAGTATAATAAGCTGTCTGAGAACATATGTCCCATATAATCGTCGAATACGTCGAGCCATCATCGTCCAGAGCAAGGTAAAATATCTTCAAACAATTATTAATAATAATCAAAATTAATAGGTCGAGATAATTATTCTCTTTGGAGGTTTGTCGCAAAAACTTATTTTCAACATGAGGAATTGTGGGACTGTGTAGAATGTAGAGAAACCGTTAATTTAAAAGACAATTTAAGGGCAACAACGAAAATGATTTTAGTGGTTAATATATTGCCTTATGTTCATATTCAAAATGCACATAATTCAAAGCAAGTCTTGCATAATCTACCTTGCGCCTTCAAGGATGAAGAAGACTATGTTGAGAGAATGCGCAAAAATATGGCCCAAAAATTTCGAGATATATATTTTTTTGTTGACAAGGAATGGCTGGGAATACATACTGTTCCTCTCAAGTTTATCAGAATTCTATAAGCTAATGGTCAAGGCAATCGAGAACTCGGGCTCAAAAATAAGGATAAATTCAGTCATGGCAAAAATTCCACAAGATGTAAGAAAAAACGAAAACGGTAGCAAGACATTTACAATAAATAGAAACTTGAAATGGAAAAATTACGTAAGGTACGGAGATAATCCTCAGAAAGGACTGCGGTGTTTTAAGGGAAAAAAATTCGGTTACAAAAGAGCCGAATGTAGAACTAAGAAACAACCAACAAACGCTACTGCTTTCACCGCTAAGACCAATGATACTGAGGGATGGTACATAGACTTGAGCACCTACATACATCCACATGTCAATGCAAGATTATCTTTGTCATGTGGGTACGAATAGTCATCGCAACGGGGACAGCGTTGCCTGTTACGACGATACAAGTCACGGATGACAATTCACTTTTAGTGAAGGCTCGTCGGGCCGTTAGGCGAGCTTTTATGCCCATGATCAAGGCTCATTTAATCAATAATAAAATTATGTTAAACGATATATTGCATGTGACTGATTTGGCAACAAATCTATTATCTATCAGTCAAGTCATTAAAAACAATGACCAAATAAAATTCATTAGTAAGGGTTGTTTCATTATAAATAAAAGAATGAAAATATAGCTGCCGCCAGTCTAGTCATATATGTACAAATTAAATACATGTAGTGATATTAAACACAAAGAACTTAGAAAAACGGCAGAAAAAACCAAAAGAGTGTAATTATCTAAGTGTGATGACAGATCTACCGGTGTAACATGTAGAGAAGACAAACTAACGCAACGCCGTCTTAGATGTAAAGATTCTAAGATCACAAAAGTACTAGACTTGGTACATTCATATATATATATATATATATATATATATATATATATATATATATATATATATGTATATACACACACACACATATATATATATATATATAAATATATATATATATATACTGGGAATGAGATTCGCATTATAACTAATATAGAAATTTAAATCTGCCAGGAAGTTTAGGATTTACGGTGAGTGTGGATTATTCTTGTTAATGGCGATGTCACCCCTTCCTGCACAGTCTATAGTAGATAATATATAAACCGCAACTCCGTCATTGCGCTGCCTCTCTTTTCTCTATACGGTGATAAAAATAGCAGTGGATATTTCCCGGATCCTAATCCACGAATATCTCTTTAATCAACACACAGTTCCATATATTCAACTAAGAAATTAGATTTTAAGCAAAAAAATTAAATGAACATTCAATCTCTTTAATCAACACACAGAAGAATAATTCAATAAAAGTGCTATGACACCAACACATAATTTGTTTTTAATATTTGCAGATTAAAAGATAATACAATTTCAGGTTATCCTTTCCAATAAAAAAAGATAATATAGACGATTGCTTTAAATTAATCACTTCCAGTTTTTAAAAAACATGAAAACTATCTTTTTTGTGTACTTATAGATTGAAGCAGATAATATTGTATGGCAATGAAAATTTGACGACGTTACTTTGAACGAAAACACGAGATATAATTTAGTACAGTACATTTTATTTATTTTTAGGAAACCATTATTAAATTATACAGAAATAGCTCCGACAATCTTATATTAGTATTTTTATTTATGGTTCAGTGATAAATTTAAAGCATTTATTTACTTTTTATATTTTAATATGTTTCATTTTCATTTTCAAAAATTTATGATGAGTTCAGACATTATGCAATATTATATTTACAGAGATTAAATTAGAAAATAAATGCCCAAATCAAATATATTCAAATTTTCTATCTATCAAAGGGGTAACAAATATATATACTTCCAAATGGGATAAAAATATAAGGTGATATGTATATCGCAAAATTAACAAAACAATATAAAAACAAACAATTATTTGATGCTTAATTTTTTTTATAATTTTGAATACAACGGTTGTGGAATTAATATTTTGATGGCGATCTAATATTTCAGTAGCTGCACACCGAAACGAAATGAACTTTAGAAGATAACAAATTTATAAAACTCACCGGGAGTAAGAAGAGAAAACTTTTTGTGAATTTTTATGTACAGGTATCGTTAAAATCCTAACAGAGTATTTCGAAATATTACTCTGTTACAATTTTATTATATGTTTAAATAGGATTATGAAAGATATTGTATAGGTTTGAGTATAATTTGAACCGTTTCAAATTTAAAGTTTAATTAGAAATTATAATATTTTTATTTTTAAAAGTATATTATATAATTTTTTCTGATCTTTTGAATAGAAAGCACATAGATTTTTTTTTTATAAATCTACACGTAATCTAAGAATAGTCTACACGTGTGTAGTAGTATGTAGTCTACACTCTAATGAGAAAAGAAACACACAAATTCGTGATATCTTTATCGTATCTATCTATATAAAATCTCTTGAGATTTTTAACTAACTTAAAATGATATGGCGATGGAAAAAATTGCGTTTGTGACATTAAAATTCCCACGCGGAGCGTAATCATAAAAGGTTCCAGAGAAAAGTACATTATCCATTTATGGCCTCTTTTTCAACGCCATGAATCTCCTGCTATGTCTCCATATAAGACCACTCAGATATACTGTCTGGAACGATATAAAAGAACGCAATATCGCCCCTAATATGAATTTTTCGGAGTGAAATTATATGTCATGGATTTTATGTCATCAGTCTTTTAATAAGAATTTTTCTGTGCTCAAATTTTTATTTGGAAAAGTCTGAAGTACACCTAATTTTTGAGTTCAAACCAATTGTTAAATAACTTTCAGACCGAGAAACTCTGTTTTAATTTAAAAATTACATTAGGCTATTGCACAACAATTTCACATCTTCGGTTTGATAAAACTATCGAAAAGAGACAATTTTTCTAATTTTATATTTTCGAAATAAATTTACTTTTACATCCGGATTCTTTATATCAAGCTCAAGTAAAATTGAGTTTTCTCAACATTCCATAATTAAATTGGACTGACGATTAAATTCTTAGATTTTCACTTTCATTGAATTGAACTTCATAGTTCATGATCTATTTTTTTCGAATTATAAATACATTTACAGAAATCTAAGTTTAGTTTATATGCAGAAAACTTAAAAGTTTGGCCTTAAAAAGTTATATAAAAGTGGATGAGAAGTAACACGAACAAACAAAAAACGTTCCATTGAATTTCACCTAACTGAATATATAACATTTCTAATTATTCAGCATTTATTCTCAATTCAATTAATGTTTTGAATATTTGTACAACTTTTTCTTTCCTTAAGACATTTAAAAGGGAGATTGCAGTGTAATGAATTATTAAGCGATTAAAATCTAAATTATAATCCTTTGGTTTCATTCTAATCATTCTGTATTTTAATTTAGTCTATACTAGAAGAGTAAAATTTCTTGATTTTTAAAAATTTTCAAATATGGATATATTTATTGTCAATTTTTTTATATATTTTTATACATATTACAATATACAATTTCTTTTTATGTAAAACTACTACAAATCAAGGCCATTAAGTTTTGTTTAATCTTATATTAAAAATATTATTCATTGTTTTTATAGTAAAACTTATATCAGGTAATCACTTACTGTTTACGATAATTCTATGCAAGTTATATATTACGACAACGCGTCAAGTGGTACTTTTTCGTAACTGTAATTACAAACACGGAATATTGTATTTGAAGGTTTTATTATGGTTACAAAATTCGGGGAGTCATTTTGTCACTTTAACGTTGCCTTATTATTATTTACATTTAAATTGTTTAAAAGAATGTTTTTTTGTTCTATTTATCCGTATGTCATAAAAATAATTAATTCGTACAATGTATAAATTATAATCCTAGCATTATAAAACATAAAAAAGTATTCAATTCTTCATAACAGAAATATAATGGCTTTTCTTTTCATCCCTTGATAGATAAGGGAATAAGGATACGTAATTCTAAATAAGTTTTATTTCTCATTGTAGTGGAGGGTTAATACATTAAAATAATATTTTAAACTCCATTTTTTTCAAGACGTGCTTTCATATTTTAAATTATTGGAAATAAACTCATAGTACATTTTGTATATCAAGCCTTCTTGCTGCTTTATAAGTTATGTAGAATAATAAGTTTGTGACTACGTATATATTGTAATGCATAAAAAGAAATAAAATCTAACCATGTAGAGTTAAAGTTATACAGTATATGTTCATTTCTAAGTTTTAGGAAATATTTCGACTTCAATATTCTGTTAATGAAAAATGATAGTTAAGAGTAAAACACCTACGAGAAATATCTAAATTTTTAAAATTATGTTCCCACTGCATATTTTTCAGTACAAGTATTTAGAATATTTTAAAGTAACAGTACGATAAGCAAAATTTTTAAGCACGGTCCTGGTTTCCTGACTATGGCATAATTACTTAACTATACCACAGTCAGAGGGCGAAATATTTATCATAATTTGCATCCCGAATGTGACGATCTTACGAGATTACTTGGTGTATATGTATACATATTTTATATTTGTACATATGTACATCTCGTGGCTCTTCCTGGATAGAGAGTACCATCGCCTCCCCTACTTTGTCTTAATAAGAAATGGTGTAACAATTTCAATTGCAAATACGTCAACAGGTAACAATATATATATGTCGTCTGAATGGCCGGAATTTTGTAAAATGTTGCATTTATTTGTCATGTATCATTTTTTTCAAATTAACCAATAAAATAAGTACTGCTTTTAATTTTATAATAAAAACAACATTTTATTTAGAGAGCATGACATTTTACTTAAAATATTTCCCACATGAAATAATAATAAATTAATGAAAGGTAATTGGCTAACAGAGTTTAATTAATATAGCCTTTTTGCTTAAATATAACTTAACTGGACTAAATTTAATTCCCCTTATATCTAAATGGCTTCATTAATAACCAGCTGTTTACCGATAACCTTTCCTAATTAACTTCGTTGCAGACTACCACAAATATATCCCGGTTTCACATCGCAGCTATTATGACCTCTAAAAATCGGCCAAGAACTAGTTAGCAGGTGTAAATAGGAACTTTTAGGATGAGAAAAATAACTTAACACTTTATTAAGGCTTTTATTTTGCCAGATTAATATATAAATACAGAAATTTACGGTTACTTAAGACTAGTACTATTAATTTTAATTTGATATTGAGATTTAAACTAACAGCTTCAATTTAAATATTATTGTCAATTTTAGTAAAATACAGACTGGGTGAAATAGGTCTTACCACTTCATATTGCTGAAAAATTTTTAGAATAATATACTGATAAAATACTTTAGTAGAAATATTTCCTAAAACTTCAAAATTTACGTATATTGTCTAATTTTATTCCTTCTTGGTTAGATATTATTTTCTTTCAAATAATACGTAATAAAAATAGTCATACATGTATTATTCTAATTATATAATTTATAACTAAGCAGCAAAATTCCTTGATATTCAAAATATGATATGGGTTTCTTTCCAATAATTTAAACGCGAAGGTGCGACTGACGAATAATTATTTTTACTAGAAGTCAGTAAAACCAAAACCGAAAATGAATACCTGAAAAAATTAAAACAAAATACAGTGTTCTATTCTAATACTTAAATTGAAATAGTAAAACAATTGCAGTGTGACAAAATAACTCCCCGAATTTTATAACTATAATAAAATATTTAAATACAATATTCTATATTTGTAATTCCAGTTGCGGAACGCACCACTTGATGCATTGTCGTAATATTGCATGGAAATATCGTAACTAATAAGTGATTACCTGAAATAATTGTTTCTGTAATGATAATGAATTCCAAAGTGTGCATAACTTAAATATACTCACGTGAAATATCTTAAAGAATTGCTTTCTAGCCTCTTCACTGAAAAAATATAGATCAATAAAAAACAATTAGCTTTACTTCAGAACAAAGGGTGAGAGAGCAAAAACTCCCATAAAAATTGCAACAGTCTGGTTCGAGCCTTTTTTGTAAATATTCGTGATATTATTGGGCCCGATGAAAACTAAAACACATAAATACTAAGGATTTGTCATGTTTCCCTGGAGCTTCAAATAAATGCTTCATTATTCAAAATACTTTATTTAGATTATTGACGCTTACAGATGGCGTTATTTATTTTCCTTCATGACGCAACTTTTTTCAGGCATGACATTAAATTAAAAAATTGGTTTTATACGACATATTTTTTCTACGACTTATAATCCATATGTTATTTAAAATAAAATTCTATAGTAAAAATATCAAATCCGTATATCCGTTTCGAATTATATGTAAAAACGTCAGATATTTTTTGAACTTATGGAAAATTAATCGTCTGAAATGTGGTGCCAATTTCAAATATACCTAAAGAGCTATTTTAGGCTAAAACTAAAGTCAGTAAAAGCTTTTTGGATATCTACAGAGCCAATATAGTATATTTTTTGGCATAAAATTTATTTTTCTATCTCTGTGTTACAGTAAATTACACCACTGATTTAAATGTGAAAATTATGGATAGTGTAATTTAACATATTGATTTGGCTAAAATATGATGATCCTTATCTCTAAAATTATCTAAAAAATATGGGAATGTTCTAGAAACTTCGGCCATCGACATATGTAAAGAGTGCGATAAGCTCTCACTGATTCAGTAGTAACTGAGGCGTTGCACTATTAACACGCATAAAATATGGACAACATTAAGACGCATGTGAGATACTGTCTACTCTTTGAGTACCAATCTGGTCACTCTGCTGCCGAAGCTACGCGTAACATATGCCAACGCGTAGCTTCTGAAGCAATATTTGAAACTACTGGGAAACGATGGTTCCAGCGGTTTCGCGGCGGCGATTATTCCCTGAGTACCTGTCGCTATCTAATTAAACTGCTCAGCCACGCTCTGACCGATCGGTGGAATTAGATAGCGACAGGTTAAATTTTTTAATTGAAGAAAATAGCCGAGTAACAATACATTAGTTAACTCGGCTCAGCTCGGGGCGGCAACTAAGCTTGAGTGCTCCCATGGAACTACAAAGTATCCTTTCAACGCTTGGGGAAAAGCTTCAAATATGGTGCGTGGGCACTATATGATCTTACCCCGGACAAGCCTTGCCGTAGCCCGGTGCCCATATAACCAAACGGACCCGCTTCAATATTTTGGGTTTTGGTTCACAGATCCCCCCCCCCCCGTCACCAGCCATTGATTTTTGGTTGTTTATATCGCTCAGCAACGCCTGACACGAAAAAAAAAATTGGATGATGAAGACCATCTACAATAGTTCATAGGCCAATTTTTTCATTCCAAACCACCTGAATTTTCGATAGATGTTATCCGCTCCCTGCCAGTGCATTGGATACATGTAGTAAAAAACGATGGTGATTATAATATCGACGATTGTTTGATGAAATATAAAAAATTATTATGACATTAATGACCGCTCATTACTTATTAGCCAACCCAAAAAATCAGGTTTATGGATGGACTGACAGGAAATTTCACAGGTGATTCGTTCACATTTCTTGACACACGAAATCTGATATTAATTCTTTGAAAAATTTTCACACTATAACCTTGAAATTGTTTCATCCTGCTGTGATATTATTTATTATTTTATAACTCTTATTTTACTCTTTCTTAATTTTGCATAAACTTACATAATATAGTAATAAATATGTATGTATATATTTTATATATATATATACATATATATATATATATATATATATATGTGTGTGTGTGTGTGTGTGTGCGTGTGTGCGTGTGTGTTATAATTAGCTTTAGTATATAATATAATTATTACAAAATCAGTCTAAGTGTCACACAAACATACAAATTGACTTTTGCAAATACTCGCTTATTATAATTTAACAATGGAATGTTTGACCTACTTCTATTCGCCATTACTTACACATGTTCCTATCACACTTAAGCATTTAAGCGGAAACGAAAAGGGCACAAAACGAACGTCAAATTTTTTTCCGCACTTTGTTAGCCACAAACGTCGAACGTTGGATGTTGCTGAGCTGTTTTCACGGATTGAAAGTGTTGGATGCGTAGTTTTTCATGATTTTATCAAGTTGAATGTTTGTATGATAAATTGCATGCCTCCATTAATCGAAATCGATACAAGTAAAAGCATTGGCTTGGTTTTAAAAAATAATTTCATCCATATTTTTTATTACTTTTAATAATGTATGAACTTATATTTTAACTTTGTTAAGTTTAATAGTTTGTGAACTTATATTTTAACTGTATAAAACTTAATTTTTTTAAGTAAGCGACTAGAAGGGGAATCTATTTTTTTTTTGGATTATGATTATTACCATGCAGTATAATAAAATAATATTGGCCCGAAACATAAAAATAATAAAACAGAAAACTAAATTTGTTGTAACATTTAAAAAAAGTAATGTTTATTCAATCCATTTTAATTTTATTTGTATATATTTAATAGTCAATACAGAATATTTCTTTCACGATCTAATGTTTAGTTTTTGAAACAGACATAAGACGAGGGGGTTAAAGGAAAAATGTATGGGCAGACAAATGTCTCTCTAGAGACAAAGAACAAAAACTAGCGGCTTTCTTTGGCTATCTAGAAGCGTAGAACAAAGAAAAATTCTATTTTCTATAAACTAACTAATATATATATATTATCTTCATAATTATTCTTTGGATTGTCTACATTTTCTTACATTTTCGTTTTTATAACAGAAACGGAAGCGAAAAGAGAACTAAATAAGCATCAGATATTTTTAATGTACACTGTTAGCGGCAGATAAAATGATTAAGTTAATTTAAAACGAAATTAATTCAATCTAGTATTCATATCTTGCACGCAGTACGGAGAAACGTTTAGTGGCAGGTAAGGTGTATGTTTTTTTAAGAACCATGAACCTAAAGTTAGGAAAATTATGTAAACTACTTCCTCATCAGTATAGATTGTTGTATATAATAATTAGTATATATATATATATAGAAAAAACGTAAGTCATTGAGTTTTGAATTCTGTAAAGTTTACTGATCCGCAAACGGTGTGAATTTAAAATATAACTACTTTTCAATAAAGCCCAAGTCAATAAAAGTTGTTTTATTTCTTAAAGCGAAAAAAAGTAGACGTAGATTTGAAATATAATTTTGTTTCTTAAATAAATAGATAATCATCGACGGCATTTAAAGTTATTTGACCTACGTAACGACTACAATATTTTCTTATGTGCGAGTGTATATATTTTATTTTTCTATACGTTTATTTGCCTAATATCGGGACTATTTTTTCACTGATAGTTTATATTAGGTACCGTACTGAAATATGAATGTATTGTGTTTATATTCAGCTAATCAATCAATATGTCTAATCAGTTGACCTTGTATATTTGAATTCAAACTGATTGGAAGTCACATGAGCACGCACATATATTATTCTCTAAAATTGTGTCATTCATAAAAGAAATACACCAAGTAATTATTTGTCATTCTTTATATTTGTATAAATACACTATTGTCTTCCTGTAAACATTTAAATACCTGATATGTAGCGATACAGAATCTTTATTTTTTTTAAACCGGGAAGACAATGTGGCTAATTTGATAAAATTTATCTCACTGTTGTTTAAATAAACAAATGTTAATTGTGTCTTCGATTTTTTTAAATATAAGCCGAGACTTAGCCAGTAAAACGAATTTTACGACAGGTCAAACCGCCAACCTTGTATAATTGATCATATGAAATTTTCTTGCTTGAGAAACGGAAAAATCATGCAATTTTTCATTCCGAATGAACCAAGTGGAAGGACCAAGTTATTCCATCTGTGTTGTTTGGTGCTTCTAAATTTATATTATTTATCTAGTTTTTTTCTTTTAGCTAACCTTTTATAAATAAATCTTGACATTTTTAGTATTTTGAAAATGGTACAATAATGATAAAGCGCAGAAACATTTATGAAAATGTATAAAAAGCTATATTTTTACAAGCAGAATAATCAACAAATCAAACAAACCTTTGAAGGAAGACTATATATCTAAGTGAAGGATATTGAAAAAAAAAAGTCTAGGAGAAAACGGAAAAAGATAAAAGGTAGGGTCGGAATTTTGGGTCGATATATATAAAACAAACGCAAGTCTTTCAATTTTTTTTAATTTTAAACAGGCTGAAATAAATCCGAAATATGAATTAATTTCACTTGCTTTTAAAATATTTTTTTTACAAATATATAATTTGACCGTATTACATTTGTGGTGACTGGAAAATTCAGCTTCACAAAGGTAATGTATAACACCATTTATAAGTATCAATAATGCAATTAATTTACAGCGTAAACAGCGAATTATATCCTACTTCAAGTGGAACCTTTTATTACTTCGTAAAAAAATCGTTGTAGTGAATAATTATAATGGAACCGTTTAATAAATGTGCAATAGAACATATGGAATTACGCTAATATCTACGTTGTTTTTCATCAGGCACAAGTCACGAACTTTTACTAATGAAACGACAATTTAACGACCATACTGCTACTGCTTTAAGAGCGGTTCGACCCTTTTCGTTATATCGTTATTGTGAATGGGACTAAATCTTTCTTTTATTCTAGGTCCTAAACCATTTTAATGAAAAAGTTAATAAAGTCAATTACTTTTAACTGACTACGTTTGTCAAAAGACGCTATTAGAATTTTATTAAACGGTAAACCCTTGAGGTTGCAATATTATGAAAGTAATAATTGTACCAGGCGATCGTTTGTTACTTATGACATTTTTGTAAAAATTATATTACACGACAACGCATTAAGTAGCGGATTCCGCAAGCGGAATTATGTGTATAAACTATTCTATTTGAATATTTTTTAATGGATACAACTTGAGAAAATTCTGTGAATAATTTTATTACTATTTCGTTAATTTATTGTGACTTACATTATGTTATAATTTACCGTAGATCCATTCAGTTACCCATTAGATAAGTAATTGCACTATCCTTTTATATCTGCATCCGAACTTCTTATTTATCATGAGAAGAAAATAAATCATTACTATTTTCATGCAATCGATTTTACGTTCCATTACGCGTAGTTATTATTCTTATATCATATCTTTTAATTTCTTTCAGATTTACTTGGGCCTATTCAAGTATCATGAGTTTTCGCCAAGCGATAGTAATTATGAAGTATGAAAATATGATTACATAAGTGTATAGGTGTATTTGTTTTTTATAGTTTGTATATGACTGTGTAAGTTTTATGTAAATAGTTTTCAGTTATTGATGTAAATTTTTGAACGATCCTGCAAGTGAAAAAGGATTATAGGTGTTATTATAACTTTTCACAAATTCTACATCCTTACCATTTCGTTCTAAGACCAGTGTATTTTCACATTTTTTCAACTATTGTATATTGGAGATTATGAGAATTTTGGTATAGCTACGCTACGTCTGCCATCTTATTGAGAATATTGATGAGGATAATTAAAATCTATTAAAATGTAGAGTCTTGTTACTCAATATTGTCCCTGTCATAATATTATATAATTTGTGGATGGAATTTTCATGAACAGATTGCGGTATATATTTATATTTTGGAACACTGTTTAATAATTTGTGTTTTCAAATATTGATAATATTTGGCGTTAATTTTGTAGAAATTTGTTATCTGTTGAATAATTTCTGTTACAACGTAGACAAAGGCCATTTATAAAACTTGAGAGTTTAATAATGTATTTCTGATAATTCCACCTCTATTACTTGATCTTTATTTATTTAGGAAAAACTCGTCTCGGTTACGCAACGCTTCCAATGCAAGTTTGTCAACGTTTGAATAACATAAGTCTTTGTGATGCTTCTGTGAAGAGATATTCTGGCTCATTCCGTAATTTTTGTTTGTTTGTCAGTCTTTAAACCAATATGTTGCGTGGTCCTGTCTTTTAAATTTAGAATAATTAGATTTGTATCATTAGCAACAATTGATTCGTATAAATTAGAAATATTTAATTTTTTTACGAAAATATTTCTTGATATCGTAACTTATTTGTTATGTAAATTAATGATATCTCGTATGTCTTTCATCAAGAAAATGTGAGAGTTAGCCATTTAATACTTCGTGTAAAGAATGAATATTGTATTGTTTTGGAGAGTTGAGAAATCAGTGTTTTTGTTTTTAAGTTTTGGTGGAATTTTGTTACTAATATATTGAAAATACATGCTAATTTTCGAGACATTTTTTGTTTAGGTCAGTATGTTTGTTTTATCAGTGAGACGCTGTTGAAGTACTGTATTGCTTATTGAAATCTTAAAGCAATTTCATATACTACTTATAAATCACTAATTTCGATATTTCTATGTATGGAATGTGTGAATGTTTCGTTTGCAAAATTTAAAGTAGTTTGTGGTATTGGGTTAGTATATACTAAGCAATCAAATATAATGTTGCCTATATAATAAGTATCATCCTCAAACAATAAACACAGTAAGTTAATAATATATGTGTTAATATTTAATCAATTTCTTCTTTTATAATATTTAGTTTACCTTCTCTGATGTATTTGTTATTAATATTTAGTCGTTATTTATTTGCTATTCCCCGTTTAGTGAAATTACGTAAACAGGATATGTTCCATAAATGCTTCATATGAGATTTTCCCATAGACAGTTTTGTTTGTTTTTAGTTGTGTGATTTTATATTATGCTTTAATAATAATTTCATTATGCTGATTTGTTCATCTAATGCGTTGCATTTGTTGTAATTGCGAATTGAAAGATAGTTCTGGTAGAGTCTTTAGTTCTTCTTTAACTCTATTTTATATTCTATCTATTATATTTTGTGTTAATAATGGTTTCTAAATTGTTGCTCTTTGTTGGTCTCCTATTCGTTGCCGATTTAGGTCCATGTTTGGAAATGATTCCATGAACTTTAAATGAAGTGGAGCGAGGTATGTGTAGTATCCCTTTCCAAACAAGTTAGCTTTAGGTAAGTACGTAGAATAAACCAGTTTATTGCTATAGTCAATTTTCTATGCATGGTGCGTGCAATGGATGTAGGTATTATGACGCCTTGTGCCTCCTACACAACATCTATGTGCGACCCCTTTCTTGATTATGATGATGATGATGCTCCAATTGGCGATCCGTGTATGAGATTGAAAGGAAGAATCAATTTACTGAGAATATACTTAATCTCTGAAAACCTCAAAAATTTTTTCGATTTTATAACTTCTGCCATTGTGTGCTATTATAGATACATTTTGTAGAATAAAAATAAGTAGAAGAATAACATTTTCTTTCTATAAATAGCTAGTTTTTTTTGCATATAAATGTTTTATCATAATAAAGCATCTTTTGACTTTATTGTCGAAAAATTTTCATAAATCGGTCCGCTGCTTCCCTTTGCGTTATTTAGTATTTTATAAATCGTGAGTGGAAATTTATTTCTAATGAGAGGTTATCTTCTAAGTGCGTTTTGTATTTTCCCTGATATGCTACTCAGCAGCTTCTTGTATTTTGTGAAATATCATATGCAGAATGTATTCGTTTAGTCTTCACGAAATTATATTTTATTAAATACGAACGATGGATACTGGCTGACTTATAACACGATACAATGGATATATACCTACTAAATATTTACTCAAATCGTATTTATATGTGTTAATAGGGAAAGAGGTCGCCTTCTTCCTTTATAAGGGAGGGTATTGCTATATGTCCTGAGTTTTTTTTAATTTCTTTCTAAAAATCGGTCCTTTTTTTAGCACGTTTATATTTATTTTGTTATTGAACTAATTCATGCTTACTTAATAAAATTAAGAAAATTGGTGCAGTATGAAAATTAACATGAAGGTTTCTATATCTATTTTACATTTTCATCTTAAATTAATAGAATAAAATTAATTCAGAGCGACTAGCTGGTACCAGCTTGATGATTCACAGTTCCTCAGTCGATGAATTATTCCTCAATTGATAAATAAAGAAATGCCGATATGAGGAAAGAGATGACTGCTCATTTATAAAATAAGAGATTATTTTAGAAGATTTTTTAAAAATGCCTCCTTAGTATATTCTATAGATATTATTTAAAAATTACCTGGCATGATTTGGTAATCACAATGTTACCTATCGATAAATTACATGCAATTAATATTGCTATATAACAAACAATAAAAACTGTTATTGAAAACCATCTGTTAAGCAGTTTGAAACGGGGAGCACGCGCAATATGTGATGCGCCATAGTTATTAGTGAACGAGTTGACAACTAAATTAACAACTGACATTTGTTATAGTTGTTAGTGAACCAGTTGACAACTAAATGAACAACTGATCATTATTATCTTTCAGTTAACTATTTTTTCAACCCTTTTCTTAAAAAGGCCAGGATAACATGCGTGCGTTCATGTTTCTTACTAGTTTATTGTCCAAGAATGTATTTGATCTGTTCGTAGGATATATTGTATATTGTCTATTTATAAATTTATCATTAGTTTAACTTGTTTAATCGATAAAGTGTTTTAAATTCGTGCATTCTAATATCATATAAAATTTAATCTAAAGTATATGCACACAAATATTCCACAGTTATACGTTTTTTTAATTGCACATTCTCAGTAGATCTAACTGCGTTTTAGTCATAAATTCTGGAATTTGTTCCGAAATTCTGGAATTTGTTGCATCATGTTGATTCATAAAGATTCAAATTATGCTCTCATATAAGAAAAATGAATAGTTTTTATGAAAACTCAGGTTACTTTTCGTAATAATTTGTATGTAGCACATTATAATTTGCTATTTATTATGCTACGCAGTTGAATAGCTTCAGTATTTCTAAATAAGGTAGCAATGTATGTATGAGAATATACCTTAATATTTAAGCCAAATATTAGGGGATTTAAAATATTAGGGGATACATAGATCATAATGTAATCAAAACAATAGACCTTTACTATTTAAATGAAATATAAATTATATATAAGAATTTTTATGTATAACGATCGAGAAGTTAAGTCTACTATCGATTCAATATTTCGGACATTGCATACTGAAACAAAAAATTAGTCAATAGTAGAAGGAGAAAACTTTTTTTAAAATTGATATGCTCAGACATCATTAAAAGCCTAATAGAGTATTTCAGACGATTTTAAGCAGATTTAAACTACGAGAAAAGATCAAGCTAATTAGATTAGTTTAATAAATTAGCGCCCAACACATTTGCAAATGGCATCTTTGTGAATCCCAACCCTTCTGATTAATTATCCATATAAATTATATACTTCAAAAGTTAACAAAATTTAAAAACCGTGAAAGACGTGTGCACGTTGTTTCTATTTAATTAATTTTGTCGTGAGAAAAACAACGGAATAGGGTATTCTAAGATATTTTAAACAATGTCAAAAATATTTTCTTGACTATTTTGATTTTTCAGAATAAATGCTAAGAGATGTCACAACATATTATATTTAGTCAATTTACTTTAACTCTACTTAAAAGACTAGCTGTTTTGTTAATAAATTGCAAGACAGAAAAAATGTATTAAAAAATTTCACTAAAAAATAACTTCAAACATCGCTATTACCATTTTAAAGTAAATTACTCTAATAATATTTCATGCAATTTTTGAATTGTCATTCCTAAGAGATTTTAATAAACAAAAGAATTTACAAGACAACTGTGGTTTTATATATTTTATCCGCTAATATAATTTTACTCATTTCAGTTCCTGGACACCAATTTGAAATATTTTAGAATAATTTTGAATATAAAGTTTAAATGAAAATTAAAATATCTTATTTTCTAAAAAAATCACATCCCTTTTTGGTCAGAAGATTTTACATGTAAACTCCAGATAATCAAATCTAGACACAAATTAATTTCATTCACAGTCAAGTACTCTCATGAAATTATTAACTAACTTACAATAACATCGCGATTTCGCTCTTGAGGATTGAAATTTTCACTCAGAGCGTAATGAAAAAATGTTCCAAAGAAAAGTACATCTCCAATTTATGGCCGCTCTTTCAACGCTATAAATCTCAGGCTATGTCTCCACATAAGACTACTCCGATACGCATGCTGGAGTGGAATAAAAGGACACCGTATTCCCTATAAAACGAGTTTATTGGAGTGGAAATATTTATCATTGATTTATTATTATCAATCTCATTAATAAACATTTTCCTGCTTCCAAGTTTTTATTCAAAATAAGGTTCGAGTAATGGTTGACTATAGACTAGTTCTACAGTAACTTTTGGATCAGATAATTTCGTTTTATTTTCCAAGAGTCCAAATAGAATCCTTAAAATAATGAAAGCTTATAACAATCTATAAATAAAAAATACATTGCGCTATTGCACAACATGCTCGATTATGATATAGGTTCATGACTATATATAACTAAAATTGGAAAGAAATAATTTTTAGTCAGGTACCTTTTTTGCTAAAATCACATAAACTTATGAACTCCATTTTTGTGGTAATTTTTTTTCTAATTTGGGTAACAGAGCTATTTCTTCAGATATTTATATATATATATATATATATATATATGTATATATATAATGTTCCATATATTCCATGTTCCATATGTTCCATATATATATATATATATACATATATATATATATATATATATATATATATATATATATAAATGTCCCTCAATAATTCACGTAATAATTTATTTATTTATTTACACACATTATAAGTGACCTACTCGTAATGATAAGCAATTAATACTTTAAGAAATTAAAATAAAACAAAGTGTACATTAAACATGAATACAAGATACACAGTAAATATAAAACTCAATGACGATACATTTTGAGTAATTTACTTTCATTTTATCATAAACAAATCACACTCTGGTGCGACTGCGATCAGCTGGCCGAGTATTTGAATACCACAGGAAACTGGACAGTTCCGATTTAATTCGGTTCTAAAGGGTGGATAGTAAACAGGTGGCGATTGCGTGAGCATTGTCGGGAAATTGTCAGGTATGTAAAATAAAAGTTTATTCAATATTGCGGGGCATAGAATTTTTCCTGTTAAAAACTGAAAGATAATTGTATAATGCAACCCTTCTTCTGAGTTGCAAGGAATGGAAACCTAGTATATCCAAGAGGAAGTCAGTAGGAAATGGAAAGAGAAAGTAACCATACTGTTTCATATACAGATATAGGAGGAACTTATATGAACACAATCTAAGTTTTAACCTACTTAGTAACATATGATTCTCTTTTTTACAATACGCAATAAATATTTCTCGTGCATTTATTATTTTTTTTAGAAAGTAAAAAAAATCTTTGATATTAAAAATATATTCGGATTTTCTTTCCAATAGTTTAATATACGAATATAAGTCTTGTTGGATTGCCCCACAGATTTAAGGTATTAGAAGAAGATGACACATAAATAATCGGACAACATCTAGCGAAAATCATAAAGACTGACATATTTTCATTTCCTTCTTTCAGTCGTTACTTGTAATAGTCGGAGCAAGATTTCATTTGTTTCATAGGTTTTCTTAACTCAAAACTCGCCTAGTTTTCCTAGTCACCACGCCCTAGTTTTCCATGTAAGCTGGGCGTCATATTGACAAAATGAATTGCCGACCTCGTAGAATTTTATGTTTTATGTATATATCATTTCTAAATTTACGTAAATTAGTTATTCAAAAAGTATTCCAAAAAATGGTTCAATGTCATGACTATATGTGTGATAACGCTTCATACAGGAATTTGTCAGGTATGTATTTCACGGGTACGTAAAATGTGACATCGATTGTTTCAATTCAAAATTTTCTCGGTATTTATTGTGAAATGTATATTATAATTCTGTAAGCATTTCAAGGTTGAAACATTATCGAATTTTAAATATGCACGCCAGCCGCATATACATTTTGGATTTACTTTTTATCCTTATAAAGTTATAAATCTTTGTAAGTCGTTAGCCTCTTTATAGATACACAGGGGCATGGTGTAAATTTTCACCGTAAAAATAGAGTTATTAATTTTATAATTTCGGTTGCCCTTTGACTTTATGTACGGAAACTCGGCCCTCAGGTTTATTGAAACAAAATTTGTATAACTGAGGAAAGAATATTTAAAAATAAAAAAGCATCCATTAACTACAGGCTGTGTTAATGGATGCTTTGTCATAAAAAAATTTCCAAATTTCGTAAATATCTCACTCTAAAATCACCATGATGATTTATTTTAATTTGACGTTTGTTTAACAGAAAAATGTAAGGTTGATTTGGATTTTAAGATAATTCAAATTTGTCTCCGTTATTATCTTTCGGGTATCTCATCCTTACAGATATATAATGATTTATTATCAGATCTTAAGACCACCTTCGTGTTTCCCTTTAATGTCATTTAATTAAAAGTTTTTTTGACTCTAGAGTTATTCAGGCAAGCAAATTCAATAAATGTATCCATACCATATAAAATATTATAGCAAAGCATTGTTTTCGTACAACACTTTTCTGAATAATCTATTCTTTATTTATAGATTTCCAAAGAATGAATCCTCAAACAAAATTGGTTAAGACAGATGCACCTAAAAATTCGGATCCAAAGTGACAAAGTACTGGGTCAAAACATTTTGACAAAGTAACATTGAATTAAGGTAACAAGTAACATTTATAAAATATTGCAAGGATCCAAACTCTAAATTTCTAAGAAAACAAACCTAATGACGGCAGCAACACGGCTATAGTATTTCAAATTCAAATCTATTGACAAGTGCACAATCGGATGCACTAAATCGAAAATATTAATGGTTATATGTTGTACATTCGTGTGTTGAAACTTTCATTGATTACACATTTTAAATATACATGTTTTAAATAAATATTAATAAATATTGGTCTTGACATCCATTAAAAAAAACAATTATTTGTATAGAATATTTGATAGCAGAAATTGTGAACACGAAGCAACCCCTGTTTTAGTTTTAACAAAATCAATAATTATTTGAAAGTGATATATAATTACGCGTGTAGATAAATGAATTAAAAGATATATGACAGAAATTATTTAAAAAATAAAATACTATTTAAAAATGAATTTTTCCCTCATCTCGTAACGACGAGAGTCGTAGTGAGGAATTTTTAAATAAAAACAAACAGATTTTTTAAACTATTTATATTTATAGGCAATATTAAATAATATCATGTTGTACTGGCATTTATTCAATTTTGTTTAATAATCAAATGTCATAAACAATTTTAAACCGGTTTTAAATAAATATAAATAAAGACACAAAATGTTATCAGTTCTCCTTAATAATACTTATAAATAAAATTGAAGTTTAGGTTAATATGAAAATATTTACACCTAATATTTAATATATATAAATTAATTTGAAAATATTTATACTGAGATACGAGTTACCACTGAATTAAAAATATTTAGGGGCGTATTTTGATAGACTGACTCTTTTGTTTACGGTTTTAATATTCTTATGTGTCACTGCTTCTAATATTTTAAATCTTTGGATTGCCCTTATGACCTCTTCAATTTATGGTCAAATCAGATGGAATTATGTAGAAAAAACTGAAGCCCATATGTTTTGAACACTGAAAATTACCACATGCCATTTGATAAAGACGGAGTTTAAGATTTTATTACTTTTATTTTCTTGAATTTAAAAGTTTATCCAATATCACATAGGAACTGTTTTTGGAAAATTCATTACGCTTTTAAACTTTGCTATATTCTTAAATTAAATTTTTTAAAATGTCATGAGCATCATTTAATGTGTTAAGTTAGTGTTCACTTATTTTTCATTCGACCAGTGCTCAAATAAGTTGTCGTTGTCGTAAGCCGTAAGGCAGTTAGGTATTAATATCAATTTGTTGATACTAAAAACTAGCACGGATGTGACAGTTGAAGATTTGATTATTTCACACGAGTGAAATTCATCATTTTTTTAATTATGCACGGGCAACGGAACAATCACATTTTCTAGCCAAATTCTATCTCGGTTTTTTAAACTTGTTTGACCGTAAATGTATTATAGAGACAGTAAAACGTAAACGTTCTTATATATATATTTATATAGATATATATATATATATATATATATATATATATATATATATATATATATACATATACATATATTCAAAGAATATGAAGTATTATAATTTATTTACGACGATCGAATTCTTTTTGTTTGACTTCTTCAGCATTCACACATACCTTTTTCTAAAATAGGCTGCTTCAATAAAATTGTATATAAATAGATTGTTCCGTTGCCCGTGCAAATGTATTAAACGTGCATCTTGATAGAAATATTTACACTTTTACATTTCATGTAACTCGTTCTCATAAAAAAGGATAGAAAATATATATAATAGATGGAAACACAAATGAAATGAAAGAGAACGGTCCAAGAAATAATTTACAATATTCACAATAATATTAACGTTTAAGAACATGATATTGTTTTTAAAAGTGTAAAAATTACATTTTCTAGCCAAATTCTACCTCGGTTTTTTAAACTTGTTTGACCGTAAATGTATTATAGAGACAGTAAAACGTAAACGTTCTTATATATATATATATATATATATATATATATATATATATATATATATATATACATATATATACACACATATGTTCAAAGAATGTGAAGTATTATAATTTATGTACGACGATCGAATTCTTTTTGTTTGACTTCTTCAGCATTCACACATACCTTTCTCTAAAATATTAGGCTGCTTCAATAAAATTGTATATAAATAGATTGTTCCGTTACCGCATTTATGTACTGCAGTTAAGATATAAATTAGTTGCTACACATATAAGTAACAATTTTCCGTGAAATGTATTAGAATCGAACAGTAGTTCACTATATTATTACTTCTTTACCCACCTTAGTAAAAAAATTATAATACAATACGAATAATTTAATGTTTGTCTTAATTTTATTTGCCATGCCTAGAGTATTTTACAAAATTGTTAAAAGTAATGTATTTAAAATTTTGAAATTAACTGATCTTTTGTGGAAAAAATTAAACATCATATTCTGCCCCTCAAAATTTTTGACGTAATATTCAAATATGAAAATTACTAACTTTACAAAACGACCATTAAAAGCAAACTTGTCGAAACCAGCATCGCGTTCATTATTAAAAGGCCCAAAAACAAAACGCGCTTAAGATTTGAATCAAAAATGTCTCCCAAACTCAAAAATAAAAACAGAGTTACTATAGAATTTAATTTACCATGAAAATATACAGACAGCGAAGCTAACTTAAATCCGGAGCTTTAAATTTGGCATCGTGCTCTTCGCCGCTGCTATTTGCCTCAAGGGCTTTGACCATCCCTAAGGCAATTTAACCCTTCATTTTTAAACCTTTATTAGCTTCTAGGTGTACTGTGTGCATAACATATTATATTAATAAGTTATTGTGTATATAATCTTTGAAATAAAATAATCTCTATATCAAAAATCCTTCGAACCTGGACTACATTTATTTCCCTTGATTCTGGACCAAGGGAAATGAATGACGTCCACTAATAAAAATCATAAAACGAATTAACAAACATGCTATTAAAATTACTTATGTACGCTAATAAAAACATAGATTTTAAGTTTCAGTGGACATAATTATTTATTTTCTCCTTCCTCAGAACAAAATTAATATTGCTTTCATTCGCTACTTCGTCTATTGACTTAATTCTTTCGAGCAATCACACTAAGTGGGATAATGTATTCTGAAAGTATTAAATTGTTTTCAAAGAAATTAATCAAATATGTTTGAATTTATATTAGATGTACGCAAAGGCTTTTTCTCCTTTTCCCTAAATATAGTTTTTTACTTTCATTTAAAAGATCTATTCAGAGATTTTTTATAATATTAATATCATATCTTGCACTTCATTTTCTGAATATTCATCAGTGACTTGACAACTTTCTCCTAATATATTTTTAATTCAAGCTAATAATTGCTACATTTTAAATAAAGTAAAAATAACAAACATTGACACAAAGCTAAATATCCCAACGAAAGAAGGAGGTTGGTATCATGTCCTATCGTGATAAGCCGAAGTGTTTCCTTGTACATGTAATGCGACAGCCCGTTATCGCTGTTTATACCATCACGGTTATTAATGGTTCAACTTCGGAATTTCATTTATTTCAATTAGTTGTAATTAGCATCACTCAATTTGTTTAGATTAGTAAATGTTTCACTACTATTCATTTTTGGACGTAAACGAAATGTAAATGTTCACCAATATTTATATATATATACATATATATATATATATATATATATATATGTATGTATGTATGTATGTATAAAGTCCAGTGTGGGGTCCGCTTAACACCCAGCACCTGTTCTAAAAGTCACATGTCTAATATATTCACATTATGAGCATACGTCGTTTTATATCATTTACGCACGTCCGACGTAATTTCTCTCTTGCGTTAGTTTTGGTTTTATTATGAGTTTCTCGCTCGTTTAGTATAATTTGGTTTGAAAATATTTAAAATTTTCCACCAGACGAGATATTTTGTAAGCCGGCGTGCCTAATTTAATTTGTAATATATTCTCTTCAACTTAATGTGTAATGTGAAGGGTCAGATTTACAAACTTTTACCTAAAAATTAAATGGTTAAATCTGATGTCCGTATCAAAAGTTTGAAATATGCGATTTAGTTTAGATATAATGATATTTTAAAACAGAGATCCCTTCTCTGTTGGAATAGAAATATGTACTTTTTGTATAATGAATATGAAGTTATGTATATACTAAAAATCCTACTCCAGATAACTGTCTTAACAACAGTAAGACATTGAATATATTTGGCATTAATTTTGTAGAAATTCATTATTCACAATTAAATGAAACTACGTGATGTAGTATTATTTCTACTATCTTTAATTTCTTTACCACGACCTAGGTTTCGTTGTATTACAACATCTTCAGGTGGAATATTAGCAAAGATTGCTAATATCCTACCTGAAGATGTTGTAATATAACGAAAGCAAAGATTGCTAATATCCTACCTGAAGATGTTGTAATACAACGAAACCTAGGTCGTGGTAAAGAAATTAAAGTTAGTAGAAATAATACTACATCGCGTAGTTTCATTTAATTGTGAACAGTAAGACAGTTAAAATCAACCAATATTTAAATAAATAATCGAAGGCGTTGAGTAGAAAAATAATATGGAACAGGGCTAGTTCAGCAAAAATATTAATTTTTCGGATTTCCTTCCTGATAAATATACAAAAATATATGTTTAAAATAAATAGTGCACGGTCGCGATTATTTTATTATCAGAAATTGATTAAAAAAATAACTCACAATAAATACCCCTATTTTTTCTATAGCTTAAGTTTTCTTTCAACTATTTTCTCTTTAAATTGATAATTAGATAATTAATAAGCTTATTAATAGAGATGTAGGTAATTAAATTTAAAACAAGGGAAAAATATGAATTTACAAAATATACAGATGTTAATAGTTATGTCAATCTCAATATCAATAAAATCTCTTAATTTTGCCAACCATAAAATATAATCATTAAACTTTCGTTTTACGTTACTATTTTTAAATTCATGAATTTACAATCATTTTTACTTATATTGAACATTTACTTTTTTCGATTTGTTTTGTTTTTTAAAACAATTTATTGTTCTAAAATTTTTAAAAATTTTTTGTTCTTAAAAATAAACAAATAACGTAAATACATGGCGTGATATTGCAAAAATTATAATAATATTTTTGTATAATATCCACATTACAAACGATGAGAAACATTTTAAAACGAAATTAAGAATAATTTAAAGAAAATACAATGAATATAAATGAGCAACATTTAATCCATCCTAAATTTGTGTTTATTTGGCATGAATAGAAAAAGTGATTTTAGGCATAAAAATCACTTTATATTAACTACATAATGAGATTACATATATAAATAGATATTTATTGAAGTATTCTTATACGAAAGATGAAACCTATATTATATTGAGGGAGACCTAGGAACGATGTCAAACTATATGATGATTTAAATCAATTCGAATAAAAAATATACTTTGCAATGTTTATCATTTTCTTGTTATATCATTATGAAGACCTTTTACTTTGTTACAACAAATAAATTCATCAAATCTTTATTCTTTTTAATTCATGCTTAATTTTAATATTAAAAAAACAAGTCACACTTGTGCATAATCTGAACTTGCGCACTTAATGTTCCATACGGTAAGTGGTTTTTAAATATAGATGTAATGATGTGTCATGAAACATGTATTAGTTAGTCTTAAAATATTTTTAGTTTGAAAATTAACAATTATAGCTCTCGCTTTCAATATTATAGTGTTGAAAACGAGATTTTATCTTTGTCTAACTATGACGGTACGCATAGTTAGACAATGATGATAAAGAAAAGAGACAGCGTTAGCAACATTTCGTTTTTAGTTAATAAAATTGTCAATTTAGTCAATATATATTCTGTAAACGTTTGTCAATATTTATCACGTCACAAAGACATTTTGGGTTTCAAATGAGTATAGATTGCTATTATTCTTAACAACAAACGTAAATAATTGGATAAAATAATATCAACTAAAACCATTTATGAGTTTGGAGAAAAAATAATCATAAATATTATTACAGTCCCTTCTGGATTATATTCCCATTTGTGTATGCAAAAGAAAATATTAATTGGACACACAGACGTGAAAACTTTGGGAATTATTTGAAGATATATTTTCTCCAAGCTAATAGGCCTACTCTTTCACCATACCGCAAAATTTGGGAAAACATTGAAAATTTTGTCGTTATTAATGAAAAGACGTTATTACATTAAAAGAAAGTTGTTTGGTCCCGGTTCAACGAACGCAAAAGTACGTTCATGCTTATGACGCAGACTTATTTTCATGAAATTCTCTTAAAATTTTGAATTGTTTTCTTAATTCGTTACGTATTCACATTGTAAATATATTTAAACTTGATTTATTCAACAAGTGGCTAAACATGCGCAATATACTCGAGGTATTTAAGGAAAATGAAACGTCACGATTTATGGAAAGTTTCTCATTAGAATATGATTTGTGAAATTTTAACTGAACTAAATAATTTTGTTCTTTATATTATCAAAGATATTCCATTTGCTTTATATACATAAAGGAAAATACTTTTATGTATATACTAGGTTCCCGAATTAATTCACCCTTTCATCGAAATGATTTCGTGTATTTGTACGAAACGTCTTCTTTTCGGAGTAACATCCACTAAAGTTAAATTACATAGACAAATACTAGAAATACAACTGAGATTCTTATTACCTTATAGTTTCAAAAGCTTAATTAATCAGAATAATACATTTTAATATGGTTTTGTAAGAGTCCATCTCACGCAAGTAATATTAAACCAAAAATGTAATCAAATTAATAAATTCTCATACACTCGTAATATGGATCACAAAAAATTATCAATAAATAACACGTTTTATTATCAATAACTAAACTTGTTAATATATAACTGTTATTTATTTTTCAGAAAACGATTAACTCTAAACATTACAAGATCATACTAAACAAATATAAAGATACACAAGTAAAGTTACATCTATTTACTAATATAATTCATAGTAAAAACTGAAATTCTATTATATTACATGGCAATATAGTATGATGCAAACGGATATGAACCCTAATTTTTAGCAACTAATTTATCATATTCCAGTAATCAGTTATTGGTGTTAATTTCCCAAGTGTGCTCGTGCAAAGGCGTAGCTGGTACGCGTTACTGTGAATATCAATATGATAGTAAAATGAGGGAAACTTTGGATGGGAAATTATATTTTAAGATAGTATAGTCAAGGCCAGGGGTAGGAGTGGGGCTTTTTATATGTCGATTCTGTTTGTCTTTTTCGTGACTGTGGGTAGATAAAGATAATTGTTTTTATTATGTAATATCGCTATGTGATAAATTTCAAGAAAAGATAAATTTTATCTGCTTATCATGTTTACGTAATAACTCTTTCTAATATGAAAAAAATCAAATAGAAATTATTAAAAATACAAAGTTGTAAGACCTTTATTTCGTATTGGAACATAAGTCTATAGATTTCCATATGCTTAAATAATGTAAGGAAGCTTCTCAAATAACTTCTTTGTTTCATCACGTAATACCAATTATTTTTTATGATATATGGATTAAATCATAAAAAATAATCGGTGTTACGTGATGAAACAAAGAAGTCATTCGTATGTTAAATGTGCAGATTAATGAAAAAATATTTAGAAGTTTAAACTGTGTTATGAAAAATAATACTATGATAGTGGTTTTTTACTAATAGAATAAGAACTAACTATTTTACGTAAACTTCATTCTTTTTCTTTATGTCAATCGGAAAATTACCAAATGGTGTAAAATTTAATTGTAAGTTAAGTTAATGTTGTTTGTTATATTAATGTTCAGATAAAAAAATATATCAATATGGGTGAATCTAAAGCAGGAGGAATCAAGTTACACTCGTAAAATTATCGCGAGTAACGATTGTCGACTTAAAATTATTAATTTTCTCAACTACGTATAATTTAAATAATAATTATTGCCAATTTTCTAAAGAGCATTTATTAATTTTTTTTGACCTCAAATAAATATCGAATTTTAAAGTTATTCTCAAGAAAATTATTAATTTACAAAAATGAAGTGTCAACTCTCAATAATTTTCTCTTATGTATTGCACCCTTTGAAACTAGATTTATTTTTGATGTAACTATAATTTTTATTTTTATTTGAATGTGTTAATGTCGTGGCTATTAATGGAACTAATGTAAAATCAAATATCTAAGTGTAATTTAATTAAACAACTTTTGTAATAAATACAATTAAACAAAAATTATTTACTATGTGCACAAAACATTTTCAATAAAACTGTTAACCAATATAAAATTGTTTTAATTAAAAATGTTATGTACATGTATAAAAATAGAAACGTTTTTTATGAAAATCTCATTAATAAAAGTATGGCCGTACACTCACGGGAACTCACCAGACATGTTACTAAAAGTATGGCATAAGTGCTCACAGAGACAACATTTTTGACATAACCTAACTTTCCAAGAGCTGACAGAATAATGAAATGATTGAAAATTTACGTTTAAAGATTACTGGGGCCTATTAAATCCCTGCACAAGCGATCGTGAGTTAATGAGTTTAGCTGAATTTGTTAAAAGACTTTTATATGGCTCAATGATAAACTCAGACAAATAATCTTAGCGTCGGTGCAGGGCCAAATTAATTTACAGGAGTATGTGAATAAAGTTGAAAATAATTGAAACACTTGTGATAATTTAAAATTAAGTCGAGGTCATCTTAGAAACCGTTGGGGAGAAAATTTACAATTAAATGAAACTACGTGATATAGTATTTTTTCTACTTCATTTAAATTCTTTACCACAACTTAGGTTTTGTTGTAATACAGCATCTTCAGGTTGGCGATTAGCAAAGATTATTTGCTAATTAACCCGCTGAAGATGTTGTAATACAACGATGGAATATTTACTAATTGCTCACTTGAAGATATTGTAACACAACTAAACTTAGGTCGTGGTAGCGAGGTTGCATGAGTGTGTAGTCACGTAACTTCACGAGTGGTGTAGAGGGCGTATATGGAATAAATAATCAAAGACTGTGAAAAACTACTCACTCGTTGATACTTCGGAAAATTAAGGGTAGTTGCCTACTACGAATATCGAAATTTATATGTCAGTTAATGAAGAAGGTATTTTTATACCTAGTCAGCCGTTATGGCAAAAACAGATAGGATAGATGTGGAAACCTAACGATGCATGCTCGCGTCTGCAACGTGATACTGTAAGCCTAAAATTACTTCAAATTAACCAGCTGCTCAAAAGTTGAAAGACTTCATCTGATGCCATTATTAAATATGGGACTTCATCTACTAAAAATTATGGAAATGGAAAAAATTATACTATGAGTAGCTCTACATTTTTTGGAAAGATATAATTTAATTATTGACATAAAAGTTATTGCAGTCTTTTACTCTTGATTAAAGTATCTCATTGAAACTAGGATTCAGAAATAATCCACATTAATCTATGTGAGTTATGCTATTTATGGATATTTTTGGTAGTCGATGGTCCTTGGGAAAATGTTTGTTCCTTCTATCACCACTCTGATTCGATAATGTTGAAATAAATGTAAAATGAAAAATCACATTTAGAGTTTTAATTGAATTTTCAGAGTATACGACAAACGTAACCTGCTAAGTACAGATATCGAAATATGTTATCTAATACCCATTTTAATAAGCAGCGTAAATTTTTAGAATAAGGAGAAATATCACTGCGGACCACTGATTTCTTCATTACATCGAGACAATTGATGTCTTTATTAAATTAAATGGGGTTCTACCGGTTCAAAAATGTACGAATTACACAGTAGCCTGCAGAATAGTGCGTTGGTCATATGTAATATTTTCAGGCTTTTTGAATATTGCATGTGTTATTCACGTATGCTATATTCAAAATGCCTGAAAATATTACATTGCGTTGTTAAAAACAACTAGTGCAACCGTTGGGAATTGATTAGAGAAAAATTTAAAAAAATTGATCGCTTTCTCGCAGCAACCGAAACATTATCGTGTAACAATGGGGTCACTGTAAGTCCTTGCAGACGCGCCCCTAAACAGAGACGTTGTCATTTAAATAATTATAAATCTACTACATAATGTTGATCTCGCTAAAAATTTATTAGCAAACTGCACAGGCACTCGAATTCTATATGCGACTTAAAGACTATTTAGTTGTTACATAATTGTTACTTTTATTGATAGTTGATTTTGCATACCAATTTGTATCGCAATCAGGGTCACGAAAATATGTGTCTCATTGATCCAAAATCAAGTTCCATCCTAATTATTTTGTTATAGTTGAGTTTTGAACTATTTTATAAGATATCAAATATGTTAAGAAAAAAATTTGCAATCTCAGAGGAATTGAAAATTAAACGGGATCTGTAGTTTAATATTATAAAAAATACACTTATTTACACCTAATAATAAATAGAAATATTTTTTATTTTTTTAATTTCTTCATAAAGGTGTATTGTTTAATATACTTAAATAATAATTCTATCGTGTATTGAAAATAGCTTTTAAAGTGTAATTTTTAGTCAGTCTAGAGGAGACCCCGCAATATCAGTAAGAGCATAAATGTCAAATTTAATGGAAGGTAAGTGTTAATACCAATATACGTATTTATAAGTTTATATTTTTAAAAACCTATTAATAACTTATCTATATCGGTATTATAAGCAAATAATTAGGTTTGATATTAAGACGTAAGTGTTCGATTGTTCACGTAACACTCGAATTGAATATTTTCTCCACGATATAGGATTTTGCGTCACCTCTCAGAAGGCGCCAAATTTTGCAGAATTATCAGAATACAAAATATTGTCAATAGTTGATTAGAAAACTGCAAAACAGTGCAACATTTACGAAAAACAAGTGAAATCATTCAAAACCCATTTCACTGGACTTCATTCAATAAACGATCAAAAGTACATGGTGACTATTTAAGAATTACATACTTTATTGGTATGTATCACAGTTATCTTCAGTACGCATTCTTATTCATAGGGAATAAACATATTTTCATTTATGTTCATTTCAATAAATTTGAATTATTTCTTTCCAGTTATGGTAATTACCCTCTTTATGCACCTATGTATTCAAAATGAATATTCTCAGAAAATACAACACAAATTCAAACGGAAAATCTTGAAAAATTATTCAGTAAAGGTTGACCATGATCGCGTTGTAAGCCTTAAGGCTTAATAGCAGTCAACAACATTCCTGTTGAAATAATTTATTAAAAAAACATAACGTCTAATAGTTTAACCAGTTGCAAGCACAAATCCATGCTAAACTTACAATTTAAGGACGTAAATCTATTCAGTACGAACAAATTTCGCACTATACGGGTATCTGTATATATTTAGATACATATTAAAATTTAAATGTACATAATGTTTCGATTAGAATGTTCGCAAATATTAATTTTATTTTTCATCGTGTGTTGCACAGTATGTCTTTCAGAAGCGTAACTATTCATAAAAGATTACGAGGTGCACAATTATTGTTTTAGTTTCCTAGTTAACTTCCTTTAAATAATCCGGTTTTTTCTGTAACGCACAACGTGGACTACTGACAAAAATCTTCCAAAGAAATTGTATTAACCCTGGCCAACCCTCACCGATCCGAACATTACGGAATAATACGCTTTAACGGAGAAAACGGTAGAATGCACGACTGAACACTCCCTAACAGAGACGGAAGACATTTAGTTGGCGGCATGCACATCTTGGCTTGTGCGGTAAGTTTGACATAAATTTTTATAATCAGTGATTATATAAAGATATATTAAGTACCTAAACTTTATATATAAATATATATTGTTCTCATTATTTCAAGAATATTTAGAAAGTAATGCTATATTTTATTGTTAATCATATGCATATGATTATACCTAAGTGACCTTACATAATATGTATAAGGAACAATAGGTAAATTTATATTTCCCAAAATTATAAATATGTTGAGTTCTAGGATAAAACTAATTCAATATTGACGACATGCTGCAAACACTCGTAGAATAACCTTAGGTCTACAAAAAAGAAATACATATTGTATTTCCAAAGGCAAAACGTATCATGTATAGCCAGATCAATATTGAAAATAAAAAGTTATTGTCCATCTTGCAAGCCCAACCCCAAGATCATATTTTACTGACTTGTTGCAGTTACGAACATAGCATAGTAAATATTGACGTTTACTGCATTTTCTGAATTATAATTACTTTTAGACATTGTATTATAAAAAACAATATTTTCATGAAAATTAGTGAGAAAAATACAGACTTACAATTTTTCAATATTGTACCATGAATTACCAATGTTACAAATATCATAAATTCAATGTAAACAAAATTTTCGCAAAATAAAATCGAGGCATTTTTGCCTGAGTTCACGGTGTCAAGTACCTATAACTGCAAGTACTTCTATATGGATGAAAATGAAGTTTTATTTTGACAAGTGAGTATACAAATTTTACAACATATAAAAGTTTTCATCGTTATGATGTAATTTTTGTGTTTCTCATGAAAAACAATTAAATTTTTAAATATTTATCAGAGTAAATTTTAATACAACGTAACATTTAAATATTACAATTTTTAATGGTATTTCCTTGGTTTTCTAAACCAAAATACCCATTTTTATCACCCATATTGAATCATCGTCATTCCAAATTAGAAACTGTTAGTACAAACGATTATAAAACCACGAAACTCGAAAGATCATCGACATCGTCTTACGTCCGCAATTTTTTTTTTTATTCATAGAAATATACAGGTAGAAATATTAAAAACAGTATTTAAAAAATTATACTACACATATCCCTTGTATATGTGGAATGTTCACATTACGAGTATTATCTATTTCTTAAAAATAGTTTAGAATATAGTTAAAGTACTAGTGTTAAAAAAAAAAGAAAGTTTTTATAATAGATAAATATTACAAATTTTAGGTCTTAAAAATAATTTTCTTTCATATGTATCGTACATATGAATAGAATAAATAGAAGAACATAAACAAAAATTAAAATCAAAAAGAAACATTTAATGAGTCCTGCTAAAACTGAACTTGCATACCGTAAGTGCTTAAAACTAAAAGCCTTAATCGGAAAGAACTCACTTTGGAGCCCCTACTCTGCCGACTAAAACTAACAGTGTACGTGTGTTAATTTATGTGTATTAAATAAAAATTAATATAAAGATCACAAAAATTGTTGCAGTGGCAACATAAGGAAGAATAAACACAAATTAGGCATGAGTCTGCTTCTTTTCCCATTGCCAAAAAGGAATTTATTGAACTTTAAATTCAGAGCTTTCAGGTGCGGATAAATATTTTTCTATAAACTTTATTATAAATTGTAAGAACTATACTCTGTTTACTGCCTATGAAGTAATGTTTTTCATTTCTTTTTAGGTATTGTTTTATTTGTGAGAATATTAAATTCGATCGCAGTAGTGTTCTTTTCACTCGATTTGCTTTCATCATCGTTTGAATTTATTTTAGCTACTATCACTTTATAGCAATGCCGGAAAGATGCAAGATTTCTCCGGATAAAGCCCGGAAACAAAGTAAGATGAAACTTGATATTTTACTTCATAATTTGAATTTCGTATTATAATATATCAATAGAAGAGCAATTCGTATAATAAATCGGCAAACGTTTAACATTATTTATGCAGAACCGTTGTTTTGGTTCATTGATAATATGGTATGTTGTCAATATAATCTTTTTGAATTTAAGATTACATTTCTATAATTTACGATTTTATATTTTATGTTTTTTATAATAAATTTCTGAGAACGTAATCAAATATTCCCTGAAACGTTTTACTTTTTTTTTGTCCGACTTTTTAAATGTTTTCCCGCTTTATTATAATATATTTAAATGTTATTTGAATCTAATTGTAACAAAATAGGCAACGGATCCTTTTTTTAACATAATTTTATCACCGCCAACCAATAATCAGCTATCCACAGCAAAGGTTTGCGGGTAAATTTATAAATTATGGCCGATATTGGTCTTGTCTACGAAGATGAAGTTTGTATTATCCGTAAAAGTCGTCGAATCACTTTTATTATAAGTAATGGTCTGTATTTAAACGTGCGTAATAATAATCGTTCACCAAATAAATGGGATAATAATAACGTTGAAATAGTGAAGATTGACTTTTTAAAACTTATCATGAGAAAAATATTCCAACACATTAATAAGTTCTTTAGGCTCTATCTCGTCTAGTTCTCAGTTACTGTCGTTGTCTGTATCTGTCCAGTAATTTTGATCGAATGTTAAATATTAAAAATATGTTTTTCTTCTAAAAATTACAGATAACATTAAAAGCAATATCGTCAAGTGTACGGTTTTATAGTAAAAAATATAAACATTTGGTTTATTGAAAATAATTTTAAGAATATTATTAACTAGAAAATTTTGTACATGTTAAATTAAATGTCTATATTGGTTGAATAGTGTAATATAAACTTCCTCTATATATCTGGGATGACATAACAGCCAAATGTCGCAAACGTTACGTTGAATAAGTGCATTCGCTCGTCTGAAGTTATAATTTCCTGAATAATTTTTCACGTTACGATGACAAATAGTTTGTGTAAATTTCCCACGTGTGCTCAATAAAGACTGTTCACAAATGATTCCTTACTCAAGTGAGGGACACATAATATATCGTTCAAATGCTCATGAATTCAAAATAACGTAGATGAAAACGCATTAAATTCATAATTAAAAGTAAAACTAATAGAAGTAATAGTAATGTAAACTTTTTCAAGTAAAATGATGAGTTATAATATTGAAAAATATTTCTCCGAATATTTTAAACGTTTAAAGGAAATTAATATTATAAATTTGAGGAAACTGTTTCTTAAAAAAACTAATGTAAGAAGGAATATAAGAAAATATTAAAATTAAAGACGCTTGGGAATCGTTTTCATTGGCTCAGACACGTTGCTTAATATATGACGCGTGCCATCTTTCGAGAACATTTTTCTTCAAAACATGGCAAGTTTTTTCAAAAATATATGTATATATATACATATATATATATATATATATATATATATATATATATATATATATATATATATATATATGTGTGTGTGTGTGTGTGTGTGTGTGTGTGTGTGATGCACACACATACACACACACACGGTGTGTGTATGTGTGTGCATCTGTTTCAAATTAACATTGTAAGACATAACTTATGAATGGTGATGAATTACTTTTAATTGACTAGTCAAAATACTACAAAAATTTATCTTAGGCATTTTCTATATTATATTTGTAGTTCAGTAATTGTGTATATTACTAATTATACTGCAAATGAAAAATTAAAATCTGAAGATTTTATTTCTTAGTCGAAAAATACAATGCCATATAAAAATAAAACTACGTCATCTAATAGTGTTCATTACTAAAAAAAACAGAACACTTCGCATATATTTACACGTCCATTGTTTTACAACAACTTGCTCCCAAATCAAACAAAAATACATGCAATTCTGTATTTTAATTCGGAAGTGTGTAAAACATTTATTATTTTACAAGTAATCAAAATGCCTTTTCAAAACAGTCTTATCGAAAGACGCGAATAGATCCATCCGGTAAAATGCATTGATCCAGCACATTTTGCTTCTCTCCTCCTGATCGAAATGAAATATCAATATCATTTAATCTTAACGAAGACGGTATACAAATGAAATTTATTGTTATCTCACACTTATGTGGTATTATTTCTATTTTCTTTAATTTCTTGGTTTCATTTAATTATGAATAATGAATTTCTATAAAATCAACGCCAAACATATTCAATTTATGATCTTTATGGAAGAAATGTTACACCGACGCTATCGACAGCTATATTAAATTAGTACTGATTCCTTTTGTGTGAAAACTTTTTAAATTTATTGCATTATCGGAGAATTTAGTTGACGTTCCCTTATTATAAATATTTTTGGTACTTTATTAACATTTTGTTCTTACAATGGAGCTGAATATTTATATATCTTCAACAAAATATTCGTAGAAACTGTGATTTAAATTATTTAATTTCATAATAATATCTGTTTAGTAAATAACGTAGGAAATACAAATTATATCTACTACTTTCTTGTATCGAAAGTCAGCACTGGCTGTTTTTATCGCTACTTGCATTTACAATATTTTTTAAACTTGTCTAATAACAAGGAACTATTTTCGTGAAATTAATATTGAAATAACGTTGAATTCTTAACATGCACACCTGGTTATTTACAAATAAAAGCGATCAAAAAGTACAGGCAGCTGCGAGTACCAACTAGGCTCTTTCTCGAATTCTAATACTAATTTTATATTAATATTTTTTGTGAATTTTACATAATTTTATTTTAATATACTTCACAAAGTGATAGACTTTGTAAATGTCATGTTGCTCACTATTATATTTTTACTCTTGATATCATTGTTTTCATTATAGCCTGCGACTTATTTTTCAATTCCTTGTTCCTTGTTTATTTCTATTTCCATATGTGTCTATGCTATATAGAAATCAATAAAGTCCGAATAAAATATTGATCATTATAAGGTGGAGAAAATTTCTGTAAGCATCGAGATTATTTTAAGATTCATTAATCATTATTTCTCAATCAAATATATCTTTAAGCTATTGCTTCTTTTCTTAGAACTTTATAAGCTCATAAGTGTTATAATTTTTATAAAATTCTATTTTTATATTTGATTTCCTTTTGTTAACGTTTTAATTTAAAAATCTCCTTGCAAAATAAAAAAAAACATTTTTGACAAAACTATGTAGAATATATATTTCTAAAATCATAAGGCAGCCAACATTCAAGCTTTATTAGCTTATTTAAATCTTGACGCTTAAACAATTTTATAGTAGACCAGAAGAAATTAAACTATACGTTATTATAGATAAATGAAATGAATAGGAACCATGAATAATTCTTTAAACTAACAATGCCATATTGTTGACATTATCTTAACTGGAATCACCATAATGACATAAGTAGATGTCTTACCTCTTTTACATTAAAGTTCTTTGGTTTCAAAAGAAACTTTTGGGAAAACATTCCGAATTTTGGTGAAAATGACTACTGAGCGGAAATCTATAATGAAAAGCTGCCAAATTGAAATCTTTGTTCCAAATATTACTTACATTTGTACGAAGGGCTGACTTTTAAGTAAAATACTCTGAGTAAATTACTTTTATTGTTTAACTTTTAATTGACAGATTAAATTTTTTTGGGCCCTCAACTGTAGTAATGGTTTTGGGGACAGCTTTATTTTTAGTGAATATTTTTAATTAAACAGTATATTTCCCAATGTTTCTTTTCTTTCAGATATTTATGTCTGATTTTATTTTTTGTCTCAGATAGCAAGCATTCAAAAACGCTGAAATTACTGATTTTATCCAAATTTCATGTACGTGTCAAATTATAAAATGCGTATGTTTGTACCAAAAAATTAAATATATGTACATATTTAATTTTTATATATTTTAAAATCATATGCTCTTAATTTCGCTATTTCCGCTCATATGTCTGTCAACCACGACCTCATTTTGAAAGAAGAAAATTCAGATACTTTCGTTGATAGGTATTTTGGTTACCTGCACCAACAATATAAAAAGGCATAAATAGCTATAGAACCCTATTTTATGTATGTTTCTACTCGCACTCGTCCTGTTTTATTTTCAGATATAAGAGAAAGCTCTTACTACCTAAGTATATTATTCTTAAATGGAGAAATTTGAATAAAACGAAAGTATTCTCTACATATAAAGGATGATAATAATTTTTGAACACTACTTATAAAGTAAGGTTACATACTTACAGTTTTAAGAAAAATGAAATATTACCAAACAAATATACTAACTTAATAAGTATAATATTAAATTTTTAGTTTAGATAACTAACAAGGACATTTTAATAGCATAAGATTGAAGCTTAAAACAAAATCTAAAAATCTATCTACTTATGGGAATAAAATGGCACGCGTCTCTATTTATCTGTTTTTATAAATAATCTTGAATGTTATTTAACCTACGCTTAATAAAAATGTCAATAAAAGAGCTGGAATTTTAACCATGCTTTTTATGTGTCGAAATTAAGATGTCATTTAACAATTTAATTTTAGCATATATTTTCTCAGGGTATTTTGCAGATTGCAAAAACTTGAAAATACTTTAGTACTAAGCGTAGCACGAGTAACATTTTGTAATCTTTTCAGTTGACCCTCTGTGCAAAACACATAATCAATATATACTATGAAAGTAAGTATACAATGTGTGTGCCACAAAAACTCAGAATTGACTCCCGGTACGATCGAACGAGTTATATGGTGTGGTAGCTCTCTATCCCCCATCCATGAAGAAGGTTTCCGTTTTTACCTGAAAGGCGTGCTTAAGGGCTGGAAGTTTCGCCCTCTAGAAATTTCTGGAACAGTCCAGAACATTCGAGAGTATTTGAGAGTATTCCACAATATTCCAGAACATCCCGGAATATTCTGGAATGTTGTGGAATGTTTAGAAATAGTCTGGAACGTCCGGGATCATCCCGGAATGTTCCTGATCATTGTGGAACATTCCAGAATACTCTCGAATGTTTTGGAACATTCTGGAACATTGTGGACCATTAGAAGTTTTTTGTATCGGTGGGGATATATAAAGCTAGACCCGTCGTAGGTTTGAACGTCGATTTCTTATCAGTGAAGTGCAGTGAGTAAATAAAAACAAACTGTGAAGTATGAGTAATCAAAGTGATATAGTGACTGTATCGAAAATAAAGAGTGAAAAGTGTTTAAAGTATACTTAATGTATTTCTCAATAAAAAGTTGATTTGATTTATATTTATACAATGCCCAAACGTAAAAGAGGAGGAGATCTTGGTAGAGGAGTTCTAAAGAAAAACGGCGAAAACAAAAAGAACATCGCAGCGAAGCGCGAAGCCGATTTACGTTCCCAAGTAAAGAGAATGAGCACCATGAAAATCGGAGAAAACGAAGAACCAAAACTGTATAATAGAACAATGATGATCGTCAAACAGCTATCGAATAACATCATGAAAGCCGAACTTATGACTGGAAAGGACAAAGGACATAATATTTATCTCCAGGATACCATTGATCTGTACTGAACTGCAATTCTAATTTAAAAGACTGTAATCTCTAATCAAATCAGCCTATAGTTTTACAATTAACAAAGCACAAGATCAAACTTTAAAACATTGCGGCATCAACCTTAAAGAATGCTGCTTTTCTCACGGTCAACTCTAAGTAGCTTGCCCTCGAGTAGTAAATTCGAAAAATGTTTACATGTATACCCCGGATAACAAAACGAAAAATGTTGTTTATAAATAAGTATTGTAAATATAACACGTTTTTAATAAAAATTGTTTACTTCTTATATTTTAAAGTTTAACCTTTTATTCCAACTAACACACAATCGCATGTCAACTTCCTGAGCGAAGCCATTCACATTTTTATTAAGCGTAGGTTAATAAAACCCCTAAAAAAATAAAGCTTATTGACATTTTTATTAAGCGTAGGTTAATAAAACCCCAGCTAGTAAATAGAATAAAATATCTTAATTACCTTGTAAGAATACATTTCGTGGCCTTATTTATAGAATTATCAAAAAAAAAATGTGGTAATCAGAGTTATCAAGAAGAAAATATCGTAAAAATATATTTCAATTTAATATTTATTTGATTTATTTAAGCCTTTTATTTTCTTGACACTTAATACTATTTTATGTTGTACATTATGCTTTAAGATAGTTTTATATTAAGGACCTCTCAACGAGTGTATCTCTCCTCCATCTCTCTCCATCCTTTCTTGTCTTGGGCTGTTCTTAACTAGTCGTTATTTGTAAACCTTATGGATCCGTCCTCCCATCTTTCCAGAGGGCGACCTCTTTTTCTTTTACAGAGAGGGTCAGCCCATGTAGTAATTCTCCTAGTCTATCTCTCTTTGTCTTGACGTGCAACGTGACCGGCCCACTTCCATTTAAGTTTTTTGTAGTGGGTTAAATCGATAATTTTTGTCCTTTCTCTTATTTCCTTATGTCGTTTTTTTATAAGTTTTAAATTTAGAATATTTCTGGCTATGTCTCTCTGGCATGTTTAAATTTTTCTTTTCGCATGGGTATTACAGATCCAAGTTTGACTTGTGTACAAGAGGCATGAGTCTAGACCCTCCTTTTTTAGTCTTAAGTACATTATATTTTATTAGATTCCATGTCATGTTTACACGTCTCCCTAATTCGTCATTCGGTGTCTGGATTTTGAGAAAAATACTCGTTTACCTAAATATATGTATTCCTGGATATACTCCAACTTTCCACGAATATGGGCTTCTAAGCTCTGATAATTAATAGAATTAAGCATAATTTAGTCCAATATTACAACTGATGTGGTTAAGATCATTGATCATTTTTTTAAGTAGTGATGCGGTTTCTGAGGACAATACAATGTCGCCTGTGAAATGTAGGTTATTAAGATAGCTTCCTATAATATTTATGCTTTTATTTGACCAGTTGAGTTGCTTCATGATGTCTTGTAAAACAGTTACAAATAATCCAGGGGACAAGAGGTTGCCTTGTCTTACACCTCTTCGAATATCTATTTCGGGACCGGTTTTGTCTAATTTCACTCCGCTAGCGTTTTTCTCGTAGATATCTTTAAATCAGGTCTATTGTTTCTAATGGTATTATACATTCGTGTAAAGCTTTTACATTAGCGTGGGAGATTATATCAAAAGCTTTGGCGTAGTCAATGAATGCCAAATATAGTAGGTGTCTCTGGAACTTTCTCTGGAACGTGAATATGATCTATTGTTGAAAGTGATTTCCTGAACCCCGCCTGTTCTATTAGATTCAGTTTTTTCAGTTGTGCGTCTTTATAAACATGAGGCAAATAACTTGTAGAGGCATGGTTGTAAGTTTATAGGCAATATTTGCAGGATCCTCTTTTTGTGTAGCAAAATAATATAATACTTTGCCCCTTCCTTTGGGATCTGCATAGAGTCCAATACTTCATTGAAGAGTGTTATTATATATTTTCCCGTTTTGATTATTTAATTGGGTATGTTGTAAAGCCACTCATTTTTCCTATTTTTTAAATTTCTATATTTTTTACAATTCAGTTACTTGTAAATCTTTGAAGTGGTGGTGAATGTGAAAAGTTGTTTTTCTAGAATATAAATCTTTGTAGAAGTTAGTGGCTACATCTATTATTTTTCATCTCGAGGATATTTATCTACCAGACGATTTTTCTTTCACAGTCGGTATCGAAGTTTTTCCCATATTTAGTTGTTTGTATCCTTTTTTCAGGCTTCCGGTGGCGGACACATATTTGTCTATTATCTTCAGTCCATGGGTTTTGTACTCTTTATTGATCCTTTTGTGTATATTTTTAAATAAATTACTTATTTCTTATTCTTTCTTTTCCAATTTATTAAGCACATATAATATTTTATAACTTTTAGTTTTTGAAACATATTATTTTTAACATATATAACTCAGAGTAATAAAATGTGACCAGTTTAAAAAGAAAAGGAAAATTTTAATATATATCGACCTTTGTACAATATATATATATATATATATATATATATATATATATATATATATATATATATGTATATATATATATATATATATATATATATATACATATATACACGAGTATATACATTTTATACACGGTCAGGACTTGAAATGTTCACTGAAATAAGATCGTTGAAATGTGCGAATAGTATGTCATAAAGTAATATTACGCTGTTACAAATATTTGTTAAAATTATTTAAGTAATGACCGCATCAGGAGGTAAAACATTCGCAAAACCAGTTGGCGCCAAACAAAATAATCTTCATCACACTTGAAGACATCGATGTAGTATTCTAGTCACTTAAAACGAACAAACGGAAATGGTTTATTGTGCGGCAACATTAAGTACAATAGCAACGTATTTTATTAATGTAGAAAGAAAAAATACGCGATTTGAATTAATTTTTGAGTCCAGATATATAATAATTTGAGTTTCCAAGTAAATTATTATAAGAAACAAAATTTCTAAAGGATTTTATGAAAATTTAAATATCCTGCTAATTATATGTTTTAGTTAATCATATCAAATATGTTTGCAATTATTGAGACACAAAATGTATAACATTATCATATGTAAGGAGAATCAAGTTTCTGCTTAGTGATATCTGTGATCCTAGTTTGAATTGCTTCCCGTTCATTGTGAGTCCTATAATCAAAGTGGAGTCGATCATGTAGTGGAGTCGATCATATAACTATTCATATTGAATTATCATTAAGTTTATTATCGCACACGAAAACTTTGCAGTCGTCTTCATTTTGTCTACGATCATCTTACCTGTGTTACATAACTACGAGCACGGAAATATTATGTGACAATATATTAAAAAAATTGAGTAATTAAATTATAGCAGTTTTTAATTAAATAAAAATTTTATACATTTTATGACAGTGTTAAAGTATTGTTAAATACTAAAAAAACAAAAACCCAAGATATTTGGTGTTGCCATATAATACCTATATGTAGAAAAGAGAAAATTTCCTTAGAAATAAATAGAGAATGTTATTGATCGTTTATAAACCATCAATATATTACAACATACTGACGGTATATACACAATATAATCACGATACTTGGAATTACTAAGTAATAATTGTGAGCAATGCTAAACCATTCCGGTTTTTTTTCTTTCATTTATTCTCCATAAATTAGGGTTGTTAAAATTTTAAAAAATACAATACATAATTTTAAAATGTGACGGAGACAATTTAGAAAAGAAATTGCCTAGTAACTTTACAAGGAGTGTATATAGTATAGGAGTAATTTATAGAGCGAAAATTTTAATTCCTTTGAGTTGTAGACTTTCATAACCACCTACATATTCTTCCTAATATTTCTTTCAAAAATATGTTTATGCCTTTATTTGACCAACTCTCTTCCACATTTTTCGAATTGTAGCCTTTAATTTTTCCGAATTTTTATTCAAAATTTGTTTCATCTCAATCAAACATGTCATAAAACTCTAAATCTCGTTGATCTAGTTCGATAATTTTAAGTTTTTGTCTAGATAAATTTGAACTTGCAGTACGGTTTTAGAATTTTATTAGCAATGACAATATGTCTCTCCGTCTTTGATTGTTCTTTAATATGTTTGTATAACGTATGCTTATCGACGAAGGATTCACATCGTCAAAGTTATCATATTCAAAAACCTTTGTTCTGACATATGTAGTACTGAAAATTATACCTGATTATCTGGAATATCAAACTGATGTTTACATGAAAGGAGATAGTTAAATTAATATACAAATATTTGGCTAAGAATTAAAAAAAACAGAAGGTGACGACCTTAAAAGTATTTTTATCAGTTAATTAATTAGCAATTTTATAATTTAAATTAAAGAAATCCAACGGGCAACTCTTCTTTACTCTAAAAGCTAACAGGTAACTTCTCCAGCCACGATAACGCGCAGTAAGATATCGTCGTAGATCGGTATACAATAAACGCTATATAATGAATAATAAATAATGCATTAACGGTAGTGAAAATAAATTTTCAATGAAACGAGTGAATACAATGACTAAATGACAATAGAGTGTTTTTATTAGATGTAATTAAATATGAGTACGTAGTATATAAATTAGTAATTCATTTATCCCTTTCAATAATATATATTACTCAGGCACTAATTATGTTAATTATAATGAAAATAATTAAACAAAACATTTTTAATAAGTGACATAAATAAGAGTAATTTTTGATTCACGTCACTTTGTCGGATTATTTCATCTTATCATTACATTAAATCGGAAAAATAACTTATGTATTATTCATATTAAACCCAGAAAAAGAACCCATAAACCCTAGAACTCTTTTAACTAATGCCCTATAAATTATTACAATTTTCGATTCATTTATTTGCTGCTCTAAAATTTCATTAAAAATATTTTTGTGTATCAACTGTCGAAATATTTTTAAGCGTGTTAATATCACTGTACCAAAGTTCCAGTTTCTTCCTCAAATGATTTCTGAGAAAAATATATCTGACTTACATAATGTGGATGCATGACCGATGTTATAAAAGTTACATTTTTCCCCCTTAAGATACTGACTTCTGAAAATGAATATATAAAAAAGTAATAAGTGGGTCTGATTATTTAAAAAAAATTTGATTGGTGTTCCTAAAATTAATGTGATGTACGTTCTAGATGTACGTTCGCAATAAAATTTCATTAGTTCTAACGGCAATATAAGGTACAAAGAGAACAGCCAGGCCTGTGATGCGAACTGTGACCTGGTTAGAATTATGAGTGTGAACACCTTTATGTCCGCCATATATTATATTTATATCCGCCGCACCAAGTTCTGTCAGCGTAAATTTCCTTTTGCAGAGTACTAACATCATTTACAAATAATAGTATTTTGCGTAGCTCATTTTTGGAGCTCCATAGTTAAAGAAGGAAATGAAATTTTAGCTGGTATATGCTCCATTTCAAGATATACAGAGACCTCAATTAATGCGTAGCGAAAGAAAAAATAGGCACAAAAATTAATGTATCTTCCCACACGTATAAAATTGGGGCGAATATCCATTTTACGCATCCAGTTGAGTGAAGTATTACTGCAAACATTTTCTAAATTGAAAACATAATGCTTAGAAACGGTGTCGCTATTTCCTATTTTTAATTTTTAAGCCCTGTTTGCGGAATGATAAATATCGTACGCCACTTTTATTTATTAATGAAGAGCTGGATAAATCTAAGAAATTTCGAAATAATCGCATTTGATTAGAACTTATAAACGAAATTATTTCAATCAACAACTATTCCAGGAAATATAGGCAAGTACATAAACCTACTTTGGCGGTTTTTACATTTATACCATCGCATGGTCTAGCTTATCCTAATATTCGTGCTCAATAAACCTTGTTATTTATTCACCTGCAACACTATTAGATATGTTGATAACGTGGTATAAAAAAATTAACTTTTATTTTTTGTTTTACATTTAATTTAGCAGAAGGCGGCGTTAAATTTTTTGGCTACTATGCAAATAGTAGTTCATCCAAAAACTTATATGTGCGTATAAACAAAATATACGCTAATGATTGTAGTGAAACGAATGCCGTATTTTTACACATCCAATAATTATGTGCGGGCGTGCGTGTGTACTCGCGTGCGTGACGCCAAAATATCGAATAAATTCGGCAGGCCATACCTACAGAGCTCTTCATAATTTCGATATTTTCAGATAGATTTGATGTTTCCGATATAGTCAACATAGGTATTTTATATGACATATTTCATCATGTCGAAAAAGATCTATACAAAACTATTGAATAAGTAGAATTTCCTATGAAAAACTGTTTATATTTATTGACATACACGTACATAGCAGCTAGTTACGAATGATAAATAATTGGTTTATATTTTGATTTACTAAAAAAGCACAAGGTGTTAACTGTGAAAGATTCTTGGAGAAAATTATTTTTTAGAAGAAAGTTTAATTTGAATACTTGAGTTAACTTTCTACTACAAGTAGCAGAAACACTGTTTTGTGCCACAAAAGAAATCGTGCTTCATTGGAAAAATTTATGTATAATTTTAAATTATTAAAAAAAATCTTGTTTTAAAATACTCATCATAACCGATTTCTGGAACTTTCCAGATTTTTCTATAGTTAACTTAATACTTCGTAAATGGGATTGAAAAATTAATAGTAAATGTAAATGGAATCTCAATGTTATTTTAAAAGACTGATCTAATGGTGTTCAAAAAATATGGTATCATTAAAAGACAACGATGTACGCTAAAATAATTTTCATTTCCACTTGCTAATAAGGAGAGAAAACTTAAAAAATTACGTGAGGCATGTCTTTGCAAAATATCATGTAAGTAGATCTAAACTGTAAAACTAGAAGGGTCTTTATTTGACTTTAAAACTCCAAAAATTAATATAACGCGCCATGCCTAATAAATGTATGAATCCATTTCTTAATTGTGTATTATGGACATACGTTGGAATATAGGAGAGGCAGATTAAGTCAATGCACACTAATATAGCAACTAACAATAAAACATATTACAAATTTGTTTTAGCGTTCTAATTTATAGCTAAATTTTAGTTTGATTTATCATGATTCAGTTTGATTTAGCAAATCATAACCTGATGATTTAGCGCAGATAAAATTACTCCAAATAATTTCGAGAAAGGATATGTACATATAGTGATTTATACCTGACAATATTTTACGTAAAAAAGTAAGTAAAGTTGTTGGACATGCATATATTCTGGAACATACAATTCGATTGAGTATGTTTTAAATATTTTTTTATTTTTAATATCCTTCAGATCAATACCCTAAACACACGCCAATACTTTCCCTTTTAAAGGAAGCAACATCTTTCTACGTTAACATATATAAATAGTATTTGGGTAAGTAGTAGTAGGCATTTGATATGCAATGTTATAGGTCAGTCAGTCATTGTCATTGGCGCAGGGTATTCTGATAAAATATCGGTATTTTTTAAAGAAAAATTGGGTCACGATCTAATAATTATTTTTTGAAACAGATGTAAAGGTAAGGTTAAGAGATGGAAAGATGGTTGGACAGACAAAGGTCTATCTAGAGACAAACAATAAAAAACAAACTGCTTTCTTCCGCAGACCCGCGTCGCGAAAAATACCGTAAACAAACTGAAATTTTCTTCATTTATAAAAGAACTTAAAAGAAAATATCTTATCCTATTATTTTCCTGATCATTTTTTGCACTATCTACATATTTTTACTTTTTTGTTTCCATATTAGAAACGGAAACGAAAACAGAACTAAGCGCTAGATATTTTTTTAACGTAAGCAGCAAACAAAATGACTAAATCAATACAAAACGATCTAGGAATCAAATCTCGCGTACTCCCACGAGGTGCGAGAAAACATTTAGTGGTAGATGAGGCGTGTGTTTTTAAAATTGCAAAATTATATAATAGTTTACTGTTTCATCAACGTTTTATCTAATTAATAGTATGCGATATGGCATAGAATTTATTTTTAATATTTATAAACGGAAAAAAGTAAGTCATTGTAATACACTCCGGTAAAGCTTTTGACTGATAGTTTATACTAGGTACGGTATTCAAATATCAATGTATTGTATAAATTTTTATAAAATCGGGAAAAAACGGAATGGGTGTTAATTTCTTCAATTTATAAAATCTCAAGGTCTTTAATCTTAAAGAAAAATCTGAAATAAATAATAATATTAGTTTTCATAGCTTACAAAAAAGGATCAAATACTAATAAATATCGTACTAATCCCAACCATTTCATGTAACAACCTTGAATTTTTATCAATTTTGGATATCAATTTTGCTGTTAAACCCTAGGTTTTCAAGAATAAATTTCAATTTTTAATAAGAGGTGGATTCTTAAAGACAAAAAAATATGGATTATTGATCCAAATTTTAAAAAAAATAGTTTATGTTTTACGGAGACAATAGTTTTTTTTACTACTAAATTTTACAGGTGTCTAAGACTTTCAAAACGCTATGGAATACGTGTTTTGGAAATCTTAGAAATATAAGAGTACAAATTAATAGGGCCATCAGAAAAGAAAAAAGAAAACTTTAACTGAGGCATTGTAATTGACTTATAAAAAAATATTGCAACCAATACCAGCATACGTAACTAAACAAACATACTTGTACATTTCTGTATCATGAGATGATTCACACTCAACGAACGGACGAAATACTCATATTCCATTCTTCCAAAATTGGTTTTGTATTTCTAATGAAGGTGTATGAAATGATGATATGAATCCAGATTCATTGTACATAGATAGGTTGGTGTGGAAGAGGATATGAAACCAGATTCATGATACATAGATAGGTTGGTATGGAAGAGAGAGGATATGAAACCAGATTCATTGTACATAGATAGGTTGGTGTGGAAGAGAGAGGATATGAAACCAGATTCATTGTACATAGATAGGTTGGTGTGGAAGAGAGAGGATATGAAACCAGATTCATTGTACATAGATAGGTTGGTGTGGAAGAGAGAGGATATGAAACCAGATTCATTGTACATAGATAGGTTGGTGTGGAAGAGAGAGGATATGAAACCAGATTCATTGTACATAGATAGGTTGGTGTGAAAGAGAGAGGATATGAAACCAGATTCATTGTACATAGATAGGTTGGTGTGGAAGAGAGAGGATGTGAAACCAGGTTCATTGTACATAGATAGGTTGGTGTGAAAGAGAGAGGATATGAAACCAGATTCATTATACATATATAGGTTGGTGTGAAAGAGAGAGGATATGAAACCAGATTCATTGCACATAGATAGGTTGGTGTGGAAGAGAGAGGATATGAAACCAGATTTATTGTACATAGATAGGTTGGTGTCAAAGAGAGAGGATATGAAACCAGATTTATTGTACATAGATAGGTTGGTGTGGAAGAGAGAGGATATGAAACCAGATTCGTTGTACATAGATAGGTTGGTGTGAAAGAGAAAGGATATGAAACCAGATTCATTGTACATAGATAGGTTGGTGTGGAAGGACCAAGTTATTTCACCTTAGTTATTTGGTATTTCTAAATTTATAATCGTTATTTATTTTTCTCCTTTAGATAACCTTTCATAATTAAATTTTGGCATCTTTGTTGTTTTCAAAATGGTACACGGGATAAAAAAAAAGAAACATAACACAATAAAGTGCAGAAAAATATACATAACACAAAAAAAACAAAAAACAACAATGCTACGACCGTTGATAAACAATTTAGTTTTTATATTATGGGGTACAGTTGTTAGTTCAGCCATATTTTTTTAAGATAAACAGTATAGCCAAAATACCAAACCGACCTTTGAAAGAAGGATATATACCCAAGTAAAGTTGATTGAAACAAGAAATCTGTAGGAGGAAACGAAAGAGGGAGAAAGAGAGGGGAGGGATTTTGGGCCAATAGTACGAGGTATTAAAAAAATGCGAAGGCCTTTTAAACAATTCTGCACAAGATACAATAAATTCGTAATGTGAATTAATTTCACTTCTTATTCAAATATATTTTTACAAACATATAATTTGTACCATGTTTGTCGTGCTTGGCGAATTCAGATTCATAAAGGATAACGTATACCACTTATATAAAATTATATAATTTATAAGTGTCGATAATGCAGTTAATTTACAACGCAAACAACGAATTATATGCCAATTCAGGTGGTACTTTTTATTAATTAATGAAACAATCGTTGTAGTGAATAATTATAATAGAGCAGATATTTAAATACCTAATAAAACATATGGAATAACACTTTCAAGTGGTACTATTTGTTAATTAGTGAAGCAATCGGTTTAGTGAATAATTATAATTTAGCAGGTTTTTAAATCTCTAATGGAACATATAGAATAGCACTAATATCTATGTTATTTTTCATCATGTACAAGTCATGAACTTTTATTAAGAACACGGCGAATAATTTATCGACCAAACTGTTCCTGCTCTAAGAGAGCGGCCCCACCAATTTTGTTGCAATTTAAATGAGAATAGGAGTAACACTTCCTTCTACGTCCTAAAGTAATTTAATGAAAAAGTTAATAAAGTCAGTTACTTTTTATTGCCATCTTTATGTTTGTCAAAGGACGCTATTGGAATTTTATTACGCTGCAAATACTTGAGGTTTCAACATTACGTAACAATTGTCCCAGGCGATCGTTTATTACTTATGATATTTCGATGCAAATAATATTACACGACAATGCAATAAGTGGCTGTTTCCGCAACCGGAATTAAAAACGTAAACTATTCTGTTTAAATATTTTTACTGGTATACAATTTGAGGAAATTCTGTGAATAATTTTATTAATATTTCGTTATTTTATTGTGATTTACATTTACATGTTATATTATGCTGGCGTTTATCCTTGCGTTTTTGTGTAAACGTATTCTTTTAAAGATAATATTTTATTGACATGTAATAAAAATAATCATTACATCAACATATAATATTAAGAATTGCAACGGTAAAAATATAACACTGTTTGTAGAATAAATAAGACATGAATGTGAAGCCGTATTGCTTTCAGACCGTTGGAGAAAGGTGAAGTAATTAAATTATATCTGTTATTAATTAATTAATTAATTAATTATGTTGTAAGTGATTGCGCTGTTTGTCTATTTGCGCATCTTATTAAAATTCTTATTAATCATGAAAACAAGATACGTTATCAACTATTTTCATGTAATATTACTCAATGTTGAAATCGGGTATGAGCAATAATCGATTTTAAGTTCCATTACGCGTAGTTATTATTATTATTTTATATCTTTTAATTTTTCTCAGATTAACTTGAAATTATTCAAGTACCGCGAGCTTTTCACCTAGTGATAGTGGTTATGAAGTATGGATATATCTATTACATAGGTGTATTTATTTTGTATGGCTTGTGTGTGTCTATTAAGGTTTTATGTTTGAGTAAGCGTGTGGGGGTGTATGATTTTGTATACACAAGTGTGTACCGTGGTTGTCTTAACCAGTTTTCATTTATTGACAAAACTTTATGAACGATCCTGCAAGTGTTAATAATAGCGGTTTGTTTAATTAAAATAGAGATGTTTGGCGGTATACTCAGACTTTTAATGCTAGCATGGAGTATTTGAGGTACGGACTCATTTATTAGAAAGGACTTTGGGTATTATTTTAACTTTTCGCTAAACCCCATTATTTCGTTGTTAAGATCAGTGTATTTTCACATTTTTTCAGTTATTTTATATTGGAGATTATGAAAATTTGGTACAGCTACCTATATAATCTGTACCGTTTTAATGACAATATCAATGAGAATTACGTCTGGTTTATTAAAGTATAGTGTCATTTGTCAGTCAGCATCGGCCTTGTCATAATATAATTTGTGGACATAATTTTCATGAACAGATTGCGGTATATATTTATAATATGAGAGCTAGTTAATAATAATTTGTGATTTTTGCTAGATTTTGGTGTGCTATATTATCGATTTCATTACGTCTCTGTTTGAAGTCTGTTGGTGCTATTACTCTACAGGAATAGGTTATCTTTGTTATAAGCTGTTACAGTGTGTGCCGATGACGCCATCGGCAACACTTGGCAGTTTAATAATGTATTTTTGATAATCCCAAATCTATCCCTTGATCTTTCTTTTCTTGGGAAGAGCTCGCCTTGGGTAAGCCATGCTTTGAATACAAATTTGTAAACGTTTGATTAACATTAATCTTTGCAATGCTCCCGTGAAGAGATTTCCTGGCCCGTTCCGTAAGGTTTGTCTCTGTATAAGTCTTTAAATCATTATGTTGCATTTTCCTTTATTTTAGTTTAAAGTATTTAGTTTTATATAATGCTGAATTACATTTAAAATGCGCGGTGAAAATATGGCAACTATGGTTCAAAATAATCTTAAATTGCCATTAATTTTACGATCAAACGAACATTGAGAAAGCGATAATTAGAGATTTTGATAGAAGCTGACGTCACAAGTTTTGGCCGTTATCAGGTTATAAACAGCGAATGTTCTATGCAAAATCGTAAAAATATTATATAAGTATTTTTATATGCGAATTACAAAATAAAAATATTACGATTTTATATTTCTCGATTTTATCACATTAATTTTTCGATTTTACATATTCTCTTAAAAATAAATCTTAATTATCATATAGTACAATACAAGATAGTATAATATATAAAAAAGAAATACTTTACTGTATTGTCCCGTTATTATTATTTAGACATTCTTTACACTTTTCAGTATTTAATTATCATAAACTATAAATGGAAGTGGGGAAGAAAAACAAACTGAGTGTCAACTTTTTTAACGCTCACTTTCAGCGGCTAATTAAAATGGTGTTATTGTTCGGCAGTGTAAAATATTATTTCGATTAATTTTCGGGACGCGTTTTATCTGTACGTACAAAAACACCATTTAATTACGATATAATTATATTAATTGAGTAAATAGAGACCAGGTTCTGCATATGAAAGAAAATGAAGGAAAATAATGAAAATACATTTTTTATTTACAGATATTATTGAGAAATATTTGAATTTACAAGGCTTACCACTCCAGAAATGTGAGAAAATGTAAAGAGAAAAACTAATTTTCCATTTGAGTTTAATTAATTTCTTACAAAATTTATTAACAGTGCGCAGATACGAAATTATAATCATGCTAATTGTATTTTATATTTTTATTTATATAAATATCTCTCGCATTGGATTCTTCCGCTCTTTAAGGCCATAATAAAGTATCGAATTTTTGTGTAAAAAGTAGTAACGTTTATCTTCACCTAAAGCTACGATATGTCGATCGTAATTTCAATAAAACTATAAACTTCTAAACATTTTTTTGTTTGAACCTTAAAACATGAATGCGCTCAAAACATTTGCAAACAGCATCTTTAGGAACACCGATCTTTCTAATTAATTAACTCTATATATTGTACAGTTTAAAAATTATCAAGTTTCGAGGCCATAAAAAACATGTGCAAGTTATTTCTATTTAATTCGTTTTGACGTGAGGTCTCATAGCAATAAGATATAAGGTATTTCCAGATATTATAAACAATGTCAAAAATATTTCTTTTTTTTGTTATTTTATTTTTTTTTGTTATTTTTAAAAATTTATCGTAAAATTACTATAAAAATTGTGAAATAAATTACTCTATAGACATTTCATGTAATTTTCAATTGTCATTCCTAATAGATTTTGATAAATGAAAAGGATTTTGGAAATATTTGTAACATAAGATATTTCATTCGCTAATCTAATTTTACTAATTTTAGTTCCTTGATAGAAATTTGAAAGAATTGGGCATCATTTTAAATACAAAGTTTAAATGTAAATTAAAATATTTTAATTTATAACATCACGTAATTTTCTCAAGAGAAGATTCTACATATGGACTTAAAATAATAAAATCTAGACACAACTTTATTTCATTCATGGCGAAGGATAAGATCTCGTGAGATTATTAATCAACTTACAATGAGGACGCGATCGCGTTTGTGAGGAATGAAGTTCTAACGCAGAGCGTAATGATAAAAGGTTCCCAAGGAAAGTACGGTTGCAATTTACTGCCGCTCTCTTCAATTGTGTTATCCTAAATCATATAGGAACATTTTGTTTGGAAATTACATTACAATTTAAGCCCTTATTAAATTTTCAATTTATAACTTTTATATTATCTTTACACTTTTGGATTTTATAAAACTCTGTGTCATAAACGTAGTAGAAATAATATATAATAGCAGTAAATATAATTAAAATTAAAGATAACGTTTCAAAAAATACTTTACATTATACACGAATACATTAACCTATAAGAATGTGCATTCACACATATCTTTCTCTAAAACATTATACTGCCCTAATGAAAACTGCATATAAATAGATTGTCCCATTGTCGGATTTATGTAATGCAGTCAAAAGATAAATTAGCTGCTGCGAACATGAACGCCAATTTTCCGTGAAATCTACAATGACACCCCCAATTCCAAAATTAATTACGGAAGGGCAATATAAAATGCAATGACTTGCATGATGGCTTGAAGTTTAGTGAAATGCAGTAGCCCTTTATTTTCATTCTTTTATCCATCTCAGCAAATACTGAATAATATAAAGAAGAAAAATATGATTTCTTGTCTTAATTTTATATGCGATGTCTAAAGTATTACATTTTACTGAATTCTGAAAAATAATATATTCAAAACTTTAAAATTACCTTTTTGGAATAAATTAAATACTACTTCCCGCCCTTCACTTTCACGTGATATTCAAATATGAAAATTAATAACTTTACGAAATGATCACAAAAAGCAAATTTATCGAAATCTGCATCGTATTGTATTATGAAAAGATCCCAAAAGTAAAACGCGTTGCAGATTTGAATCAAATAGTATTCCCCATTTCAAAAATAAAAAAGAAATTACTATATAATTTAATTTAGCACAAACATTCGGACAGCGTAGCCGAGTTAAATCTGGGGCTTTAAATGTGGCGTCTTACTGTTCGCAGCTGCTATTTGCCTCACGGGCTTTGAACATCCCTCTGACAATTTAACCCTTCATTTGCTGCTTACAACTGTTACATTTTTGTTTAGAGGCAAACAAAAGGTGTACTTTGTGCATTCCGTATTATAATAATACATTATCGTATGTCTAATTTTTAAATAAAATAATCTCCACGTCGAAATCCTTTCGCACGTGGACGACATTTATTTAATTTTATTCTGGATCAAGGGATATTAATGTCGTTCGCTAATAAAAATCATGAAACTAATCGACAAACATACTACTAAAGTTCTTATCTACGCTAATGAAATTATGGATAGATTTTAACTTCCAGTGGGCATGATTATTTACGAGTATTTTTCCATATTAGTTTAATTATTACTAAATTTTTTTTATTTTTTTTAGCACTAGAAGGGTCGGGTTTCATATTATACCTTTAAAGACTGCAGCCGTCAACTTGACGGTATTAGAGATTCAATGAGAATACTCATAAAATTATTGCGTATTTTGCTTTAAAATGAAACAGAAATAATATCACTTTATTTTTTTATTAATAATTAAAACTTTAGCACTTAAACTGAGTAACATTTGTAACAAATAATAGTTTTTTTTAAATCTTTTATACGTTTTCCACAAACAGCTTTTTTACAGATTGTGCAGTTTTCACACATTCTCTTTTTTTTTACAATTACGATTGACTTGACATTGCCGCCTCTTATTGTTTGTAGTACACTGTTCACTTGTTTCAGAATTACTTTCTTGTCTTTGAGTCGCAGCTGAAGTAGTTCTATTTTTCATATACTCTGCACGTAGGTCGTTCACTAGTTGAAGGATAAAATCATGCCGATAAATATTTATTCCTGTAAATTTTCGGTACAGAATCCACGAGTTTATAGCTGCTAAATCCAGTATACCGACATCTCCGACTTCCAGCTCTTACGGGGTACTTTCGTGTCATTTGATCGCTGATGTCCACACCAAATTTCGTTTCATTATAAAATTTAACTGTTTCGCACAGCTTTTTATTATCAATACCTATGCTCACGTTGGGGTGCAAAGTATTCAAAATAATAACATTTTTTCCTGGTTTTCTTTGATAGAGAGTAAGGGTTGTATTGGTCTCTGTTTTCATTATAAACGTTTCATATCTTGTAGTACGAATAGCTCTACAAATTGGCGGTACGTCTCGTCTTGCATGCTGCACGCCGCATTGCTCATGTTATAGGCTCCACGAGCATAAATCAAAGCAATAAATGCATCTAGCTCGTCTGGGAATAAGTTCCAAGTATCATCTTAACTCTTGTCATGTGCTTCCTTTTCAGTACATTCTTTTATATGTCGAAGAATGTACTCATAAATAAATAGCCTCCACGCAGAAATTGGCTTATTATTTTCAACGTATCGTTTGGCGTATGGAGTAGGCCCTGAGATTTCTTTAAGTATATTTTGCTGACTTCGACGTCCTACTTCACTAGCGTCTGCAGAAATACAAGTCCATTCTATGCCGTCACTTGCTACCTCTAATATACCGACTTCTGGCACCGAAGATATCCTAGCTGAGCGTCCACCGCGCCCTGTTCGTCCGCCGCTAATTGATCTACGAGATACCCCGCGTCCTATACGCGAATTTACAATAATATCGTTATAAAATATGAAAAGAAACAAAAACATAGTTTGTAAAATATTTGAAAATGAAATCGCCGTGCAGTCAAATTGACGGCGTTGGTCTTTCTAGTGTTAAATTTTTATTTTTCTGAGACTAGTAGGTACCATTAATAAAAATCACGAAACTAATTTATAAACATACTACAAATTTACTTATCTAGGTTAATGAAAGCACATATTACATACATACATATTTAAACTTTTAGTGGGCATAATTATTTATTTTCGCCTTCCTCAGAACGGACTAGATACTGCTTCCATTCGCTACGTCGTCTGTCCATTACTTTCTAGCAATTACACTAATAGTTTTTAAAGAATCGAATGTTTTTGAAGTTATATTAGTTGTATGCTCAAGCTTTTTATTTTTTTTGTTTTCTTTATATATTTTTTTATTTTATCTGTGTTTGAAAAGACTTATATTATTTGAGTGATTTTTTTTATCAGTAACTTTTCAACTGTTACCTGACAAGTGTTCTAATATATTTTATTAATCACGCGAAAAATCGCTATATTTGAAATAAAGCAAAAATATTTGACACAGATCCGAGTATCCCAATAATAGATTAAGGTCTTCGGTGATATGTCCTGTTAAAGAACTAATAACCGCGATAAGCCAAAATGCTTCCTCGTATATGTAATGTTACAACCCGTTATCGCTCTCCCGAATTCAATTTACATGAATTAATTATAATTTACATCATTCGATTAGTTATATATATAAATATATATATATATATATATATATATATATATATGTGTGTGTGTGTGTGTGTGTATTTTTAGATATAATATGGGACCACTTAACACCCAGCACCTGGCCTAAAAGCCACATGGCTAATATATTCACATTACGAGCATACGTCGTTTTATATCATTTACGTACGTCCGACGTAATTTCTCTCTTCCGTTAGTTTAGGTTTTATTATTAGATTTCCACTCGTTTAGCATAATTCGGTTTGAAAACATTTAAAATTTTCCACCAGACGAGATATTTTGTAAGCCGACATGCGTAATTTAATTTTTAATATATTCTCTTCAACATAATATGAAGGTTGAAGGGTCTGATTTATAAACATTTACCTAAAAACGAAATTATTATATATCATTACAATATAAAAAGTTTGAAATAATATTTTATAATAGAAAAGGAAAAATTAAAGTAATACTTTTTGTATAATGGATATGAAGCTATGAATAGACAGAAATCTTACACTGAACAAATATCTTAACAAGAGTATAACTATTAAAAGCTACTAATACTTAGTTAATTAATAGAAGGTATCAAGTAGAAGAACAGTATGTTTTCTTTAGTGAAGAAAGATACAGAAAACATAAGTTCAATAGAAATAGGGTATGCCCGCAATTATTTAATTGATTAAAAAAAATACAACTTAAATTGATTAAAAAAATAACTCGTGGGACTGTTTCCTACTATTTTGTCTTTAAATTAATAACTAGATAACACAAACGTAACAAGTTTATAAATATATATTTTAGCAATTTAAGTGAAATGAAGGAAAAATAAGAATTTACAAAATATAACAAAAGTAAATAGTTATAACCCAAGTCTCGCTGCAACAAAATTATTAAATTCTGCCAGCCGTAAAATGTGATTATTAAACATTCCTATTTTTAAATTCATGTATTTATAATACTTTTTACTTATTTCAAACATTAACTTTTTTTATTTCTTTACTTTTTTAATATTTGCTCTAAAATGTTTATAAATCTTGGCTCATGAAAATATATAAATAACGTATGTACAAGATGTGATTTAAAATTAATTATTTCTTGGAATATCCATATTACTAATGACATCTTAATTAACAATGACATCTTAATTAAGAGTAAAATAAATAAAAATACAAAATATTTGTTAAATCTTAAATTTGCGTTAATTTGGTGTGAATAAGAAAAGTGATTTTAGACATAAAAATCACTTTTATATACAGGTACAAAATAGGAGAAATTATCTTTAATGTGATTATATAAGTAGATATTTATTGAAGTAATGTTATGCGAACGCTGTAAACTAAATAATGTTGAGAAAGTCTTAGGAATAATGTCAAATTATATTAAACTGCAAGTCAATTCAAATACAAAATATACCTTGCAATATGTACTATCTTTTAACCTCATCATGAAGATGCTTTACTTTGTTAAACTATATTAATATTTCCAAATTTTTGCAACTCGCGCTTAATTTTAATATTAAAAAACAAGTCACATCTATGCAGAATCTAAACTTGCGCACTTAGTTTTCCATACGGTAAGAGGTTTTTAAACTTAGATGTTACGGTGTGTTATGAAATGTATCAGTTAGTCCAAAAATGCATTTATTTAGAAATCTAAACTTGCTTTTGATAATAAATATAATTGTTAATTTATTTAATATTTATTCCGTAACTAATTGTTAACATTTATCAAATCACAAATCCATTTTGGATTTCAAATACGTAAAGATTGTCATTATTCCTATCAAAGAAATAATTTGTTAATTAATATCATCAAAAATCCTTTATGTTTAGTTTGGGGAAATAAATTATGTTACAGTAATTTTTGAATTATATTCACTTTTGTGTATACAAAAGAAAACATTACTTGGAACAGAGTCGTGAAAACATCCGAAATTATTTGAAGATATATTTTCTCCAAGTTAATAGGCCAACTCCTTTACCGACCCGCAAAACTTGGGAAAACATGGATAATTTCGTTATTATTATTGATAAGAATTTGTTACATTAAAAAGAAAGTTGCTTGGTGCCGCCTTAATGCTTACAACGCAGACTTATTTTCATGGAATGGCTTTAAGAATTTTGACTGGTTTCTTAAGTCATTGTGTATTCAGAATATAAATATATTTAAATTTGATTTATTCAACAAGTGGCTAGTCCCAGTATGCTCGAGGCATTTAAGCAAAATGAAACTATAACGTCGCGATTTATCGAACGTTTCTCATTAGAATATAAAAGTTTGTGAAAATTTAACAAAGGTTTCTCATTTATATAAAAGAAATTTTACCTATAATATTTTTAAACGTACTTCAAATAATCCATGTAATGAAACTTAAGTTAAAATATAAGGTAAACAAAAACATACCGTATAAAGCAATAAAATGAATTTCACCAAACGACGAAAACTCTTAAAAACAATTGTTATTATGGTCACAAAGTGTAAGATCAGGTAGAGAGTAGCGACTTTCACTTTTCTTTCTATCATTCAAGTCGTTACCTGATACGAAATTTCGATACGAAACCTGATACGAACGTTACCCTTGAAAAATACACTTACTCAAAAATGGCATTTTTTTCTGATAACGCGACTATCTAATGATAATAAATTTCGCATAAGCACCGCCAGCAAGTACATTACCACAAGCGAGTGCGTCAATGGCGATAAGGCGTGACGAAGTCGCAACGTTTGAACGCTGCGGGCGCGCACTTTGGTGTCGCGTCATTTGTTTAATGGACCGTTAAATGTACGCACCTTATAGACTTGCATCTTGGGTTGATGCAACCGTTTAACCAGCGAAAGAAGTGTGTGAAATAAAAAAATGAATCTCTAAATTGGTTTCATTGTACATACACTAAAGTGGGTGAAAGTTTCTCTGACTCGGTTTTTTTTTAATTTTTATAATACGTATATAAATGGGTATTAAATAAATACCCATTTATTTAATTGCTATGCTTATAGCATTTTAAAAATGGATATATTTTTAACTGCAAAAATCGACAGTGTATAAGTAAAATAAACAGTTATATTTCATCTACTGACTTTTAGTTTTTCATATTAAAATTTGTGTACAATTTTTTAGTTGGAAAATTTAAAACAATTTCTAAATTTATTTTATTCATGAAAGATATTTTTATTATAAAACGTACATCTGTTATAGATCGCATCTGTTATATAAATATGTTGCCTTTGGTTATAAACTATACTACACCAAATTTCATCAAAATCAGTCACTAGATTTTGTGTGGCTAACGCACAAAATAACATACAGACAAAAATTCTAAAAAAGGTTTTTCGATTTCTGCTATCGTTCTGTATGCTAATTCAAATAGTTTTCTTTTAATATTTTTGATGTACAAAATTTACTCTCTTGAAATTTTATTATTTTATTCACGGTTTGATTCATTTTAATCACGCACGCACGCTTACACATATACACATACTTGTGTGTGTAAAAGTAATTTGAAGACGACGACGAATGTGATCAATGCAGGTACAGGTGATTAATTTAAATTCAAAAGCTGAGATCTTCACAAGTCCTATTTCTGTGATTTTTTTCTAAAACTAAGTAATATTCAGGACATATGCAGTTTTCATAACAATTATTTATTCGATACCGGCTCATTTATTTGACACAAACGAAATTAACCATTGACCTTAGTAAAATCCTTTGTATCTGAATTGATATTTTATCAATTTAAAACTACGAATTATATACGATTAGTTATTAACTCCCACTTTATTTTTTGTCGGTTAATAAATTGTTAGCTACTAAATCACAAATATTATATAAATATTACCAAAATTTCCAGATTAGTTACAAAATACAATTATGTCAAATAGTCCCCGTTTAGTGAGAGTGGATTGATCGATTAATGGTAGTGGGATAAACAGAATATGTTTAAAAATAGTATTCTAACTTATAAATGAAAATTCTTAAATAATTGTTGAAACTAAAGCAAAGTTTTATTTGAATTAAGGAACTAATAACTAGTATCGAAAAGTGGTTTAGGTAAGTTAAACACGTATATGATTTTCGTTGAGGATATACAGAAATAACAGTACCCAAACTTAACTTTAATATCGACAGCATCATCAATAGATGGTTACCTCCGGAGATGTTTGCTATGAATTCAAAGATTTACTGTCAACAACTAGACAGACTACCTAACACACTAAGTGCTCAACAGAACCGAATTTATTTTCTTCATTATAATAATAGATATCGCAAAACGTATTTCTCAAAAATTACAGGAATAGCACTGAATTCTGCTAGTACATCTAATTTAACACCCGAAATTACGACATCTGTTTATCATTCGTTTCAAATACTTAGCAATAATTTACAGAAAAGGAATCATACATAAGGATGATGCAAATACAATTTAATTTCCTTTTGAGATTAAGTTTTGAATTTTATTAGAAACAAATTGGGCCGCAATAGATATTAGCTTACCTAAATATTTGCAGCTCCATATATATATATATATATATATATATATATATATGTATATATATATATATATATATATATATATATATATATATACACACACGAGTCACCAAAACAGACGTTCAGTAATGACTGATTTTTTTCTATACTATATTATTTACGCCATTACTAATTCAATATTTGAACAAGAACCCTGAACCCACTCCACAAACTTGTTCTATTAGCTGATCTAACTTAACGTAAGTCGATTTGTTCAGCAAAATTACATTTACGTATCAATATACTCCTATACATATGTAATAGATAACCACAGGTTCTTCCAAATATACTCCTATGTATATGTGTGTGGGTAACCACAGGTGCTTCCAAAATTTTTAAAAGCTTTATTCATTTCTTGTCTTTACTTAATATTTATCTAAACATTTTATCCAAAATTATAACAGAGGGAATCCTGTACAGCAAAAATATTTAAAAAAATGATTGATTTAGAGTATAGAATGGTAATAGAAACCGAAAAAACTTTTTTTAGAATTTCCATCTCTCTGTATATATTTCCATGTCTTTCCATTTCCATCTATATGTTAATTTGAGCGAGTATCACGCAAAATCTGCTGGAGAGATTTTAATGTAATTTAGTATGATAATAGTACATAACTAGTTGCCGTTTAGACTAATATAAACAGGATGAGCGTAAAAAGCTTTAGTAGACAAAGAGAGAAAAATTAAGCTCTTAGAAGTTGTATTAAAAGAGAACACGACTTCACATGGAAATTGAAGTAAGGTTTTAAATTCACTTTTGAATTTTTAAATTCTGAGTCCTACAATAAAAGTCAGTAATTCAAAAGTAAAATTAATGATCCTAATAAAAAAATTAATCGCAACGTTCAAAGTTGCAAATAATATTTTACAAAATTCTCTATTATTAGAATGCATTATTTGAAATCTTTTATATTTTTTTATTTCACAATTTAAAAAACGTGTTTTTGTTTCCAATTACCTAGACCTTCAAAAAACTATGTATCTGGAAATGTAATAATAGAATTGAAAAGATTATTAGAAAATACATAGACTTTACATTTCAAACTAATTTAATTTTCGTTATAAACGATTCTCTAAACTGTTAAATAGCATATCTGCAGTAGATGCGAAATTAATAAACTTAATTTCGTGAACAAAAATCCGATTAACTCTAATTAGGAAATGTATAAAATTTATGTTTTTGACTTATTAATAGACACTTGAACGAATATAAAAAGAAAAGGCAATGGTTTTCATGTGAAACTTAGAAATTTACTGAATTCTCAAATAGAGAAAATAAACTCATGGTAAAAGTAATAAAAATCTTCCAGAATTTTAATTGGATGTCACACTCTCTCTTTTATATCTAATGAAGGATAGTAATAAAACTACTAATATATTATTTCCAACCATTAAATAATTTCCAAAATTATTGCGCTTCATTTCTAAGATTTAGAATCCAAAAACGAATAATTTTTAAAATAATCAAGAATGTTTCCGATATCATTTTTTTAACTTTACGTATGAAAACTTAATAAAGTTTTAATAATTGTTAAATTACGTTTCAGATGCCTATCATAACTTTATACTGACAACAAGATATTTTTATCCCTTTTAAACCTTCTTTTCAAATCTATTTAATATGTTTTATTAAGCGGATTTGATAGTTAATGTTAATCAAGTGTCCGATTGTTATTAAGCTAATGTACCAGCATATTTTCAGTATTTTATTCATTAGCTATAATTAGTGTTTTAATGACAGAAAGTAAATAGAATAATGGATTACTATAACATAAAAATAAATAAGCTTTTTTATACGTAAAAAATTTAAATACAACTGAGATTCTCATTCGATACCTTATGGTTACAAAACCCTAGTTAGTCGGAATACGAAATTTTAATATAATCTTTGCAAGAGTCCACCTCATGTAAACAATGTTGAAGGCAAAAATGTATAAAATGTAATAAGTTTACATATAACGTGGGACACACAAAATGACCAATAAATAAGGCATTACACCATGTTCATTATACTCTTTAACATAACAATTATTTATTTATCAGGAAAAATGTTGAAGATATTGCAAAATGTTGGAGATTTTGCAAGATCGTATGATCTAAACAAATATAGACATGTAATGTTATCTATATCTCTAAATATAAGCAAGTAAAGTAAATTTATTTACCGGTATAATTCATCTTCCGAACTGAAATATATTATAAGGCAATATATTATGATGCAACTCTAATTCTTTATCAGTTAATTTGTCATACTCAAATGATAAATTATTGGTGTTAATTTCCCATGTTCTCACACATACGTCGTAGCGGGAACGCGTTGCCCGATCAATATCAAACTAAGACGCGAGAAAATTTGGGCAGGAAATTAGATCATAAGATGGAGCAGCCAAGGGCGGGACAACAGGTGTTTTATATGTCGATTCTGTTTGTCTTGTTCGTGCCTATAAGCAGAAATTTTATTATCATATACTATTACTGTGTATTATATTTAAAAAAATATAAACTTTATCCGTTTACCGTGTTTACTTGAAAGCTTTTCTAATATCGGAAAAAATTACATGGTAGTTATTCAAAATAAAAATTTTGTAAAATATTTATTTCGTATTGGATCAAAACATACTTCCGCAGATCTTAATATACTAAATAATGCAACATAATACTTTTAAAATGAAATTTTATTTTATCATGTAATAACGATTATATAATATGCTATAAGAATTTAACTTTAAACCATTTAGCTTTGGTGTGTATGCCTGGAATCTCAATGATCTCATTTGTACGTATGTTTGATGACTGAACTAAATCAAATATTTCGTTGAGTTTTAAGTAATATGACAAAGAAAACAATCTTTAAGAGACACATTTATACTGTAATGAATCGTTCTCTTGTCAACTTTATTTTGAATACTTAGTTTGTAGTAGTAACTAAAAAAAACATTTTCACTCATAGATTCATCCAAAACCGTTTTCATACAAATGAATTTTCTTCCTATGGCATGGTTTAGTGACGGTTTCTAACCTGACTTCGACTTAATTTTAAATTACCAAAAGTGTATTAATTATATTCATCTTTACTTCTAACGGCATATCAATCTAGTGCAGATGCTAGGATTGGTTGCCTAAATTTGTTTAAAAGTCTTTCAACAAATTCAAGTAAACACGTAAATTTGCAGTCGCATGCGCGGGGATTTGATATATCCGCAGGGATTTTCCAATATACAGTTTCGTTATTACTTGTGCACATGTTGACGTATTGTATCTCAGTAGCTGCAAGTCATGTTTAAATAAAACAAAACGAAGTGGGATTGGCAGTACTCTATCGGCTCTTAGACAACTAGGCCATGTCAAAACTTTTAGTAACGGATCTGGTGAGTCCCCGTGAGCGAATGGGCTTATACATTTAGTAATGACGTGTTTTTCATAAAAGTAAGTACTTACTTTTTATACATGTATTATCGCATAAAATTTGTTATGAATATCTTTTATGTTTGTTAACTATTCAATTGAAAAGGTGTTATGCACATAGTTACTTACTTTTTTATCTTATTATACTTATTACAAAATTCTTCAATTAAACTGTGCTTAAAGATTTGACTTTACATTTATACCGGCAATATCCATAACATATAACACATATTTAAATAGAAAGCAATATTGTGGCTACATGAAACATATTTTCAAGAGGAGCAATATATAAAGGAAAATTATTTTTGGTATATACTTCATTTTTCTAAATAAATATTCAACTACGACGTGCGTAACAGCTATATTCATTTAAACGCATGATTTTCTAAATTAATAAATTTATATTTATGTCTTTTAATTAAAAATGCGTTCATTTTAAGTTCACATTCGTTATTGGCGATAGGTACATAAACAGTGGGACTGTTTCAAACTCTCAGCGAAATACTTGTTAAAATTGCTAAGTACCCATATTGATATATTTACTTGTCACCTTCTATATTATTTATCTATCCAAGAAATAGTAAAATATTTCCAGTCCAAGTGATTTCATGTTCTTAGTTGATGCGCTATGATATTTCATAGCGCCGGAACTGATGCATATTCAGAGAAGTGTAAAAAAAATAATATAGAAAATAAACAACATTAACATCACGTACAATTTCATTTCACACAATTTGATGATCTTGTAATACAACGAAACCTAGGCCGTGGTAAAGAACTTAAAAAAAAAAGAAATAATACTATATCACATAGTTTCATTTAATTGTGAATAATGAATTTCTACAAAATTAACGCCAAATATATTCAATATTCAAGGTTGTTTATTTTAAAAAGCTTGCAACACGGTTTACGCACTTATATAAAGTTTAAAAAAAAAAAGACAAATGTTTGATAATAAAAAAAAATTAATCTTTTGAATAAAACAGTTGATCGAAAGTGCATCGATATTCTCGAAGTCACATTAAACAATATTACGTATTTCCTGGACGGCACGTAGCACTAATATACCTATCCTGAAATGGATGAAGGCTGTTAGATCTCTGCCATATATTTTGTGAGGATATACAAGAACTTTGAGCCCATATTTGCGACAGTTTGGAAAAGTTGGTTATCTAGAATCAGAATGTATGGCTATCAAGCAGTGAGCAGATCTATATTTGATCAATACTGACAGAGCTAGTTTCCAAGAAAAAGATACGAGGAAGAGGCTTTGTTTTAAGGAATTTTATATTCAATAATTAAAATTTAAATTCGAATACTTTATGGAGATTCGTCTTGTACAGACACATACTTATTAAAACATTCACCCATTAAGCCAACGACGCAGGGTAGCTTACGAAATATGGGTTACTTACCTTTAAACATTTATACGTTCTCTAGGGTACATCAGATGTGTAATCTATGTCTGTTCTTATTTACATTTATTGTAAAAAAACTGGATATGTAAATGTAAATAATCGTTATTAGCTTTTATAAAAAATATAAATTTGAACTAATTTATAGACATACCCTTTATTGTTGAATAATGTGCATAGATTAGATTAACACTTAGCTGGTAACATGGGGCTGGAACCACCTCAGAGAAAAGATTTTACTATGTTAAAAAAAAATTAATAATTCTGCGTACCGGCCAATTTGCAGAATATCGTTATATTACGACTTGCAGTGGATACTGGACTTGGGTCGCAATAGCATCATCTTAGATGGATGTGTATATCTACTTGATGGGGGCCTAAATTATTCCATGACATCGGGTTTCATATGTTTTTCTGTAAATTGTGATCCCTTATACTTTTAAATTTTTTTAGATTTAAAAACAAAAAAATGGTTTTTTTTTCAATCGCTTATTCAATTGAAGGTATTAATTACAAGACAAAATTTATATCATCCTAATTGACAAAGACCGCTAAGAACTAATCACTCATTGATACTTTTACAGATGTTGATATTAATATGTCAGGTAATGAAGAAGGTATTTTTGTATCTAGTCAGCTATTATGGCAGAAACAGATAAGAGAGAAGTGAAAATCTAACGATACCAGCTCGCGTTCTACAACTAACATCTAATTAGCCAGCTGCTAAAAAAATCGAAACTACCTCATCTGATGACATAGTTTAATAAGTGACTGCATCTGCTAAAAAATTATAGGAATGTAGAAAAGTAGACTAACCATTTTTTGCAAAACATGATTTCATCACTGAAAAAAAGTTCTTGTGAGTTTTTTTAGTTTTGATTAGAATAATTTGCTGAAGATAGAAGTCCAGAAATAGTCCACATTAATCTATATGGGGTATTTATGGAACAAGCACAACTATTTTTAGTATCACACTAGGTTCTTGGGAAAATTTTTAATTCCTTCTTTCAACGTTCAAACTGTATAATATTGAAGTAAGTGCATAATGAAGAGCCATATATGGACTGAGCTGATTTCTATAGTTTTCGCTCTCATAAAAAAATGTAAAAAAAGTTATTTTCCGAGTCTATATAAAATCGTAACCCGCTAAGTATGGATAAAAATAAAATTTTTTATTTGTGTGATGCGAAGACACGTCATCTTTATAAAGCTCATACATATGCTAAAAAATGTTACTTTGTGTATAGTGAGACGGATAATCCTTCTATAACCTTAGAATATCTACTTCAATAAGATGCATAAATTAATAAAATAAGCAGAAATATCACTGAAGATCACTGATTTCTCAATTACATCGAGACAACTGATTTATTCATTCAATAAGAAGGGATTAGGAGGGAGTCGATAACTTCAAAAATGTGCCAATTACACAGTGACCTGCAGAACAGAGCGTCGGTCATATATCGTATTTTCAGGCATTTTCTTTTACATTGCACGGGTGATTAGGTGCATTGTTAAAAGCAACGCATAAAAACGATATGAAGCAGAAATTGAGATTTAAATGTGATCTATAGTTTAACGATTAAATATATGCCTCTATTTACGATTTCACTATATTTCACTCAATAAGGGATCAAAAGCGTATGCTGCCTATGCATGAATTGTATATCTCCATTAATATCCACTAAAGTATTCTTCAGTGTACATCGTTGTTTGTTTAGAAAAAAATCATTTTCATTGATATTCTGTCCAATAATTTTTAATTAAAAACGATTATTGTTTTTTCCCGTTACAGTAGGCACCCAGAGAGCTAAAATAAATAATCCCAGAAAATGTAACTCAAATTAAATAATAAAATCTTGGAAAGTTTGTTCAGTAAAACTTGACCGTAATTATGCGGTAAGCCTTAAAAAAGCTGTGCAAACAAATTAATATCTTTTTATAATCTTTATATAAAGTGATTATATACGGGTATATATATATATATATATATATATATATATATATATATATATGTGTGTATATTATTTCGTGAATACTTGAAAAACAATATTATATTTTATTGCTAAGGTTAACAGCGAGATCGGCATGTGCTCATGATTCTGATTTTTATACGTAAATAACCTTAAATAATACTTATCCATATAAAAAAAGGTAAATTTATTTTCCCAAAACTATAAATATTTTGGTTTCTAAGATAAAACTAAGTCAATGTCGATGATGTGCTCCAAACTCCTAGAAAGACCTTAAGTGAACAAAAAAGAAAAGATGTATAACCAGATCAGAATAAGAAATAAAAAATGATTTTCTTTCCCGCAAGACCAATCCATAACGTAATATTTTATTGAACTGTAACCAATACATTGAATTGTTGCAGATACGGAATAGTAAATGTTGGCATTTTCCGCCTTTTCTGAATCATAATCTCTTTTAAACATTGCGTTATAATAAATAATACTTTTATGAAAAACGCGTGGCATGTTCCTATTGTAGGTACATCTATATAGATAAAAAATAAGCTTTCTTTTGATAAATACAAATTTTACAACACGTGAAGTAGTCGTGCTTATAATTTAATTTTTGATGAAAAATATTAAATTTTAAAAATATTTCCTGGGTAAATTTTAATAAAACATTACATTTAAATTTTAAAATGTTTAATGGTATTTCCTTTGTTTCCTAAACCAAAGGATAGAAAAAATTAACTATTTTTTTATTACACATGTTTGAATCACCGTTACTCAGAATTAGGGACTGTCAGGACAAATGATTGAACAACCACAAAACTTTAACGGACAGACTTACATCATTTCATGTTCGCAATTTTTTAATTTCTTTACTGATAGAAATATACAGATAGAAATATCAACTACATGGAAATGAAAGTTTACTATCTTGTGCATGGAGAATCTTTACATTATAAAAGTAGTATCTATACCTTAAAAACAGCTTAGAATATCCCTTGATAGGATACTAGTGTACAAAAATAATGAAAAGAGTTTTTGTAATAGGTAAATATTACAAAGTTTACCTCTTTCAAATATAATTTTTCTCCTCTATGTACGAAATGGAACAACATAATCAAAAATTAAGATCATAAAATGAGAATTTAAAGAGTCGTTTTAAAACTGGGCTTGTATAACGTTAGTACTTAAAATGAAAGCCTTGTTCAAAAAGAACTCACTTCAGAGCTTTTACTTTACTGATAAAACTAACAATTTATGTCTTTTAACGTTACCATAAATAAAAAATAATATAAATGTAACAAAAAATGTTTTGAGCAGTGACAACACAAGGAAAAAAACACCAATTAGACACGAGTTTGCTTCTTTTCTAACTGATCAGTATCCGTAAAAATTGTTCAGTCATCACATCTGTCTACAAATAATCGTTCACTAATTAGTTAGAAAATGACAGAGAAATTATCTTTAATACAATTCAAGAAAAGTTATTTTTAATCTAATATTAAAATAAACTTGAATTTCTTAATATTAACATCCGGTTATTTACAAAAGACAAAGAAGCAGGTAGTGCAGGCTGCTGTCATACAAAATAATTCATTAATTAAAAATTCTTACCGGATTCTAACACAAATATTATGTTAATGTCTTTTTTTTGTCGGACTTTACCATGTTAATGAATTTTACAATGTACTTTACGATGTTTTTTAAGTTCTTTAGACTCCATCTCAACTACTGTCTTCGAAATTATCTGTGACATGGTCCAATTATGCTTGGTCAATTTGTAGCGTGGTAAATTTCGATAGAATGTTAATTTTTAAAAAAATTATTTCCTTCAAAAATTACTAAAAGCATTAATTACAACTGCAGCATCATTTCATAATCAGATGTAAAGTCTTGATGAAAAAATGTAAGTGAGCCATATCATATATCATCATAATGAGCCATTCTCAACCATTTTGATGTAGGCCTCCTTCAATCTGCACTACTCGGTTTTTTATTTTTTTTTATTCTAAGAAAAAGTTTAAAGCGCAGATTAAATAAAATGATAGAATTATTATAAGGTGGAGCCGAAAGTTAACAAAATATTGGGTGAAACTATTATTTTAAATAATATTTATTTAGTCAATACAGGTTATTTCTACTACCTCTCTTCTACGGAACTTTAGTACTGACGGTTTTTATCGCAATTTCTATTTACAATATTTTTTAAATTTGTGTAATAACGAGCAACTGTTATTTTTTTTCAAATACGTAGGGCCGATATTAAAATAACCTTGAATTTCTTAACATGCACTCCCGAAAATTTACAAAAGACAGTGAGGCAGATATTGCAGGTTGCCGCTATAGAAAATGGTTAAATCCATTTGAATCTTGCTTGGATTCCAATAACAATTTTATGGAAATAATGACCGCGAATTTCACTTTACATTATTTTAATATATTTTATAAAATGATTGTCTTTGTAAATATCATATAGTTCATTATTAAAACTTTTCTTTAGGTTTCATGTTCTTTGACGATTTCCGCTGATTTCTTTTGTCTGCTCATATTTTTAAAGTTGAGCAAGTCAATTTCTCATATAAAAAATATTAACTAGAGAAATTTAAAGACACACCAGCGAATTTTCTTGTTTATTCCATTGTCAGATAAATTTCCTGCAATCGATTGCAGCTTATCGATTAAATCACACGTGATTGCATCACATGTCATGAAATATTATTATTATATAAAAACATTTGCGTTTATACTATACAGAAATTAGTTGAGTACGAATCGAATATCGACGATTATATTGTGTAGAAACTTACTGCAAGGATCGATATTATGTTATGAGTATAAGACTCTTTAATCATTACTTTTTAAAAGCAGACCATAAATACAATAGTATATCTCTAAGTTATTAGTTTTTTAAAGTGAAACTTTTATTGTGTCACCTCAGAATATTTCGATTACCTATCGCATGTCGCATTACAGTCGGCCGCGGAGTGGGGGTAAAGAAACCAATATGGCGGTACCTATAGCTCTCATCAGCTGTGCAGCGTTGGTATGGTACTACGATCGATGCAGTTTTTACCAGACACATTGAAAAAATAGAATGCATGTCAATGTTTACTTATTTTAGTTACCACAAAATATTATTTACATTTATAAACTGTGAGACTCAAAGCGAAGATGAAGTTAGTGATCAAATAATCGAAATTTAAAATAATTCAATGATTTATATAAATATTGATCTACGTTTTTAATATGTATATATATATCATACCGAACATTGTATTTATTTATGTATTCTGTACTTTAGTACGCAGAGTAAAATAAACATTCATAATTATATATCTTGTCTACTATTATCATTTCCTTTTTCACGTCTTAAGTTAATATTACTTTTAAAATCCTAAATCAAGTAGCTTTCGAAAAATTCTCAATTAAATGCCTACAATCTGATAAAAAGTTTCACTTTCATCGTGGTTTCCTAAAACCACACAACTTTTTTCTTAAAGCGGAAATTTAAAAATTTAAAATTAAAAAAAGTATCAATAAACTCGTAAGCGTTATAATTTTTCATAAAATTCTATTTGGGTTTATTGTTTGCTTATGTTCGTTTTTTATTAGAAAATCTCATTACAAATAACCCGATAAACGAGGAAAAGACCGAGAATAGTGCGAAAATATCAAACACTGAATTAGTTTTACGCCGTAAAAGGTTAAATGCCGAGAGAGTTCGTGCTTTTAGGAAAAGAAAAAAAGATCATGGTAAGTCAATATAATTTTTATAGTGAATTTATCAGAATTATTATAACTGTCTGCTGGTGCATATTTGTTTAAATATTCATTTTAATTTCGAGTGTTTAAATTTTAAATTTATTTAAGATTTTTTTATATATATTCGATTCATTCATACATCATTACGGGGTTTCTCGATGATAACATTCAATGTACAAAGCTTACGAGCTCATTCGGAAGACATTTCTACAATACCAACAAAATTAATAAACACCATGGTTTTATGCGAAACTAATTTGAAAAATAATGAGCCGATAAATATTGCCAATTTTCAATGTGTAAGTCGAAAAAAAATATTAATTCTCGATATGGAGGAGTAGCTATAATACAAAACAATGATAATTCATTACAACTTCAACCGGTAATGCAAGCTTTCAATATTAGTGAAGTAACTACTTCTGAATCTGTTGTGGGAGATTTTTGTGCTGCTACTTGTCAATTTGATGACAACAGAAAACTTATAATAGCGTCAGTTTATATTAAAGTAAATCAATCAATCGATGACATCATGGATTTTTTGGGTTTTCATCTAGCTCCATTTGCTACGTCTTCGGCACAAATTTTCCGTGCTCGAGAAATATATTCGCGAATGCCTATCATTTTCTCTGGTGATTTCAATACAGATTTTAAGAAAGAGGAATCTGCGCCACTTATTGAATATTTGAGAGAGGTTTTTAATCTTGAGATGAAAAATGATAGAAATATACCAACTACAAGGTATGGTACTACGATCGATGCAGTTTTTACCAGACACATTGAAAAAATAGAATGCATGTCAATGTTTACTTATTTTAGTTACCACAAAATATTATTTACATTTATAAACTGTGAGACTCAAAGCGAAGATGAAGTTAGTGATCAAATAATCGAAATTTAAAATAATTCAATGATTTATATAAATATTGATCTACGTTTTTAATATGTATATATATATCATACCGAACATTGTATTTATTTATGTATTTATGTATTATGTACTTTAGTACGCAGAGTAAAATAAACATTCACAGTTATATATCTTCCTTTTTCACGTCTTAAGTTAATATTACTTTTAAAATCCTAAATCAAGTAGCTTTCGAAAAATTCTCAATTAAATGCCTACAATCTGAAAAAAAGTTTCACTTTCATCGTGGTTTCCTAAAACCACACAACTTGTTTAAATATAAGAGAAAACTATCATTATAATCATTTATTCTTTTTAAAGGCGGACATTTACATAAAATAAACATGTTCTCAACATAGAAAAGGTGATAATAATTTTTGAATAGCACTAATAATGTAAGGTTAAAAACTTATTTATTTAAAAAATGTAATGCTAACGAAAAATATATTTTAACTTCATAATAGTAACATTAAATTGTCAGTCCTACAGTCATACTTTTGATAGTGAATAAATATAATAATTAATAGGACAAAGTTGAAGCTTAAAACGAAGTCTAAAATTAATGCTTGGCAAAATTGAAATCCTTTTTACTTACGGCAATGAAATGCCCGGCGGCTCCATTTAAGCAATTACTTTTGTAAACAATCGTGAATTTGATTGAACCTAGGCTAAATAACAATTTCAATCGAGGTGTAGAAATAAGCATATATAAAATATATATGTGTGTCTATGTGTATATATAATTATATACAGCACTCAAGATTTAAAATATTCATTGAAATAAGATCGTTTAAAAATATTTAAATAATGACAGGAGGTGAAACATTCGCAAAACCAGTCAGCGTCGAACAAATGAACCTTTAACACGCTTGAGAACGTCGTCAGTGTATAAATACAAGATATAATAATGTTTTTCAGTCAAATAAAATGAAAAACTTGAAATTGTATATCATCTTAGTGTAATAGCAACGTATTTTATACAAATGAAAAAACTATGATTGAAAATGAAGAAAAACGTGACGTGAGTCAAATTTTGAGTCCAAAAATATGATCTCACTAAATTCATACATATTTATTACTAATTTTATTGTTTTCCACGAAAATTCGCAGCCGTCTTCATTGTGTCTATGATTATCTTATTTACGTTGCAATGTGTATTCGACCACGGAAATATTGTGTAACAATGTATTATATAACTAGGGTCATTAAATTATAATAATTCTTTGATTAAATATAATGTACATTTGTTGCAATGTGATAGTAGTCTTAAATACTAACAGAACAAAATCCTAAGATATTTGATGCTACGATATGATACCTATATGTAAATAAGAGAAAACTTAATGTAGAACTTAATGAGAATTTACTTAGAATTCAATAGATAATAATATTGATCGTATATAAACGATCAGTATATTACAATATTCTAACAATATGTAAATAATATGATTAAGATATTTTAAATTACTGAACACGAATTGTGTGAAATGCTAACCTGTTGCGATTTTTTTTTATTCATTCAGTACAAATTTGGTTCATGTCAATTAAACATGCTATAAATTTTAAATCTCTGGGACCTAGCTTAATAATTTTAAGATATTCGTCCAGATAAATTTGAACATGCACCACGCACGGTTTTAGAATTACATTAGCCTTTACTATCTAACACACCGTCTTTAATCTGTTCACCTTTCTGTCGTGACATTTCGTTTGAATCATAAAATATAGAAGTTTGCTTAGAGACGAAGGATTAATATCGTTAAAGTTTTCATTCAAATACTTTACTCGGTAATGTACGAAATGGTTACGGTTTGGTAAGGTACGAAAAAAGATTCTTGATCGTCTGGTATACCAAACTGCTGTTTATTTAAAAGGAGATAGTTAAATAAAATACAAACATCTTGCTAAAATTTAAAAAATTGGCAGATGCCAATTATATACCACTAAAAGTGCTTGTATGAGTTGACTAGTTAGCAATTTTACAACTTAAATTAACAAATCAAACGGGCATTTCTTGTTTATTCTAGATGCCAGCAGGTAATATCTCCTCATCAGTCATCTCTCCATTCACGGTGACTCTATGTAAGATATCGTCGTAGATCGGTGTACAAGAAACGTTATAAAAATGCGTTTAGCGATAGTGAAAATAAATATTCAATGGAACGAGTGTATTAGGAAAAAAGGAATCACAGTCAATATGCCGCTAATTCGAATCCGACGTACAAATGATAATAGCGTAATTCTGAATATGATAATAGTATAATTAGGATAAGATATAAATACAAATGATAATAGTATAATTAGGACAAGATTTTTTTAATATATAAATTATAATAGAAAAATTAAAAATACGTTGTTAATAGTTAATACAAATCAGAGAAATTATGGATTCATGTAAGATAGGGTTAGTTGATCTTATCATTCTAATGAATTAGAAAAACAATATATATTAATCACATTACTAGAAAAAGTGCAATTTTAAGATATCTTGCTGCTGCGTACTTTTATAATCTTTTTGAAAATCGCAATAAACCCTTGATGATAAGTGATGTCCCATAAAATAATACAATTTCTCGATTCGTTCACTTGCTGCTCTAAAATGTCAATATAACAATTTTGTGTATTGACTATTGAAATATTTGTAAGCGAATTAATATAGAAACTAAGTGTCAAGTCTCTTTCCTAAATTATTTATGAGAAAAGATTTCTGTGACTTACATAGTGTATATTTCTGTGACTCGTGCATCCGAGTAATCTTAGAAAGTACTAAATTAAGTACTTAATCTTAAGGTACAGAATTTAAAAAAATTATATGTAAAAGGTGGTAAGTGAGTCTGCTTACTCGAAATATGATTCACGATCCTAAATGATTTGAAAATTTCAATTAATTGATAATGAAAGATACAAATAGAGTCTGTAGAAAATATATTGATATGAAAAGGAATGGACAAGTACTCATAAGGTAGCCGAATAAAGTTTGAGAGTTGATAAAAGGGATAGTTAACAATGTTAGGAGTAATTAAAGCATTATATGAATATTTGCATAACAGTAAAGGGACCACGAAAGATATATTGGCATCTTCATCGCAGCAAGTTATATTAAATCATAATAATTTTTTCACTTCTGAAATTCACATATATTTTTTTTTGCTAATGAAAATATAGCTCATTCTGTGATTATAAAGGGTTTGAATTTAATACTTTACATTTAAAGTAATCGAAACTTACAAATAGCTAGCATGCTTTTTTCGGGGAATAATTTTAAAGTAATTTGCGAGCTGTGCTTGCAGTGTTACGTAAAGCATAACACTGCATTTATGCTCACTTCTGGCCCGAAATTTCGTAGTTTTATTTTATGGCATTATGAAATTTTGTAAAATAAACTATGTCATAATGGGTATCATCCGGGTACGGAAATATTCAATTTCATATGAATATAAATACGTCCGTTCATAACGTGTGGCACCAATTTTATGTGTTGACATATAATTTAGAGGCGGTAATTTGGAAGATGCTCATTAAAGTACACCATCTACAAAGGAAGATTAATAAAACATTACCTAGACCTATATATAAGGCGAATTATTCTAACTGAAATTCATCTGTACATGATTCATAATATGATTTCATGAAAAATGGATATTCGTTTTTTAAACATATTAACAAATATAGCAGCTTATGTAAAATTTGAAGCCATAACATATACCCTAAAAAAGGAACAACGCATAAACCATGTTAAAGATGTACATTGGTAATAACATTTCCTTAGTTCTAACGGCAAAATGTAAGATATAAAGAGAACAGAAAAGCGTGTAACGCGAACTATACTCGGGTTAGAATTATGAATGCGAACACCTTTATGTTTATAATTACATCATCTGTGCCAAGTTTAGAAGACTAATAATATTTTTAAGTAGCTTATTTTTAGAGCTCTGTGATTAAAGAAGAAAATGATTTTTTTTCCTAGTATATGCTTCATAAGGACATATATATATATATATCTCAATTGATGCGTAGCGAAAGAAAGAAAAGAAACAAAAATTAATGTAATTAATGTAACGAATTTTGCGTGCCACTGAGTAAGTTATTGCATACATCTGCTAAATAGAAAAAGTATTGTTTAGAAATGGAATCGCGATTCCCTCTTTCTAATTTTAAAACCCTTTTTGCAGAATTTTAAGTTTCGTACGCCACTCCAATTTATTAATGAAGAGTTTGAAATATCTGACAAATTTTGAAATACTCGCATTTGATTAGATATAAATTAAATTATTTCAATCAACTATTTCAGGGGATATAGGCAAGTACAGAAACTTACCTTGAGCGTGTTTGGACATGCACTTGGCAGTTTTTACATTTATGGCATCGCATGGTTTATCCAAATATTCATACTCAATAAACTTTGTTATTTCCTAGTGCCTTCTGCACTATTTGATATGTTGATAACGTCGTATAAGAAAATTATTTTTTATTTATTAATTCACAATTAATTGAGCACTAGACGGAGTTATATTTTTTGACTACTTCGTACTGATAGTTTATCCAAAAAACAAACTTCTACCTAGCTAAGGAGAGATGACATGCATTTAAAAAAATTTACACTAATGATTGTAATGAAATGTATTCAGTATTTTTACACATCCAATATTATTTGCGTGAGTGCGTGAGTGCATGCGTGCGTGCGTGCTTGCGTGCGAGATTCCAAAATATTGATTAAAATTAAATTCGATAGGCAAAAACTGAAAAGCTCTCTCTTATTTCTAAAATTTCAGATAAATTTGGTGTTTCCAATATTGTCGACCGACACAGGTATTTTAAACCGACTTAAAAAAATGAGGAGGTTCTCAATTCGTCGGATTATTCTTTTTTATGTACGTTTACCGATAACTCTTCACCGTCTAGACTAATTTCGATGGTCCTTTTTTATTTGAAAGAGGTTACTTAACTTTCTACTACAAGTCGCAACACTACTGCTTTGAGAAACAAAAGAAATAATGTTGAATGGGAAGAACATCGATTTACAAATTTATGTGTAGTAGTAGATTATTCAAAAAAAATATTATAAAATACCCATCAAAACCTATTTTCAGAACTTTCCACATTTCCACATATTTGATTTTTAAACCTAATACTTCGTAAATGGAACTGAAAAATTAATAGTTTGTAAATGGAATTTGAATTTTGTTTCAAAAGACCTTTTTGATGATGTTCGAAAATTGAGTATCATTAAAAGTCAACGATGTACGCTAAAAATAGTTTTCGTTTCCGCGATTTTTTTATTCGCATTACTTATAATTTTACGTGAAGCATATCTTTGCAAAAAATTATGCAGCTAGATCTAAACTGTGAAACTACAAGGATCTGTATTTGACTGCAAAACTCCAAAAATTAATATAACGCACCATGCCTAATACATAATTGTATGAAGTCATGTCATAATTGCGTATCATAGACACAAGTTAGAATATAGGTGAGGCAGAATTAATCATTAAACCCTAATGGTGCAACTAACAATAAAACGTATTACGAATTGCTGTTGACGTTCTAATTCATAGATGAATTATGCATCGGCATGATTTGCGTTGAAACTAGCTCAGAAAAAAATTATCTAATTTTTTTCGAGAAAGCATATAAAGCATATGTACGTATCACTCGTATGCTATTATTTACTTCCTCATAAACGTGGAAAATTTTACTCGATATAAAGTATGTGATCAACAACAGAATTTAATTTCAACACGTATAGCACTTACAGTAATATCAAGGGTGTCCAGATGTCGTTTCGTTATCATATAATTATAATGTGATATCTATACACACGTGTATATATATATATATATATATATATATATATATATATATATATATATATGTATTTATGTAACCCTAACCGAAAGACGCAAGTCATTGAATTTTGAACTCCATTAAAGTTATTGATCCGAAAACGGTGTCTATTTGAAGTAAGACTACTTTTTAGTAAAGTCAAGTCAATAAAATCTATTGTACTTTTTATAGCGAAAATAACATAGACGTAGATTTATAATGGAATCGAGGGCATTATTTGACCTATATAACGGTTACACTAATTTTTTTATATGTCAGTGATATTAATTTATTTTCCTGTGGGGTGTAAAGTGTCTAATAATTATTGACTGTACCTTTAATTGTCTAACAAATGGGTCTGTTTTTTGACTGACAGTTTATATTAGGTACGGTTTTAATAAATGTATTGTAAATATTTGCCAAAATAGAGAAAGAACGGAATAGGTGTTCATTTCTTCCATCAAATAATTTCAAGGTTTATAATCTTAAAGGAAAATCCTAAATAAATGAAAACTGAATTTCATAACAAAAAAATTAGTCTAAATTCCAATAAAATGTATTAGACTTACATTTAAATCAATTTTGCGTTTTGCTGTAATCTAGGGTTATCAAAAGTAAATTTCATGATAAAATTCATAACAAGTGTCCAAATTAATATGTTCATTAGAAAAGGAAAAAAAAAATTAATTCAGGCAGTTGAAAACTAAAAACTTACAGATTTTTTTAGAAAATTACCTTATTTTATTCCACCAATCACACTATAATTACTATCTTGAGAACTATTGGCCTGATCTTGAATATTTAGACTCCAACTGATTTTAAGCAACAAGAGAAAGCACATATATTGGTAATATAATTTTTTTTCCTTCATGAAAGAAACAAATCGCGTAGTAATTATTGTTAATACTTTATATCTGTGTAAATATGCTGCTACTGTTTTTGTATAATCATTTAAATATCTGATATGTAGTGAAAATACTCCGTAGCTAATTTTATTTAATAAAATTTGTCTCTATTGATTAAATAAACGGATATAGAGTCCATGATTTCCACAAACTATGAATTTTATCCCCGATTCATGTTGCGCAATAAATGACAGTATTGAGCGTTAAAAATCAATGTCTATGGTTTTTATGTTTTGATAGAATTGTATTACTAATATATTATATTATACATGCTGTGTTTCGAGACGTTTATTTTTTGATGTATACGTTCGCATTATCTCTGGGATCCTGTTTAAGTACTGGACTGCTTTCTGAAATGTTCAACCAATTTCAGATGCCACTTCTAAATCACTAAATTCGATACTTTGCTGTGCGGAATATACGTATATTTTGTTCGCCAAATCTACGTTAGGTCGTGAAGTTGGGTTAGTATCTGCTAACCTATCATATATAAAATTTTCTATAAAATAACTATCATCATCTGTATTTTTTTTGGGGCTCAAATGGTAAGTTAATGTTATATGAATTAATATTTAATCGATTTCTTCTTTTATTACAACATTTACTGATGAATTTATAGTTAATAATTAGTCGTCATTTATCTGCTATTCCTTTTTTAGTGAAATAAGGTCAATCAGGACAATTTTCCATAAATGCTTGATATAAGAATTTCCTATAGACAATTTTATTTCTTTCTAGTTGTATGATTTTCTTGTAAGCTTTAATAAGGGTTTCGTTATGCAGATTTGTCCACCTTATGCATTGCATTTGTTGTAATTGTGAATTGAAATAAAGTTCTTGTGTAGTGCATAGTTCTTCTGTAACTCTATTATATATTCTGTCTATCATATTCTGTGGTAATAATCGTTTCTGAATAATTGCTCCTTATTGGCGTCCTGTTCGTTGTCGACTTACGTCCATGTTTGGAATTTTTTTCATGAATGTTGAATGAAGTGAAGGGGGATATGTTTTGTATTCATATTTAAACTGGTTAGCTTTAGATAAGTGCGTAGAATAAATTCGATCACTTCTATTGTCCGTTTTCTATACGTGGCGCGTACAGTTGGTGCATGTTTTATAGCATAACGTCTATGCGCGAGCTCCTTTTCTATGCTAGTGCGCCAATTGAGGATCCGCAGACGAGATTAAAATGTTTACGAGATTTACAGGTAACAACTACTTATAAGATGAATGAGAAAACTATTTATGACATGACGAAGGTGAACTTTTTGAATGAGAAATCGATGGGTGATTAGATGAAGAGTTAACATATTGATAATGGTTTTGTGATGATAATTTGCCGGCTGTAACAAGTTTTTCTTCTGCTTTTCCTGTTTAGCTCCGCAACTGAAATATCGATGCTTTTCGTGCTGAAATTGTCAGCATCAGCTCCATTTATACCCCCGATGGCCTTAAATTATACTTACTTTTCTTCATTGCTCCATTTTTTAATTGGAAATCGATGGTTGGAAGGGGAAACTGCATTATTTATTTATTTTAGTAATCTTGTTGGTCCTATGATTAATTGAAGTCTTCCCTTCCTATAGGAACGCGACAAAGTAATCATCATGTGCTATTATAGGTATGTTTTATGGAATACAAGCCAGTAGATTAATAACATTTTCTTTCTACAAGTTTCATATGCAGTATAACTCATAGCGTGTTCATGAAGACTCGATCTAAGATTTATATAAAATTGTGAATTTAACTTAATTATATATAATATATATATATATATATATATATATATATATATATATATATATAAATGTTTCATTATTTTCGAAACATTTGGAGCAATTAAAATAGCTTGGAACGGGGAGCGTGCGCACAGTGCGATGCGCCCTAGTAGTCACTGAACCATTTGGCAACCAAATAATCAATTTTCATTTATTATACTTGCTCCAGTTTCGATAGTTTCTGAATAACAGTTTTATTAATAACTGAGAACAGTTCATTTTGTTCAAAAAAAAATGTATTTGTCCAATTTATGGTCGCTTTTTCAACGCTGTAAATCTCAGACTATGTCTCCACATAAGACCACTCAAATACGTATGCTGGAGTCGAATAAAAGAACGCCCTATTCCCTCAAAAACGTCTTTATTGCAGTGGTAATATTTGTCATTATTTTATCAATCCCATTAATATTTTTGATCTCTAAGATTTTATTAAAAATAAGATGCAAATAATTGTTAAGGTCTGATTAGTTTCATAGTAATTTTTGGATCAGAAAATCGTTTTAATTTCTAAGAGTCAAAATAGTATCCTTAAAATAATGAAAGCTTAAAGCAATTTAAAAATAAAAATGATATTGCGCTCTTGCATAACATGCTCAAGTATAACATATATATGATAACCGGATTTTATATCGGAAAGATTGAATTTTTAGTTTTTTATTTTTTTTCTTAATATCACATCAACTTTCCAATTCAATTTTTGTAGTTGTTTTATCTAATTTGGATACCAAAATTACTTCGTCAAAGGCTGAATTCTTCATGGCGGAGAAATGTATGATCAAGAAATATATATACAGAGAGCCAAATATTTATCACACATTGCATCCCAATGGGACACTCTTACGTGATTGCATGGTACATATATATATTTACATATGACTATATCGACGCGTTTTTGCTAGTATAGTGAGGATCATTGCCCCGGTAATATTCTGATGTGTTCCATTCGTAATAGTATAATACTCTTTCCATTTTAATTGCAAATACATTAACTGGTTATTAACATTTGACATACTAACAATTTCAATTGCATATATGTCTGCTTAATAATACTTTTATTAAACTTAAGTTTGCTTGTGGATCATCTGTCTGTAAATGTTAAGGCAATTGGCCAAATATATACAGCTTTTGTTAAGTAATTATATAACGTAAAATACAATGTAACTTATCTGACAAATCATGTCTAAATTGTTTTACTAACGACCTTTCCTAATTGACTTCGGTACAAGCTATCACAATGTAAACATTAAATACATATATGTAGGTTTCCCTACGAAACCATATATATAAATATATATATATATATATATATATACACACATATATATATATATATATATACACATATATATATGTATATATATATATATATATATATATATATATATATATATATATATGTACGTGTTTATATATATTAGCTAAGAAATGGTTAACGGATGTAAGTAGGATCTTTCAGTATGAGAAAGGCAACTTGATGCCTCGTAAAGGTTTTTGTATAGCCAGACTGAAACAAAAATACAAAAAATGGTCCATGAAGAGCAGTATTGTTAGTTTCAGTTTAATATAGCGATTTAAACTAAATGCTATGATTTAAGCATTATTGTCAATTTCAGCAAATTAACCAGTTTGGTAAACTCTTCTTCCCATTTAAAGTCCATTAACAATTTTTTGGAATAATGTATCAAACAAAATACTTAAATAGAAATAAATAATCACAATTTGATTTTGAACCTACTTCGTTACATATGATTCTGTTTCTTATACTATAAAAATATGTCATACATTTAACATTCTTGTTATGTAAAGTAACGAAAATTGTTGACATTAAAATATATTTCATTTACTTGCCAATAATTTATAATAGGCAGTTACGTTTTTTCTAATTACTCTTATGACCTCTTCAATTTATATTAGATCAGATAAAATTTGGTAGAAAAAAAAACTGAAGCTTATATGTTTTTAACCACTCAATTTACCACATGACATTTGATAAAGATGGAGCTCAAAATGTTATTACTTTTATTGGATTTATAAGCTTATCCCAAATTAAATATTAAACTTTTTTTGTAACTTTCATTATGCTTTTAACCTTTACCTTACTTTTAACTTAAACTTTTTAGAATTTAATGAGTTAAGTTAGTGCAAAATACAACCAAGGCTCAAAAAGTTGTTGTTGCCTAAAGCCGTAAACCAGTTTAGCTGTAATATCCATCGGTTTGATACCAAAAATCTAGCGCGGATGTGGACAATTCAAGCTTTTATTATTTCATAGGAGGTAAATTTTTAAATCATTCTGTGCGAATATTAAAGGTACAACTTGATGGAAATATTCTTATATTCTAACAATACAAAAGTTTCTTTAGATTTCAATACAAAAGTTTTCGTTACACTTTTACATTTTATATAACTCGGTGTCATAAAAGGAATAAAAAAAATATAATAGCAGTAAATATAAATAAAATTAAAGATAATGTTTAAAAAAAATACTTTAAAAGTGTAAAAATGAAAGCAGTTTTCTTAAGATTATCTTTTATTATCACTTTTTTCCCATCTGAGTAAACATTTAATAATATAATAAGGAATAATATAATTTTCGTCTTAATCTTATATGCCATGTCTAGAGTATCTTACTAAATTTAAAAAAAATATATATTTCAAAGTTTAAAATGAATTGATCCTTTCTAGAAACAAATTAAACATATCTTTCCGCTTTTCATTACTGTCGACAGTATATTAAAACACGAAAATTACTAACATTACGAAACGATCATTAAAAGCTAACTACATCGTGTTCATTATGAAAAGGCCCCAAAAGTAAAACGCGTTGATGGTTTGAATTAAAACGGCTTCCCAATCTCAAAAATGAACAAGGAGTTACTATATAATTTAATTTAGCATAAATATATTCGGACAGCGTAGTCGAGTTAAATCTGGGGCTTTAAATTTGGCATCGCGCTGTTAGCTGCTGCTATTTGTCTCACGGGCTTTGACCATCCCTCTGAAAATTTAACCCTTCATTTACTGCGTACAATTTTTACATATTTGTTTACTTTTAGGGGTACTGTGTGCATTACATATTATGTCAATAGGTTGTTGTATGTCTAATCTTTTGAATAAAACAATGTCCAAATCGAAACCCTTTCGCACATTGACGACATTTATTTCCCACGACTTCGGATCAAGGGAAATTAATGTCGTTCACTAATAAAAATCATGAAAGTAATCTATAAACATACCATTAAAGTTATTTACTCTCGTTGATGAAAACACGTATACATTTTAATGTTTAATGGGCATAATAATTGATTTACACTTTCCTCAGAATGGAGTAATTATTGTTTTCCTTTGCTACTTCATCTATTATTACTTTTAAGCAATTGCACTAATTGCGATAACGTTTTATTAAAGTATTTCAGAGTTTTTATAGAAATTAATCGCATGTATTTAAAATTATATTAGATGTGCCCTGAGGCTTTTTATTTTCTATTACGGTTTTCTTAAATATTTGTTATCTTACTTTCATTTATAAAATCTTACATTATTTTAGTGATATTTACTGTTCTACTGATATATTTTTTAAATTGCGCTACCAATTGCAACATTTTAATAAAATAAAAACATAATAAACATTTTACACTAAGCATTCCAGCGATGGAGGAGGCTTTTTGGTGCTATATCCTATACAAAATCTAATAATCTTTGTATCTAAATTGATATTTTGTAAATTCGTGGTGGTAGAAACAGCGATAATGGCTGTCGCATTACATATACCGAAGTGCTTCATCGTATATGTAATGCGACAGCCATTATCGCTGTTTCTACCACCACGCTTGTTAATGGTTCACCTTTTGAATTCCAATTACATAAATTAATTTTAATTAAAGTTTTTCAATCTGCCTATATTAGTTAGTGTTCCACTATTTTTCATTTTTGGATTTAAACAATATTTATATGTTCACAAACATACGTATATACTAATATTTATATATGTATATATATATATATATATATATATATATATATATATATATATATATATAAACGTATATATATATATATAGAAATAAATATATATAACTCATTTACGCTGAATGTGAAAAAAATTCTGAGATATATACTTAAAAAATTTCCCAATAAAATAAATTATACATTTATGAATTCAATCACTACTACTCCCACAAAAATTTATAAACTAAAATTAAAGATTTTTAAAATATACCTAATAAGATCAACTGATGTTTCGCAAAGTATTGACGTGACGTTTTTTTATAATAACGTCATGTCGATTAAATATATATAAAATAACCATATTATAGTTGTGATTCGCCGCAATATTCCGCATAGGAAAAACAATAAAAAACATATCAAGCACAAGTAGAACTCGCCATGTGAGGATTCCATACGCATTTAAGCATTAATAAATATTTAATATTCCTATTAAACTATTTTCAAAATTATCATATTTTAAAGCGAAAATGAAAAAGATATATCTTCGAAAGGCGCATTTTTGAAAACAAATTTTTAAGTGAAATGACAAATTAACGTCTGTTGGATTTTTTCCTCTACTTGAATTTAAATATATATATATATATATATATATATATATATATATATATACGTATATACATATACACACACACACACATATATATATATATATATATATATATATACATATATATGTATATATGTAATGTGGGTCCGCATAACACTCACAACTGACCTAAAAGTCAGATGACTAATGTATTCACATTACGAGCATAGGTCGTTTTATATCATTTACGAGAGAAGAATCACGTCCGACGTAAATCCTCTCTTTCATTAGTTTTGCTTTTATTATGAGTTTTCCACTCGTTTAGCATAATTCGGTTCAAAAATATTTAAAATGTTCCACTAGACGGGGAATTTTGTAAGTTAATTTTTATATATTCTCTTCAACGTAATGGGTATTATGAAGGGTCAGATTTATAAACATTTACCTAAAAATGAAATGTGTTCATAAAAAGTTTGAGTTATGCGATTTAATTTTGATAAATTAATATTTTATAACAGAAAAGGAAAAATTAAAATATGTACTTTTTGTTTATTGAATATGAAGCTGTGAATAGTCCTGAATCTTACCCCAGACAACTGTCTTAACAAGAGCGTAGCAATTAAAAACACCTAATATTTAGCTAATTAATAGAAGGTGTTAAGTAGAAAAACAATATCGAACGAACTCAGTTCAACAAAAACATGAATTTTTCGGTTTCCCTTAATGAAAAATACACAAAAACATACGTTTAAAAGAAAACGGGCTTGGTCGCGATTTCGTTATTATTAGAAATTGATTAAAAAATAACCTGCATTTTTTTAGAGCAAAAATTAATTTTTGCAATTTTCTCTTTAAATTGACACAACATAAGACTTAACAAGTATTTAAATAGAGATATTGGCAATTATATTTAAATAATAGGAAAAAGAAGAATTCACAAAATATAAAGTTGTGAAAAATATGATTATTAAATATTCGGTTTTTTTAATTCATGTATTTACTATCCTTTTTACCGACGAGGGCACGTAAGATGTATATGCGTTTATTATCTATTTTGAACATTAAATTTTTACCATTTGTTTTCTTTTTTAACACAAATTATTGCTATATAATTTTTAATAAATTGTTGCTCTTAAAACTATACAAATAACATAAATATAAGTCATGATATTTCAAAAATTATAACATAGTTTTTTAGAATATCCACACGCCAAACGTCGACAAACATTTTAAATCGAATTTGATAATAAATTGAAGTGAATAAAATGCATAGAAAGGGGCAATATATATATATATATATATATATATATATATATATATATATATATACATATACATATATATATATATATATATATATATTTATAAAATCTTAAATTTGCGTTAATTTGGTTTGAATAGGAAAAGTTATTTCAGGCATAAAAATATCTTTTCAATACACGAATAAATAGGAGAATTAACTTTAATATGAGATTATATAAATAGATATTAATTATTCTTGTGAGAAAGCTGAAAACTAAATGATGTTGAGAAAGACCTAGGAAAAATCTCAAACTATGTAATGCTACAAACCAATTGAAATACAAAATTTATTTCGAAATATTTATCACTTTCTTGTTACCTATATATCGTTCACTTTGTTAAGATATATTATCTTAAAATTTATATTTTTTTAATTCGTGTTTAATTTTAATATTAAAAAGAAGGCACACTTATGCATAATCTAAACTTGCGCAATTAGTGTTTTATACGGTAAGTGGTTTTAAAACATAGATCACATGGTGTGTCATGAAAAATTTATCAGTTAGTCCAAAAATATATTTAATTAGATAATTAAAAATTATAGGTTTCCTTTCAACACTATAATAACTTCATCTTTGTCTAACTATTCGTGCCGGACAGAGATAGAAAAGAGATAGCGTTAGCAATATTTCGTCTAACATTTTTTTGTTAAGAAAATTGTTAATTTAGTCAATATTTATTCCATAAATATTTGTCAATATTACGGTTTAAAATGCGTAATGATTGCTATTTTTCCTATCCACAAACATAAAGAATTGGCTAAAATCATATCAACAAAATCCCTTTATGATATTGAAGAAAAAAATTAAATATTAAATTATAATAGCTTTTGTGTATACTATAGAAAACTTCAGGAATTATTTGAAGATATAATTTTTCGAAGCTAATAGGCCCACTCCTTAACCGTACCGCAAAATTTGGGAAAACATTGATCATGTTATTAATAGTGATAAGAGAATAAGTTATTACATTAAAAAGAAAATTTTTGAGGTCGCTTCGAAGAACGCAAAAGTTCATTCATGCTTATAACGCAGACTTATTTTCGCGAAATGCTCTTAGATCCTTGAACTGTTTTCAAGTCGTTACGTATTCATAATGTAAGTATATTTAAAGTCGATTTATTGAGAAGTGGCTAAACATGCGCTCCAAAATGCTCGAAGTATTTAAGCAAAATGAGAGATTGACATCGCAATTTATCGAATGTTTCCCATTAGAATATGTTGTTTTATGAAAATTTAATTAAATTTTTTGTTTTTAATTATTTTATGTTGTCAAAAGTATTCATTTTATTTTAGTTACATAAATGAAGATATTTTGTGTATATACTGGGTTACTGAATTAATTCGCCCTTTCTTCGAATTGATTTCGTTTATTTGTGCATAACGTCTTGTTTTTGGAGTGATATCATCAAAAGTTAAATTGTATCGAGAATTTTGATATGGAAATTACGTAGAGTTAACTTATATAGGAAATGTCCTCTATAATATAATTGCATAATATAGAATACGCCAGGGTATTTTTCGTTATAAGAAGAAAAATACGTTTCTCGTTTTTTCTGGGTTATTTCTCATTTTTGTAAAAATAATTTCACCTATAATATTTTTAATCATACTTAAATGATTATGTGTAAGCAACCTTAAGTAAATACATAAACTAAACAAAAACATACCATCCAAAGCAATAAAATTACTTCTTTAAGTCACGAAAATCTTAAAAAACTTATTATTATGGTTACAGAGTTTAAAATCGGGTAAACATTGGTGACTTTCACTCTTTTTTCTATCATTTATATCGTTACCTGATACGAAATTCGTAATCATGCGTATTCTCTTCAAAAATACACTCTTCAAAAATGGCTATCGATTCTGACAATGCGACCGCCTAATAATAGTCTATTTCACATAAGCACCGCCAGTTGCGGGCGCGCACTTTGGTGTCGCGCCACTGTTTAGTGAACCGTTAAATGTACGCACCTTATAAACTAGCGTCGTGAGGTGGTGCAGCCGTTCAACCCGCGAAAGAAGTGTGTGAAATAAAAAAGTAGTATCTCTAAATTGGTCTGCTTGTACATACAGCGAGATGGGTGAAAATTTCTCCAGCTATTAGTTTTTAAGTGTCAATTTGGCAATGTTTTCAAAAATATTAACATTTTGCTATTATATATTGAATAAACAAATATATATCATTTACTGATTTTAGTTTTTATACTAAAGTTTTTATAAAATTTAAGAATCAGAAAATTTAAAAAATTTCTAAACATATTTTATAGGGTAATCCTTATAAAATACACTCATGGAAGATATTTTTGGTTAATAAAAAATGTTTAAAATAAGTGTGAGTTGTTTATGCTATTTTACACATATTAAACATAAGTTGTATCATCAATGTGTATCACCAATGCAGCTACTATCTAACGGATTAGTCTGGAGATATCAAGCCATGCTACGTAATATAATTACAATCGGGTTACAGGTAGGGTCAGTTATATTACGTAGATATTCATATTTCTTTCGGTGTGGATTTCTTTAAATAACGAATATTTGTTTCATATTATAATTAAAATTAATTTAATGAATAACTAATTCGAGTAACAAGAAATAACAGAAAGATATCTAAAAAACTAATCACTAGAATAATGAATTTGAATTCAAATTAACAGCACAAGTACAATTTCTCTCTCGTATGCGTGACGGTGAATCTGCCAGTATTTTCTGGTATACGTTCTCCAAAACTTCTCTTAAGGAATATTTTACACATAAAATGTACTTCTACATAAAATAACGTGCATTTTAGTGAATATTAGTTACAATAGCATGTTAGTGAATATTAGGGACGATATAACGCCATCTTCTCATATTAGTCTTTGTTATAATAATACCAGTTTAGTGGTAAGTTTTGTTCCACAGTTTCATCCATATATCTAGATAAAGTGACGTACATATCTAGGCCAAGGGTGAAAAATAAATATGGGAAACTTAATTACAGAGATATCAGTTAATTATTGCAAATAAACTATAAAATATTATGAACTATTCATGAACGAAATAGTTTTCAAAATGAAACAACGTTGTATGAAAATGTGTATAAATACCATATGAAATGATTACGCCTACGCCTTCACGTATGCGCACGCACACGAACACACACACACACACACACACACACACACACATATATATATATATATATATATATATATATATATATATATGTATATAAACATACAAGTGTGTGTATATGTAATTTGAAGACGACCTTCAATTTATATTGTATAGTGGAATTATCTAAAAATTCAAAAACTGAGATCTCCACAATTTATATTTCTGTGAGGGTTTTCTAAAACAAGAAATATACTATTTTTATAACAATTATTTATTCGACAACGACTTCGGTATCTAAATCGTTGTATCTAAATTGATATTTTGTAAATTTGAAACTACGAAAATTTAGTTCTTAACTCGCATTTTATTTTTAATGACCCCAAGATTAGAAATACTTTCGAAAAAATATCGATATTTCCTAAATGATTAACGGATGCAATTAGGCCATAGCGTGCACGGTTAGTGATAGTGGATTGATCATTAATGATTAGACCGACTAACTAATATACTAAGTACTCAACAGAACCAAGTTTATTTTCTTCATGTTATCATCAGATACCGCAAAATAAATTCTTAAAAAATTACAGGAATGGCATTGGATTCTGCGAGTACATCCAGCTTATACATTCGATATTACGGCATTTGATTATTTATCAATGGTATCGAATTCTGAGGAATCGTTAACAAAAAAAAATACATCAGGATGCGAATACAGTTTAATTTCCTTGTGAGATTTAGTTTTTAATTTTTTTAGGTACAAGTTGGAGTTCAGTATTAGCTAACGTAATATTTGCAGATCCTTACGTACCTACCTGGTCACCAAAATAGACATTTAGTAATGTTTGATTTCTTATAAACTGTATTATTTGCGCCATTATTAATTAATTTATTTAACAAGAACAGTGATATTCTTTCCATCATCTTATATAAATTAAGTCGATTTGTTCAGAGTAAATTTTAATATAACTATTACAGCAAAATTATATTTACGTTTGTACCTATCAGTATACTGCAATATACAACTATACTTCTCCGAAATTCATAAAGACATTATTATTTTTTTGTTTTTACTTAATATTTATAAATAATAAATTTAAGTGAAAGGACTACAATAGTAATTACTCCTTTTTATATTGGGGTGTATGATAAAACCAACTGGACTTTAATTCATATCACTGCGATTTGCAGTGTTAGTATAATAGTGTGTTTATCAATTTGAGTTTACAAAAAAATACGTAAAATAGGTTGCCGTTTAGACTAATGCAAACACGACACGGGTAAAGACCGTTAACAGAAGAAAATTTAAGCACATACAAAGTTAGAATAAAAAAAATGTATGGAAACTGAAGTAACTTTTAAATTCATTTTTGAAGTTTTAAATTCTGGGTCATACGAGAAAGGGGAAAAAATAAAAGTGAAATGGTAAATTTGAATATAAAAATAAATCGTAACGTTCAAAAATGCAAATAATAATTCATAAAATTGTATATTACCTGAAAGCAGTAATTAAAAGAAAGCCCACGAAATATACAATACCTGTTATCGTTTCCAATAATTTAGTCCTCCAAAAATCTGTGTATTTGGAAAAGTAACAGCACAAAATTTCCTCAGAATTGAAAAGATGATTAGGAAATATATAGATTTTACACTTTGGACAAATTTTACTGCAATACATTCGAAGTTAATAAACTTAGGTTCGTGAACTTAAATCCCATTAACCCTAATTAGGTAACTTATATAGTTTATACTTTTGACATATATATATAATAAACTAATGATAAACGTCCCAAAATTATTCCAGTATGTTAGTCGCAGGTTACTTTCTCTCTTTATTATGTAAATAATACAAGCAATAAAATCATAAATGCATTATTTCTATAAATTGCATAATTATCAAAAATGAGGCGCTCAATGCGCTATTTTTCTAAGATTTAGAATGCAAAAAGAAATCATTTTTAAAATAATCCAGAATATTTGTGATACAATTTTTTTGATAGCACATTTTTAGTATTTCTTATATTTGCTACTAATCCGAATTTTAATGAAAACAAAATTAGTGGTATAATAGATTATTAGAACACAAAAATAAATAATGTTATTAATATATAAAAGAATATAAATTGAAATAATAATGATATACTTATCAGATATCTTATGATTTGAAAACTTAATTAGTCAAAATATACTATTTTACTCTGATCTGCATGTGTTCACTTCATGAAAACGATGAACGGTGATTACGGAAAAATGCAAGAAAATCAATAAATTTATATATAATATCGGTCACACAAAATGATGATCAATAAATAAGGCGCCACGCTATTATGCATTATACTTATTAATATAACGGATATTGTTTTTTTTCAACAAACGATTAACTGCGATATTTTGCAACACGTAAAAACGTATTATATTTTCTCTCTCTCTACCTATAAATACTTGTGTAAGCAAATAAAGTTACATTTAATTCCCGATATAATCCATCGTCTGAAAGAATATATATTACATGGCAATATATTGTGATGCGAGCGGATATTAACCATTATTCTTTGTCAGCTAATTTGTCATATTCTAATGGTACGTTATTGGCGTTAATTTCACACGAGTGCTCCCACAAACGGCTTAGCTGGAAGGCATTGCCCGATTAATATCAAACTAAGATGCGGGAAACTTTGGGCAGGAAATTAGATCAAAAGATAGAGCAGCCAAGGGAGGAGTAGTACCGGGGTGTTTTTATATGTCGATTATTTTTGTCCTGTCCATGCTTGTAAGCAGATATATATCATTTTTATTAATATATAATATTGCTGTGTAAAACTTTATCTGCTTACCGTATTTGCTTGATAGCTCTTTCTAATATAAAACAAAATAAATAATTAATTGTTCAAAATAAAAATGTTGTAAATTATTTATTTCATGTTGGAAAAAAACATACTCTCTTGTAAAACATACTTCCGCAGATTTTAAAATACTAAATAACGTAACGTAATACTTTACAAATGAAGTTTTGTTCCATCATGTAATAACGAATATAAAATATGCTATAAGAATTTAATTTTAAACCATTTAGCTTTGGTGTGTATACCTGGAATCTCAATGATCTCATTTGTCAATCAATTGAGAATTAATTAATTGAAATTTCAATCTCAATGTTCTATTTGATAACTGAACCAAATCTATTATTTCGTTGTATTTAAAGTAATATGACAAAGAACAGAATTTTTAAAAGATACATTTATCTTTTAATGAATCTTTCACTTATCACCTTTATTTTGATTACCTAATTTGCAGGTAGTACTTAAAAAAACCATTTTCACTCATTGGTTCATCCAAAACCGTTTTCATCCTAATAAATTTTCTTCCTTTAGCATTTTCTCCAACGTCTTCTAACCTGACCTCGACTTTACTTTAAACCAAAAGTGTATCAATTATATTCATCTTTATTCATAACGTCATGTCAAATTACCCCGCTAAGATTGATTCCTTAATTTGTAACTAAGCCATGTCTTTCAACAAATTCAGGTCGCTTGTGCCGGGATTTAGTAGACCCCCAGTAATCGTCAAACATGAAATTTCATTATTACTTGTGTATTGACAAGGTGCACCTCAGTAGTTGCAAATCATGTTTAAATAAAAAAAACGAAGTGGGAGGGACAGTACTCTATCGGCTCACAATTGTTGTCACTGCGAGCGTCACAATTGTTGTCACTGCGAGCACTCATGTCATACTTTTAGTAACAGATCTAGTGAGTCCCCGTGAGCGCACTTACACTTTTAGTTACGACGAGCATTTTATAAAATATACTGTTACAATAATATTTACTTTCTATGCATGTATTATCGCATAAAATTGGTTATTAAAGCAATGTTATATTCGTCAAGTGTTCTGTTGAAAACGTTTTGGGCACATGGTCATTTATTTTTTTTTATATTGTGTTTATTAGAAAATTTATTTAAATAAATTGTGCATATAAATTTGGCTCCATTAATGCCGACAATACTTAACACTTATTTAAATGAAAAGAAATATTATAGCTAAATCAAAAATTAATCCAGTGGCAAGGGTATCAACACATAATGGAAAATTATTCTACGATTGATATTTTCTTTTTATTAGGTATTTTTATTAACTTGCGAATAATTTTCGAAATCGATACTTAATTTATTTCGAATAAAATAAACGTCAATTTAGGAAATTATTCATTTTACGTCTACAAATGTAATTTGCGATAGGTACTTAACCTGATTCCTCCTGCTCTCAGTGATTCCACCGAATTGTAGAATTGCTAATCATCCATATTAATATATTTACTTGTTGCCTTCTATATTCTTTATCTTTCCAACGTATAGCAAAATGCTTCCATGTCAAGTGATTTCATGATCATACTTGATGTGCTAATATAGTTCGGAGCGCCGGAACCGATGTATATTCATAGAACTGTAAAAGAACTTCATATCAGTTAAAAACAACATTAAAATAATGTACAATTAAATGTCACACCGTATGGTATTCTTTCGATTAACCTAAAGAAATAGAAAATAAATAAAGTATAATAGTAGAGTATGTTTAGTATGTTTTATGAATAATCATTTTAAATTTCGTCGGAATATTTTCCGTTAATCTGCATCGTTCACCTACGATTATATATACATTATCAGATTCTAAAACGGTCATTGGTAGTTTTTTCTAAGTTTCCACACTTCAAATCTTGTGATACTTAAATACGATTTTAACCATAGAAAACATAATGTTTTAAGTATAGAAACATACAGAAGCACTGCGTGTTACAATTTTGATGTATTTCTTGATATTGTTGATTCTTTTTATATTATGGACTGGTTTAATTGGTAATCGTCTTGTATAATGGGACAACATATATATTTATTATTGAATTCAATAAAATGTCGTGATATATGTTAAAATAGTTTTAGCAAGAAGCAATATGATGCAAAAATAACAGTTATTTTAACTACATTTTCTACGTAATATCCTTTTATACCAAGTTCTTAGTTACGTTTCGTATATAAATATTCGTTCGTGAAAATTTATGTATCGTGGTGAAAGGTAAATTTTCAAATCTGAAAATTTTTACGATTTATAGAATTTTTAACACTACTTGTTATATATAAAGACTACGGGAGTGATGTGATTTTTTTTTAGTTTTCAAAAATGTAAATAACTGAAAAATTTTTTACCATTCTATAATTTTCTCCAATTAGCTTTTTTTTAAATTTCACACATAATTGTATCCGTCGAAACAATAAAGCATTCGATCTATTAATCTTTAGGCATCTCTTATAACGTTATTTAAAATGTAGCCACAAATTTGTCTCAAAAAATAAAAAATATTGCGTTAAATTTTATAAAAAGCTGCTGCTTTAAAGTAATTTTAATTTTCTAAAAAAATAACACTGTGACGATATGAGTTTGCAAGGAAAAATATTACCAAATTTTTTTAACGCCAATTGTTTAAGGTTGTATGCGAATAAGTTATTTTTTAAATTGGAAATGACGGTTAATAAAGGAATATTTCATTTTCATCAATATTTCACAACAAAAAAAAAATTTTATAGACAACGTAAATAAGTATTCGAATAAAATTAAATATACTTTCCGACGTAAATACTTAACCAGCTAAATAGTTTTAAATTTATAAAGACTAATTTTCACGATAAAAAAATACTCCATATATAATCATTTTAGAAACAATAATTTCCACAACATCCCTTTTCATTTATAAATATTTATAAGCCCCTTTTTATAGCTCACATGAGATATTTTTGCAAGTTTTTTATTAATTTGTTTAATTTAAATATTTCCATGCTCTTGCTACATTCTTTATTCTATTAACTCTGCTATACAGGCATATATATATATATATATATATATATATATAAATATATATATATATTTATAGTTGTATATGTGTTTATATATCCAGCTATTATTGCAATAAAAGATTCAATCACAGTGGTAAGTACTAGATGACCATTAGTATCTACGTTAAAATTACAGTACGTTGTTTGTTTAATATATTGTTTCATACAATAAACTCATTTTTAAAATAGCAATATGGTGTTAAAATTTTCACTCCTAATAACTAATTGTAATAATATTCAATGAGATGTTTCACATATTTTTATCCGCGTGTTAAAAGAGTTCTTTGGCAATAACCGTTGGCATTATGTAATTTAACGGGCTGATGCACATGAAAACCCGTGAAAACGCCTAATCTTCCTCTTGTTCCATTTCTTAAAATATATTTATCTTTTACGTTATTTAATACGTGAACAGAAACAAAGTCATGAAAAACTGGTTCTAAAGGCAGGCAGAAAAAGCAATTAACTTTCTCTGTATGAGTATCAGATTAGCATTATTTGTTTCAGAATAAATCATTTATTATAAAGTAAATTGTATAGAAAATATAGTTAGCGGAGCAGCGGTTCGTAATGTCAGTTGATAAATTAAAAGTATTAACAGAGGATGCAACTATCATATTTGTTAATTTTATAAGAATTGTAGCGAAATTTTAAATTCTTTCTTAATAAGAAGATTATTAAAATATTATTTCTAATGTTTTTTTCAGATGTCCACAACCGTTTTTTAATGACTGCTGTTTTTCCGAAACCTTCAATTTAAAATTATTTTCTTATTCAATTTCTCCTCCAAAATTTGAGCGCTTTTGGTGTGAAAAGATGTGCTAAAGTCAGAAATTTCTATAATTTTAAAGACTAGTGCATTTTTTCAGATGCAAAACTATTAAAACCGTTACCTTTTTTATGTAGACAATGAATATTATCGTTAATGGGGTACAGCCATTTAACTTGATAAAGTAAAATTTTCAATAAAATGTGATTAGGTTTATCGTTACTGAAAAGGTGTGCTTGAAATTTTATAACGGCTTGCAATTTATTCACGACTGTATTCTCTATGTAGACTGTACAAGTGTCGGCGAAAAGAAAAAAAAGAACAAAAATAAATAAAAATTACCATTAAAAATATTAATAGTACTAATTGAATTTATATTAAGTCCAAATACATAAAATACTGTTTTTACATAAAAATACTGTATTTGGCATTTGTCAGGAAATGGTTATTTGATTCACACACTTTGGTTATGTATTTTTGAAGATTTTTCTTATTGTCTAACTTACTGCCAAAAATTCGTCAGTTGGGGAAATATCTGCTCAAAAAGGTGGATGTAATAAAAAAACCTAATTAAATTCATGTGACTTTTAACGAGTACAGTTTGATGTGTGTGGTCTGACATTAACACGGAGAACAAAAATTCCTTCTTGTTTTTGCCCAGTTCAGTAACTAGTCTAATCTAATCTCTACATTTACATCAAATTCCCCAGGAAGGAACGCTTTATTAACAACGCTCTTTATATTCCACCAGCGGCTCAGCGTTACCTTTTGGTATTCCGTTTCAAATTTTCGTATCCTGCACTGAGTCATTGGCGTTTGCGTCTGTGATTAACGTCTATAATTTAAGTCTCATCGACAGTTATCGAATACTTCAGCCGATTGAAATTACTTTTTTCATATCAATAATATTGACTCAGATGGAACCGATAAAGTGGAAGGATCCCTATTTAAAAACATTTCCTTTGTTGTCATTCGGTTGAAAGTTTGTCGCTTGTCATTAACCAAATGCATGGCCGATTTATACCTTATATTAAAATACATTATTTTGGAATGACCGAATACGTGGTAGTAAACATATTAGCCAATCGAATATTTTGTATTTAACAAACGACGCTATGTGTACTTAGAACAATTCAAATTGCAATCACTCACCGCTGTTGATTAATACTATTTCATTTACATGCACCCAAAAAATATCTAAGTAAAAAGTAAACACTATATGAAGTAATATTCGTAGAAAAACATGTAGAAAATTTCCATATATGGGAAAAATGGAAAATTAAAGGAAAAATAAAAACGACACTGTGTCCTAATAATAAATTGTATAAACCAAAAAGGTGAAAAAAAGGCAAGCTCTAAGACCCTGACTGAGTCGTAGAGTTAAGACGAATGGAAGAAAACCTCATTTTTTAGTGTTTCGTAGCCAAATAGCAAAATTATAATTTTTTAAATTTCGTCCTGCCCGCCTGTATGTCTGTTTCTCTCTCTGTCTGTCTGTATGTCACAGCCATTTTACTCGGATATTATTGGCACTATGTAGATAATATTTAGATGGCAGGTTTCTTCCATGAACCTCTATACAATGAAACAGTGGAATAATAAAAGAAGTTTTATTTGTAGTGGTACTCCATATGTGTAACTGAGGGATGAAGAAAACAGTAAACAAAGGTGTGTTTTTTATTTAAGTCAATAGTTAGCGAGTAAAATTCGGAAAGTAATTAAGGTAAGTAGAACTTATCAATCAACTTTCAACAAGAGTTGGTATGAATGAGATATGTTGCGAAGTTTTTGAGATATGCGATAAATTCGGTACCGCAATAAATTGTTAAGATAAATTTATAAAATTTAAATAAACAGCGATTAATTTGTTAAGATGCGTACTTCTGAAATCTTTGAGATATGTGCTTCTAAAATATGTCCTTCTAAAATTTGATGTTGCATACGAAATAAGTTTAATATCGTTTGGTGCTAAGGAACCCTTCGTATGCGAAGCCGACTTGTATTTTGCTGTTGTTTTTAAAACTTCTTAATCCTTTTGATTTTTCTCTCGCACAATCAAGTAGGAATATGAGTCGTATATAAGTAAAAAATTCCTGTATTCAGACAGAGTATTAAATAAGAGTGAAGAATTAATTCTAAGATTATACATATTTTACAAGGTCGCTTCCAGATTTGTGGGTTGAATAGAGTGAAGAGGGGCTCAAGTGCTGTTTAACAATGGCTTTCTTAATTTACAAACGGCCAATTTAAATCTGTGATAAAATGCACGCTTGAATTTGATTTTTTTTCAATGTTATTCAATAACTTAAAAAATATTCTTCGAAACAGAATGAAGAAATATTTCATTTATGAAAAATATAGTCCTAATCGTAAAAAGTAAAAACTATCTACACTATAATTTTGCGGGTGAGAAAGTTTTGCATAATTTAATAAAAATTTATTTATTATGACCGATTTCGCTCTCGTGTTAACGAAGATGAAGTTTGTATCATCCATAAAAGTTCTCGAATCACGTTTGTTTTAAATAATGGTTCATTCGTTAAACGTGTCTAAAAATAATGCTTCACCAATTAGTTAGGAACTCTTTTTTTTAAATGCGTTAGTAATATCAGCCAGTTCTGTAAATATTTTTGGCGAATTCAACATTATTTTGTTTTGATATACTTCACAAATTTATTGTCTTGTAACTGTCATATTATTCATTATTAAATATTTTTCTTCAAGTTTCATAGTATTCACTATTGCCCGCGATTTCCTTTTCCCATTCAAGTTTTTTTAGTTAAACAAATAAATTAAAAATAACGTTGAAATAGTGAAAATTTACTTAATAAAACTTCTAAGAAAAATCTTCTAACGCGTTAATAAATTCTTTAGATATCATATTTTCTAGCTCTCAATTAATGTCGTCGATATTATCTATGACATGCATCTACTTATGCTTTGACCATTTTTAACATTGTAAATTTTGATCGAATGTTAATTATTAAAAAAATTGTTTCCCAACAAAAATTTATGAAAGCATTGATAACAACTGCAGTATCACTAACACGGTATAATCGATATCGTAAAAAACATAAATAGTTAACAATTAAATGAAACTACGTGATGTAGTATTATTTCTATTTTCAGGTGGGATATTAGCTAAGATCTTATGTTAAATGCTATCTTTGCTAATATCCCACCTGAAGATGTTGTAATATAACGAAACCTAGGTCGTGGTAAAGAAATTAAAGAAAGTAGAAATAATACTACATCACGTGGTTTCATTTAATTGTGAATAAGGAATTTCTACAAAATTAACGCCAAATATATTCAATATATAAATAGTTAATTTATTGATAGTTGATTTTAAGAATCACATTAACTAGCAAATGTTGTACATGTATTTTAAAAGAAATTAATGTTTTGTGTGAATAGTGTAATAGAAGCTTCGATAGAAAAGTCTATTTTTTTTAAATTGTAGACAACGTTTTATATTATTTAACGATATTATGATTAGGACATAATGAAACTATTAACTGGAGCTTCCTCATTAAAATAAAAGTGATTCCTCTGTGATGATAGAACAACCGAATGCCGCAAACGTCAAGTTGAATAAATTGTGTATGTTGATAGCATTCACTCGTTAGAAGTAATAATTTCCTAGAAAATTTGTCACATCTACATTTTGAATAGTTGGTGCAAATTTTTCACGTGTGCTTATATAAAACTGAGGATTCAACTTAAAGAAGGTAGAGTTAATAACTTGTTTTTTTTTCAATTGATAACCTGTGGGATATCAACTGAAAAAGTAGGTTTAAGAACACCGCGGCTATATAGCTGTGATTTTATCTATAACATCTATATAGAGCAAATTAACCTATATGGCAAACTAAAAACTATCAATGAATACCAAATGAAAACAGTTTGAAACGGGTAGCGCACGCACAATGCAATGCGCCATAGTTGTTTTAAACAAGTTGCCAACGAAATAATCAATTGACATTTATTAATATGGATTAAATTTCGATATGTTTTAAACAAAACTTGCATTAAACATGGAAAACAGTTCGCTTTCGTTAAGTAAACAATTTTTTCAAACTTTTTCTTAAAAAGCCCAGGAAAAGATACGTGTTTTCATGTTTCTTACCAGCTTATTATCTAAGAATTTTCTTGACTTGTTCGTAGGATACGTTGTTAACTGTAAATTTATGATCAGTTGAATGGTAAAGTATTTGTATACAAATATTTCAAAGTTATAATTTTTTTTAATTGCACATTCTTGGCAGGCCTAACTATATTTCAGTCAGAAATTCTAAAATTTTAATGTAAGATCTTAATGTAACGAAAGTTGGGAAAACAAACTAAGTATAAATTTTATTAACGCTCGCTTTCAGCGTCTGATAAAAATGATTTTATCACTCGGTAATGTCAAATATTATTTCGGATAATTATCGGGACGCCCTTCATCAATACGTAAAGACCCGATTTAAATAAGATATTATTACATTAATTGAGTAAATAGATGCCAGGTTCTGCACCAGGACAATAGGGAAGGAAACAATAAAGATACACTTTTCCTTATATACTTTATTGAGAAATATTTGAATTTATAAGGCATGGTTTTAAAGAAATGTAAAAAAAACGTAAAGAGAAAAACTAATTTTTCGTATTGAATTTAATTTATATCTTCTCAGCTATATTTGTGTAATTTATTAACAGTATGCAGATAAGAAATAGTCATCCAGCATATTTGATTTTACATTTTTATTTATTTAAATATCAGTTGTATTGGTTTCTTCCACTATTTAAAATCATGATGAAGTGCCAAATTTTCGTGTAAAACATAGCCAGGTATAATTTTTTCAAACACATAATAAATATAAATACTTCCAAACGCATTCGAAATATAAGGTGATACGTGGATCACAATGTCAACAAACCTATAAATTAATAAAAATTTATTTCTTTGAACTATTGAAAATTTATTTATTGAAATTATATATAAAGATTTTTGTACATAATGATCAAGGAGTTAAGACTGCTATCGATCCAATATTTCAGACATCGTATACTGAAACGAAAATCAATAATCGAAAATAAAAGGAGAAACTCTTTTAAAAATTGATATGGTATAACCATATAGCATATAAGCAGATTTAAACTACAAGAAAAGTCAAGCTAATTAGATGAGTTTAATAAATTAGCTCAACGCATTTGCAAATCGCATCTTTGGGAATATCAACCCTTCTAGTTAAAAAACCCTATTATTATTGTACAGTTTAAAAACTATTCAAGTCTTTGAGACCATGAAAAACATGTGCACGTTATTTCTATTTATTTCATTTTAACAGAATGTCTCGTAGTAAAAGGATATATTGCGGAAAATAACGAGATATGGTACTCTCAGATATTATAAACAGTGTCAAAAATATTTCTTTATTATTTGGATTTTTTAATATATCCTTTAAAATAAATGCTAAGTGACGTTAAACATATTCTTGTTGAATCAATGAAATATTTAAATTAACTTTAATCATATCTAAAAGACTGTTTTTTAATAAAATGCATAATAATTTGAAAAAAATGTAGTGTAGGCATATGCAAAATCAATTTTAAATGAAAAATTTGAAATCAAAATAAAGTAACGGCAAAATCGCTATAAATTTTAGAAGTAAGTTACTCTAGAAACATGTTATTAAATTTTTAATTGTCATTCCTAACAAGTTTGAATAAACAAAAAGAGTTTTGGGAGACAATTGTAACATAAGATATATTATCCGCTTATCAACTTTACTAATTTTAGTTCCTTGATACAAATTCGAGAGATGGGGGCGTAATTTTAAATAGGAAGATTAAATGAATATTCAAATACTTTAATTTAGAAAAAATCACGTCATTTTTTCGTTATTCTAGAATCTTCTGCGTAGAGTGTGAATAATAAAATCTAGACACAAATTTATTTCATCCACGGGAAAGGATAAGATCTCATGAGATTATTAACTAACTTACAATGACGTCGGAATTGCGTTCGTGAGAATTGAAATTCTTACGCAGAGCGTAATGATAACAGGTTCCAGAGAATTTATGGCCGCTCTTTCAACGCAATAAATCTCAAGCCATGTTCCCACATAAAACCACTGAGACACGCATGTGGGAGTGGAATAAAAGGACGGCGTATTATTTCTAAAACGTATTTATTGGAGTGGAAAAATATATCATTGACTTAATATTGATAATATAAAGCTTAAAATAATCTAAAAATAAAAATTACATTGCGCTGTTGCATGCTCAAATATGACATAGGTTCGCGTATGAATATAACTAATATCGGAAAGAAATAACTTTTAATTATGCATCTTTCTTGATAATTTCACATCAATTTATAAGCTCTATTTTTTCAGTTATTTTTCCAAATTTGGGTAAAAATTTTACTTCTTCAAAGGCTGGATTCTTCATAATAAAGTAATATTTCATCAAGAAATGTATAGAGAACCACATATGCACATGAATGTACATCGTGCGTTTCTACCTGGATAGGGAGGGCCATTGCCTCTGCGTACGTTATGTTAGTAAGAAATTGTATAATGTCATGGATGTCTGTTATTCGTGATAGTATAATACTATGTCCATTTTAATTGCAAGTATGCCAACTAGGTATTAACATTTGACATGTTATCAATTAAAATTGCGTATATGTCGGCCACATAAAACTTTTCATAAACTTTAATTCTCTTAACGATTATCAATGTCGGTAAATTTTAAATACATTGACGAAATATGTACGGCTTTTATTTAGTAATTGCCTAACATAAAATACTTAAAATAACCTATTTGCTTAAGGTTCTGACAGTGGCAGATTGAGCTTACTTAAAACATTTTTTTATCAAATCTACAAAATTTGTGGACACTAAACACAACTAAAATATCTTTTCCCTCTGAAAAAAAATCCATCCATCTTTCTCGCGTGCAAACGTGCGCTGAGGCGCGGTGCACTTTAATCATATGTCACTTGTTTTCTTCTCCGCTCAAAAAGCAATAAAAATAGAAAGCGATGTAATTAAATTAATTGTAATTAAGTGTTTGGATCTGTGTTTTAATATCGTAGATATAAGTAGATAGGACCCAAAAGGATATGCACTATATATTGAATGTGATATATATTTTGAAATACCTCGTGTATTTCAAAATATATATTGTAGCTTGCGATTATTTATTATGAAAAAAACGATTTAAAAATTTTCACACCTTCATTTGCGCGGGAATATATTTTAACTTTTTTTCATTCACTTTTATTTAATTCTTTTTGCTTGCTAACTTTTTTATGTTGTGGATTGGTTTTTTTCATTAATTCGTGTTTTTATTTATAAACCTTTTTACGCAGTCCTTTTTGCTTATTAAATTTTTGGGCCGTTTGGATTTGTTTTTTTTTTATATCAATTCGTGTTTGAATTTATATTTTTTTTATAATAATCCTTTTTACTTACTCAATTTAGAATGTTTCGGTTTAGTTTTTTTTAAATTATAAATTTGTGTTTGTATTTATTCACATTTATCTGAGGCCCTCTTTGCTTAATTTTCAATTTTTGGATACTTTACTTGGTTTTTTCTTGTATATAAATTCTTATTTGTAATTATATTTTTCGTACGTAATCTTTTTGCTTACTAAATTTCGAATGCCTTGCGTTTGTCTTTGCTTTATTACCTGTTTATGTTCATAAAATTTTTTCGGGACTCTTTTTGCTTATCCAATTTTTGGACATTTTTTTCATATCAACTCGTGTTCCTATTTATGTTTTCTATAGGTAATCTTTTTGCTTACAATATTTTTTTCTAAATTAGTCCTTCTTCAAGATGCAAGACAGCAACAGATCGACGTGACTTTCAGCACAGAAATAATTGGTGGGTCAGGAAATGACACTAGCTGCTTTCCAATAAGGGAAAACTCATAATAAATAAAACAACAAACCTAACCAATATTAATAATTCAAAAGTGTGTTTTTTTTCTCATTTTTCACGTTTCAATGGAGTTAATAGATCCGCGTGGCTTTTTGCACAGAAATTATTGGAGGAACAGAAAATTACACAAGCTACTATCCCACCCGGAAAATTTCACATTATGGTTAATAATACAACTAATATCCAAAATTCCAAAATGTGCTTGTTTGTTCTTTTTTACCTCACAACGGAGCAACAAATCGATATAACTTTTATACACATAAATAGTTGTCCTACCAGGAAATGACACAGACTAATTACCAACCCAAAAAATCACATCCTAACTAATATGACAATAATTACATTCAAGTCGCAATGGAGTAACAGATCAACGTGATTTCCCGCACAGGGATAGTTGGCGGGCCAGAAAATAACATAGGTTTCTTGTCAATCTGGAAATCTCGTCTTAACTAAAACAAAAAAAATTTTTGGTGACCTTCATACTATTATCCATACTACTTGTCTAATTAACACGTTCTGATATAAGCTAAATATTATTTGCTTTTAACTGTTATACTGTTGTTAAGACATTTAACTAGAATAAGATTTCAGTCTATTCATAGCTGCATATTCATTATACAAAAATTACATCTTTACGTCTTTCCTTTTCTGTTATTAAATATTACTTTATCACAATTAAATCGCATATTTCAAACTTTTTATAAACATGTCAGATGACCACCTCATCTTTAGGTATAAATTTATGAATGTGACCTATGTTGAAGAGAATACATTAAAAATTAAATTACGTACGCCGGCTGACAAAATTACTCATGTGGTAGAAAAACTTAAATATTTCCGAACCGGATTATGCTAAACGAGTGGAAAACTCATAATAAAACCAAAACTAACGAAAGAGGGAAATTACGTCGGACGTGCATAAATGATACAAAACGACGTAATGTGAATACATTCGGCATGTGGCTTTTAGACCAGGTGCTGGGTATTAAGTGGACCTCACATTTTATATATATATATATATATATATATATATATATATATATATATATACAGATATACATATATACATGGGTTTTACACTTCGACGCTTATGATGCTTACATACTTTTTATCATGAACCCCTATTTCTATAATTTTTCTTATGTGGAATAATGCGACGAATCAAAACTATAAAGAAAATTATAAAAAAAGTCTTGTCAGTATTTGCGAAGCATCAGTTGATCTCATTGATTAAATTAATTTAACTAATTGTTTAATTAATTGAATTTTCTCCTAATATTCTTGTACGTAAAATTCTCAGTTACGTTTTGTAAAAAAGTATTTATTTATGAAAATTTAAACCTCTTGGTGAAAGGTAAATTTTTAAAGCTGTCTAAATTTCTCCAATTTATAGATATTTCAAAATTATTTGAGATATGTTTTAGACTATGAAGGTTATAGGAATTTTTTTTAAGTTTTCAAAACTGGAATGAATTAAAAGTTCATTACTATTCTATTTTTTTTTGGAATTAGTATCTTTTAAATTTCATACATACTTATGTCCGTCGAAAAAATAAAGAATTGGATTCAATTATCTTTAGGCATTTCTTTTAAAACCATTTGAAATGTAGCCAATAATTTGTCTCGTAAAATGAATATCATAAAGTTTATTGAAAATTTTTAGACATCAAAATATTGTGATTTATTTTTTTGGAATCTATCACTTTACGGCAACTAACATTGTCTAAATAAATAGGAACGTAATGACAAGGTTTTACAAAGAAAAATGTTACCAAATGTTTGCCATCAATTTTCCTTTTTTACCAGAAATAATTTTAAGGGATAATGTCCTAGAATTCTAAGGTATTTTTAATTTTACTTAAGCTATTTTTAATATGGAGAAAATGACATTTACGTAACCTGACTTTATATATGCACATACATCTCCATGTAGAGAATAAGAGTGTCTAATAATGTTTTATGAATTATTTTTATGTGCCTTGTAGTAGCAAAACTCATTTTAATAAATAAATATCTTTAACTATTATTATTGAAGAAGTAAACGAGGCGAATAATAATGGATTTTGAAAGTTAATGAATTTTTCAATATTTTGATAACCCTCGTAGATAAATATGCACACAAAAAGTTATTGAAAAATTTTAATTTTTTTGGTTTTTAAATGTACATAAATATTGTTTACATCTTTTCCAAATTAAACGAATTTCAAAAGAATGTAAAATTTTTTATTACGTTCTCACGGTATTTAAATACTTATGGCATTATGAATTGTATTTGAAGTAGCACTTTTGGTTTATTCTTATAAATCGTCCAAAAAATAAACGTTTCGTTTGTGGTCTCCCAAATTAATTGCTTTACTTCTTTACTTCCTATTCAATAAATTATTTCTTACAACTCTTTTAAAACTTTTAATTGAATTTGTAGTAGCCGTTCAAATACAGAATTTCGTTGTCCAAATATTATTCAGATATTTAGATTTCCTTTGGTTGTTCCAGTTCAAACTGCAAATAAGAAAAGCATTATATTTAATTAACAATATAAAAATATTTTCAAATTACAAATGACGGTTACTTTACATTTGAAATAGGAGTCAAATTGGTACTGCAAAGTTTCTTGCATAATTAGGCACATAAAATAGATTAATAATTTAGGGAACATGTTATCCTAAACGATTTATAAATACTGATATTGGTTTCCGGCAAATAAATCTTCAGTATTGTATTCCTGTAAATATATAATTTAAGGTGATCGAAATCAAATGTTCTTTAAAGCACTCCTTAAATGGCGTTATATTGATTTTTTTACATTGCTGACCAGTATAAAGACAGTATTACTGAATATTTTTGATTAAATTTTGAAAGATATTTCCAATTGTACAACTAGATGGCATCCGTCTTTCAATCGGGATAAAGATTTTTACTTTAAAAGAAAATTAATGCTATTTTCTACTTGTTTCTATGTTCTCATGAAATTAAATTAGGTCATTCTATAGCACTTAATCACAATATATCTTAAACTGAACGCTGCAACGTACATATTGACATGAAAATTCATACGCGACTCATTTTTGCTGTCCAACCATGAAAGGCTACTACGGTGTTTTTATACCCAGGCTACTTAATTTAGGTCTACATTTTGTTTTGTTTTCAACGATACACTTTTAGATTCTGTGGATTATCCTAAGTCGGCAGTAGCCCTCTAACAAGGGGGAGAGAGGTTGTGCGCGATCGCAGGTTCGGAGATACACTCGCAATCCGGTGGTTTTACACCCGTAGGAGCCTTAGTGGGCTACTCCATTCCATGTTAAATAAAAACTTTTTAGGCATCTTTCATTAAATTTTGTGCGTTAAATGTGTTATTTTTAAATTGTTTTTATTTCAGAGTATGAATCAACTGACAGATAACGAGATTGAAGCCACACTCGCATTGGATCAGGAGTCATTAGTAGAAGAAGACTTCGTTGAAGCTAATATTCAGGAAGATAATGTACAAAGCCATCCACGATGACCAGAAACTTCTCTTACTATCATGAGGGCTTCTGTGGAAATAGAAATTGGCAGCTCGTCTTTACTTTCACCTGAAACTTTGGCCCCTGCTCATCCAGATGGAAGACCAGTACAATTAGATAATACAGTTTTTGCTTGTGTTGAACGAATATTGATGTCCCAAAAAAGAACGTTGCAAGACCAGGAAAAGCGAAGTCGCCCTACCTATAAATGGAGTTACATATGTGAATATATGGGAATATAAGTGAAGTAGAAATATAGTTCCTTACTTACTAGGTCCTGTGGGTATTTCCAAAGAAGTGAGAACGGAATTAGATGCATTTGAATTTTTTTTTGATGAAAAAGTTATTGAAACAGTTCTTGTTCATACAAATCAAAAAATTACAAGGTAATGTGGGGCACTCATTTTTGTGGGGAATTTCTGATAGCGAAATTTACTCGACAATCAGGTCAAAAGAGCGCTTCAAATTTCTAACAAATTGGTTACACTTTAATGATCACACTACCAGGACATTAGAAAGGTCTCTGATGAATTCGCATGTAAAAGAGATATTAGGGATACATTTATGAAAACCTGTTCTAATATGTATCATCCTTCCGTCAATTGTACCTCGGATGAACAACTTATAGGTTTCAAAAAACGATGCAAATTTAGAATTTATATCCCCAGCAAAGCTGATAAATATGGATTGAAATTGGTTCTTCTGTATGATTCGTAATACCCGGGGTAATGTATATAGAAAAAGCAACTCCAAATGGATGAACACCTCTTGCTGAATATTTTGTGGAAAATTGGACAAAGCCTGTTCATGGTACAAATATAAATTCCACTAACGACACCTGGTTTACATCAATTTCTTTACCGAACAACGTTCTGAAAAAGTATAACTTACTGCGGTTGGAACCAGGTGCAAACATAAAATGGAAATATCACCACACACTATTCTAATAAACACCCCAAAAAAGTAAGTTTAAGTTCAGTATTTCTACACAATACACTTGACGAACTTCAATTATCCACTTATTATCCAAAAAAAAGGAAGATGGTGATACTTTTGTCCAATATGCATTATGAGTCAGCAATATCAGAGTTTAACGAGAAACTAGAGGTCATTGAATATTATGATTTAACTAAAGCAGGAGTAGATGATATTGATCAGAAGTGCCGTAGCTACAGTTGTTAAAAGAATAAAAATACTGCCGTCATCTATCTTTATGACATGGTGGATTTAGCTGGAATAAAAGAACATACTCTCCTCAATATAAATAAATGTAGGAATAGCAAAAGTCAGTACTCATGAGCCCAGTTTCTTTTTAAGTTGTCATTAGATCTGTTTTTACCTTTCATATAAGAACAACTCAACATACCAAATTTACGACATAACATAAAAACTAAAATTGAAAGTGTAATCAATGAATATCAAAAGCTGCATTCTAATAATCAAACTTCATTGCTTGATCCCAGTCCTATAATATTGAGAAATTTAAGAGCTCACACAAAAAAAGATTGAGAGGAAGGGGCTAGTAAAATTAAACAAGGAAGATGTGGACTATGTAAACAAAAAGGAGACAAAAAGTTGACAGCTAAATGCTCAAATTGCTCAGAGTATATTTGTAAACAACACCGTAGTTTAGTTTGTGTTAACTGCAGTAAATAATATTTTTTTGCCAAAGACACGTAATTTAGAAAGAAGTTCTATTTAATTACTTTGCATATATAAGTATTAAAAAAAGTTCATTTTCGTTACTTTTGGTTTTTTATTCACGAGAGAAAAAAAGTGGTTTGGTTTAATTTAAATTAAAACAATTCGATATGTTCTTTTTAGACATTAAGTAAAACTATACGCCAAATGAAGGGCTGCAAATCAGTATTTTTGTTTTTAATGGAAAATAAAAAGACTGATTTAAATAAAACAACATTTTTCTATTTTATTAATATTTTTCTCAAAGTCCACTAAATTCATTATAATTCGGCAAGTATTTTTTTGTTGGTAATTAAAATAAATATTTTTGTTTAAAAAATGTATATAATGATACCTTTCTTATAATAAGGTCTAAAATATAGGTACATACTTGAAAGATGGGTTTAATAACTGTAATTATATTAATTAATTAAAACCTGGGTGTTTTACACCCATGTAATCTGGATAGTATACAAATTCATTGTAGTTTTTAAGGGTTAAATATCTAACCCTAATTAATTTAACACCTGAAACTAACATGCACTATAAAGAAAATAACTCCATTTGTTGTAATTTTATTCGTAATATTTTTAATAATAGCCTATTTATAACTCATGTGAAATATTTTTTAATTGAATTAAATATATTTAATGTAATGACTTCTTACGCAGCTATAGGTATAAAATTTAAATAACCGCAGATTTTTAATATACTCTTGAGTGTTAGTTCTGTTACTAAACCAATCGATCATGTCAGGTCAATTCTAACGCAAGCTTCACTATCTTAATATAACAATGCTAATCGCTGAACTAGTTGGCTATTCAGACCTGATTACGTTGTTCCACTCTCATAACTTTATTATGGAAATTTTCAAGGTCTTAAATCCACCGTTGATTTTCGTATCTTTGCTAGCTGATATATTGACGAGAGTTCTGTACATTCCTGACGCTTTAAAAGTACTTTTTCTTTCGCAACATGTTTCTTTGTTTTCTTTCACACCTTGTTTCTTTCGCAACAGTGGCTTTATAATTCTTTGTGTGATTAAAATTCTTCCACGCACTTTCTACTTTCTATATACTATTAATTCAGTACTAAAGTATATTATAATAGATGGGCAAATTAACATATACCCGACTATTATTTATAGTTGTAAATAAATTACTATTACACTGTAAAATTATGACTATTTAGATTATATAAGACTCTATCATAGTAATATTTTAATAATTTAATAATGTTAAATGAATCATATTTCCTAAATTAATGATTTTATACATGTATTCTAAATAATTAGTCCTCAAAATATAATCAATCCTGTGGATTAGATATTACCACAACCAGTCAAATGTTATGCTAGTAAGTCTCTATGATAACGTTACTGTTCACTGTTTGTTTACGTCATATTTCATGCAATAAATTAATTCTAAAAATAGCAATATAGTGTTGAAATTAGAAGTACCTAATAAATAATCATGATGAAATTCAATCAGCTATTCTACTTATTTTTAACAGCATAAAAGAAAGTTCTTTGCAAGTTCTTACTAGCTACTGTACATGAAAATATAATTGTTAATATCATCAAAGCTTTAAGCTGAAAGAGTTTATGAAATTGCTTTCCCATAAACTCAACATAATCTGTTAATGTTTATTTTATTGATACATCCATTTAAGCAAGTTCAATACGGGCAACCTTGCCTTCCTTTTGTTCTATTGCTTATAATACATTTATCCTTTATATTATTAAACAAGAAGAAGAATCGAGCAAATATAAAAAAAAATCTTTATGACTTCCATGTACATATATTATTAAGTATGTGAATAAAAACAAGTTCATACAAATTAGTTCCAAAAGTACATACAAAAGGAATAGTAAAAAATGTTTGTATGACATGAATATGAAATGTTTGTTTACTTCAAATTGATCACAGCTCACAAATTATCCATGATTGTGCACTGTATAAGTGTTTGAGAAAAGAAAAACAAGAGACTAGAAATAAATAAAAATTACCATTCAAAAAATAACACTAATTGAATTTATACTGAGTCTGAATATGAAATTCTGTACGATAGTGATTTGTATTCCATATGTCAAATTTTTATTCTGTAAATAATTTCTTAGAACTCCGAACAAGAGTTCATTTTTGGGGCGGCATTGTATTATCGGTTAAGTAAGGTGGATGTAACGAAGGAACCTAACTAAATTCTTGTAACTATTGATGAGTACACTTTGTTGTATGTGGTATACCATTAATAGGGAGAAAATAAATTCCGTATTGTTTTTTACTTAGTTCAGTACCTAGTCTAACTACCAGTATTTAAACCATTCACCGCAGTCTCTTCTGGAAGCAATGCCTAATTAATAACGTTATTCAGATTGTATTAGCAGCTCAGTATTACCTTTTGGCATTAAGTTCTAATTGGTCACTGAAACTCTTGTTAAACCTGAACTAAGTCATGGCCGTTTGCGTTTGTGATTAAGGTATATAATTTACCTCTCATCAGGTATTGAATGATCCAGCTAACTGAAATTACTTTTTTATGTCAATAATCGTGACTCAGGTGGAACCAATAAAGTGGAATGGTTTGTATTTAACCCATTCTCTTATTTTAATTAGCTTGAAGGCTGGACGCCCGGCGTGAACGAATTACTTTGGTAGTTTAGATCTTATAATAAAATGTTCGGCAACTTTTTTCATTATTCAAATTTGTAGTTAAAAAGATATTAACCAACTTAATATTTTGTATTTAACAAACAATGCTGTGTTTAAACTTACTGTTTAGAACAATTCGAATTGCAATCTCTCACTACTATTTGTTAATATCGTTTTATTTACATAGCACCTAGATAATGTCTAAGTAAGAAGTAATATGATATAATATGTAATAATGTAATTCATTATATGAATTAATATACTTAGACATATATTTGTAAAATTTTCAAAATATGGGTAAAATAGTAAATAAAACAAAAAAAACAGAACTTGACTGTATCTTATAATAAATTGCCTGAACTAAAAAGATAGAAACAAGCCAAACTCTAAGACTATGACTGACTCCTAGAATCAAGACGAACTGAACTATATTATTTAAGGCAAGGATTAAGCGTGGTTCCGTATATAAGTAGAAGATTTATTATATTATTGAAGTGAAGAGGTAAGTTGAGTATTATCCGGCAGAGTATTGAAGTGAAGAGTTAATACTAACATGTATAGACGGTGGCATTTAGACGATAAAATATCTTTAAAGTTGAAAAAAGTGAAAAGTGCTTAAGTGGTTTTGAATAATGACTTTCTTCTACAATCGTACAATTTAAAGTTGTAACTTTTGAATTTAAACAGTTTTTTTAAATTTTGTTTGAATGTCTTAACAAATATTGTTAGTAACAAATGGTTTATTTAAGAAATATATAGTTCTAAACGTGAACAATGGAAAGGGTGTTGTTGCAAAAAAATGAATGCTAATTTTAATTACATTTTTTGAACTTAAATTCGTTGACAAAAATGTAGGTATGACAAAAAAAGTAGGTATATAAAATAAAGATAGGTATACGTAAATTTCAAAAAAAGGGAAACAAATGTAATAGATTCTAAGAAAGCAAAAATATAAGCTTACGTAAAATCGGTATTTGAATTGAGGTGAGAATAAAGTATATATGAAATAAATGGGATTTTTTTGCATTTTATACCAAAATAGTTTATGTATTTAAAATGGAAATTGTTCAAAAGTTTCAATCAATTATTCAGACAACATTTATGCATTTACGATTAAAAAAAGTTCATAATATCCTGTTAATTTTCACATAATGACTGTTTCTTTTCAAATAATAATAAAATAAATCCAAAAAGCCCACTTTTTTTTCTCTTTTCATCCAAACATAAATAGTTTAATGATGTGTTAAGTATTGTTAAGTTTGTGTTAAGTGTTGTCATGATAATAAGTTACACGTATGTGTATGCAGGCATGCGTGCGTGAATGGGCGTGTGTGTATTTATTTTTTCCTTTTCTCTCACCACTAACTTCACATTGTCAACTGTTTAATATATGTATGTCCCTTAAAATTAGGCCTGTTCTGACAATAAATACAGCTTTTTAACCCATGGAAAGAACAAAAAATTATTCAAATGTACAGACGATTATTCGGTTTATTACTAAAATATTCAATTTAAAACTTATCTAATTTACTACGGCCTGATCGGAGAGGGTTTGCTCTCGTTGATATGGCTGAAGAAAACTGAAGTTACATTAAACTATTTACTGGTATTTTCTTTCAAATTGTAATTAAAATATATGAGTTCAAGTGTTATTTAGAAAATACTCTAAATCATTATAATTGCTAAATTCAATAATTAATTTTAATTGCAAAATTTTGGATTTCCATAATCCATTTTGGCGGATTTTAGACGTTTCCACAGATTGCTTTGGGGACCAGGAAAAGCACAGACTTGTTGTTATACGCTAATCCATACTTATAGGCTGATTTATTCTCATATGACTGAAAGTGTTTATGACTCTGTCAAATGGGACCTACGTAACAGATATAGATTTCGAAGAGCGTTAGGAATTGAAGTTCATTGATGGATAAATTTAAATATTTGACAGTTAATACCACATTTTGTCGACAAAATATATTTAAAATGAAAACGTTGTTTATTTTATATAGCTTGAAATACGATTTATATATTTACATAAAATTTCTAGAAAAAAAAGAAATGTGTGATAATAAAGAAAAAATAATATTTTTAATCTGTTCTAATCCCTGTTATAACTCTTTAATTTTAATATATTTTTGTAATACTATTTTAAAATTATATCGACATATTTATTAAGAAATATCACACACGCCGTTTTACTTATGTTGTAAAACAACGTAAATAATATTTCTTGATAATTATGTTAATACGTAATCAATCTTGTTAGTTAATAATATAAATAATTATATTTGAGATAACCTATATCTTTCGCATCAAAATCCATTATCGTATATACCACTGAGATTGACAGAGAACAGTCGATTGAAAGTAAATCGATAGTTTCGAAGTCACAGTAAATAACACTACGTATTCCCTGGACGGCACGTAGCACTAATGTACCTACCCTGAAAGGATTTAAATTCTCTAAGCAGTCCATCGTAGGTTTTGTAAGGATACAGAAAAATTTTGGACACGTAATTGCGACTGTTAGAAACAGTTGATTATCAAGACTTAGAATGCATGGTTTTCAAGCAGTGAGCAAATCTAGTTTTTACCCAGACTGACTAGCTACTTTTCACGAAAAAGATACAAAGAAGAGGCTTTGTGTTAGGGAATTGTTTAATCAGTAATTAAAATTTAAATTCGAACACATTGCAGAGATTCTCCTTGTATATTAGAATTTATAAATTGACATAGTAGGTAACTCAAGTAGATATTATTAAATAAGGAACAAATGATTCAAAGCGTACCTTAGGGAAAAGGCTTTAGGAAATCAAACAAAATATCAGTTCAAAATATAAGCACTAAATGTAGTCTGAGTACAAATACTCGCTTTGGACATACACTCATTAAAGCGTCCATCCATTAAGTCCACAACGGAAGGTAGCCTATGAAGTGTGGCTGGTTTAAAAACTTTTTACGTGCTCTAAAGTATGTTAGAGGTTTAATCTAGGTCTGTTCTTATTTATGTATGTCGTGAAAATTCTGTATATATGATTGTAATTATCGTTATCAGCTTTTACAACAAAGATAAATTTGAACTAATTCATGGGCGCGGTGTCCATGAATTAGTTAAAATAGTTTGACTTTATTGTTGAAGAATGTGCACTGATTATAATTACACATAGCTGGTAACATGGGAGCCGGACCCACCACAGAGACGAGATTTTACTATTTAAACGACTTCAAAAAAAAAGAGCAGTTCTCAGTTCATAGGAATATTTGTTTTGTCTGTATATTCACCAATAATTCTTTACTGAGTGGACTGACTTCGATATTTCTTTTTTATATGAATGAAAGTACTTTTGAGGTAGTAATGATGATCTTACGATGAGGTTCAGAAATTAATGATCGAACTATTTAACGAATAATAGTAAACCAACTATGATTAAAAATATTTTTTACGGGTGGTTATTTTACAAAATAATTATATTACTTACTAGGTCAGGGTCTGATTATTAAGTTTTGTAAATGAACAATTAAATTCTTAACGGATGTCAATAAATCAACTGTGGTTAAATATATATGCTATTAGTAGTTATTACTTTGCAAAATAACTACACTGTCGACCAGGTCAGGGTCTGATCATAAGTTCTGGAGATGAACAATGGAACTCATTAATGGATAGCAGGAAAATAAATGTAATTTAAGCTATTTATTACTGGTAGTTTTTACTTTGCAAAATATCGGCACGATCGATCAGGTTAGGGTCCGAGGATGAGTTTTGAATATAAGTAATGCAACTCCTTAAGGGATTGTAGTAAATCAATCATGATTCAATATATTTGCTACTGGTTAGTTGTTACTTTAGTTATTTCTTTGCAAAATTTGATACTGAACTTCGGATATGGATGACACTGGCGGCTACTACTCTCGCTTCATTTCTTTATATTGTTGATAAGCAACTTTAGATAAAAGTTAACATATCTACATACTATCTTTTGCTCATGAATTTTAGAAATATACAATATTCTCAGAATGAAAATAATTGAATATGATAATTAATATCATTAGTCACTAAACATTTTACAATAAAATATATTTTAGAAAAGAAGGTACTAAAATATAAAATATAATTAACTCAAAATATGAAGCTATTTATTCGCAACAAATAACTACGTTCCTTATTTTTGAAGTCACTGCCAGCATCGCCAATCAACATAAACAATGTAAAATTTTATATTATTAATACGCCTTTTATGAATCCATTTCGTATTGTGAATAGATTAGAAGTTAAAGTTTAAAATTTACATTATAAATTAAATTAAATTGTTAATTTGTTTAAGGTGACCGGCAGTAGTGGCACTGACTTCAAAAATAAGTAACTTAGATATTTATTGTGAATAAGTAGGTTAATTTTCTTTTACTTTTTAGTATCTTCTTTTTTTGAAGTCGGTCTTTTAAAAAATATTTTATTTATAAATAAATTTACCCGCCAATTTAAGGAATACATTATATTACGACTTGTAGTGGGTACTGGACGTGCGTCGTAGTAACATCTTCTCAGACGGAGGTGTGCATCTACTTGATGGAGGTCAAAACGATTTTATGATAGCAGTTACGCATGTTTTTTTGTACTTTATGATCTCTTACAATTTGAAGAAAAAAAAACGGCTTTCTTGTTAAAAAATTATATTATTCGAGGTATCAATTACAATACAAAATTTGTATCATTCTAAGGAATAAATAATCAAGAACTGCGAAGTACCACTCACTCATTGATAGTCGGAAAATGAGGAGGCTGTCGATGTTAAAATTTATACGTCAGGTAATGCAGAAGGTCTTTTTGTATCTTGTCAGCTGTTATGGCTGAAATATAGAGGATAGAAGTAGAAATGTAACATTACCACCTTGCGTTCGACAATTAACATAGTAGGCCTAAAATTTCGTCTAAATAGCCAGCTATTTAAAAAGTCGAAATTACTTCATCTGATGACATAGTTTAATATGCGACTGCACCTACTCCAAAAATATGGAAATAGAGAAAGGTATACTAGCTATTTTTTGTAAACCTATATTTTCATCACTGAAATAAATGTTCATATGTCATTTACTATTGATTAGAGTATCTTATTGAAGATAGGAATCCAGAATTTGTCCACATTATTCTATGTGAGCTAGTTTTGGAACAGGTATGAATATTTTTAATATTACATTAGGTTTTTGCGAACATTTTGTTCATGCTATCACCGCTCCGACTCGACAACATTGAGTTAGTGCATAATGAAGACCCATGTATGGAGCTGAGCTAATTTGTGAAGTTTACAATCTTAAAAAAAAATGTCAAAAAAATCAAGTTTATTAAAATATCGGACCGCTAAGGAAATATTGTGCCCATTTAGAGTCTTAATCGCATTTTCAGAGTATTTATCAAATCGTAACCCGCTAAGTACGGATATAAAAATATTTTATCTGTGTGACGTGAAAACATATTATCTTCATAAAGCTCGCATATATGCAGGAAAATGTAGTAGGACGAATAATCCTTCAATATCCATAGAATACCCATTTCAATGTGATGGGTAAGTAATAAAATAAGCTGAAATATCACTGGTTTCTTCATTACATCGAGAACACTGATTTCTTCATTCAATAAAAAAGGATTGGGAGGAAGTCGGCAAATTCAAAAATGTGCTTGCAGAACAGAGCGTCGGTCATATGTAATATTTTAAGGCGTTATGAATATTACATGAATGATTTGGTACATTCTCAAAAGCAACGTATGAAAAAAAGAAATATAAAAAATAAATAAACCCACAAAAAAAAGAAACAGATTAGGGCTAGATTTAAATAGAATGTCGTTTTTTTGTAGCATACATGACATTATCGTGTAACAAAAGTGTAGCTGTCGATCCTTGCAGGAACACCCCTAAAAGGAGACGTTATCACCTATATGACCGTAAAAGAGAGGTAAATCTGCCACAAAATGATGATCTAGCAAAAAAGTATTAGCAAACTGCACAGACACTCGAATACTATGTGTGACTTAAAGACTATTTAGTCATTCCTTAATAGTTACTTTTCTTGATAGTTGATTTTGCATATAAATTTGTACCGTAATCGGTGCCGAAAAATTATTTAGTTCGTGTCTAATTGGTCGAAAACAATGTTTCGTCTTAATTATTATGATATAGTTGAATTTGCAAAATTTTATAAGGTACCAAATGTGTTAATAAAAAAATGTTAATTCTCATTGAAATTTACTTTTATGAAAAAATAAAACAATTTATTATGTATTGAGAATAGTTTATGAAAGTATAGTTTCTACTGGGTCCAGAGAAGTTTCCGCAATATCAGTAGAGAACTTGAATTTGACGAAGGAAAACTAAGATTTGATACCAATATACATATTTATAAGTTCACATTTTTTGGAATCTATTAATATATAATTGACAGTGGTATTATTAGCCAATAATTCAGTTTGATGTTAAGGTTTAAATGTTGGATTGTTCACGAAAGATTCAAATTAAATATTTTCCCCGTCATGAAGCTTTAGCGTCACCTCTCAAATTTGGTAAATTGATCAGAACACAACACAGTATTGTAAAACAATACAACTTTAATGTGAAATAAGTAAAATTATTGAAAACTCATTTCAATGATCAAAAACACATGCTGGCTATTCAAGAATTATCTATCTTTATTATTTATATGGAAAAAATGTTTTCATTGCTATTGGTTTCAATAATTTGATTTAAAAAACTACTATTATTTTTTCCCCGTTGTAGTAATTACCCTCTTATAGAGCTACATGTTTAAACAAATCAATCGCAGAAAATACGACACAAATTCAAACGATCAATCTTAGAAAACTTATTCAGTAAAACTTGATCGTGATCACGTGGTCAATTTTAAAAAAGTTCCACAAACAAATTAATATGAACTTTTTCTAATAAGTATTAAAGAGCAAGTATCTAAACCATTCATTAAAATAATTAATAATTAATTCACAATTTATACTTATATATTTATATGTCGTTCCCATTATTTCGTAGATACTTGACAAACAATATTATAATTTATTGTTAAGATCATAAGCGTGATCGCCTGGCATCAGCCAGCATACGCTTATGATTCTGTTTTTTTACACCTAAATAACCTTAAGCAATATTTATATGAAACAATAGGTAAATTCATATTTCCCAAAATTATAAATATTTAGCTTTTTTAAAGCTAATTTAATATTAACGACAAGCTACAAACAATCGCAGAATGACCTTAAATGGACAAAAAATACATATTGCATTTTCAAAGGCAAAACGGTATAATGTACAGCCAGATCAGTATAAGTAATAACAAGTTATTTTCCATCTTGCAAGACCAACCTCAAGGTCATATTTTACTGACTTGTTGCAGATCCGAATATAGTATAGTAAATGTTGACGTTTTCCGCATTTCCTGAAACATAATCACTTTTAAAGAACGGATTATAATAAATAATGATTTCTTTAAAAATAATAAAAAGAATACAAAATAACCAATTTTTCAATATTTTAACATGAATTACCAATATAATAAGAATTTTCCCAAAATAATACTCGTATCGACTAACATCAAACCGTTTTCGCGTTAAGTACCTACAATTTTAGACATTAGTTTACTGATAAAAAATTAAGCTTTGTTTTGATAAATAAGCAAACAAATTTTGCATCTTATAAAGTTGTCAGCCTCTTGATTTAATGTATATATTTTAAATGAAAAATAACCAAATTTGTAAAATATAATCTGGGTAAATTTCAATAATACATTAGATTAAAATGTTAATATATTTAATGATATTTTCTTGGTTTTCTAAACCAAAATACAGAAAAAATTAAGTAATTTTTTATCACCAATGTTAGAATTATCGTGATTCCAAATTAGAGAATGTTAGGACAAACGACGCAGAAACCATAAACTCTAAAGGGCAGACTGACATCATCTTAAGTTCGCAATTTTTTAATTTTTTTACTCATAGCAATATACAAGTAGAAATATTGAAAATGGTATATAAACAAATTATACTACACATATGTCTTGCACATAGAGAATCTTTACATTATACAAGTATTACTACATATTAAAAACAATTTTAACATACCTAGATAAGCTCTAGTGGCTTACAAAAATAATAGGAAGTTTTTATAATAGAAAAAAATTACAAATTTTACGTCCCAAAAAAAATTATTTTTCTCCCGTATGTACGATATGGAAGAACATAACCAAAAACTAAATCAACAACTCCAGCGTCCCTTATACGGTATTATCGACATGGTAAAGAAACACAAGCAGTTGATTTATTGATAGTAACTTTAAGAATTTCATTAACTAGCAAATTTCTGTGTTGGGTGAATAGTGTAGTAGAAACTTCTTCTATCGAAGTTTATCTTACGAGGGCTGTTCAATAAAAAAGGTGACTTTTTATTTTTCTCAAAAAATGTTCCTTTATTCATCAATATTTATTTTGGCTCCTTTTCGAAGTAATCTCCCTCAGATATTATACACATGTGCCAGCGCTTTTTCCAATCCTCAAAGCACTTCTGATATACACTTTTTGGTATGGCGTCAAGATCTTCCAGCGATGCGGTCTTAATTTTCTCAATCGTGGCAAAACGTCGTCCTTTCATGGGTCTTTTTAGTTATGGGAACAGAAAAAAGGCACAGGGAGCTAAATCTGGTGAATACTGGCTGAAACATGACTACGGTTTGGTTTTTGTTCATCTTTGATCTGTTCATCTTTCTGACGTGAGACTTCATTTGAACCATAGAAGGTAAAAGTTTGTATAGGGACGAAGAGGTATTGTTAAAATTTACATTCAAATACTTCTAGTCAGATTTGTACAGTACGAAAAAGGATAATTGATTTTTTGGAGTAGCTGCTGTTTATGTAAAAGGAGACGGTTAAATGAAATACCATTTGTATTTTGCTAAAAATATTAAAAATCACTAAAAGTTCTCCTTTGAGTTGAGTAGTTAGCAAATTTTTAATTTTAACCAAACCAACGGGCATTTCGTGTTTACTCTAGGAGCCAGCAGGTAACTTCTCCAATTATCTTTCCAATCATGATGCGCTCTGTAAGCTATCGTAGTAGGTTCGTATATAATAAACGGTATATAAAGTATAATAAATAATGCGTTAAAGATAGTGAAAATGAATGTAAAATGGAGAAGCCCTGTATTAACATTTTGAAGAAAAAGCATGTTTGATAACAATAACGACAATTGATCTCGATTAAATGAAACTACGTAATGTAGTATTATTTCTACTTTCTTTAATTTCTTTACCTAGGTTTCGTTGGATTACATCTTCAGGTGGGCTATTAGCAAAGATAATTGCTAATAGCCCACCTGAAGATGTTGTAATACAACGAAACCTAGGTCGTGGTAAATAAATTAAAGAAAGTAGAAATAATACTACATCACGTAGTTTCATTTAATTGTGAATAATGAATTTCTACAAAATTAATGCCAAATATATTCGACAATTGATCTACTAAAATTTATTTTTGTTGTAAAAACTTAAATCGTCACTCTGCAATAATCTATTTTGTAACGCAATTGTTTTGTAAAAACTATTAAAATAAATTTTGCCATTTTTAAATAAACACTTTAAATAAATGTACCATTAAGTTACTCGGAATCACGCAACCTTTAATTATCATATTGTCCGGTATATGGATGGATGTAAATAAACATAAGCTCGCCCGCCAAGAAAAACTGTTTGAACGAAATGATTTACTGCCTTTGATGTTAGTCAATGGGGAAGAATTTTTAAATAATTTGCGAGCTATGCTTGCAGCGTTACGTAGAACAATTTCCGCTCATGTCTGAATCGAAATGTCATGAGTTTATTTTATGACATTATAAAGGTTTCTAAAATGAACTAAATGTATAATACAGGTAGAGAAATATTCAACTTCATATGAAAATTAATATATCCGGTCATAACGTGTGACACCAATTTTATGGGTTAATATATAATATACTTTCCATACGGTAATTAGAATGTTGCTACTTAAAGAATAACATCTACAAAGAAAGGCATATAAAACATTACGCAGACGTAAACACAAGGCAAATTAGAGGCTATATTCCATGTTTCAACATTACTTGTGACTGAAATTCACCTGTACCTGATATATGGTATGCTTTTAAGAAAAATAAATTTTCGTCTTTAAGACATATTAACAAACATCTTCACCTTAATTTTTAAGGAAAATATATTTTTTTCTTTATTCCAATAAACTGTCAGCTTATGTAAAATGTCAAGCCATTACGTTTACCTAAAAAAGGAATAATGCGTAAACCGTGTTCTAGATGTACGTTCGCAATAAAATTTCATTAGTTCTAATGGCAAAATGTAAGGAACAAAGAGAACCGAAAGGCGTGTGACGCGAAATGTTACCTTGTTGGAGTTATGAATGTCAACTTCTTTATGTTTACAATTATATCTTCCGTGCCAAGTTCTGTCAGCGTAAATTTACTTTTAAAAACTACCGATATACTTTGTAAATACTAGCATTTTTACGTAGCTCATTCTTGGAGCTTGTTGTTAAAGAAAGAAATTAAATTTTTGTTGATATATGCTCCATATAGAGATATATCTCAATTTTTCATAACAAAAGGAAAAAAAACAAAACAAAAATTATTTGCCTCCCCAAACGTGTAAGATTGTAGCGAATTTCCTTTATACGCATCCCATTGACTGAAGTATTACTGCAGATATATTCTAAATTGAAAACATAATGTTTAGAAATGGAATCGCTCTTCTCTATTTTTAATTTTTAAGCCCTGTTTGCTTAATATAAAATTTTGTACGTCACTCTTATTTATCAATAAAGAAAAAGAGTAAGAGTTGGAAACATCTGCCAAATTTTTAAATACTCGCATTTGATTAGAACTTATTAATGAAATTATTTCAACCAACTACTATTTCAGGGCCTATAGGAAAGTATAGAAACCAACCTTGTGCGTGTTCGCATGCATGTCGGATTTGGTGATTTTTACATTTATAACATCGCATGGACTACCTTATCCAAATATTCGTGTTCAATAAACGTTGTTATTTATTCGCCTTCGTCACTATTAGATATATTGGTAATGTGGTATAAGAAAATTAACTTTTATTTATTATTTTACAATTAATTTAGACCATGTTATATTTTTTGGTTACTTCAAAAATGGTGGTTTATCCAAAAACTAACTTTTACATAGATAAGGAGAAATGGCGTGCATATAAAAAAATATATACTAATTATGGTAGTGAAGGGTATCCAGTATTTTTACACATCCGATATTTATATGCGTACGTGCGTACGTTCGCGCATGCGCGCATGCGTGTATGTGTGCGTGCGTGATGCCAAAATATCGAGTAAAATTTAATACAAAATGCCAAAACTAACAAGTCTCCATTATTCCTATAACTTTCGATAGACTTGATGTTTCCGATACGGGTATCTTGTCTCGTATACTTCAGCATATTGGGATCATGTCAAAAAAAGGGGTATACTAAAAATGTTTTTCACATTCACTTGATAATAAGGACAGGTGACTCAAAAACAGCAATTTTTTTATTCACAATAACAGTAACTTTACTTGAAGCGTATTTTTGTAAAAATTCATGCAAGTAGATCTAAACTGTGAAATTATAAGGATCTGTATTTGGCTGCAAAACTCCAAAAATTAATATACTGAGCCATGCCTAATACATAATTGTACCAAGTCATTTTATAACTGCAGATTATAGGTAGACGTTGCAATATAGGAGAGACAGGTTAAATCAATACACCCTAATATCGCAAGTAACAATAAAACGTATTACAAATTTGGGTCGCCTTTCTAATTCATAGAAGAATTATGCATAAGCATGATTTGAATGTAAATTGATCCAGATAAAATTATACTAAATAATTTCGAGAAAGTAAATATGCATATCATAACGTATCAGGTATAAGGTGATATCTTACACAAAAAAGTAAATAAAGAATATATGCAAGTTCTCAAAACTTGCATATATTCCGGAACATAAAAATTGATGGAATATATTTTGAAACTTTTTTAATTTGTGTATTTCTCTAAACAATACCCTCAGTACATAAAATTATGTTCCTTATAAAGGAAGAGAGCGAACTTTTTACATGTTAATATATATAAACAATTGTGTAGGTACTTAGTAGTAGGCAATTATCCAACTTACTATGTTAGAAGTGAGCCAGTAATTGTCATTGGCGCGCAGGTATTCTAATGAAATATCGGTATTTAATGAAGAATAATTTGAACACGATTTAAAAATTATTTGTTGAAAACAGACAAAACTAGTATTAAAAGAAAGATGAGTTGACAGACAAATGTCTATCTAGAGGCAAAGAAAAAAAATAAACTGCTGTTCTCTAAAGGCCCACGGCTATTTAGAAACATGAAACTAAAAAAATACCGTTTTTTTATGAACTAATTAGAGCCGCCTTATTTTCTAAAAAATCTAAAAACAAATTGCCTTACCCTATTGTCTTCATAATTATTATTTGGACTGTCTACATATTCTCACATTTTTGTTTTTATAACAGAAACAGATACGGAAAAGAAGTAAAAAGAAGCACCAGATTTGTTCAATGTACGCTGTCAGCGGTAGCTAAAATGACTAAATCAGTTCAAAACGACCTAGGAATCAAATCTCGCATACACACACGCTGTACGAGGAAGCGCTTAGTGGCAGGCGAGGCGCTTGTTTTTTTCAAATTGTAAAATTAATCATATGTATTTTTTTTAATTCTATTTTATCTGATAAATATTATGTGATTCCGCATAGAATTTCATTTCGATAGGAATAGCGGTTATAATAAGATCAGGGGTATCTAGATGTCGTTTCGTTGTCACATTGTTATAGCGTGATATGTATGTATGTATATGTATATATATATATATATATATATATATATATATATATATATATATATATATATATATTTATATAGCAATAATGAAATAGCCATAAATTTCAAATAGAATTTTATTTATTAAATAAATATATAATCATCGCAAGTATTCGAAATTACTTGACCTACATAATGACCACTCTCATTTTTGATATGCGAGGGTTTATATTTCATTTTCCTTTAGGGTAAAAAGTAGCCAATAATTATAGACTATATGTTTATTTCCCTAATATTGGAACTTTTTTTCCACTGATAGTTTATATTAGGTACCATGTTGAAATATGAATGTATTGTGTAGATTTGCCAAAATCGAGAAATAACGGAATAGCTGTTCATCTCTTCTGTCAAAAAATCTCAAGGTCTCTAATCTTAAAGAAATATATTAAATAAATTAATAACCAATAATATTAAGCCATAAAGGCTTAAAAAATTGGACCAAATGCTAATAAAATATCATATTAGGCCCAACCATTTCATGTGCCAACTGCATTTAAATCAATTTTTATTTTGCTCTGAGGTTGTCAAAAATAAATTTCGTGATAAAATTCGTAACGTGTTGATCCTTGAAAAATAAATATCAATACAGAAATAGGTAGTTATTGATTTAAAATTCATATTAAAAATAATTTACATTTTACATAGATACTTACAGAGTTTCTTTTCTATATAAAAGATTTCACGTAACTTCAAATAATCAATCAATGTGTATCTACCTTGAGAACTATTAGGCTGACCTTGAATATTTATATTCATACTGATCGTAAATCACATGAGCATACATATATATTATTACTGTCAAATTGTATAATTCAAAAAAGAAATACATCACGTAATTATTTTGATTACTTTATATCGGTGTAAATATACTATTGTCTTCTCATAAACATTTCAGTACTTGGTAAGTAGCGAAATACATTCATTATTTTTTAAACTGAAAAAACAATGGGGCTAATTTGATAAAATGTATGTCTCTGTTGTTTAAATAAAAAAATGTAAGTAGTGTCTAAGATTTATTTTAATATAATCCGAAAATATGACTACAGTTATAAATAAATCCTTTCCGCAAAACAAATTTTACCAGAGGTTAACCGTCAATCTCGTGTAACTGATTATATGAAATGTTTCTATTTTATAGCGAAAAAACTTTTCAATTTTAAAGAACCACCAGCCGCGTAAGGCTTCATTCAACGCCCCGGTGTGCAACGTATGGATACGCGAGTCTACTAGTAGAATGTTTTTCAAATGATTTACCACTATTCGCATCTAAGGCTGACAGTGCCTTGAAAAATTGTATCCTCGTTTTTCTTTTTGTTTCAGCTTATATGATAACTTATGTAGAGATATAAAAACGCAGTAATAGTCTAAACGTTGCTATAAATAATACAGGTGATAAAAATATTTTAATGTATTTTTAATGACATTATAACCTTATGTTTTTATCATAATATATATTTGCTTTTATTCGAAGTAATTACTTTTTATATGTATACATTATTGCATAATACTTGCTGCCAAAATATATATTTATTTTCTATTTTCTAATGTTTTGTGCATGTCCTTCAGACCATTTTAAAATTTGTGAATTTTAAAATAAAACTATTTTAATTAATTGCGGCTTAGCCAAAGTCCTTGTCAATTTCAAGAGAAAAGGGAACACATTAGAATAATACAAATAGTAGATATATTGTTCCAGGAGTTTTAGATTAATCCACGTAGAGATTTATTATTTGAACTGAAAATGTGTTGATACTTTAAATAAAGTTGTACCCAAAGGAAACTGAACACCAAAGAAAATCTTATCTACTTTTCTTAACTTATTGTGGTATTAGAAAAAACATTGATAAAAAGAAAATACAAAACGTGAAATAAAATTAAAGACAAACTTTCTTGTTTGTTATTTTGGAAGCAGATCTAATTTAAGATTAATTAAAAAAAAATCTGATGCATAGAAGTGGGTTAAAAAAGCTTTAAAAGTCGTATACACAAAAGAGCTAATATATATGAAAATAAGAAACTAAGTCACTTGCTGTTACCTATCTTCGTCACTTCATAACTTTTTATTAAATTTTAACACACATAACATGTTACTAATGCACACGTACGCATTTAATTATGGCACTTGTAAAATTATATAGCAATCCATACCAGCAGATATAACTTAACAAACGGACTTTATCATTTCTAGATCCTACGATAATTCACACTCAAGGAATCACCCAAATCACATCCTTCCAATTTTTTTTATATCTTTATAAAAGTATATGAAGTGATGATATGAAACCAGATTCAATGTCCGTGGACGGGTCAGTGTTGAAGGACCAAGTTATATAGTTTGATGCTTCTAAATTTAAATTTGTTATGTACTTTTTTTTTTAACAATTATTGACATTTTAAAATGGTACACAAGTTAAAACAAAATGAAAATTAGATAATAAAGCGCAAAAAAATATACATAAAACACAAAAAAACCAACAATACTGGAATCGTACATAAGGGTACAGCTGTCAGTTCAGCCATATTTTTATAAGATAGACAGAATAGCGAATAAATTAAATAAACCTTTGAAGGAAGGATAAATACCTAAGTGAAGAAAACGGAAAAACGGCAAAACCGGTGGGCCAGAATTTTGGGCCACTTTCACGATATATTTAAAAAATGCAAAAACCTTTAAAAAGTTCTACACAAGATACAATAAATCAGTAATACAAATTAATTCACTTCTTATTAAAATATTTGTCTACAAATATATAATATGTATCTAGTTAAATTTGTCAAGCCTGGAAATTTCAGCTGCACAAAATGTATACCATCTATAAGTGTCGATAATCCAGTTAATTTACAACGTAAACAACGAACTATATCCGATTTCAGGTGGTATCTTTTATTAATCAGTGAAAAAGTCGTTGTAGTGAGTAATTATAATGGAGCAGTTTTTTAACACATGGAATAGCACTAATATCTAAGTTATTTTTATTAGACACAAGTCACCAACTTTTACAAAGAAAACGAAAAAGAATTTAAAAACCAAACTGTTACTGCTCTAAGAGCGGCTCTACCCATTTAGTTGCAATTTAAATGAGAATAATATGTTTTTCTTCTACGTCCCAAAGCACTTCAATGAAAAAGTTAATAGAGTGATTTACTTTTTATTGACTATTATTACGTTTGTCAAAAGACGTTATTGGAATTTTATTACACTGTAAATACAGGAGGTTTCGACGTTATGAAAGTAACAATTGTACCAGGAAATCGTTTATTATTTATGATATTTCTATGCAAATTATATTACGGGACAACGCATTAAGTAGCGGTTTCCGCAACCGGAATTACGAAAATAAACTCTTCTATTTAAATATTTTTTAAGGGTATACAATTTGAGAAGAGCCTATGAATAATTTTATTAGTATTTCGTTACTTTATTGTGATTTTCGTTTATGTGTTATATTATGCTGGCGTTTCTTTTTCTTTTTTTTTGTAAACGTTTTCTTTTAAAGATATTATTTTATTGATTTGTATTGAAAATAATAATTTTAAGCGATATGTAAATAATTTCAATGGTAAAATATTATACTATTGTAGAATGAATACGACATTAATATGACGCCTTGTTACTTTCATCCCGTTAGAGAAAAGTGAAATAAATTATCCTAGATCCATTCAATTACTCGTTATAATAAATGATTGCACTGTTCTTTTATTCCTGCATTAAAAATTCTCGTTTATCGTGAAAAGAAAATGAGTCATCCACTGTTTTCATGTAAAATTACCCGGGTATTGGCAGTAATTGACTTTATGTTTCATTACGCTTAGTTATTATTATCACTATTTCATATCTTTTAATTTCTCTCAAAATAACTTAGGGTTATTCAAGTATCACGAGCTTTTCGCCAAGCGATAGTGGTTATGAAGTAGAATGTGTAATTATATGAGTGTATAGGTTGTATTTGTTTTGTGTGGTATGTATGTGTCCATATAAAGTTTTGTGTTTATGAGTGTTAATGAGTTTGTAAACACAGCTGTGTATGTACCGTGATTGGCTTAACTAATTTTCATTTAATGCTAGCATGGGGAATTTAAGTTACGATTCCTCTATTAGAAATAACTGTTGGTATTATGTAACTTTCGCAATTTCCACTTATTTTGATATTTTTTTAGCTATTGTATATATGAGATTATGAGAATTCTGTAAAGCTACGTGTATGATCCGTATATGTGCCGATATATTGTTAATGATTATTTATATGGAAATTAAATCGTTTATGGATAGTCCCACCATTGTTGTTTTTTTCGTATTTTATTTATATTTTTTGCACGTTATTATTTCATTTTTCATTTTGTTTTACCACTTGTACCATTTTAAAAATACCAAAGATGTCAAAACTTATTTATAAGAGGTGAGCTAAAGGAAAAGAATAGATAACTAATATAAATTTAGAAACAGCAAACAACTCAGGTGAAATAACGTGGTCCTTCCACATCGACCCGTCCATGAACATTGAATTGGTTTTATATCATCACTTCACACATCTTTAAAGTACGATTATTTAAGTACGCCAGGACATATTAAAGTACGATTATTTAATTACAATAATACAATATAAGGAAGGTTCATTTCTAAAACTTGTGAGTTTCATAATGTATTTCTGATAATTCCACCTCTTTACCTTGATTTTCCTTTCTCTGGAGAGAACTCACCTCAGGTAAGCCACGCTTTCAATGCAAGTTTGTCAACGTTTGAGTAACATAAGGCGTTGCGATGCTGTCTTGAAGAGATTTTCTGGCCCATTCTCTAATTTTTGTCTATCTGTTAGTCTACAAATCATTATCAGCAATTGATTCACGTAAATTTTAAGTAATTGATTTTTTAGGAAAATATGCCCTTTATATCGTAACTTATTTCATTATGTAAATTAATGATACCTATCACGCTTTTTTCGTCCCTAGGTAGAGTTAGTAACTGTATATAAAAACGTGTGTGTTGTTTTCGGTTTTTGGTAGGCAATTTATGTATTTTATGGTGATTCAAATTCTATTTTAGTCCAATTAAGTATTCCGAATGACTAACTCAACTTACAATACCAGTATTTAGTGTTTTATTAAGTATTTGCTATAAACTTTTGGAAATTATGTTATGATTACTTTTAAAATCAAATCTGCTTTCATTTTTGATATTAGTTTTCATTTGATTTGATTGATTATATTCTAGGTAATTTTATAATTTATATTCGTCTAGAGGTGTTATTTTGAGTTTGGCTTATAATTCATAAGAGTCCTAGTGGATGTATCTTTTTTTAAATGAATTGATTCTACATACATCTATCCCAATAACTAGTTATTTTAAAATATTTTGATAAGGTTTGCTAGTGTGTTTATTCCTTTTTCATTATTAGCATATAATTTAAATTGTTCATATACAGTCAATGCGTTACAAGTTCGTCTGTCTGTTTATGTTTTTCAAATATTTCTATTAATATTCTGTTTTTATCGAAATTATTAGGTTTGGTGGGAGATTTAGTAATAAATAAATCCACAAAGGACTTAATAAATCTCCTCGGAATGTGCCTTGTGTTATCTGGATTACATCAGTTTATATGGCACTATAGTTTATATTGAGATTATGTTGCGTTGTTAATTTTTCGGTCATATTGCTCAAGAATTAGATAACTGTAAAATTTATTTTAAAGATTCCTAATATATGAAGACCTACAATTGCGAAACATAGTCACATGCTTTTATATAGTCAATGTACACGGAGTAAAGATTTGTTTCTTTCTGATGCGCCTGCATTAAAATTCTTAGTTTATAATAAGCTACTCTTTACAACATTAACTGACTGTTTTCTGTTGCTCGCATAGTATTGAATTTCTATTCATATATTCATATGTGAGTTGTGCGTGTATATGGTTTCTACTTTAACGAAATATGATATTTTGTCTGAGTAATGAATAAATTTGTTTATGCAATTGTGTATAAATGGTTCAAGATACGTCAATTTTTTTCATAGCAATAATTATTGACGTGGTCACTCCTAGGAACCATCCACTTAAGTAATTTTCGAATAACGTTTCGAAATATGTCAACAAGTATAATCCTGCATGGTTTAACACTTCAGTTTCAATGTATATTATGTTGGATTGGCGCACTCCACATATCTGACCAGAAATTTTGTAGATTTTCAGGTATCACTACATTGTATAAATTATTTTTATTGTTGGTGTTACGGATGTTTGGATATTCGGTAAAATTGTTTTTCATTCTTTAGAACAGTTACTTTTTGAAGTTTACGGCGAATGCAATTATTATAATATCTCTTCAATCTTCTACCAAGAAAATGTTAACGTTGGTTATGTGGTTCTGCACGTGTACAGTGAATATGGCATTGCTTTTCTAAATTTTCAACTTTTTTATGTAGCTTTTCATTATGATTATCTTTTATGTATTGAGTTAATCTACCTATTTTTATTCCTAAGTCATCAATGAAACATTTGTACTACACATTGTTAGTTTAAATTATAGTTCTTCTTTATTTTATATTCTGTCTATTGTACTCTGGGGGTAATAATCGTTTCTGAATGATTACTATTTATTTTCAACTTATTCTTTGCCATTTTACGTCTGGAAATATTTATCTTTGCAATTTCTGTTGGATTTATATTTGGAAATATTTCCATGAACTTTGAACGAAGTATTATCCAAACTGGTTAGCTTTAGATAAGCGCGGAGAGTAAATTCGTTCATTTCGGTTGGCCATTTTCTATGCATGGCGCGAGCAAAGGATGCAGTTTTTATGGCACCTTGTGCCTCCTGCACGACATCCACGTGCGATCTCTTTGTTGCTGATGATGATGATGCTCCAATTGGTAATTCGTAGATGAAGTTAAAAGGAAGAGTGAATTTTGAGGCGATAACTGCCTATAAGATGAGTAAGAACGCCATTTATAGGATGATGAAGGTGAAGTGTCACTCTGTGGGTGAAAGGTCAATGGGTGATTAGATAAAGAATGAACATGTTGATGACCCTGATGAAGATAGTTTGACTGTAACAAATGCTTCTGCTGAAAAGGGAATCGGCCTGTTTAGCTCCGTAATGCCGATGGTCCGCATGCTGTAATCATCATCAGCTCCATGTGTACCCAGGTGACCCCTTGCAGCGTCCGTAAATTATACTTACTTTTCTTTATTGCTCCATTTCGAGTTTGGGAATCGTTGGTTGGAAGGGATCTCATTTATTCTAAAGTAATCTAACATGTTTTGTGAAAAATTTAAGTCTTTACTTCCTATAAGACCCGGAAGTGTTACTGTAAATAGTATTATTATTGTTTTTATAGTTTAAATAATAGATATAGATATTTCTTACGGCTTCATACACCATAGGGTAAAAAGAGGGCCATTATAATTTCGTATCATCGTCTTCTTGTCTCTTCGTGTCTATATAACGACATAAAAACTTTTTCAGTTCACGACCAATTACAATGAAATTTACGAAAAAGGGGTATTCGTATCGGGCGAAAATATTTAAACTTGAAAGTAGGCCTAAACAATTTTTTCGATTTTATAACTTCTAATATTGTGTGCTATTACAGGTATATTTAGTAGAGTACAAGAAAGTCGATGAATAAGGTTTTCATTCCAGAAGTAGCTAGTTTCATATGCAATATAATTCATAAATTGTGCACGAAGACTTGACATAAGATTCATAACGATATATATATATATATATATATATATATATATATATATATATATACACACATATATATATATATACATATATATATATATATATATATATATATATATATATATGTATGTATATATGTGTGTGTGTGTGTGTGTGTGTGTGTAAAACAACGCATCAACATCCCACGTATAAATCAACATAAAGACGAGCGCGCAAGCAGCGACAAAATATACTTTACGCAAGGTCCAATCTCTGAATAAACTTGCTTTTTTAATTGATAACCTGTAGGATATCAACTGAAAAAGTAAGTTTCAGAATACCGCAGCTATATAGCTGTTGACTTATCTATAATATCTATATAGCAAACTAACCTATATAGCAAACTAAAAAACTGTCAATAAAAAAAACTGTAAACAGTTTGAAACATGGAGCGCACACAATGCAATGCAAATGCACCATAATTGTTAGTGAACTATTTCGCACCTAAATAATCAATTGACCTCAATTATATTTGGTTCAATTTCGATAGTTTTCAAACAAAAATTTTAATATACATGAAAAATAGTTCGTTTTCGTCCCGGTAACCATTTTTTCAACACTTTTGTTAAAAAGGCCATGATAAGAAGTGTATGTGCATATTTCTTACCAGCTTATTATCTAAGAATTCACTTCATCTGTTCATAGAATACGTTGTTGATTGTTTCATTTGGAAATTGATGATTAGTTTGACTCTATTAATCGGTGAAGTGTTTTTAATTCGTGCATGCTTACGTAATTTGAAATAAAATCCAAAGTATTTGTGCACAAATAATACACAGTTATTAATTTTTTTATTTGCACATTCTCAGTAGGCCTAACTGTATTTCTGTCAGAAATGATAAAATTTAAATGTAACGTACATGATAAATAAAGAAGAAAAAAATTCATATAATGTTGGTTAAGAAGAATAAAATATGTACTCTCATATAGGAAAAATGGTATTTTCTTATGATAGTCAATTTATTTTTGGTAGTAATTTTTATATACCAGATCTCAGATTGCTATATAGTTTGCTACACAGTAGTAGTGTTGTTGAAAATTAATTCTAGTGTGGTTAAAAATTTCAAAACACAAATTGAGTGTGAGATTATAATATTGAATTCCAACAAAAATGCATGGTGAATTCATGGTAACTATGGCTCAAAATAATCTTATATTGTCAATAATTTTACCATCCAACGAATACCGAAAAAGTGATAATAGGAGTTTCTGACAGAATACGACAAAAGCTGTTGATCGTAGCCATCGGGCTATAAATAGGAAATGGTCTATGCAAAATCGTAAAAGTATTATGTAAATATTTATATACAGAACGCAAAATGAAAATGTTACTACTTTATATTTTACGCACCACAGCATATTTATTTATACCATACATACAACGAATAAATTTTAACTATTACATCCTACAAGACAAAATCGTTTAATGCATAAACATACACTCTATAACGTACAAAAAATAAATGCTATTGCTATTCAGATATTCTTTGCACATATATAGGATATATTTAATTATCTTAAACTATCACTGGAAATGGGGAAAAAAACTGAGGCTCAATTTTTTTAACGCTTTACTTCAGCGGCTGATAAAAATGTATTTATTATTCAACAGCTTGAAATATTATGTAGTTTAATTATCGAGATGCCTTTCATCTGTACATGCTTAGAGACCCGATTTAAATACGATGTTATTACATTAATTGAGTAAATAGGGGTCAGGTTCTGCACATGGCATAAAATGGAAGAAAACAATGAAAATACATTTTTTTTACAGATGTTATTCAGAAATATTTTTGGATTTCAGAAATACTTACAGCGTGGTTATAAAGTATTTAAAGAAAACATAAAGAGAAAAACTAATTTTTAATTTGACTTTAATTAATTTTGTATTAATTATACTTACAAAATTTATTGACAGTGTGCAGATAAGAAATAATAATCAAGCCAATTTGATTTTACATTTCTATTTCTTTGAATATCACCCATTTTGGCTTCTTTTGTTCTTTAAGATTATTTCTATCACTTAAATTATTAGACGGAGAGCGAAACAGACGGAAATTAGATAGCAAAAGATCTGGAGAGTACAGTAGTATACAAATATCATAATCCATCCAAATAACAGTAGTTTTTCACGCGTTACTTTTGCTACATAGGTTCGAGCATTATCATGTCAAAAATAAACGTTACTTTGATTTAAATGGAGTTTAGCGGTGACTGCCCAATTGATAATAATAAAACTTAGCTATAATTTTACTGTCAGCTTGAAAGAGTTCCCAATGAATAACTTAATGTATAAATTTACACCCCACCATGCATTCAAATGTATTTCTTGTCCAATTTTATATTTTGTTCTTTTTTTCTCCAGCACCTAGTCACTGGCGTTTACACTAAAAATTTATGTAAGCCACCCACTTTTCACCTTCTGTAATCAGATACTTTTGCTTCTTGTTGGTACGACGAGAACCCAATAGTTTCAGGCGCACATTAGTTCTCCTTTGAAGTGGTGTGAGCTCATGTGGTAGCCAAACAGAATATTTCCACTTCTTTCTCAAAGCATAAATTTGTTTCTCCATTGCATTATAAGAGCCTCAAAATATGTCTCCCAAGCAACGCCAACTTAATCTGGGATATGTTTCAATAAAACTTTTAATTTTTTCTAAATCAGTTGTAGGATGTCGCTTTGGAAAAGGTTTATTGGACAGGTCAAAATTCCCTTCTTTGGAACTAGTGATTGGATGTATCGTAAGAGGGCATACCTTCACCCATCGTTGTGTATGTATTGCGTGATGCTCCGCTGGTTTTTCCCTAAAGGACATTCATGAAGAAATACTCCTCTAAGTTCACTTCGAAATACTTTAATTTTTTTATTTATTATATATCGCTGATTACTCAATTGCAAACTTTTATATAAACTATAAAAGTTTGCAATTGAGTAATCAGAAAATCTTTATATAAACTATAAATATTCTAGAAGCTTCTATAATATTCCGGAAATCGTTCGAAAAAGTGGCGGGTTCATAAGTGGCAAATTTAATATTTTCAAACGCATAATGAATATAAATATTTCTAAACAAGCCTAACTATAAACTTAATCGTAAGATCGTCGATTGTAATATTAAAAAAACTATAAGATGTTACCAATTATTTATTTGGACCTTATAGTAAATATAAGGATTTTTGTACAAAACCTTCTGTCGATCCAAAATTTCAGACATTACATAATGAAACAAAAAAAATAGGCAGAAGTAGAAAGAGAACTCTAGAAAAACTACTGAAAATTGATATGCTCAGACATCATCAAAATCCTAACAAAGTACTTAGAAGTAATTTACAAAAAAAAAATGTCAAACTAATTCGACTAGTTTAATACATTAGCGCTCAACACATTTGCAAATCACATCTTTGGGAATTAACCCTATACATTTTATAGTTTGAAAATTATGACGATTTTAAAGGCAAAAAAAACATGTACATATTATTTTTATTTAGTTCATTTTGAGGCGAGGCCTCGTAACAATAAGATATATTGAAAAAAATAACGAGTTACGGTATTCTCAGATATTACAAACAATGTAATGTAGTGTTTTCTTTATTATTTATTATTAAATTCTTTAATTTAAATGCTAAGTGATGTCACGACATACTTTTATTCAATTAATCAAATTAATTTTAATTATATTTAAAACACCAACCGGTTTTTAAAGAAATGCAAGACAGGAAAAATATATTTAAAAAATGCATTATAATATGGAGTAGAATGCAATGTTGGCATTTATAAAATTAATTTCAAGTGAAAAACAGCAATTGAAAATTTAAAATCAAAATAAAATAACGGTAAAAATCGCTAAACACATTTTGAAATAAATTAAAACTAGGCATGCAATTTTTAGTTGTCATTCCTAACATATTTGATAAACGATTAGAATTTGAAGACAACTGTAGCTTTAGATATTTTACCCTCTAATCCAATATCTTTAAATAAGACTACTTAGATACGCAAGCTGGTTGGAATGCCGGAACAAATGCCGTATTCCCTTTAAAATATGTTTATCGGAGTGGAAATATTTATTATTATTCTAATATTATCAATCTCATTAAGAAGTATTTAATAAGCAATCGAGTAATCGAGCAATAGTGTTCTTAAAATAAGAAAAGCTTAAAACAATCTAAAGATAAAAATTATATTGCGCTCTTGCACAGCATGTTCAAGTAAGTTATGTGTATTTATATATATATATATATATATATATATATATATATATATATATATATATAAATTTATATATATATATATATATATATATATATATATATGTATATATATAGATAAATATATATATATATATATATAAGAAATAACTTTTAATTTTATATCTATGGTTAAGCTCCATTTTTGTAGTAATTTTTTCTAATTTTGGTAACAAATTACTTCTTTTCTTTCGTTGTAATCCAATGGACCCCCTTACCAGATTGCTATGTACATATACATATACAAACACGGATATACGTCGAGCCGTCTCTACCAGGACTTTCGAACAGTATACTATTCTTACCATTTCAATTGCAAATATGTCAACTGGTATTAACATTTGCCATGCTAACAATTACAATTCCATTTATGTCGGCTGAGAAATACTTTTCTTATACTATGGTTTGCTTGTCGATTAAAGCACAAGCATGTGTTTTCAATCCTTTTTACTTATTTCGAACATTTCGTTTTTTTTATTTGTTTTCTCTTTTATAGCAAATTATTGCTATACAATTTTTCATAAATTTTTGCTCTTAAAAATATTGTAAAAATTATACGATATTATAAAAATTTTACAATTTAGTAAAAATTACAATATTATTTTTTTAGAATGTCAAAAACACGAAAGACCTTGAGAAAAATAACTTTTTTATACAAATACGACATAGAAGAAATTAACTTCAATATGAGATTACATAAGTAGATATTAATCAAAGTAAAAGTTACTTATAATATGCGTATGCTGAAGACTAGGAAATGTGTAAAACTTTGCAGTATTCATCATTTTGTTTTTACCTCATGATCAATACGATTTACTTTGTTAAAAAAAATTAATATCTTAAAATTTTCATTTTGAGATATTAATTTTTTGATGAGATATTAATTATATTACAATAGATTAAGATATTAATTTATATTACAATTAAGCAAGAGTTACACTCACGCTTAATTGTAATATAAAAAAACAAGTCACATTTACGCATAATCTAAACTTTCGCATTTAGTGTTCCATGCGGTAAATGTACCAGTTAGTCCAAAAATATATATTTAGTTAGAAAACTAAACATTACAGATCTTGCTTTCAATAATATAATGACTTCATAGTGGTCTAACTATGCTTGCCAGACAGGGATCGAAAAGAGATAGTGTTTGTTTTGTTAGTTAATAAAAGTTTTAATTTATTCAACATTTATTGCTTAACTCTTTGTTAACATTTATTATATCACAAACCCACTTTGAATTTCAAATGCGTAAAGATTGCCATTATTCCTATCAACAAACTTAAAGAATTTGGTAAAATAATTTCAACAAAAATCCTTTAGGAGTTTGGAGGAAAAAAGTAATAAATAATATTACGGTTAGTTTTGGGTTCACGTTTGTACATACAAAAGAAAATATTACTTGGAACACAGACGTGAAAAATTCGGGAATTATTTGAAGATACATATTTTTTCAAGCTAATAGGCCCACTCCTTCACCGTACCGCAAAACTTGGGAAAATATTGATAATTTTGTTATTATTAATTATAAGAGGTTTTTACATTAAAAAAAAATGTTTTGGTCTCGCTTCAAAGAACACAAAAGTTCGCTGATGCTCATAACACAAACTTATTTTCATGGAATGCTTTCAGAGTTTTAAAATGTTGTCCTATGTGGTTGCGTGTTCAGAATGTAAATATATTTAAACTTGACTTATTCACCAAATGGGTAGAGATGCGTTCCGAATATACTTGAAGCACTTAAGCAAACTGAAACTTTAACGTCACGATTTATCGAACGTTACTCATTAGAGTATCTGGAATTGTGAAAAGTGAATTAAATTATTTATTTTTATTCTTTAAGTTATCAAAAGTATTCTTTTATCTGTGTATATATAAACGAAGATATGTTATGTATATTCTGTGCTATTGAAATAATTTACCCTCTCATCGAAATGATTTCGTATGTTTGTGTAAAACTTCTTACTTTTGGAGTTACACCGTCTACAGTTAAATTATACAGACAATTCTTTACATGGAAACATACATAGATAAATTAAATAGGAAATATCCATCGGAATTCTTCAACTATATAACCTAGAGTAAACCAGGATATTTTACTAATAATAATGAAAATACATTTGTTGTTTCTTATTTTTATAAAACTAATTTCACCTATAATCTTTTTAATAGTATATAAATGATTCTACGTAATCAACCTTAAGTAAAGACATAAACTAAAAAAACATACCATCTAAAGCAATGAAATTCATTTCGTCAAGCGACGAACTTATTAAAAACTATTATTATGGTCACAAAGTTTAATATCGGGTAGACAGGGCAGAAGCGACTTTCACTCATTTTCCTTCATTTATGTCCTTACCTGATACAAAATATGTGAGCAACCTCTTGAAAAATACACTTCCAAAATCGCTATCGATTCTTATAATGTGACTATCTAATAATGATAAATTTAGCATAAGTATCACCAGGAAGCACATTACCACAATTGAGTGTGTCAATGGCGATGAGGCGTGACGAAGTCGCATCCTTTGAAGGCTTCGGTCGCGCACTTTGGTATCGCGCCACTTGTTTAATGAACCGTTAAATGTACGCACCTTATAGTCTTCCACCGTGGGGTGATGCAATCGTTTAACCCGCGAAAGAAGTGTATGAAATGAAAAATTGTACATGCAGTAAGACAGATAAAATTTCTCGAACGACTACTTTTTAAGCGTTAATTTGATATTTTTTTCGAAACTTATTTAATATCCATCTGTTTAATTGCTATGCTAAAATGGATGTATTTTTAATTACGCAGGTCGACAATGCTTTAGTAATACTAAAATTTTACCATCAGAATACTGAATAAACAATTTTATATCATCCGGTGATTTTAGCTTTTTTTATTAAAATTTCTATAATATGTTTGAGTCGGGAAATTCAAAACAATTTCTAAATATGTTATATAGCAAATAGCTCATGGCAGATGTTTTTGTTGATAAAACATATTTAATATATCCATGAGATTTTTTGCTACTTTATATATTTTAAATACAGAGTGTACCTTCAATGCAGCTACAATCTAACGGATTCGTCTTAAGTTGTAAAATCATATTATGTAATATAATTTCAAACCATATTTATAGAAAATACGGCTAGCTATATTACGCATTTGTCTGTGCGTGGGTTTCTTTAAATAACGAATATTGCTTTATTTTATAATTAAAATTAATTTAAAGAATGAATAAATAGAGAAATAAAGAATAACGGGAAATAACTTCTCGAAAATCAATAATCGAAATAATGCATCCTTATCCCTGCTAACACATAAATGCAAATTCTCTACTCCCAGAATCTACCAGAATGTTCTAGTATATTTTGCGTATTTTGTTACTGCCCAGAAACATCAACATATTTCTCAAGCATTGTCTCACATCCTCAAAGCAACATCCTCAAGATATGTTGTACACAGAATCTAATTCCATCATGAAAAGCAGAGTACGGTGGACAAATGTATCGACACTTGTATTAAAGTTTATTAAAGAAATAATTTCCCTATTTCTGCTACATAATATAGCGCCATCTTTTAATACTTGTCTTATATAATACTGTGCCTCGCGATTTCACTCGCGTCATATTCGGAAAAAGAAAATTTTGTTTCTCTCATATGTTGCTTTTGGTTATAAGCTATTACCATAGTAAATTTGATAAAAATCCGACCAATTGATTTTCTGTGATTGAAGCGCAAAATAAGATACAAAGATTAAAAAAAACATTCAGGTTTCTATTATCATCCTATACGCTGAATCAAACACCCCTTATTATATTTTCACTTCTTATAATTTTATTATATGCATAGGAAATAAAACTTTATTAATTTTATTTTACGATTTTGTCTACATATCTAATTAAACTGGCGTACCTACCTACGCCAAAGGACATGCAATTAATGTTAGGCACGTAATTGTCGAGAGTTAATGATTGCACTGAACCATAGAATTAAATGTTCATTTATCAAAGCAACAGTTACCGAAATGAAACAAAATTTTATGAAAATATATATAAATATGTGTATGTGGCATTAGACCAATTTTATCCAAAGCGTCTATTTTAGTTCTATCTTATGTACACACACACACACACGCACAGACGCACACCCACAAACGTGCATACGCGCACAAGTGTGCCTGCTCGCCCGCGGCACCCTGCGTGCCGCCCACCTGCCCACACGCTCTCACGCCCGCCGACATACACGCACGTATGCACACCCGCAAGCCCGCCCGCCTTGCCGCTCGCAGGCTCTCTCGCTGGCCTGCACGCACACGCACGCACGCACGCTCGCACGCACGCACGCGCGCACACACGCACACACACATATATATATATATGTATATATATACATATATATATATATATATATATATATATATATAAATATATATATATATATATATATATATATATATATATATATATATATATATATGACTATAATTATTTAACTTATTTTGAAGTTTAAAAATTATTTATCGTTTAGTTTTGGTGAAAATCTCTGACAAAATTTCTACATCTAACGTTTACAGAAAGAGTAGTTATTTCGTCACACTCTTAATTTTATTTAAAAAACCATCGAGTAATTTATCTGAAAAACTAGTCAATGTAAAATTATGATATATCAATATTTTGAAAAATAAATTGTTTACCGTTTAGTTTTGATAAAAATTGTAAAATGAACATTACAGGAAAAGTAGATATTTCACCACTCCTCATTCTAGTTAAGAAAAAAACAATTAAAACACAAACGTAATATTTTATTTCTTACAAGCTATTAAAATGATATTATATTAACAGTTCGGAAAAAAAATTTTGAATAAAAAAAATTATAATAATTTTTGGTTCTTACTGTTACACGACTACCTTAACTCACATTTTATTTTTTTTCGGATAATAAATTTTAACCGCTAGATCAGAAATATTCTAGAAATATTATCAAATAAAATATTCTAGAAATTTCAAGATTTATTTCATGATGCAATTAGACCAAAGTACGCTCGGTTAATGATAGTGGAATGACCGGTTAATGACAGTGGAGCAAACAAAATGGATTTAAATATACCTCAATTATGTACTCTTCTAGCTTATCACTGAATATCCTTAAACAAACGTTGATAGTGAAACATAACATAATGAATCAATTCGAAATGAGGTTTAGGTAGGTTAAAGACACAAAAAAACGCTATTACTTTGTTGTATGATCTACAGAAGTTTCCGTACACAAACGTGAATTTAATATCCAGTGCCTTATAGACAGACAGTTACTTCCGAAGAGGTTTTCTATTAATCCAGAGATGTCCTGTTAGTAATTATACTAACGGACTAACATATTTGAGTGCTTAGCACTCAACAAAACGATCTACGAAGTTATTTTCCTAATAATAACGTAAGATACTGAAAAATATATTCTTGAAACATTAGTGTAGTGGGAATGGATTCAGCTAGTACATCTACCTCATACACCTGATGTTACGCCATTTGATTATGGTCCGTTTCGAACACTAACCAATCATTTACAAAAAAAAAATCATACGGAAGATGGTGTGAATACAGTTTAATTTCCTTGTGAGAATTAAGTTTGAATTTTTTTAAGAACAATCGGAATTCAATAGGTATTAACTAACCTAATATTCACAGATCGATATGTACCTACCAAGTTACTCAAACAGACACTTAGTAATAATTGATTGTTTCTAAATTATATTATTTTCGCCACTACTAATTTATTATTTAAACAAGAACGGCGATACTCAATAAACTTTTTCCATTCTCTTACTTAACCTAATTTAAACTGAGTCGATTTCCTCAGAGTTAAATTTAATATAACTCCTATCGCAAAATTATATTTACGTGAGTACTTTTGTGTATATAAATCAGACATTTCCGAATTAATAAAGACATTATTATTTTCTTGTTTTACTTAATTTGTATAAGTAATAAAACTGAGTTAGGAGCTTACAATAACAATTATTCATAATTTAACATATATTACAATACAATAATGAAAATATAATAAATAAAATAAATTGGATTTTCAATCTCATCACCGTCATACGATTAGGTGTGTGAGTATAATAATGTGTTTGAAAAATTTGAGCTTACGGAGAATTATTTAAAACAGGTTGCCGTTTAGACTTACGCAAACAGGACGAGTGTAAAAAAGTTTGTCAAAAGAAAAAAAATGAAGTCATAAAAAAGTTATAGTAAAAAAAACGACTTCATATGGAATTTAAAGTAAGCTTTTAAATTCACTCTTAAAGTTTTAAATTCTGAGTCATAGAGAAAATTTAAAAAATTTTAAGTAAATTTATCCCAATAAAAAAATAAATCACAATATTCAATATGGGAAATCATATTTTACAAAATTCTCTGTTACCAGGAAGAAGTAATAAAAAAAATTTAATATTTTTTAATTCACCATTTTTCCTTCAATTATCTTCCAAAAGAACAAAGAAATATAACACACGTTTTTTTCGTTTCCAATATTCTAGCCCTCCAAAAATCTATTTATTTGGAAGAGTTACAACACAAAGTTTCCCCAGGATTGAAAAGATGATTAGGAAAAACATAGATTTTACATTTCTAACAAATCTCATTTTCATTACAGTAACACATGTGCAATAGATTCGAAATTATTAAACTCGTGAACGTAAATCCGTTTAACCATAATTAGAAAACTTGTAAAGTATATGCTTTTGACAGATTGATAGCCACTTGAACGAATATGAAACAAAAGGCAATTATTTTCGTGTAAAACGTAGGAATTCATTGAATTCTAAAATAAAGAAAATAAACAACCATAAACATTCCAAAAAACTTCTATGTTAATTGGAAGTTATTCTGTCTCTTTTATGTGTAAATAGAGCAAGTTATAAAATCATACATATATTGTTTCCATAAATTACATAATTATCAAAAATGCTGTGCATCATGTCCCATTTTGAATAATCGTTAAATTATATTTCAGAATTACACTCTGTCATAACTTTAAACTAAAGTTATTTTTATCTCTTTTAAAACTTTTTTTAAAACTACTTTAATATATTTTATTAAGTGGATTTGACGGGTAATGATAAACAAGTTTTTAGTTATCAGTTAATGTACTAGCATATTTTTATTATTTTGAGTTTCAGTGACAAAAAATTAGTAGAATAATAGATTGTTAGGACACAATAATCAATAATGTTTTTATTAAGTAAACGAATTCAAATTAAAATACAAATATTGTACTTATAAGATATCTTATAGTTTAAAAATCTTATTAGTCAGAATATAAAATTTGAATATCGTCTTTGTGAGAGTCCACCTCACGTAAGCGATGTCGAAGGCAAAAATGTAACAAAATTAATGAATTTACACATAAAATGGGTTATACAAAATGAGTCAACTTGTTAATATAACGGCTTTTTTTTCAGCAAATGATTAACTCCGACATTTTACGAGATCATACTAAACAAATATAAAGTAATATAATGTCGTCTATATCTGTATCTATAAATATAAATGAGCAAGTAGAATTCAAATTAAAATACAAATATTGCACTTATCAGATATCTTATAGTTTAAAAATCTTATTAGTCAGAATATAACATTTGAATATCGTCTTTGTGAGAGTCCACCTCACGTAAGCGATGTTGAAGGCAAAAATGTAACAAAATTAATGAATTTACATATAAAATGGGTTATACAAAATTAGTCAACTTGTTAATATAACGGCTTTTTTTCAGCAAATGATTAACTCCGACATTTTACGAGATCATACTAAACAAATGTAAAGTCATATAATGTCGACTATATCTGTATCTATAAATATAAATGAGCAAGTAAAGTTACATTTAATTACCAATATAATCCATCGTATGAACTGAAATATATTATATAGCAATGTAATATGATGCAAGCGGGCATTAACCCTAACTCTTTATAAGCTAATTTGACATATTTCAGTGGTAAGTTTTTGGTGTTAATTTTCCACGTGTGCTCGCACAGACGGCGTAGTTAGAAGGCATTGCCGATCAACACCATATTAAGATGTAGAAAAATTTCTACAGGAAATTAGATCACAAGATAATGTTGCCAAGAGCAGGAGTAGCAGCGGCTAGTTTTTGTAGGCCGATTCTATTGGTCTCGACCATGCTTGTAAGCAAACAAAAATAAATTTTAATATTATATTCTGTTGCTGTGTAATGTATTTAATACAAAGATAAACTTTATGTTTTCGGTGTTTACTTGATAGTTTTTTTCTAATATAAAAAAATCAAACAGGAATTGCAAAAATAAAAATATCATTAAAGCTTTATTTCGTATTGGAACAAAATATAAGTGTGTAGACTTCAATATACTAAATAACGTAAAGAAGCTACTCAAATGATTTTTTTTTTAATTTCATCATGTAATAATGATTATAATACATGCTGTAGTTTGGTGTGTAGGTTTGGTATCTCAAAGGTCTGTTTGATGACTGAAGCTAATCAATAATTTTGTTGTGTTTAAAGTAATGTGACAGAGAAAAGAATGTTTAAAAGGTAATGCAGCTTGTAATGAATCCTCCATTTATCACGTTTGTTTTGACTATTTAGTTCGGAGGGAGTAAATAAAAGAAACGTTTTGACTCACAAAATCGTTTTCATTCAAATAATTTTTTTTCTTTTAGCAATTTTCCAACGACTTGTGTGCTGACCTCCACTTAAATTTTAATTACCGCAAGCGTATCAATTATTCTTAATTATATCGATATCATCATGTCAATTAATTTGATCCTACACCGACGCTAGGATTGTCTGTCTAAATTTGTCACTAAGCCATGTAAACTCTTTTAACAAATTCAGCTGAACGAGTTCAGAACTCGCGATCGCTTGTGCGGGGCAAAATTAAGCAGGCCCCCAGTAATCTTAAAACGTAAAATTTCATAATTATTTGTGTATTGACGTATTGTATCTTAGTAGCTGCAAGTTATATTTAAATAAAACAAAACGAAGCGGGAGGGACAGTAATTTGTACGTTCTTAAATAGTTAAAATATGTCAAAATTGTTGTCCTGCGAGGGCTCATGCCATACTTTTTCTAATGGATCTGGTGAGTACCCGTGAGCGAATGCGTCAAACTTTTAGTATTGACAAGTTTTTCAGGCAAGTAAGTTTTACTTTTATTATACTTGTATTATCTTATATTTGTATTATCGCATAAAATTTGTTATTAAAACAATTGTATTTGTTAACTATTAACGTTGAAAAGAAAGTTTTTGGATTAATATTTCGGTTTTAGCTAATTTTTGCGTGTTCAGGTTGTAAATATATTTATATTCAACAAGTGTCTAAAAATGAGCTCTTAATATGCCCGAGGCATTTAAGCAAACTGAAATTATAAGGTCGCAATTTATCTAAAGTTTTTCATTAGAATATGCGGGTTTGGAAAAAGAAACTCAGTTATTTGTTCTTCATTCGTTGTGTTGTTAAAGGTGTTCATATTACTTACTATGCATAAATGAATATAATTTATGTATACTGGGTCAATTAATTAATTCACTAATCTTTCGTATAAAGTAATTTCGTGCATTCGTCGAAACGTCACCTTTTTGAAGTGACACCGACACCGTGAAATTTCTTACAAAATGTTTCAAGTAAACAATTTATATTACACCAGGGTCTGGTTTTGTCATAATAAGAAAAATTGATTTGATACCTGGTTTGCTTTTAATTTTTATAAAACTAATTTGACTACAATATTATTTTAATCTTACTTAGAGGATTCTAAAAAAAAAGAAATGTAAGTAAATATATATATATATGCAAAACAATAGCATACCATATAAAGCAAATAAAGTAAATCTTATTAGGATTAGTAAATTTTATTTAGATGTGCATCCATATGTTTTATTACTATGACAAATTTCATATTTCTACATCACGTTCTGGTTTCTGTGATCTTTGAGAATTTGCTCTTTCCTTTTGCGTTATTGAATTCTAAAAATACCTCTATATGCATTCAGGCACACAAACATTAAAGGATACATAGTGTTTCTGTTAAAATATTTATAATAGTTTAATTTTTGATGTAAATAAAATAGTTCTTTTTATTTGAATCTGTTGTATGTTGTGGTTATTACTGGTATTAATGTAAAGTCAAGTCTCTAAGCACAATTTAATTAAACAAGTTTATAAAAAATTAACCGTATGACTATATAGTCATATAGCCCAAAATATTTTTAGGAACATAGTTAACAAATACAATTGTTTTAATAACAAATTTTATGCGATTATACAAGTATAAAAAGTAAAACTTACTTGCCTGAAAAACTTGTCAACACTAAAAGTTTGACGCATGCGCTCACGGGTACTTAATAAAGAGCAAACGGTGTTTATACCATTTCTAGTTTTATAATATTTCTAGTAAATTATTTACAAATGTTCATTTTACACAATGAAAATTTGTAAATAATTTACTAGAAATATTATAAAACTAGAAATATTATAAATACCTGTGAAAGCACAGGCGTTAAAATATGGTGCATATTACAAATATTAAAATATTTAGGATAATCGCTACATTTTTCTTGATTAATTTTGGGTAGGCTTTTAAAAACCCTATTTTGCCATATTTTTAGATTAAGTATTTTTGAAAATAATTTGTGAAGACATATCCTTTTGCATATTTTTGTATACTTTGAATATACACCATGACTTTTTATTCGTTTTACACCTAGTGTTAAAATTATGAAATAACTAAATTTTAGTTTGAAAAAAATATATTACGATCAATAAAAAGTTAAAGACACTATACAGTCGACTTAGTGTACACTTATTGTTCACGCTTTTAGTGAAAGGGGGACGGTAGCGCAACGCAGCGATACGAGGAACGCGGGCGATCGGTGCGCGTGGTTTAGTTTATTAACAAACCAGCTGATCGTAAATCGCATAAAATTCGATGATCCTGAAGCTAAGTTTTCTTCCATTAAAATACAATTAAGTAGTTTGTATTGTGATTAATGATGTTCGAACTTTTCTCTATACCTGTTATTGTTTCTTAGTTGTTTTATTTTCGGGGAAGTGATTAAGAATTAGTTTTTATTTTAAATTAAATATAAAGTAATTAAGACGTATTTGAAAAACTTGAATCAACTTATTTACAACAGATTAGGCATTTACAATGATTTAACGACGTATATACAAAAGTTTTGTGTTTTAACTCGTCTACACTCTGCACCTCTTCTGTGTACACTAACCGCTTTATCTCCGACCAGAAATAAAAGTCTGCAGGAATCAGGTCGGGGCTCTGAGCAGATCGTGGACAGAATCCCAACCAACGATCACTAAATACACCATTAAGGTACTCCCGTTCCTCAATTACGGAAATATACTGAGCGAGATCACTATGACGCGATTGTGTCGCCTTACGCTGATTGGTCTGATTACCGAGCGGCTTGGGTTTGAGTTCTTAAGCGGGATCGTGTCCGAAGTAGGTCATTTAAACTACACCTCAAATTATATATTAAATTGGAAAAAAAATCGTGTACTTTATTTGGTCTCCCTCCCCTAAAATGTTCATATGAATGTTGTTGAATGTTCACTGCTAAAATATGTGCAGATAATTGGAGTTCATTTTATGGCTTTCGTCAAGTGACGAAAACTATTATAAACTATTACGTCACAAAGAGTAAGATTAGGCAAACAGCAGCAACCTCCATTCTATCATATATAAATCGTTATCTGATAAGAAATTCGTAATCATAGACAACCTTATGAAAAAAACACTAATTCAATCGATTCAACTATAAAGCGACTGTCTAATAATACTCGTAAATTTCGCATAAACACCGCCAGGAAGCACATTACCACAAGCGAGTGCGTCAATGGCGATGAGGCGTGACGAAGTTCGATCGTTTGAACGTTGCGAAGACGCACTTTGGGTTGGCGACGTTTGTTAAATGAACCGTTAAATGTACGCACCTTATAGAGATGAGGCGATATAATCGTTTAAACTGTGAAATAATTATATGAAATAAAAAACGACCTATATAAATTGGTTTGATTGAACATACTATTTGACAGATAACATTTTCTCAAACCATTAGTAAACAATTTGTTTTTAAGTGTCTAATTCATTAATTCTAAAGTTATTTCGTGACTTTTTCAATTACATTTGTTACATCTTCCTTCTGTTCAAAATGTGTATATTTGTTAATTACCAAATAGAGTAAATAGAAATAATGTTAAAATGTTTATAATATTTTTGAGTCAGTAAGTTAAAAAAAGAATAGCAAATGCACGGCGTTTCAAAATAATATAAAACGAGTTCAGGATATTTATCAGAAACATGTTAGCTATTTTATATACATTAAACATGCGTACAGCCTTTCATACAGCTATGATATAACTGATTTACCTAAGAAACTTGCAAGAGAAATTACAAATATAATGGGATGAATAATGGGGCTAGTAATGTTGCATATTTGTTTCTATGGGGGGTTCTTCGAGCAACAAGTATCGTTGCATAATACAATTTAAATTAATTTATTATATAACTAATTAGAACCACCACGAATTGCACAGCATAATGTCATATAAATCTCTCATCAATATAATTAGTCTAAATTCTGGCAATCTAACGATACAAGTAGGGCCACTTTTCCTTTTAGGCGACCCTGAATCTATTAGAGTTGTTTACTGTATTGTGTATATTTTGTTAATACTTAATCAACATAATTCGGAAACATAGGAAACATAAAATGCAATTTTACATGAAATAATGCGCATTAGAGCAGATATTGGTTACAAAAGCATTTATGACAGACGCGCGTTCGAAAGGTGAATTATTCATCCTAAAATAATTTTTTTTAAAATAATATTGCGCCATTTTCTGGTATTAGCCCTATATATATATATATATATATATAATATATATATATATATATATATACATATATATATATATAAATACGTATATATATGTGTATATATATATACATATATATATATATATATATATATATATATATATATATATATATATATATATATATACATATATATATATATATATATTTATATATTATTTTTGAGATAAAGAGATTATAACAGTCTTCAAAGTCGTAAAACATGATAAAAAAGAAATTAAAACAGACTTAGCGTTGTATTATTGTATTTTTGTCGTGAAATTGTTAACTTTCATTGTAATTAGTTAATCTAGTTTCAGAATTTTATGCTCTATTATGAAATGTTCCAATACTTCATTCCCTAAATAGTACTCGTTAAAAAGTGACATCAGTAAATTTAGAAATATTTTGTACTATCCATTAGCTCTAAGTTAAAATAACATGTTTTAAAAAGAGGCAGTAACATGCTGTATAACTAAAAAAATCCAACCGAATTTATGAGTTGAATAATCACAACTTTATAACGTGTCTTTGCGTGATGATTTTAATATTAAATCATTGAGTTACTCCACGCTATCCAGGACTTGAACTAATGACACTGCATGATTCCTCTCTCAAAAGTTTTTTCATAGATCCTCTCAAAGTCGTTAATTTATAGTCGATTTTCATGTTCTATTGACAAGAAATCTGTGCATTCCGTTATGGAAACTTGATCGACAGCATGCCAATGGATTTTTTATTGATTTGTTTCCGCACACTTGCTTCATTCAGTAAGCTAATAATTCAATAATGTAACAGAAATGTTGAATCATTTTCCTTTACATAATATCTGTATAAATATATATCCATTTATTATAGGCAAAAGTAAATCATTGTCTTTACTATTATAAAATAATGATTATACCGATGACACAAAAGACCAAGTCACAGTAATAAGTCCTGGAGGAATTTTAATTAATAAAACTTGACAATATTTCGATCATGCGTTTTACTATGTCAGTTCACAGAAAAAGATTTATAGTCTTAAATTAAAAGAATTTGTTACCGCCACGTAGTCGATACGGAATTAGTTTTAACGTGGGTAATCCAAATAAATAAAATTGGTATGTAAATAGACTTTCTCAACAGACCTATAGCTTTAAGCCAGCAACCTTTAGTATAAAAGTGACCATATATTCATATATGTCTACTTTGTTTGCTTGTCTCTGTGTAAAATTTGAAAGTCACATATAAAGAATTTTGTTCGCTAAACTTCCAAAAATTTTTAAGTGAAAAAATGCCTTGTTTAAGCAAAGTGGATAACAAGACTAATTTTTTGAAACCAATATATAACTTAATTATTACTATCAAACATTTAAAAAAAATCAGTTGGATAACATTTAGTAACTTAATTTTACACTAAATGCTCTCCAAATATAAACAATCCTATGGACCCGTTCTATCAATTTCAAGATCAACCGTTTGGTCATAAAAGAAATTATCACAACCACTCATAAAATTCTCGTAAATCTTTTGGATAATAATGTCATTGTCAGCAATTTATTTATTTTATCTGTTAAGTATAATTATAGTAATGTTTAATGAGCTATTTCATTCATATTTAACGACATACTTAACAGTTGTTTGCCAATAAACGTTCGCATTTAACTAGCTGCTGTACATGAAAATGAAACTGTTAATATCATCACAGCTTTCGCGACGTTAAGCTGAATGAGCCTATGAAATTACTTTTCCATAAACTCAACATAATCCGTTAATGTTTATTTTATTGATACATCCATTTACGCAACGCTATTGTCCCTGTGCGACTATTCCCGTTCACCCTGTGGACAGCCTTATCTTCCTCTTCTCCGGTTTTACTGGGTATTTATTGCTTATTATACACTTATCCTTTATGTTATTAACATGGAAAAGGGTCATACGAATATAAAGAATTTCCCTCTGGATTGAAAATTATTGTATTACTATGAATTTATCGTCTCTCAAAATAACAATTAACGTTATGTTTTTTGGCGTGTTAAGCATTAGTGTGGCAACCAAAATTATGATCTTGGTTTTTATATTTATGGGAACTACCAATAACCTTAAACCTACACCTGAATCAAACAATTATCCCATTTATATTTCCTAAGCTATAAATTATAACGTATTAACTTAAACATTAGCTATATCGAATAATTACATCATTTGTATTTCCCAAATTTTAAATATTAACCTATTATCTTAAACAGTACTTATGTCGAACAATTACCTAATTTATTTTTCCCAAAACTATAAATATTTTGCCTTCTAATCAAATTAAACTAGCCAAAATTATTCCATGCAGAATGGTTCCAGCAGTGGCAGAAAGGGTTAAAATAATCGATATTACATTTCAGTGTAAGAAATAAAAAATTACTGTCTTAACTTCAAGTCCAATCAAAATATCACATTTTGCTCATTTACCACTGTTATTTAAAAGTATGGTATAATTATTATTGGGGTTATCTACGTTCTCTGAAACATAATCACGTGCAAACATGTTATTATCATATAAAGTAAATCTCGAGAAAATTATAAACATGACAAAACTTGAATGACCAATACATTCATTTATTTTTGGGAAGTAATACTCATATTTTCCAATATTCGAAGTCAAATAAGCAGTTCGCCGCATAAAGTTCCTATGTAATCAATTCTATAAGGATAAAGAAATCAGTCTTCTATTGAAAAATAAGGTAATCAGATAGATAAACTATACAACAAATAAAGTTCTTATAAATTTTGATTTAATATTTTCAATTAACATGAATAAAAATTAGAATTTTTACTTATTTTTTAAACCTCATAATTTAATCCTATTTATTAGTTTTACTTATGTTTGATATGTTTTTTTTATTTAATAGATATTAGTTTTGTTGACTAAAACTGACAATTTATATGTGTTCACTTAAGGTTAAATAAAAAATAATAAAACGATAATAAAATACTGCTTTAAGCAGATTCAATAAAAGGAATAAAAAACCAGTTAAAGATGAAAATAGAATATTATAGGCATGCACATGTTCAGGCATTAGGATCACGGTGATCCGTACTGTTATTTTTCATTTATTTTTGAATTCAGAGTAAAATAACCTGGCAACACCGCCTTCATTTCGTTTTTTTTTAATTTATTTGCTTTTATTAATATTCGTGTCGTAATTGATTTTTTTTGCAAAACTTAAAATATTAACAACTACAACGGATGTTTACAAACCAAATGGTTAAATAACAATTTTTATTGATATTTTCAATGACATAGATTACGACCACCAAACTGTTTTTATATCCAATAGAAGTTAGTAACAATTTTTAATTCATCCAATATATAATTTTTTCAAAGCGCTATTGATAATCAATACTGATAAAGTGACAATGTGTCGGAAAGAAAAATATTTAACTCCATTTCAACCAATAGGCACTCCGCATTCTCAATGGCATCCCATACGTTAGTGACGTTACCATATGTTGTTTATATTTTAAGTTTTCCAAAAAAAATACAATTACGAAACGAATATTTTGTGCATTTTATTGTAATTTAAGCAATTATTGAAGATATTTCCACTACTATCGCAAAATGGTTAAGCATCCTACTAGTGTGCGTAAACAGTAAGCCAGAAAACGAGCTGTACAATCAAAGAATTGGAAACCAGTCCTAAAAAATTAAATTATTTCGTAATATTTTAAAACAAATATTAAATAACATTTTTGAATAACGCACGTCAATCCTCGTTATACTCCGATCATTTTTTGTTCGTCTGTCTATCAATTCAAGTCTCAACAGTATAAACTGGTTGTATTGTCCACTGAAGGAATTCTTTCTCAATATAGATATTATTTAAATCAATTAACAAAAGCTTTACCACTCCCTATTGATCGTTATCATAATAATAAATGTTTTAAGGATACAATTGTTACTGGCAAATTGATACAATACTAGTAATTAAATTTGTCAAATACTTTGATGAACAGCATACAGTAGCTTCCAACAAGGTGTTGTCCCAATAAGAATTGTCCTCTAAAAGACTCACCGTTTTAATGCTGTTTGGTAAATATTATAAGTAACTATTTGTTAAGTTCTAAAGTACATAAAAAAGGCCGGGGCTCTGCCGAAGCGGACTTATTGATTCCCTAGGTTATCGTGGGAACAATATGGAAAAAAATTTGAACAAAACAAAACTAACAGAGCAAACGCAAAACAAGGAGAAGAGAGGTCATCCATTCAATATTCAGCAAAGTATCGAAACTGATTTAAAAAGTATGTTACTAAGTCATGAGCAGCTGATTAATTCTTTGGCTGACTTCATTAAGACGAAAATGAATGTACATGGAGAAATAAGAAAGGTCACAGCAGCATTAGGTAGTTCTTTCAAGAAGATTTCGTTGAGGTTGGAAAACAGTAGTCCTGAGGTTCAACGTCCTGTTACCTCAGATGCAGAGACGCAGACTAATTCACTCCTTTCGAGAACATATTCAGAGCTGACTATGAATGACACCGAAACGCAGGATGAGACGGAAACAGATTTATCGCAATTTCGGCAAATCCACAAAATAAAACGAAAGGTGGATACCTCACCTAAGGGAGTGAGCAAAGCTAGAAACCTAATGTTAGGTCTAATGAGCTGCTTATACGCCCCAAGGAAAAAGAAAAATACACCGACATATTGAAACGCGTAAAGCAAGACTCCCCACGGAAAAAGTGGGCCAATATGCGGATAAAATACGCAAAACTATGGCAGGAGAGATGCTACTTGTCCTCACGAAGAGTAATAATGACAAAGCGCCCGATATAAAGAAAACAATTGCTGATATCCTTGGCTACGAGGCAATAGTAGAAAGTAAAGTCCCAGAAGTTGCGGTTGAAATTGAAGACCTGGATGAAACTACCACTAAGTTAGAGGTAATAGAAGCACTACAGAAGGCTGTCAATGGAGACAGCAGTATCACTCTAGATACCATTAAACATATGGTGGGACTCAGACAGCCACCATTAAAGTGGATGAGCAAACGGCTACAAAAATCATTGGTGATCGTGGCAAGAATAGGCTGGGTGAATTGCAGAGTAAGGAGGATAGAAAAGCCTACGAAATGTCACAAATGCTGGAGATACGGGCACTTGTCAAGTAAAAGCACAAGCACGATAGACCGATCTCAGCTGCGCCTGAAATGTGGAGAAGGTCATAAAATTATGAACTGTACAAAAGATGCTTCCTGTGCACTCTGCCTTGAAGATGGCAAAAAAGACAATTCTGCCCACATCGCAGGCTACGGTAAATGCCCAGCTTTCCAATCAGCACTTCAGATGGTCCGAAAAAATCGACGATGGTAAGGATCCTCCAACTAAACCTCAATCACTGCGAGGCCGCTCAAGATTTACTTAAGCAGACGACCCGAGAGTTACAGTTGGATCTGATCCTAATCTCAGAACCATATAAAGTTCCAAATAATAACTCAAGTGTTACTAATACTAGTGCTAAAGCTGCCATATGGTTTTGCAACCTGCAGCCTTGTCAGGAAGTTACTACAAAAACTGGATTTGTAAGAGTCAAGCTAGGTGAAATACATTTTTACAGCTGTTATACTCCGCCTAGCCTCACACTGCAGGAATATAATGACTTTCTGGAAAGACTCGCAGACGACGTAAGAAATCACTATCCTGTGGTCATCACAGGTGATTTTAATGCGTGGGCAACTGACTGGGGTGGTAAATGGACAAACGCCAGAGGATTAGCACTCCTAGAAACTATGGCGTCCCTAGATGTTGTGCTACTCAACAGTGGAAAAAAACCCACTTTTATAAAAGGACATGCAAGTTCTATCGTGGACCTAACTTTCGTGAGCATGAACTTGGAAAAAGGTAACAACTTTTGGAAAGTCACAGAAATATACACGGCTAGTGATCACCAAGCAATATATTGGGAAGTTTTGGACACGATACTTAGGGTGCTCATCAAGAGAAGCAATACAATCGGATGGAAGACTAATGGCTTTGATCTCGAAACATTCCATATTGCTTTGGATGGTAAGCCCACAGATCAGGGATATGATGCTAACGGAAAAGCAATTGTTGTCATCAGGAAAATTGTGTCAGCTTGCGACGCCTCTATGTCACGAAAACGTTGCCCAAATAGACTTCCTCCAGTTTTTTGGTGGAATGACATAATAGCCACGCTTCGCAAAGAAAGCATACAAGCAAAAAGGCTTACACAACGGGCGCGGAAGAAGGCTAACAGCTACTACCATACAAGGATGGGAAGGTGTAAAAAAGCACGCCGAATGTTAAAAATGCTATTCGAGATAGTAAAAAGAAGTGCTGGAATGATGAAGTCGAGAAAGTTGAGAAAGGCCCGTCGGGAAGGCCATATAAAACAGTCATGTTGCGGCTTAAGAGACAACCATCATGCTCACCGACTGACCCTGAATTGTTAAAATCAATAGTCACTGCGCTATTCCCCCAACAAATAGAGCAAACCTACACTGTGCAGAAGGAAAAGCTGACACAATACCACCAATTACACATGAAGAACTCCTAGAAGCTTGTTCAAGAATAGGAAACACTAAAGCTCCTGGTTTGGATGGTATCCCAAATATTGCATTAAAAGCTGCCATTAAAACAGCTCCAGACCTCTTTCTAGATACCTATAACACCTGTCTCCGAGAAGGTACCTTTCCAAGAAGATGGAAGCTGCAAAGGTTAGTGCTTCAACAAAAAGAGAACAAACCAAAAGTGGAACCATCTTCATACCGCCCATTATGCATGCTAGATAGCGCTGGAAAAGTACTGAAGCGTATTGTCCACAGACGAATTGAAGCTGTTGTTGAGCCGCAATTGGCCGACAACCAGTATGGTTTTCGAAAGGGCCGATCTACGCTAGATGCAATCAACTTGGTGGTTAATAATGCGAAGCGGGCAATCTCTGGAAACAGATGGAAAGGAGGCACAAAAAAGTATTGCTTGGTTACAGCATTAGATATTAAAAATGCCTTCAATTCAGCCAGATGAGATATGATTATGAAAGCCATTGCCAAATTCCATGTACCTAACTACCTGCAGAACATAAGGGCGAGCTACTTCACAGATCGAGTCCTTAGGTACGATACTGATACTGGGCTAAAAGTGAACAAAGTAACTGGAGGAGTACCTCAAGGATCAGTGCTGGGCCCCTTGCTTTGGAATATCATGTATGACACATTACTGAAACAAGCCTTTCCTGGAGAGCACGCCTTGTCGCATTTGCGGATGATATCGCGGTTGTAATAGTCGCTAAACACGTGGAAGAAATTAACTGGGCTTTTGTTCAACCTACGCAGTCATACAAAGCTGGATGAACCAAGTGGGACTCAAACTTGCAGAGCATAAAACGGAAGATGTCCTCATTACTAGCAGGAAGCAAATTGAGAAAATGACACTGAGGGTCGACCACTATACACTCACGACGCAACCGTACATTAGCTATCTTGGAGTAATGATAGACAATCGTCTTAGTTTCAAGAAACACGTAGAATGCACTGCAGCAAGGGCAACGAAAGTGGTGACTAAGTTGTCTCGGTTAATGCCAAACGTTGGAGGACCCAAGCAAAATAGGAGACTTTTGCTGAAATCTGTAGTTACATTAGTACTAATGTATGGAGTTCCTATCTGGTCATTGGTCCTTGTCAATCAGGATAACCGGCGTAAAGTCACATTGGTCTACAGGCTAAGCGCACTACGGACAGCCAGTGCTTTCCGTACTGTCTCTGAAAACGCGGTGGGTGTGATAGGTCTACAATCTACAACTAACGTATTTTCAAAATTTACATTTGTATATAGACCACAAAGTGATCATTTTCTGCCTTTTCCTTTTGTTGGTAGATGCTCCCAATACATCATACCATAGTAGTTTCATCATAGGTTATTACCATTTTGATGCTCGGTGTATTGGTTGCAGCTCCTTATTTTGTCTAATTTGTAAACCCTCACATTGTAATTTGGCGATTGGAAAAGAGTGGCGTGAGTTTTCTTGCCTGGCTCTTTTTCTCACAGCTCTACCTGTTGTGTTATGAACCAGGCATTAAATGTAAATATAAACTGACCTTCATAAGTGTCACATTGTGACCCATATGAATTTTTAATAAATAAAAATAAAAAAAAAAATTGCTGGGATGATGCCCATATACTAGCTGAGGAACGGAAGTCTCTATACTACCTTAGAAAAGAAAGCCCGAACTTGACACTCATGGACTCACACACATGGACTCATTGGCTCATACTTCGAGACTTGACACACATGGACTCATCGGCTCATACCCGAAGTGGATCAATGGATGAACCGCTAACACGGAGAGGTAAATTACTACTTTACGCAGATGCTCTCAGGGCACGGATGCTTCCGAGAATATCTTCATCGGTTCAAGCATGATCATTCCCCAGGATGTCCCATCTGCGAAGGCAGTAACGAAAACGCAGAGCACGTATTCTTCGTTTGTCCTCGATTCTCAGTGGCTCGGCGGAAGTGGGAATCAAAATTAAATTGTAGTGTTGTACCAGACAATGTTGTATCTGTAATGCTACAGGGAAAGGAGTCATGGGACGCAACAAATATGTATGCGACGGAAGTGCTAATAGAACTAGGCATCCAGGAAAGAGAAACAGCTCGAATGAGCGGCAGCCAAGCACAATTATGAGATAGCTCGAAAATGGCTAAGCCCTTCCCCCGTGAAGAAATGCCTAACGGTGACACCATGGGGATAAAGAAGGTAAAGAAGAAGATGCGGTTTTTTAGTCGGTATAGGCCAGTCTTGGCCGAGTCCGACATATAAGGTCACTAACACCTAGACCCCATGATACGTAATAGTATTTTTCCCTTCAGATAATAAAAAAAACACACACACGCACACTGACACACAGACAAACTGACACAAACACACACACACATACACACACTGACAGACACACACACACACACAAACAGACACAGACACACACAGGTCAAAGGTGGGTCTAAATTTTTTGTTAGGTCTTTAGAATTATTAAAAAAACAATTTGGTAAATATTAGATGGGTTTGAAAGTATTAAGAATATTTTTCTCTTGCAGACGGAAGTATATACAGAAGTAAAATTTTTAGGGGTGGGTTCTGAAGGTTAGGGTTATGTTCCGAAGGTCGGGGTTGGTCCAAATTTCACGTTCTTTATATTAAAAAAAACATATCTGATTAAAATCTAGATAGGTTTAAAAGTATTAAGAGTATTTTTCTCTTGCAGTCGAAAGTATAGACAGAATTAAAATATTGAGGGGTATGTTCCGAAGGTTGAGAGTAGATTTAAATTTTGTGTTAAGTCTTTTGAAACAAAGAAAAAAATATTTAAGAAAAATTTAGATGGGTTTAAATGTATTACAGGTAGTTTTCCCCTGACTTCGGAAATATAGAAGTTAATACAAAAAAATATATTAACGGCTGGGTTCCAAACTATGGGGGTGAATCTAAATATTTTGTTAGGTCTTTAGAATTATAATTCAAAAAAATTTTACAAAATTTAGATGGGTTTTAAAAGTATTAAGAGTATTTATCTCTTGCAGTCGGAAGTATAGATAGAAGTAAAATATTTAGGGGTGCGTTCCGAAGGTTAGGGGTGTGTTCCGTAGGTTGAAAGTAGCTTTAAATTTTGTGTTAGGTCTTTAGAAATAATAAAATAAATATTTAAGAAAAATTTAGATGGGTTTAAATGTATTACAGGTACTTCTCCCTTGCCGTCGGAAGTGTGGTCGTTAATAAAAAAAGATATATTATAGGGTGAGTTCCGAAGATTGGGGGTGAGTTCAAATTTTGTGTTAGGTCTTTAGAATTATTAATAAGAATTTTTTTAAAATATGGATGGGTTTAAAAGTAATAAAAGTATTTCTCTGTTGCAGTCGGAAATATAGAGAGAAGTAAAATATTTAGGGGTGGGTTCTGAAGGTTAGCGGTGTGTTCCGAAGGTCAAGAGTAAGTTTAAATATTGTGTTAGGTATTTAGAATTAATAAAGAAAATATTTACGAAAAATGCAGATGGGTTTAAAAGTATTAAGAGTATTTCTCTCTTGCAGTCGAAAGTATAAACAGAAATAAAATATTTAGAGGTGGATTCTGAAGGTTAGGGGTGGTGTGTTCCGAAGGTCAAAAGTAGGTTTAAATTTTATATTTTCTTTAGAATCATTAAAAAATATATTTAGGAAAACAGATGGGTTTAAAATTATTAAGAGTATTTTACTCTTGCAGTCTGAAATATAGACTGAAATAAAATAATTAGGGGCGGGTTCTGAAGGTTAAGGGTGTGTTTTAAAGGTCACGGGTTTGATTAAATTTTGTGTTAGGTCTTTAGAATTAATAAGAAGAATATTATTGAAAAATTTAGATGGGTTTAAAAGTATTAGGAGTATTTTATATTTTATATTATTTTATTTCATAAACATAAGTGAAATATTTAGGTGTGGGTACTGAAGGTTAGTGGAGTATTACGAAAATCGAATGTTGTTTTCTATTTTGTGTTATATTTTGAGAATTAATAAAAAATATATTTAAGAATAATTTAGATAGGTTTAAAAGTATTAAGAGTATTTCTCTCTTGCAGTCGAAAGTATAAAAAGAAGTAAAATATTTCGCGGTAGGTTCTGAAGGTTAGGGGTGTATTCCGTAGTTGAAATTTTGTATTAGGTCTTCAAAATTATTTAAAAAAATATTTAAGGGAAGTGGGTTTAACAGTATTACAGGTACTTCTCCCTTGCACTCGGAAGTGTAGACGGTAACAGAAAAAAATATATTAAAGGTTGGGTTCCGAAGATTGGATGGGAGTCTAAATTTTGTACAAGGTTTTTAGAATATAAAAAAAATTTATAAGGAAGTGTAGATGGGTTTAAAACTAGTACAGGTACTTTTTCCTTGCACTCGAAAGTGTAGACGGTAAATGAAAAGAAGATATTAAAGGGTGAGGTCCGAAAGTCGTATGTGGGTCTAAATTTTGTGTTAGATCTTAGAATCTATGTAAAAATGTTTAAGAAAAATTCAGATGGGTTTAAAGTATTAAGAGTATTTCCCTCTTACAGTCGGAAGTATAGAAAGAATTAAAATATCTAGGGGTGGTTTCGGCTATGTTCCGAAGGTCAGAGGTGGGTCTAAATTTTGTATTAGGTCTTAAGAATTAACAGAAATAATATTTAAGAAAAATTGAAATGGGTTTAAAAGTATTAATACTATTTTTCTCTTGCAGTCTGAAGTATAGATACAATTAAAATATTTAGTGTTGGGTTCTGAAGGTCAGCAGTATATACCGAAGGTCTAGAGTAGGTTTAAATATTGAAATATTGTGTTAGGTCTTCAGAATTTTTAAAAAAATTATCTAGGAAAAGTTTAGATGGGTTTAAAAGTATTAAGAGTATTTCTCTCTTACAGTCGGAAGTATAGCCAGAATTAAAATATTTAGGGGTGGGTTCTGAAAGTTAGGGTTATGTTCTGAAAATCATGGGTAGGCCTTAATTTTGGTTTGCATTAAGAAATATTTAAAAAAAAATTTAGAAGAAGTTTAGATAGGTTTAAATTTTGTGTTAGATCTTAAGAATTATTAAAAAAAATATTTCAAAAAAATTTAGATTGGTTTAAAAGTACAAAGCTTATTTTTCTCTTGCAGTCGAAAGTAAAGACAGAATTAAAATATATAGGGGTGGGTTTTGAAGGTTAGGGGTGTATTCCGAATATTAACTGTAGGTTCAAATTTTGTGATATGTCTTGAGAATTAATGAAAAATATATTTAGGAAAAAATTAGATGGGTTTAAAAGTATTTTACTCTTGTAGTCGGAAGTATAAACAGAAGTAAAATATTTTGGGGTAAGTTCTGAAAGTTAGGGCTGTACTGCGTAGGTCGAGAGTAAGTTTAAATTTTGTGTTAGGTCTTTAGAATTAACATAAACAATATTTAAGGAAAATGTAGATGTGTTTAAAAGTATTACAGGTACTTGTCGCTTGTACTCGGAAGTGCAGACGGTAACAGAAAAAAACATATTAAAGGGTGGGTTTCGAAAATCATAGGTGGGTCTAAATTGTGTGTTAGGTCTTTTTTGTATTTAAGAAAAATTTAGATAAGTTTCAAATTATTAAGAGTATTTCTCTCTTGCATTCGGAAGTACAGAGAGAAATAAAATATTTTGGGGTGGGTTCTGAAGGTTAGGGGTGTATTTCGAAGGTCGTGTGTAGATTTTAATTCTGTGTTGGGTCTTTGTTATTAATAAAATATAGATATAGGAAAAATTTAGGCAGGTTTAAATTTATTAAGAGTATTTTTCACTTACAGTCAGAAGTACAGACAGAAGTAAAATATTTAGGGATGGGTTCTGAAGGTTAGTGATGTATTCCGAAAATCCTGTGTAAGTTTAAATGATGTGTTATGTCTTGAGAATTAAAAAAATGATATATAAGAAAAGTGTAAATAGGTTTAAAAGTATTAAGAGTATTTTTCTCTTGCAGTCGGAAATATAGACAGAAGTCAAATATTTAGGGGTGGCTTCTGAAGGTTATGGGTATGTTCTGAAGATCAAAAAAAAATATTTGAGAAAAATTTAGATGGGTTTAAAATTATTAAGAGTATTTTTCTCTTGCAGTCGGAAATATAGACAGAAGTAAAATATTTTGGTGTGGCTTCTGAAGGTTATGGATGTATTCCGAAGATCAACTGTTGGTTTATATTTTGTGTTATGTCTTGAGAATTAATAAAAAATATGTTTAAGAAAAATTTAGATAGGTTTAAAAGTATTAAGAGTATTTCTCTCTTGCAGTCGCAAGTATAGACAAAGGTAAAATATTTAGGGGTGGGTTCTGAAGGTTAGGGTTATGTTCAGAAGGTCAACGGTGGGTCTTAATTTTGTGTTAGGTCTTTAGAAATGGGAAAAAAATTATTAATAAAAATTTAGATGTTTTTAAAATTATTAAGAGTATTTTTCTCTTGCAGTCGGAAATATAGACAGAATAAAAATATTGAGGGCTGGGTTCTGAAGGTTTGGGATGTGTTCTGAAGGTTGGAGTAGATTTAAATTTTGTCTTAGATCTTTAAAATTAATAAAAAAAAATATTTGAGAAAATTATAGATGGGTTTAAATTTATTACAGATACTTCTAACTTGTCGTCGGAAGTGTAGATGGTAATACAAAAAAATATATTATGGGGTGGGTTCCGAAGATTGGGGGTGAGTCCAGATTTTGTGTTATATCTTTAGTTCTATTATTAATATAATAAATTTTAAAAAATTTAGATGAGTTTAAAAGTATTAAGAGTATTTCTCTCTTGTAGTCGGAAGTACATGCAGCTGAAGCTGCTATACGGAAGGGAAATGGTCGTATCTACAAATCAGACAATATTTAATGAACGCGCGGTGCGCTAATAAAATTATTTTCGACATAAACATTCCTTAGATACTATACGTAAACATTCATATTTCTTAATTTACATATTCTTATATTATTTTATTTTTAAATAGATATCTAAGAATAGAAAAAAGTTAATTGATTAGGGAACACGCCAATTATAATGTATTTCTGAGCTCATTTATACCGCATATGTGCTTCCTTTGGAACATTGGCGGTTTCTCGTTTATAACAATTACCGTCATTTTTTAAATTATTTCACTATTATTTTATTGTCAAATAGATATCTGAGAATAGAAAAAAAGCTACTTGATTAGGGAACACGCCAATTACAGTGTATTTATAAACTCATTTAAACCGAATAAGAACAGCCTTTGTAGCATTGGCGGTTTACTTTTTATTACAATCGTCATCATTTTTTAAAAATTGTTTTCTATTATTTAATTATTGACTATTTTCATAAGTGTGTATTATCTAAGGAAATTTTATATTCAAAATAATTTTTGTAGACACCGTGCATTCAATAAAATTTTGTCTGACTAGTCGTTACCACCGTTTCCCCTTCGGGCGGTAGCCTCAGCTACATCCCATGCGCCTATGTGCACTAGATTTTTTTATCCCCCAGTTACATGTACTGAGATGTACACCAGTACCGCAGTAAATATAAATGACAACAAAATCATAATTCAACAATTCCAGAATAACCGATACAACCCTTTAGTGGAGACTTTGTAAACTTGGATCCCTTAAAATTTTGTTCTGTCCGTCGGCCATATGTTGCATTCTCCAGTAAACTTTTTCAAAACATATTTACTTAGTTTGTTCACCGCCTTTCCATGTACATTGACAAAAATATACTTATGTTTAAAATAATAAATGACAGAGATACGATTTAAAAAGGAAATGTGGTGACGTACATATTTTAAAAGCATACGCGTCTTCAGATGACTTTGGATACGTTTATTGAATATGCTTTCTGGATTTAACAATCAAGACGAATCCACGAATTTAGTAAACAGTGAAAAAATATTCGTGGTCGGATGAGAAATAAGTATGTTTTTCAAAACAAAGTCTAACTCACCTAAAGATGAGATTCTGACAATATGAGCCGAAGTTGGTTCACCGCCTTTCCATGTGCATTGACAAAAATGTACTTATATTTAAAATAATAAATGACAGAGATACGATTTAAAAAGAAAATGTGGCGACATGCATATTTTAAAAGGATACGCTTCTTCAGATGACTTTGGATACGTTTATTGAATATGCTTTCTGGATTTAAGAATCTAAACGGTTCCACGAGTTTAGTAAACAGTGAAAAAGTACTCGTGGTCGGCTGAAAGATAAGTAGATTTTCAAAATAAAGTATAACTCACCTAAAGATGAGAATCTGAAAATAATATAAGCCGACTTATCTTTAATGGGAAGAAAAAAATTGAATCGATTACGCATATTTAACTAGCCGAATTGTTACTTGTAATTAGAAAGAATGAAATATTTTTGAAAATGTGAAACACGATAAATACGCTGAAGCGTTCTATTTTTTTAAACGGTTAACGGTATGTATGATATATACGAGTATCCATTATCGAGCAAAGGTAGTAAAACTATTTGATTTTTTGCTAAGAATATTTTAAGACACAGGGCTAAGATGTTTATCCATGGTTTTATGTCAAAATTAGTCCTCATATACAAACAGGTATATACGGATATGAATACAAACATACTATATAACAGAGTTTTCATTAGAATTATATATATATATATATATATATATATATATATATATATATGTGTGTGTGTGTCTGGTCTGTTACTGATTAAAAATATATGAGAGATAGAGACCGACGAATGGACTGATTTAGATAACGAAAGCCTCACGTTAATTTTAAATTTTGAGGCGGTCCTTTGAAAAGAATGGGACATTAATAGTTAACAGTTATATAATATGACACTATTTATGTTTGTATGACACAAAAAATGCTTACCTTTATAATTACTACTAGTAGTCAAAGTTCACTCTTTACATCAGTACTTCTCTTAGATGCCCGTGGGTGTAAAGCAGTTCAAGTACGTTCCTGAATTCAATAATTCTTATACAGTCAATGAGGTTGCGTCTTTAGAGTTTACCAGGTATACTTTCATAAAGAAAGCGGGAAGAGGGAATGATTTCTTCAGTTCAGCGAATGCTGCTTAATTGCGGCTACCTTTCTTGTGTAGTTACCAAATAAGGTCCCAGCAGCCTTCAATGCTTTAATGTTATCGATTATACGTAATTGTGAACCAAACTCTTGTACTAGAAGTTCTAGTCTTAATTCGCAATTTTATTTTTTATATTCTATTGGTAACAAATATATACAGTACTTTTCCAGCTACTTCTATAACGAAACTCTATAGAAAATGCGATTTCTCTATAGAACATTTTCATAACTCTATTAGAATATGGAAAAAACCATAGTATTTGATTTCTACTCAACTGAGTGACAGGGGTAAAAAACAAACCAAATATGGACATTTCTTTACTAGACTTTATTTCAATTCACAGATAAATTTCCTTTAATATTAAGCGTAAAAATAGCAGCAAATTTTCCTTTAGATCAAAGCAATGTATTTTTTATCTGGCAATTCTCGAATCTACATAGCAAAATTAACGCGTGGAAAATTCTTTCACTTGATCGGACTATGCTTCCTTATCATACCACACTCTCATTGTGTCACTATCATCACACCATGATCACTGAATTTCTCGCTCTCCAACTATTATCTGTTTCGCTTGCAGTCTAACACTAAAGGAAAACAATTAGAAATGCAGACCATCCTAATATTGAACTTTCCTTATTTTTCACCCAAAAGCGCAAAGAATTAAATAGGGAAATTATTTTATCTCTATATACGCGTTTGCTAAAAATTATAAATTAGGATTTTGTTTATATAATTGAAGATTTCATTAATTACACATAGTAGATAGTGAGGATATTGACTATCGGAGAATGGTAATTTCTGAATTATAAACAATTTTATTATCAAGATAGTATTAGGGTAAAATATGCTTAAAGTACTCATTTTTCTAACATTATTGTGACGAAAAATTTATCAAATATTCGTCCAAATCTTATATTATGACCGTAAGCTATATTAAAACTTCGGAGACTTGTTCTGAATGGACTGAATAGTTGAAGTTCTTTCTCCGCTGTTATTTTCAATATTTATAAACCCTTGTTCAGAATCTTCATTATAATCAACATTTTTATGGTATCTTTAAATTTTACATCTACAAATTTAAATCCCCAAAGACTCCTCTACTCTTCCAACCGCTATCTCTAATCTTAAAGTCGATCTCTGTCTGATAGCTTAATCGACTCAAAAATATTAAGTAATGGGCATTTTATCAAACGCAGGTAAGTCCCAGGATATTATTTATTAAGGTGTTGGGGCTCTTTTCCAAAATTTTCCTATCAAACCTACGAAAGCTAATGCTGAACGAAACTGTAATTTTTTTTCTTCAACAATCAAGGACATAGATCAGGTTCCTACCGATCGACCATAATTTAATCTGGCTGTCCCAAGTAATTTATATGAGTGGCAGCATATTCACTTAATTTCAATCATAATTCAAATCCACCTTCGTCAAAAGCTTTTACTACACTTGCTTGATTAAGAAAATGTGTGCTCATTGAATATCGGTGAAGTAAACTAGGAAGCCTTCGAAATATATGTATTCCTTATATATTTGACCTGAAAATATATGATCCTACTTCCAAGTGTAAATTACATCTTAACTGAATGGAAATACGTGAACAGTGCAATTTTAATGTTCCATGTTTCCTTTTGAATACAATTAAATATCCCTGCGATCCATTCTATGTAAATTCTAGATTCAAATCCAAAAGGCTAATAGCGACCCTCAGTCCCCTTGTTCCTAAATAGAACAGTCTTCTACGACCTTTCCTTTAGTGTATAAGCTGCCAAACTCTGGAATAAACTGGATCTTAACATTTGAAACGCATCGTCGATTCATGTTACAATATTTGTCTAAAATTGTTTTGTGCACGTGATCTCCGTCGCAGTCATATTCCCTCTTATCTTATCCGGTCCCTTTTCTTTATCCATATTGACACCTAAATTATTTGTTAATTTAATTACTGCTGGGTTAACTTAGGAAGAACTTCTATTTTATTTTACCTAAAAAAAGGTCAGAAATTTTGTGAAACAAATTCCTGAATTAGGGTATTTTTATATCAAATTATTAAAGTACAGAATGAAGTGATTATTCCAGATGTCACACATTTTCAAAATATATATATTTTACAAAATCTCTACACATTTTTTGGCTTATATGTTTAGAAAATATGTTACCTAATTCTGGACCAAATATCCAGACACAATCATTTTCGAAGAATCCTACATACAGTTTGGCATCTGCGCTTATTGTCAATTTTATATTCATCAATATTAATATGAGGCCTTTTCATAAAATAGCATTAGCTTTGATCAATCTCTCAAAACCAATTCTGAACATCAACCTCAAGATTTGAAAGTGGCTGTATCCCTGGAATAAATGTTTTCGTTTCTTCTAAAGCAATTAGTTGCGGAAAAAATAAAAAATACTATTTTAAATTAACAAAGTTCCACTAACCATTTTTTCAATTACCAGCATAATAATATTAGAATTAAATAACATTGAAATTATATTATTATTTTTTCTTTAATAAATAACGTTTAACAATTTTATTTAATTGCATGCTAATATTTTTAAATTTAAAAATAATTCATTAACTTACTTATTTCTTTTCGCTTTACCTTGTTTGATCGTTTTATTTACGGTAAGTTTTTTAAACGGAATACATGCCATTATTGATTTTTGATATCAAAAAAATTACCATCTCCTATGGTGTGTCACTTACTAAAACACTTATTCATTCGTGTTGTTTTGTAAACCAATCGATTTATATGTATATTAAAAAAAACAAATACACAACATTTTAAAATTATTCTGCTAAAACTTTGCCTTCTTAACGATTCTAAAATATTTATGTATTTCCTACATGTACTTCTTAATGGCAGTTGAGAAATTTCACCGGTTTATAAATTCCTACGAATAACATTAAACAAATTAAATCATACTTCACAAACTCCTTAAATACCATAAATCCCTTCCATGGTACATTCTTATAGAGCATTAAGGCTTGTGAACATTAAGTCTGATCCGAAGATCCATGAGATGCAATAATTTTTCCTCGTGTAATCAACGTGTGATGCCATCGTATACATAGGTGATCCTAGTACGTATCTTTGAATATTTTAAGTCTATTTGTTGACTATATAATTAAAGCCCGATAACGCTTATACGTGTCAACGATAACGTATTTCCATCGCAAACTGATAGAGCAGCTGAAGTTCATTTCATGCTAAATCAACCTCAGACCATTTAAGTTCTTAGTACTTCCCTTGTCGAGTCAAAGTCCATTTCGTGTTGAAGTAGACTCAACTCATTAAAGGTCTTAATATTTCCCTTATCCATTAAGATGGAGGTAAACTCTTTGGGTAAAAATCAAAGTCCTTTTCAGTACATTCTAATAATTAATTATTTCATTCTAATAAATCTTTTTAAGAAGTACACAACTATGTTTATAAAATTTGCGGTTTTAAATCTAAAAAATATTGCCATCTCTAATAGAAAATCTATTTTTAAATATTAAATAAACAATGTGGGCTGGATTTTATAATACAGCCCAATTTCAAATCATGTATTTAAAGCTCCAGTACCATACATGTACTCTTTATAATTTGTAATCTGTCTTTACTTCTTTCTCCTTTAAATATATTTAATTTAATTAATTTAGAGATGTAGATCGATCGGCAGGGTCACGTTTTATAAATACAATGCAATATAATTTATATTAAAAATCAAAAGGAAATAATTTAAAAAAACCACGGCAGCCTGTCTCATTCATACAATATATTTTTAATATACAGTCAACTTCAAACTTTCTGTGGGCACCATCGAAATTAATAAATTATTTTCTATATTTTCCAAACTTTTAAATTTATGAAGTTGCTGAATACGTACAGCAACTTGGCAGAGATCATTTTTAGATTCGTTGGATATAAATTCTTGAATATATGAAGGAAAGATTTTGAAATAAAGTGACAATTTTCATCAAAAAATATGCAAGAAAATGTAACAATTACCTTGAAAATCTTCTATTATACAATAATATTTTGCGAGATTATATGCAAATAATAAAAAAATAATTAAGGATTTAACTAAATTTATTTCCAATCAAAATCAGCATTTTCTAACATAATTTAAGTGAAGTATAATATTTATATGAGAAAAAATTTAGAAAAAGCGATTATGATTTAACTTTGTAATTTATTTTTATTCGTTAGTGTTTTGAAATAAATAAAATTACTTACATTTCGAACCATACATAAAACTTCAGTTATCCAGTATTATGTTGTTAGATAGAATTTATTATGCTCTCGTTTAAAAAATATAGAAAGTGCCTGTTAAAAATATTGAGAAAAAAAATGTTAACCTTTCCTTAAAGTTTTAAGAAAACTCCAGTGTTTATCGCAGACTTTTATTTATATACTTAATTTGTTTTGTATATTGATCACGCATTCTCATATAATCGACCAAAGCTAATAAAGAATTAATTACATGACATTAAACATTCTTTCAAAATGTATCAAGAAGCAAAGAAAATAACATTTAAATTTTGATATCTTACTTAAATAAAACTCTTAACAAAATAAAATGCAAGTAACGATGTCGCTACGCAAGAAATCGAAGCTTTTTAAAAATTAATTTTTTTATACTTTTTATTATTTTCATGTGTAGCCAATATGCTAAATCGCTGCAGGAACGGGTACTTCGATGTACTAAAAATGTAACTTAATCTTTTATATCAACATGCAGTTGTTAATGACGATATTATTAATTAGACCTAAAAAAAAATTATTCTAGTAAAGCAACTGCATGCCACCCGTGACACTTACATATTGTAAAAACAAAGTACCCTTCGCTTTCAACTTTATTGTATAAATCGTATCAATTGTTAAGTATGGAAAAAATAAACTTGACTAACAATAAAGTATATACAGTTAATGGATATAAATTAACATTTTTAAGTGGATCTTTCACGTCTGTCAAAATTACATTCAAACTATACAGCGCTCTTCAAATAATAATAATATGCAAACACTTAGTTCCATGGCTCGCAAATATCTCTCACTTACCACATAATACCAATCAGCGAAACTCTTCTTGCTTTTAATCCTGCAAAAAATTCCAAGTACCGACCATTTTTTTGAGTTACTTTACTTCACATCAGAAAATAAAGCTTATCATATTACTACGAATACGCCAATGATCAATTTAATTTTTTTTAAATCATATTATTTTGATTGTGACAAAAAAAATTTAAGCCTCAATACTACTCGCGGGGGAGCGGAATCACCATCGTACAGATTTTAGTTAATATTTAATTTATTTTAAACATCACTTGCTTGGGCTTCGTGTATTCTCGGTATCGCCTAAGAGGTCACGACGATGTGCACCGGGCTGACGTTTATGGTTAACAAGGTACGAGCCACTATGGGACCTAAGTCCGCCATAAGTGTAGTTACATCAGCAACATTTCTTGACTACATTTTCATATAATCGTTTTTTTATATCTTTGAAGCAAAATAAATAAAAATTTGACACCGAAACAGATAAAAAATTTGTTCAATTATGATAATCAGATGAACGTAAAACGAGGAGGTTGAAAATAATAGCCTGGATAATCTAGATCGAAAGAGTGAGAGTAGTTCTAACGCTTTTTATGGTAAAAATAGGTATAAACGGGGAAAAACTTTGGCGTCGCGATCGCGAGTTCGAGCGTATAACATCTTTGTATATTTGCCTGGTCTTAGAAGTCCTGCTCGGTTCAAAAATGAGATGAATAAAAAAATTACTGACTATTCAGACAGCCAGCGCAGCACATATGTATCAAAATGAAATGCGTGCCTTTATTGGATTTACGTTTCGGAGAGATATTTAAGTTTGGAAGGGAAGATGCCCGGAGCCTCTTCTCATCTAAGTAAAAAGGAAAATCTATTTTTAGAACGATCATGAGTCTGCATAGATTTCTCTTCATTTTGTTGAACCTATGGTGCAATTATGAAAACACAAGGGAGGAACGAAAAAACTGACCGGCTGGCCCTCATGCCACAGCTTTTTGATGAATTTATAAAATATTTTGTAAACAACTACAGGTGCTCTGACTAGGTGACTGTGGACAAAATGCTCGATCCTTTCAGCTGACGTTGCTTTTTCCGTTTGTTTATGAAATCAGAAACATCAAAGTATGGTCTAAAAATAAAGCGTCCATGTAACGGAAAGTCACATTATCTATTCAACGGTTTTACTTATGCCGTAAAAGAAACACTTTCTCAAGCCAGCTCAATTAACCCTCGTTGAATTTATTTATGGAACCAACAGAAATATAACTAGGGACAATTGGTTTACCTCCATTGAGATGACCGATGCACTAAAACTAATTAAATTACGTATGTTGGCATAATGAGAAAAAACAAAAAGGAGATTCTTCCGGAATTTATTGCTCACAGAAGCCGTCCTCTTCTTTCGTCAGTTTATGTCTTTCAAAGTGACAAAACTTTAATGACTTTCATATACAAATGGAACGCTTTTTCATTGCATCATGAACTCGTTGGAAATCCTGAAACTAAGAAGCCATTATTAATCAAATTTTACAACTCAACTAAAGACGGTGCTCTTGGCGAAAAATGCTTACTCAGTCAACAACAGAAGTTACGCTGTTGAACATAACCGGAGTAATTTGTCATGTGCTTCATTGTGTATCCAACACTCAAATGTTGAGCCATTGGAAATTTTTGGAGAACCTCGGATAGCTTTAATGCGTCCTCACGTTCAAAATAGAAGATCTTTGCCAAATCTTTCAAGAAAACAAAAACAAATGATGGACAAGTTTTTGACTGTTGGCCTTCTCGAGCTGAGCCAGACCAAAAAGTCAAGATGCCATTTGTGCCACACCGGAATGATAGAAATACTCCAAGAGTGTGCTAAATAGGCCAAGAAATATATGTCACATTCCATTAATATAAAAATATGTACCAAATGTAAAGAATAATTTAAAATAATAATAAAACCCTAATGAAAAAATTGTTGTATGAACTAATGTTGCTACAAAATGATTATTGTCTGATAAGTGAAAGAAGCCTTTGTGATTTTACATATTTTTGATGACATTGAAGATTTTATCCCTGTTTCACGTGTTTAGTTATATGTCCAAAGATAGGAAAAGACTCGTTTCGTTTAATGACATGTTTTTCTTTAAAATTTTATTATAACTTTTTTTTTTAATTTGTAATACGTCTTTGATATATTTCATGAAAATATAACCCAAAAAAGTATGCTAATTCCCATTTATATACAGAATATTCAGGGGGGACTTAGATCCCCCACGTATGTACTTGTGCAGGCTGGAAATAGCGAGTGTTGCTAAGGATTTAACGATTTTGATATACATGTCTTTGATAATGAAGATAATTTTTAAAGTAGACCGTAACCTTTTGTGCTATTCTTATACATTAGTGAAAAATCAAACTAAATTTAATTGTCTTGCTTCCTTACGTCTTGTTCAATAAATGTATTTATACAAATATTTTATAAATTTTACTTATCCCTCTCGATAACCACTACAAAACAAATTTTATCGCTGTTTATAAATTTTTATATTTTTTCTCTAATATCCATTTCTTTTTCCAGTTCCAAATTCAAATAGAAAAGGATCATTTTTAATTAACAAAGAAGCATTTGGAAGCCTACGAATGTATGCTTCTTTAGACTATAAATAAATATAAATCTATGAAATGAACACACTTTTCTGAACAACATTTTAAGTATGGACAGTTCTGCTATATTAAATCTTTTAGATAGTTATAAATTTTTAAAAATTTATTCGACATTACCGATTTCCGATCCAATTCTCGGACGTTGGGTGTTATACAGAAAAAGGTATTTTTTTTAAAACAAATTATGATTTAATTTAATGTAAGACTGTGCTATACGTGATAGTTTGTTACAATAATTTCCAGACTGAAAACTGATATAAGCAGAGAAACTTTAGTCGTTTATATCGTAAAGCGTTGTTGCACCTATATTCTACACTCGAAAATATTAACATCTGTTAGCGTTTATATATCTTGATACTTCTGATATTTCTCATGCTCGTGTTATTTATGTGAAATAAATAGAACTTTTCCTTGTGTAAATTATGAACAGCTTGCAATTATATATACATATATATATATATATATATATATATATATATATATACATGTATATATATATATATATATATATATATATATATATATATGTGTGTGTGTGTGTATGTGTGTGTGTATTTATATATAAATAAATAAGGGGCGGATTTCGCAAATAGACTAAAATGGGTGTTTGGTTTCGCAAAATATTCAATAACTACCAAAGTTAGACATTATACTACGTTTATACTACGTTGTTTTACGATATTTTATTTAAATTATGTTCCAAACTTTAAAAAAAAAATCTCAAAGTAACCTCTTTTACAAAAAGGCTCTCCGCTGTTTCGCATATTAGAACAAAATTATAAAGAAATATCGATTTTCGTTTCACTGTGTCTATTCTAAATTAATGTAGCTACATTCTTGTACGTAGATTTAACTACAGTATTAATATGAAGCCATTAGTATTTGGTCAAAGTTGCCGAATTTTTACGACATTCCGCGCACGAATATTCCATAATAGCTTCTATGAAAATAAAAACGATTACTAACTCCGGCGCTCGCGCATATTTTGAATTCAGTACCGTTTGCCCTTGCAGTGAGGACCTGAGATCCGGTCGCTCTTCGTCAGCTTGTGTCATAGATTTATAACGCGTACATGGGTCGTACACAGTGTAAGTTTTATGTTGTATGTTACAATAAAATGCAAATTACACATAAATGATTGTAACATAACATTTCTATGATACATTTTAAAAGCATAATATTTTGTGCCGCTTTGTAAATAAGTGGATCAATTTGTTGTTATTTTATATATTTTCAGATAATAATGGGAAATTATAAGATTTCTTACAGACGTACGGTATTGGGAGCAAAAATTGAAAAAAAAATTACGTCACCTAAACGAAAGTTTTGTAGAAATGTTATAGTAGGCGTAATATAGAATTATTAAATATATTCGTATTTTAGAAGTATTAAATCGATATTTTGCTTTTACTGAGTATTACAGATTACTGAGTATTTATACTACGGAGATACATTTTATAATTTCATTGTATATATAAAAATGTATAATTTTTTTAAATATTAAAGGGTTATTTTTTTTAGATCCATCTGTAAATGCAATATTGCATTTTATTGAAAATTGTAATGATTTCCTTTTAGCATTTTATCAAAATTTTAAAAACAAATGAATTGTTATTCTGTGTTCGTCTGTCTGTATTTTAAGGCCATGTATCGTATGAACGCTGATTTGGAAAGCTGATATAAAATTTGACATGCTTATAGCTTCTAGTAGACGAAGATATAAAATATAAAAACTACAATTCGGGTTGATTTGTAGAGTGAGGGGGCAAATGAAGGGTCAAAAATTGTTTTTATCGTGCTCATTATGCGGGATATAAAATAAAAGTCGGTAAAATTGGAGTTCAAAAATATTCATATTTTTGATTGGGTTCAAATATATTAATATTTTTTTAAAAGCAAATTTTTTCTTAAAAGTCGTAAATATTATTATTCCAGCACTAGAAAATTATTCTAACTATCTCTAATTTTGCAATTTTCTATTAGTTTGTTATTATTGATATTAGGTTGCAAATTCATGTGATGCAATTTTACTTTATCATTAAAAGAAAATAATCGTCATAATTGTTGCAGGAACCATGCTATAAATTAAATTCAAAATAATTTTGCAAGAGGTAATGTTGAAAGAGAAAGGGTATGTTCTAGGGCAGAAAATGTACGTCTGATATAATACTTCCGATTTAACTTCCAATGATAATCTTGTGTGTTAATTTACAAATATATATATATATATATATATATATATATATATATATATTTATAAACATATATATATATATATATATACGTATATACATATGTGTGTGTGTGTGTGCGTGCGTGCGTGTGATGTTTCCGGGTTTGATATTTTGACCGTAATTCCTACTCTGTAAAGTGTCTATTGTAATTCGATATCACTGAAATTCGTAACATTTAAAGCCAACTAATTTAAAAATTCTTAATTGAGCTATTGATTGCATACCTAGAGTTTGAATGTTGAAATACAGATTCGATGTACATGTGGTATGTAATTATAAAATATTATAGATTTATCACTTTATATTGGGTAAAATTAAAAAATTACTGAAATATGATTTTAATAAATTATTACATATTAAGACGCTTGTTATCAGATTGGTTCACGAAACATCGTAATGGAGACATTACATAGGCTTTTTCATTTTTAATAATTTTTTTAAGTATTTTCATTATAAACCTTTACAGTTTATATTTTTTTTTCTTACTTACAAACAAATTTTTAAATTTTCTTTCATACGTAGTTTTATTATTTGAACGTTACTCCGTATTGCATAACATTAATTTATATTAGATGTCCCAAAGACTTTGTTTACGTGTAATTAGGATTTTTTTCAAATTTTTTTTAAAAGAAAGTTTTTCTGGCTTCAATTATCATTCTATACGCTAAATTAATCACTCCTTTAAAATATTTTCAGTGTATAAAATTCGCTGTTATAATTTTATTACTTGTATCAATAACTTTTATGCTGCTATATGTCTACAATATACAGCAGGAATCCATCAATAAGTACACGAAAAATTTGGTCAATTTTAGTTTTTTCATGTTTAATGCCTAAATATTATCATTTGCAAAGAAAAAAAGAATTTTAAATTTTTTTTATCATAATTTGCACAACAATTTTTTAGGATCTTATTTTAATCTTAGTCTATGCTTGCCATTAATTGCCACTAATTTACAAAAATATCATACATAAAAAATAGTGAATTCCCCAAATGCCGTCAAAAACCAATCTAAACCATATCCAAGGTTAAATCGTATTCGATATCAAGACATTTACAAAGACATTATAAAAGAGAAATCATGCTCGGATTTATTTTAATTAGTCTAAAAAGCGTCTCAATCGATGCCATTGTGCCGAGCGCGTTCGTGTAACAGACACTACAAAGAGTCACACAGCACCGCCAGGGCCGGCGCGCGCGCTTGTGTATTAGTGGAAAACGAAATATTTCATCGCATACATCCGACCCTTAATAGCAAATATCCGCTTCGCTGAATTTTTCTGGTCGTACTTTTATTCATTGTTCTTACATTTTTTCTATATTAATGTGTAAAATACATGTGTAAAAAACGAATCTTTTTTATTCCTTTTTTATATTTTGTACATAAATATCTTGCAAAGTAAGTATACATAAATATATACATATATGTATATATTAAGTAATTGTATTCAAATATATTCTTAAAGTTGTAATATAATATTAACGTTAAAAGAAATGAGGAAGGAATTGGTATTAATTGTGACAATTAATACATGCGAGAATTTGACAATGTTCCAGAACATTGTACAAATTTCTAGAACTTTCTGGAAGAAACTGAAATTTTCATATTGGAGGTCACATATTTTCGAGGTTGACTATTTTCAACCCCTAAATCTTCCATTCCCTCATAGTTATCGACGCACAACTACCATAGTGCACGAATGTTGAGGCTACAACCATGCATGAAGATCATTCGTCTGCGATATGTTGTTCTGGTTGCAGAGTGGAATATAGGCACACACGACCAGTTTTATATAACGTACATAATGTATATGTATATATATATATATATATATATATATATATATATATATATATATATATGCATACATATATACAATAGTTAATTATTCTCATGTATATATTTACAATTGATATAGGGAAGCAAACAAGATCCCTATTTACCATAGTAACATTTGCAAAGGCATATGTCAAAATTGTATTGACTCAAGTTAAAATTATAAATGGTGTATTTGCTATAGCAACATATCAATACTATAATATCACCTAAGAATTAGCAATCGAGAAATATGGTGACGACAATTAGAATATTATCAAATAAAACTGCCACTGGTCGCCCAGTGCCTTATTTTAGAAAAATGATGTGATTATTTATTATGTTGAAGAAACCCTTGGGTATGAGAGCGTGTTGTTTCAACAGTAATAAATAGTAAAATTTGAAATCAATAAATAATGATTAATTCGGAGTATTGCAATTCTTTCTTCTAAAATTTTTGGGCTATTAATGCAGACATTCCACGGTTTCAGATAAGTTTTCTTGAGTAGAGGCGCAATAAAGAAATACGATCAAGACAGTGACTATGACAGACTGTAGTGTATGCTGCAGTAAGGTAAAAGTATATGCGTGGTGCATACTGCGACGGATGCTGGGTCCACTTTATTAAACTGCTAATGTTGCAGTTACCACCTTAGAATATGATAGATGAATCATTCTTTTCAAATGTATTTCTGATGTCTGCTCTTCTAGCTCATAAACACTCTGAGCAACAAGACATCGATAAAGTCAAAACGTACCGTAACTTAGCAAATTACTGATTGAACATGATTTATGTACCTTCAATTCCTTTATAATTTTTCACTATGAGACCTCCACGTATGAAAATTTGTATAAAGAACCATAAACAGTTGTTCTGTTACGTCATTTAAATTTATATATTTGGTTTATTTATTTCATATTGGTAATAGTTAACATTGAATATTTTTATCTTATTAGATATATTAGTTTCAATTATTTTTAAATTTGATATATTTTTTCCTCTGCTCCTCAAAAATTGCTGAAGATGTTTTTTGCTAATGTCGAAGCGTTGAATATTTCAGAACCTCACTTATTTTTCGTGTACGCTTGACGTGAAATGCCCCTTTTAAAAACTTTCTTACTTTTCATTGTAGTTTTTCATATTTCACCAATATTTATCGGTCGAAAAGTGCAATTTGAGAATTTTATCCTTTTATTCAATATTAAGGTATTGCTTTGATATAGAGTAGATAGTTTTAAATTAGGAGTTAGCAAAAAAAAAAATTTAAAACTAACGCAAAAAAAAATAGATACGAGTTACGATATTCAACCCTTCAACATTAGCAAAAACCATTTTCAGCAATTTTTGAGGAGCAGAGGAAAAATACTGTCTTCTGATGATATTGTAGATAGTTTGTGTGATGATTTGGATACTCTAAAACCTCATGCTTATACTACAGAGACACAGGCGCTTTATTTTAAAAACCTTAAGAAGACTATCGATTAAAAATAAATTCTTTTACAGTGTGATTTTGCAAAAAATTACAGTTTTGTTGTCCAAGATGCTGCCCAATCTTTCCAGTGGAATAACGACCAAGCAACACTCTTGACTTCGGTTTATTATTATAGATATGGAATTGAAATAAAACACGGCAGCATTGTTATGATTTCAGATGATTTAAATCATGATACAGCCACTTTTTACGCATTATAAAAAATGCTACACAAACACCTTTAAAAAAAAACAGTAGTTATGTCAAAACTTATTTATATAACCGATTGTGCCTCCCAACATTTTAAAAATAGATTCAATTTTGCTCATTATATTATTATAAAGATGATCTCAATAGAAATGCAGAGACACATTTTCACGCAACGTCTCGTGGAAAGAGGCTATGCGATGGTCTCGGGGGAACCTCAAACGTTTAGCGACGTGTGCAAGCCTACAATTACCTGCAAGTAGATCCATCATTTCACCAATGCGATTATACGAATGGGCAAAGTCTTCTTTAAAAGAAATAGTGATTTACTACTGCTCTAAATATGATATTCAACGTGAAAGGATATTTTTACAACCCCGGTTTGATTCTGCAATCACCATTCCAGGAACTAAAAAGTTGCATGCCTTTATTGCAACAAAGGAAGGTCTTCTTGTAAAACAACCAGTTCAAGCGTAGATTGTTAATGTAAAATTGTTAAAATTTTAAAATAAAATCGTTTTGATTTTTTATTATGTTATTCCATTTAATTATCATTATAATATCACAGCAGTTTTTAGCAGTTGTAGTAATAGTAGTTTTTAGTAGTTGCGGTTGATTACCCCTACCATAATATAGAAACTAACAAACAAACATTACTTTATTTCTTTATAAAATTAACACTTAATTATACTAATACTACATACTTATATCTTCTAGTAAACACTGAAATACTAAATAATGTCTCTTTTTGCGCCAATCGGCGGACATAAACTAGTGCCTGTCATGATACTGAGTGCGACATGTATGTACGTTAATTTACCTATCTCCTTAATTAATGCAGATCCCATTTTCAAACTCCTGGTGTATTAGAACTATATTTTGAAGGAAATTTTTTTTTTAAATTGGTCGAATTTTTGAAAATTTTGTTTTGAAATATTGACTTCCGGTTTTGCACATGAAAATTTTATTTTTTCTCTAAATTCATTTCTTTTTTAAAAAGAACTAGAAGTTTTCAATACAAATCGCTAAAATTAATATTTTATTATATTTTTTTAATATTAGAAAAACTACTTGGAAAAAACTATCGGAATTTCAAATTAGACTATTCTTTAGAAGCCCGTAACTTGACAAATAAATATCAAATAAAAAAAATATTGTGTTTTCACTTTTAATATCTACTAAAGTACAATTGGCCCCAATATGAACAAATTTCATAACCTCACTTTTTTTTCCTGTCCGCTTGACGTGAAATGGTCTTGGATGTTTTGTGAAAGTTTACTCAATGTTTGACTGCTTTGCACAATATCTTCGTTTGCTGCAGGAAAATGCTGCTCTTTCGTTTAAAAATCGTTTCCTGCAGGATGCACAAACGTAAACATTTGCTGGATATCCCCTCTTTTGCACTAAAAATGAAGAAATATTTCTTAAATCTTTAAACTTTCGATGATTAAACAGGTGAAATGGATTAAAACATCGATCGCCGTACGGAGTCATTATAAATTGTCGGCACCAGTCGCTAAAAGATCAGAGCCACGATTAAAACAATGATAGGAATTTAAAATGGCATGGCGTCATACTTATATCTCTTTTTAGTATAAGTGTTAAATCCCCTCACAGCTAAGAGATGGCGCTACTGGTTGCGTTTTGTTATTAAAAACATATTTTTTTAATTCTTCCTTCTAACATTTCTATTCAAACGTATATTTATCAAGGTACTGATCTTTGTTAGAGCTTAAATACACTTAAACAGGATGATAAATGTTAATATTGCCTTGTTTCAATTTAATAATTCGCAAACTAACCGACATAAACTAGCAGTCATCATGTTACTGAGTGCGACATGTACGTACATTAATTTACCTATCTCCTTAATTAATGCAGAGCCCATTTTCAAACTCCTATTATAATATAACTATACTTTAAGCTATATTTTGAAATTATTTTTTTTTAAATTGGTTGAATTTTCTAAAATTTTGTTTTGAAACATTTATTTCCAGTTTTGCGCATGAAAAAAATATTTTTTTTCTAAATTGATTCCTTTTTTAAAAAGAACAAGAAATTTTCTATACATATCACTAAGTTTAATATTTTATTGCATTTTTTTAATATTCGAAAAACTACTTTTTTCAAAAAATTCTAATTTTAAATTAGACTATTCTTTAGAAGCCCATAACTTGAAAAATAAATATCACATAAAAAAAATATTGTGTTCACTTTCGTATCTACTAGGAGTATAATTGGCCCTAACATGAACAAATTTCAGAAACTCACTTTTTTTTCCTGTCCGTTTGACGTGCGATGGCCCACAGATGGTTAGTTCCCAAATATAGATTAATATTCTTGGCTAAAGAGTCACTAACGCCAACGACAAACGTCTCATCGAAATTAAATTACAACACGCATTATGGACTATAAACATTTTAAAATAAATGGCAAGTACTTATAAATCTCAAAGAAAGCAGCACACAGATAGATATATTTACAATGAAATACAGACTTCAATGTACGTTTAGTGACAAAAAGGAAAATGAAAATGAAAGAGGTTATATGAGTGAATGAATATGACAATAATTTTGGAAACCTAAAAATTGTATTCATTGAATGAATTATTTGAATATTTAGAGGGAAAAAAATTTTCAAGTTTATGGTATATACATAACTGGATATATTTACATAACTTTATTTCCTATAGTTTTATGGGCGTTTTGATAACCTTTTGTGGGATGTATATCACACACGCGCTACATCGTATTTTGGCATTAAAAATAATTTTGATTGCAATAAATACAGTGCGAATCTCTATACAAAAAATACGTTTCGTTAACAAAGTGCTGACAATTACATTCCTCACCAAATGGCCCTAATGTCCTTTTGCAAGATTTTTATTTATGTTCCTTCCACTGTAAAGCAGATGAATTTACTTAACATTCAGAATATTGTAGGCCAAAAAAGTCACATTTCCATGTTGTTCATACCTAAGCAAATCACGGTAAACAAGGGACTAGAAGTGACTTACGTTACCCAATAGAAAAGGTTTTATGTTTCAGGACAAGGCTAGAGCATACGAGCTTTTTCTATCCAACACAAACTCTAACAACTTGGCTGGAAAATATTGATCCATTTACTGTATTTAACCATATCATTTACTCAGATTGCCTCAAAATAACTTACATTTGAAATATTTTGTTTTCTTGGAAGACTACAAAAATCAGCTGGAACAGGTTTTTTAGTTAGAAGCCTCAGAATTTCTGTGAGTGCGGCATTATGTAGCTACCGGAGAAAAGAAGAAAGGTCATTAAGCGGATAAGTACCCACTACATATATTGATTAAATGTATCAATTGATTATGTTAAATGGCGAAACTTTGTCGTTTTCTCGTTTTCTCTCATAATGCTCCATGTCGTTTTCTCTCATAATAGTTATTTCCAGTACAGTAAAGGTGAATATTCGAATTTAAATTCCTATTTTTTTTAAACAATCAGGTTTTAAGCTTAATATTTCCTCGTCATTTTTTAGAATGTATTGATTGGCAGTACTAATAGATAATTGAATTAGGAATAAACGGCAGTTGTTACATATTTAATGGCGCAAAATGATGACTAACTTAATCGAAGACTAAATAAAATAACGAAATAAGAACCTGTACTCTAACTACACGTTGTTACTCCAATAAAATATTTTAAACGTTGATAGCAATTTATTTATAGTGCTCTCTTCCGATATGAAAATATGCAATAATACCAGAAGTCAAAATTCATCATGGCAGTTATCCGTGTTACGTTTGTCTAACAAAAGTCTAGGCAACCTAAAAACTTTAAGTTTGGAACGTAGATAGATTTTAGTGTGCAACCAAAAATAAATATCAAAATAATCTTCCATAATCGTTCAGAAAATACATTGCTTTAAACAAAAATCCGCCTTCATTGATGACTAACATTTTTAATAGCCGGGGGAAGGGGGAATCAAACTTTATGATCCAAAATATATATATATATGTTTATATGGCAACGTTTGATTATATTTACATATGGTAATTTTTATTAAAAAATATAACTTTTATCACTACTATACTGGATCCATTTATATAAGAATCATATATATATATATATATATATATATATATATATATATATGTATATATATATATAGATATAGACTTTCTGCAAGAAACAAATTTGTTAGAGGCAAGTAATGGAAATACAATATGTCGAGCGATGGGATTTTCAATAAAAAGCTGTTAAAACTTTACCATCATTTTGTACTTCAGACAACCAATTTAATATTTGCACATATATTGAAAGTAAAAAAAATTATGATATCAAGGTAATAACACTATTCTAACGAATATTTTTGCATTGAAACAAGTATAATAAAATTGCTGAAAAGACTTTTAAATAAACAATAATATCGCTTTTGCGACTGAACGAAAAAGTAAGTCTTTTTTTTAAAGTGATTATATAAGGATCGGGGCTAATCACATCTTACTAATGACACCCTTTTCACATATGCCCAAGAATTAAATTAAAATAAACGAAAAAATTGAGTGTTGGTTCTTTTTGACTTAAGAAAGTAAATTTATGAATCAGGTTATTTACCAAAAATTAAAAAAAATCTATTTAATTTTTATTTTTTATCATAATAAATACCAGTATAATATACATATTAAAGAGAAAATTAATTTTGCAAGTCAAATAACCTGATTTTTTAAATTTTTTTTGAACTAACGTTCATAAAATTAATCCCATTTTTGTGTGTGACACGTTATTGAACTAAAAAGAACATTAAAGTAAAACGAATGAAATCAAAGTTAAATCAATGCGATATACAAAACACATATCAACAGGACCAAGGGATAAAAATGATTAAAAATTAATATAAAACGAAAGAACGATTGAAACAAAGAAAATCAGATACCAGTTTCATTTTTTGTTCTATATACCTCAAATATTCCGTGTCCACAACATACGTACAAAATATCTATATTTTACTTTCTCGATTAAATTTTTTTATCAATTTTTTTGGCAGAACGAGTCATTAAATTTGCATGTAATTTGGTTAAGGCTCAATGCTTACTTACGTTTTATGAGTTCAAATATAGTGTGTGAGGTTGTCGTTTAGAAAATTTTGAGTTGGCGCTTGTTTGTTCAAGTCATTAGTCATGTCAATTGTTCGATTGGCTTTTAAATTTGTTAATTTGGTGTCCTATTTTTCTATACTTTGGTATTCCTTGTCAAATTATAAATATAGAAGATGAAAGTTGGTTTGTGAACACTGAATACGATAAAGTGAAATATGCTAATGTAAATAGTAGATTTGGAAAAGGTGTGTATAGTATGTGTATTATAAATTAAACTTTTAAGCTAGTTTTTCCAAAAATACAACTTTAAAAAAATGGAAATTGAACTGACCTCCCCGTTTACTAAAAAATAATAATTTAATGGATTTCGTTCCGAATTTGCACACAACTAGTTGCTTAAATACGAAATCAGTCGGAAACCATAACTACGTCTGCAGTTTCACAGTGAAATCCATGAACTTTCTGATTTTACGGATAAAGTGTAATAATACTTGATAAAAATTTCAAAACAGACAATATTCCGAAACAAAAAATTTGAACTTAATTCCTACGTTATATTTTATATTAAATCTGAGTTGAGGTTACGATATCGATGTCGTAAATATGTTCAGTAAAGAGACTTAAAAAGAACCATTAATTTTTGGCTCTTCCTTTAACGAGATGTCTATGAACGTTACCAAAGTTAAAAAAATGACTTCAATACTCCAATAAATTAATAAAGAAATAAAAACAATGTGACGTGTTAATATGATGGAAAGCCTAAAATTTGCAATGGAAACGGATCATAGCGTATATAGCATCATAAATTTATTATAATAATTATATAAAAAACAATAAATTTGTTTACCTTAAAGACTTTAAAGAAAATTAATTTCATTGTATATTAGATTCGAATACGAACAATTTCCATCAGCCAACTTCCGATATAAAACAACAACCGATATAAGACAACCTATTCTCGGGTGCAGAATATAACTTGAAGAAAATTTTAAAAAATATATTTGTTTCATGATTTAAAACTCATATTCTGTATTACATAACGTAACAAAAAAAAAACATGAAATTTTTTTCTTAACATGTCACATACAAATATCTTGTTTTCAATTATTGTAGTTTCGTATAATTTAATTTGAAAAACTGGGTAAAAAACATATTGCACCCGCAAAAATATCAACTACAAGTTTTGTAATTTCGAAAGAAATATTTAAAAAAAGATTAAAATGTGAACATTTTAAGAATTCAAAAAATTAAGGGTAACGTATTAAATCAAAGATAAGTAAATCATATTCAATGACTAAAAATAATATTAAATTAATTGATTCACAAACTTAGCTATCCCTCACTTGTACGTAAATAATTGTGATTTAACTTCAATATCACCACAAAGCTAGACTGTGGAAGTTACAACCTCAGCTACTTAAATGAATACTTCTCGCTTTGATCATCAAAGAGTTATAGATGTATTATTAAAAATATCCACAATAAATATATCACCAAATCCATAAAATGGCTGTCAAAATTATGAAAAAATATCATCCTAGCGATTACTACAATTTACCGGGTACTACAGAATTGCAAACCTCTTATTTTCCAGAAATACCTGCATTTTATGCCTGCTCAAAATACATTTATGTGATCTAAAACAAAAGTAATATTTGTAAATAATGTAATAGGATATAATATTCTCCTAAATTTTTGTGCGTGCTTAAGAGAGTACGGAACATATTAGTGCGAATTCTACTTACACTTGACAGGTTTTATTTTCGCCTTTTAACACAACTACAAAACGGTATGTTTAAATTTTAAAGTACTTGTATGAGTGGCAAAATGATAAATTATTCAAATACTTGGCTCAAACATATCTTACTAGCGAGCCAGCTCGACTTTGCACGAGTGCAGTGGAATTATTTTATTAAGGTTTCTCGGTGTAGAGTTTTTTTTTCAGGACGTTGTCCTACGTTTAAATTTTATTAATAAAAATATAGTAGCGTACCACTGCATTATACACTTGGGATATTCCCTCACAAGTACATCCGTTTCCCCTCCCTCCTTCGTTCTCCACCTTTACACTCAAATACGTGGCACAGAACGCCAGTAAAACCGTATTTCTAGTTTTGTTTACTTTCATAAATCATTTAATTTCCCCTAAACTACTAATCCTAATTTAAAGGTTTATTTTTTATGGTTTATCTATCAAAAATGGTTAAAATGGCTATGATAGTTATTTTAATAACTATTATTAAACTAACTTAATTTTTGCCAAATTTGTCCAATATCCTTTTAGGGTACCATAACCGTATTAGAAACCCTTATATTTTCACCATTTCACTCGCACACTGTTAATATTTTAAAACTGAAATTTTATACCATTATTATACCCACAGAGTTAAGAAATAAAATCTTTAAAAAAATTCTTAGGGTACCTTCTCTGCATTAAAAATCGTTCACCCCAGTATATAGTGCATTGTTATGTAGCTATTTTATAAATATAGGTGGTACGTAATGAATACTTTTTCAATTCCGGAATCCGGCTAAGAAATACCAGGCTTTAAATTAGTCATTGTTTTGTCACGTGTTTCTACCCCCTATCAGCGAAACTGCTTTTTTTAATAATTGGAAACAATCATGACGATGGTATATATTAAGAAATTTTATAAGAAAATAATTACAGTTAAGTAGGCTCTACGCACGCACGCACGCTAAATATGGCTAAACTTTGTTCGAAATTATTGAATTTTTTTACTTACTTGATTTCAATATGTTTGTACTTCCTTAAAAAACAATAATTAAATAAACCATAAATACACAATATCACTTAACGAATGTGACCAACAAACGTACAAATGGACAATGAGCCACGGCAATCTTTACGCGTTACTTGAAACATCGCTAGAAAATTTTATGAACTAAAATCTATTACACTAAAGAGTGTTATACTCCATCCGCAACATACTTTCATGAAAAATGTAATTTTTTCCCATTTTTAAAGACTAAAACTGACATTTCAGATCAACAAACAAAAAATACCATCCAATCAAAACGCAGCTTGTCTTTATAGGCAATGAACTAAATATAATTTCCTTCTTAAATCTAATAAAACTTTCTAGTTTTCAAGAAATATCTCTAAGCTCCGACCTTAATAGTGACACAAAAAACCATATAACGATTAATACGTGTGAATAAAACCATAAACGTTCCCCGTTCAACCCAACGAATATATCGAGCTCGGCGTAAGGCCGCGGTCTTTCATAAATTACCTGTGGGACGCCGAACTAAATATCGTCTCCGCAGACGCACCGAGTTTTCACCGCGATATATGATTCACTAGTCGAGTCGTTAGCCGCTCGGAGCTCTGTATCTTATTTAAGCTCCGCGTTTAATCGAAGTTCTGGGCAAAAGCTGAATACGTATGGCTATATGTTTGTTTATATTGATCAATAAGCATTATTCCGCAGTAAGAAATTTTCCAAATAGTTGATATTTTTAATATGTCGACGTCACCTAGATATAAGGAGATAGTAAATGCTGGTTGATCTGTATATTTTAATGTCACCCAATATTGAAATAAAAAGGCCCAAGTAAACATATGCTTTTATACAAAGTGCTATTGGAAGGTCTTACGAGATTCATTTTAAGTAATTTTAATTATAAATATAAATAAAATAATGGCATTTAAATTTTCAACACAAAAAATGGATTTTATTTTAAATATTTTTAGGTTCTGCATGCGATTCATCGCGTAATATTAGATTATTTTTTAGTTGACCCTAACACAAAATAACGTCTACTGTGAAGAACATAACGTTAAAACAAAGTTTGGTGTAATCTAATGGAGTGTAGCTCGTCTTTAATTTTGATTAGCGACGTAAAATGTAGTTTAAAGAAAGTTCTTTTTTAATATTAACTTTTCGTTAGAAATTACCTGAGATAATAAAAACAGACAAACAAAATTAGAATAAACATTTCCCGCGGAATTAAACTTATCCTATATTTCAAACAACAATAAGTGTTTTGTTTATAGGTATTCACTTCTGTAAAATTAAGTTTCAGTAAGAATGTAAACTTGCTTATTACACATAAATTGTTCCTCAACTTGCAATTCTATTTGACCCGACCCACACACACTATCGTTATTCTTAATATCGTCATCGCTATGTATGGAAATGTGTGGGCGTTTAAAAGTTTAAAGAGAACATTGTTAGGGATAATTTAACCTTTGAAATAACTATGTTGTTAAACGCCTGCTGAAAATATCATCGTAGGTGGTTTCCACAAAGGAGATTTAGATATAATAATTTCGATTTTTTTCTTGGTGTTAGGTTTACGTGTCTGTAGATAATTTTGTTTATTTTACTTGGTTCTTATTTATTATTTCTGCATCTCAATATTCTGTAGCAAATATAATTCGGAACCAATTTACATACTCATTCTCATTTAACGTATACATGAAAACCCAAACTCCACATATATTTCCTATTCTAATCAGAGCCAAGAACCATTTATTTTGTAATGATTTGGTTCTGTTTGAACTATCATCAGCTTCGAAAATTTAGAAGCTCTACTTCACATAAAGCATTTGATAATGCCGTATGTCCGGTATTTAACCACGTCTTCTATAAAAACTGACACAAAAATAAATACATCAAATTGCAAATATATGCAATTGCAGTTGGAATGGCGTGGTCGAGTTTAGGACAAAAAACTTGAATAAATGTTATTTTTAAATTGTAAAAAAAAATATTTTTTAAATTTTGAAATTTTAAACTCTTTTATTTAATTTACGATTATAAATTTAACTATACCTAAAATAAATTTTGTAGGACCTTCCAAAGGCAATTTGTATAAAAGTATATGTTTAACTTGGGTTTCGTGCTACCGTGCTGGGCTAAATTGAAATTATCATTTAAATTTTTAAGAACATCTTTTTGCCCAAAATCTTTCCACAGATGAACATGTGAATAGAAAACCATATCACAAGGGAAACTATGGAGTAGCCAGAGTGCATACCAGGGTGTCGTAACGAGAAAATGTCGTATACATATATATATAGAAGTAGATATATATATATATATATATATATATATATATATATATTATATATGTATATATATATATATATATATATATATATATATATATACATATATATATATATATATATATATATATATATATATATATATTATTTATATTTATATACAAGGGCGTTTATAACCGTAACTCATTAACATAAGTCAGAACTCCGTGATAAAAAACCTAAGAGATTGATAAATTTGACCACCACATTTCAAGTAATCGACAAAGTCAAGATAACCTTGATGATTACGAACCACTGGTGGAAGACGATACTCCAAGAAAAAGGACCATAACGTACTTAGAATAATGTAAGTTATCATTAGTCATCGTAAATAAAATGTTTAAGCAATGTGACCTACCTACATGTATGTACATGTAAAAGACAAATACTCAAGTACCCAAAGAGTTTAGGACAAAAAAAATATTAATGTAATATTTTAAAACGCTTTTAATCCATTACCTTTTTCACATTTTATTTAAAAAGTAGTTGGTATTATGTGAAAACATAGCAAAACTCAAACCCTAGATCTACCTAGTCATGAGCAAAATATAGTAATATATTTTGCTCATGACTTCACTGTAATAGGAATGTAATTTCTTCGCCTAAATGATACCGCATAGATGTGAAGCGTACCCTCACTTTTTCTCAGTACTGCCCCACATTTCACAAAGGCAACTCACATTTTCTGGTTAATTCAAATCGTAACGACAGTAATCAGTATTACTCATATTATTACTTTACATTTGATGACCTATTCTTATTCTGAAAATCTCAATCATGCTTCAATTCAAATCGTGATTCAATTCAATCGGGGCGCCTCCAGTACATAGTCCGAAATCTTTTTCAAAGCTGGTAAACCTATGAACATTGCGTCTTACCTATCATAACTTAAGAAACGGCGACTTAGACACTTACTCAGTACGTCAATCAACTGTAAAGCGCTCACAAGAAAATGGAGCAAACTATGTTGGAGATTGTTTTTGTAACAGAATATGGAATATTCAAATTTGGAAATTGACTGTATTAGCGGACGTGGCTGCTTCGTTGCACAAAAAGCGGAGTTCGGCTGTGGAAAAAAGATATGTTCAAGAGTGCACTTTATTTTCCCAGCGCATACTTTACTCATACTCGATAGATTTATTTTTAACTTTAAACTCAATATTAACTTCTGGTGGCCAAGTTACTAGACCGTTAGTACAAACATATGAGTTTTAATCCAATTCAATACGTGTTTTTGGTATTATTTTTAGATATTTATGCGTTTTTTTAAATATATCAAAGAGAGTGTTCTAAATTCAATTAAACTTTAAATGAAAAAAAGTGATTGTGGTGTATTGTTTTAATTTTCTATTGAACCGGAAACGTTCTCTACTTGAATAATTGATCAAGTACAGGTGAAAGCACTAATTTTTAGTTCTTAAAGTCTATTTAAACTTTTCTTTAAATTATTGGACTAAATAAACTAAAACTTTCAAAACCAATTATTAAAAAAAACTGTTATTCAGTGACTGATCGGTGATTTGTTTGTGACTACATAAATTTGTTTCTGTTCATAGCTGACCAATTATAACTTTTATATTATATTTCAGGTGAAATATTCTATAATACAGTATTACGGTTCATCAAAGAACATATCTATAAAACGTAATAGGAAATAAATAGAGAAAATAACATCAAAGCAACGTATAGAAAATTTAACGTTCCACACTCAAAAATAATTAATGGAGGAACTCGACAAGTGGAAGCCCCAACAAAATTAACACCTATCTAAGAAAAAAATTAATTGCAAAATGGATTGGTGCCATGGCTAAAAAGGGTTCATCTCGAAAAGAATACTCCTTATTAAAATAGTCTCGAAAACCATTAAAAATTATGATAATCAAAATATGTTTAATTAAAATATTCCTCATTACACATGGTGGTATCGTTTCTTTTTGAGGAGATATCCGGAAATAGTTTAATGATTCGCGGAATCGACTCCAGGACATAAGTTTAAAGTAGAAACTTATATGCGGGCCTAAAGAAATACTAACAACCTGAATATATAAAATGATTCTGAAAGAATCTTAAATGAGATGGCTTTGGTCTTTAAAATTATCCATAAACAGCTTTAGTATTTGACAAAAATGTAAAACTAATTTTAATATAGATATTTTTATTTTCATGCAGTATTTTAACATGAGAAATTTGATAGTGCTTCTAATTTAAGACTTTATTCATTCCATTTTTTACAGTTTCATTTGGTGTACATTTTTTAGAATTTTATTTTGTGTCAAATCCAGTAAACAAGTATATCGCATGGTTAAACAAGGATTATTTAATGTTCTGAAGATATTATCCAAAACACAATAAATCTGAAAAATTTATCTGAATATTGACACGAATTTTGCTGATATTATTTTATTTTTATCGATTGGTTTAAACACACAAAAAGTATCATTTTTACACTCGGTGCAATTTTTACTAAATACGAGCAGTCTAAAATCGCAAATTTCCTAACTGATTCGGGAATGTTTTGTTCATTATATTCGAGTATTTATTGATATTTCTTCCTGTAATCAACTTAACCATAGTAGACAATCAATAAATTAAAATTCATAAAAACACATTCTTACATAAAGAGATGTCAGAGAAAGAGGGTAAATCGAGATAAAATAATAGGTAAAATAAATTGAAATTAGCTGCTACAGATATATTATTATCCTGTTTACATAAATTGCAGTGATAACAAAAAAATAGACTGATGCGGATAAACAATAATTACATATTTAGGCGCAAGGTTTCCAGACTTCTCGTATTATACAAATGTGCACGGATGTTTAAGCTATCTTAAGCAATTACAAAAAACCCATTACACGAACATACATTTTTCGCCAACCACAATTGTATTCTACGTATACCATAGTCGTCGGACGTACCAACTAAATCTTCCACAAAAACAAATCTTTCGTTTGGTCGACACAAGAGTTGTAACACGACTCGCGGATTAGATTACACAGGAGGCAGGGGGTGTTGTAACATGTGTTCATGGTTGTGTATCTTTTGTTTAATATATTATTTTATTAATATTATTTTTACTTACAAACGATAATATCATTGAAGAGATATTGTAATCGTCAAAACGAATAAATGCGCGGTTTTAATATAAACATCAGCAACGTACATTACTTAGTTGGTTATTTAAACACAAAAACATGTAAAGATGACCCTAGTGTGCAACAATAAAGGTTCGTAATTTAAAAATGTATTAATATGAAGCTTTTCAGAAATGTCTACATACTTACAAAATCATGTCCTGTAAAATATATGGGCTTTTATCTTCAGGAATTTAAGAGATATGTCATCCGAAAACATCTTATTTGTTTACTCACCGGCTGCTTCCTCTTAAGCTAAAAATTTGAAACTGTAGTAATTGTAGATCTTCTCCTGTAAATAATATAAAAAACCTTTTTATGTTTTTGATCGAATCCTGAGGCGTTTAAGCCTATTTATTATCTCAAATATCATGCACAACAATACAACAAGATTCTTTGTATGGGATCCTAACAAAATGAGAGAGTGAATTATTTTAAAAGGAGTAAGAACGCATAAAATACAATAGTTTTATTATATCGATATAGGAATTCATATAAAAAATCGATATTTTATATAAAGTGACAAACTGATGGAAATCGTTTGTTTATGGAAAGTCGAATTAGTAGGTTATATGTGGAAAGTCGAAAAACCATTAGGCAAATTTCGAATTGAATATTTTACAATATTTAATTTTAATTGGGATATTTTCACATGTGTTACGAAAATTAAAACTTGCCAAATAAAATTAAAAAATGTATAATCATATTACTATTTGAAATAAAAGAAATTGAAGTTCACCATATGCCATATGTATGCCCATATAATACCATGAACTGGAAATTAAATTAACATTAGGATATAATCTGGTAACAATTTCGACCCTAATTCTTATATTGCCGAAGAAAATTAATATGGCATAGAATTAATCTCCTGTTTCACGTTATTGCCTATGGTGGGATATTTGGATATACATGAATTTTAAACACTCCAGTACATCCATTCAATTATTTACAAATATTCATATTATCTTTTAACATGTACGTTTATTGTCTAACTGTTTAGCAGTCGTAAAATATTATTAACTTTTGAAAATTATGTGTTCTAAAAAAATAAATTTAGGTTACTTTTTCTCATAAATGTTTAAAATTATATATATATGTATATATATATATATATATATATATATATATATACATATATATACATATATATATATATATATATATATATATATATATATATATATATATGTTTCAGAGTATTCCAGAAACATCTGATATTCTATTGGTGCTAAATTTATTTTACTTTGTATGAACCAAATTAGCAAATCCCGTTATATTTTCAGTGAATATTGTAAGGAAAAAAACATCAGTCTCTAAACGAAACTCTACATTTTTAGAAAGCTTTGATATAAAATTAAAATCTTGACGTTTAATCGAAATTTACTTTTTCATTGACAGTTCTACTAAAACCTAAGTTGCCAGCTAAATCATAACTAGCGTTAGGCTTATTTTATTTGTTTACTTCCGTCTAAGTATTTCGTTTTGAATAAGCATTAAAAGCAAATCCTTGACCCGAAAGCAATTGGGGATTGTTCGAAAACATTTAGAGTTTAGTAAATAGTTGGCGCCGATTTAAATCTTTATCCTGGAGGTACGTAACAATCGCCTAAATATTTATAAAATAAATAAATTTTTTTGGTTAAAAGTAATTAAACTTCAAAATTACTAGCTTATGTGGTAGCCAAAGAGAAAATATTTTTACTTTTTCTCCAAAGTTTTCCAAAGCTCCAAGATTTTCTGTGGCATTTCTGAAACATGACAACATCTCTTTTCAAACAATACAACCTTAACGCGGCATTTGTTTCAGTAAAATTTTTTAAAGTTTACAAATTAAACGTCTAACACATTTAATTTATAAATTTAATTTGTATTCGTCTCTCCACTAATTCTCATATTTCCTTTGCTTCTTTTTACTCACTGAATTCCAACTACTAACTGCTATTCAGTAACACCGAATGTCACTTTCTCTATGTAACCCACCAAAGATATTCGATAAATTTCTATAACATTTAAAAATTCGTTTCGAAATTCTGGCGGATTTATTAGTTTTCATATGCCATGCATATAGTTATATGGTGTATTGAAACTAATTATTATGAACTTAGAAGCAGAAATATACAGTAGACTAGATAAAAATAATAAAAACATTGGGATGTTTTGATTGAAGCAGTATTTGGCTGTGTAATCGTTGCACCTTGACATATTCATATTTACACATTACGTGTCATAAGTAATATAATTCCTATAAGGATACACTCACTGTCCTCATTTCTAATTAATAAATACCTATGTATGCATGCATTCATAAATATGCGTTAAATGATTTCTATCACAAACATTAATGAGGCTATTAGTACATAATACTTACAAGTACCTGTTGATACTGAACCGTGCGTTTATATCCACTAGTAATGGATGAGCTTAGATATTTTTAATTTTACATCAAATTCAATTAGAAATATTCACGTTGGTTGCATGAAATTACCAAAAATTTGATTTTTACATTAATTCAATAAATTTTAACTGATTAATAATGGTAAGAGCGAGAGAATATTTATCAAATCACAAAAATATACATTTGAAACATATTTTAAATAAGTAATAAAAAGAATTTTGGCGGTGATTATATTTTCATGCAATTTTTTTTTAATATAACGATGATAGTAGTTTAATAATTTGAAATATTATTGAAATATTTCAATAATGGCTGTGAAAAGTCGATGGCAAAAAAAATTGTCGATGTAATAATCTTGTCTATGGAAAAAATTTCGAATGATAGTGTACTATACAATAAGGCCGTAAACACTCAATCGTTTTTAGGATTTGTTTTTCGAATCGGACCACTCAAATGCAAGAAAATCACATAAAATTTTCTATACACGTCACATATTTGTCTAATTCGATTTCGAACGAAATATTTTCTGAACATGTGTTGCTTTTCACACATTTGTTTTTTTGATTCTGAACTGGGACTTGCGATCTCTACTTAAAACTACTCGATGATCTATTGACGTAACTCTATCATTTAGTTTAATATTACGGAACGTGCTTTATATAATTAAATTATCCGGCGTAATGTAATTAAATAAATATAATTTAGAATTAAATATGAACTTTCAAACATAGTTATTGCGGCACTGTATTAAGACAAATGAAACATCTATTATTCATTTTTTTAGCTTTTAAGACGGTTGCAGAATAAAATGTGAAATAACGATTATTATGTTAAAATACGGTAGGAATATTTCTTATTAAAAGTAAAAGTAAATATCTATATCAAGTTTTGTCTTTAGAGTGGTAAATTCGATTTATCCTTTGAGTAAGAATCATCGTATACATTTATTATTAAACTGTAATCAGAACAAGAAAGCTAAAAGTTCTTTTGGTTCTTATTATAGTCGATATTCGATTCAGGTATTTGACAAAACTAATTATTAATAATATCGATACAGTTAATCATACAAGTTAATCGATAAAGTATGATGGTGTATGAATAACTTGATTTGATATTTTCTATTTAGCTACTTATTGTTTTATTCAATTAATCTGAAAACTAAAAACAGATATAAAAATTTACAGCGTATCTCTTTGAAAAATTTTAAATATAAAATATAAAGTTACTTGGATTTGTAAATTTTGTCGATCATTTTTTGGTGCCTCATCGAACTGTATGTCTTTACACAATCAATAAACCTGACGTTAGTGACGATGAACATTGTCGCACCGTTTCATCAGTTAAAAATGTATATTGAATGACCGGACTGATTTATTATAATCGCCGTTCCGTCCAAGTCATTTCAAGTTTCTAAATATCTTTGCTGATTACGAATATTTTGTCCTTAATTGTAACTTAGTAAAACGTTTTTAAAGTTATTTTATTAGAATTTTTAAGATTTTTGATCAGTCTGCCCTTTAAATCTGAATTAGAATAAATACTTATTTGTTGAGAAAAATCCTATTCATTGTGCTCTTTATATATATATATATATATATATATATACACATATATGTATATATATACATATATCTATATATATATATATATATATATATATATATATATATATATATATATTCTGTGTATACAAAATGAGTGTTCGAGGCAAAAAGTTCTGCACACATTGTTTAGATGTAATTCTGTATAGATGTAACAGTCTTGTGCCCCTTTTGAAAAATGTGAGAAAAAATCTATTCTACTTTTCTATATTTTATGCATGTTGGAAATTCTCAGTTCTCATTTTCATTAACAAGTGAAAATTCAAAACCATTCAGAAAATTGTTTCGTTTTAGGTAAGTTTCTATTGATTCACATATAAACTACCATGCTGCGGATATTATCTATTTTAACAATGAAAAAATAGAGTCGAAGAATCGTTAGAAAACGGGTAATACGTCGTATGTAGTGTTCAATGCATCGGCGACACTTATTCCCTTTTTGTTACAAGAAGTGATTACTGATGGGCTTGTGTTTATTTCCAATTTCGTGAACCATTTTAGGGCCATAATATAATATAAAAGACTTGATTGAATATAATATAGAAGTCTTGAGGTGTCATGATAATGCAGAATTCTAGATGTTTTGCTTACTTTTACATAACATTTAGTCTTTCCTGCAAATTTTCGTGTTCATTTTCATTCCCTCGACACTGTAATCATAATTTTTCAACAATGTGTCACCAACAATATTTTGACTTTTCGAACTAAAATATGGTATCCTGCGCCTTTATAGCTACAAAAGCAGCATCAACTTCAATAGATCTTGCTACAACCGTCGTATTATATCTGAATTTCTTAAATTTATATTCATGCTAATAGATTCTTTTCGTGGGTTATTATTTGTTACAATAAAATTTAAACAACACAAAGACACGTACATAAAATAAGAAAAATGCAAAAAAAATTAACTAAACTAAAAATGAAACAACGCGTCAAACATATTACGTTTTAGTTTTTACTGAGCCGTAAATTTAATTAGTATCAGTAATTTTTATTAGTATCAATTAGTATCAGTTATAATATGCTACAGCTACAGCTAATTTAATTAGTATCATTTAGTATCAGTTATAATATGCTATAGCTACAGCTAATTTAATTAGTATCTTTTAGTATCAGTTATAATATGCTACATCTACAGCTAATTTAATTAGTATCATTTAGTATCAGTTATAATATGCTACAGCTACAGAGTCTTAATTTGTTTTTATTTTTAGTTTTTAATATCGTAATGTAGGCGTAGATCTCTTGGCTTTAGAGGATTGATAAGAAGTAAGGTAGTTCGATTATGCCATTTAAATATTTCCCCATTTGCAAAAACATATTATAGCAAATATTCTCCAATATTAAATGCAATTAAGAATAAAAATTTTGCTACTCTGTGAACTATATTTTTGCTTGTTGAGATCACTTGTCTTTTTGAAAAAATAAATGACGTCCACCTAGCTTTGCAATGCTGATCGATTCTGAACATCATGTTTCGCTTCAGTCCAAGTTTCACCAAGATAGTTTGCCGCCAATCTGCTTCTAAAGGCCATGCTTTTCTTACAGGTTGTTCGAAGCGTATAGTTTATCCAGTTTCATTTACAGCGTTTGATTCGTGTGCAAACAAAACCCCTTGGCATCGTTTTAATAACTCGTCGTCGCACACTTGTCGATATAGATAACTTGTAATCGCCAACTTAGGTCTTTCGTCAGGTTTTATGTTTTTCACGTTTCAAAATTATCTCGCAACGCGGACTGGACATTGAACTGGAATATCTTAACTTCATTTCCCGTATTAATTTGCATGATTGCCATATGCAGCGAAGATGTGTGAATGTCCCCGAGTCTTTGAGATCCGCGAAATGATGTTTCCTTCAATTTTTCTTGTTTATGACGTGACAAGCATTTTTTATTTTAAGCCCAGCGTGAATCACCTTCCGCTGTAAACCTTTCTGTTTGATTTGCATATCAAAATACTTATGGTTCTGTAGGCAGAGGTCACTGACATAGTTCAAGTCAATTTGTTTTAAGCATTGTGTAAATAAGAATGGTAAAACAAGAAGATGCAAAAGAAGGTGGGCGAATACCCGCATGCATCGTAACTAATATTTCATACTTGAGTCTCTTACATTACGAAAATCAGTTTCAAAAACTTGGTTTCAGAATGGTATATCAAATGGAAAGGAGTGCATTGTGGGTCAAAAAAAATATAAATTTCTGTTGACCTAGATGCCAGTCATTGAGTAATTAATATAAATGTTAGGCTTTACGGTATACTGCTCCTATATGAAAATACCTCCTGTATGAAAATACCCAATAAAAATAAGTGAACTTGTCTTGCTTGATTCACAAAACCCGCAATTTTTAGGTGCAATTATTTAAAATGTATAGTTATGGATGCTAAATTAGTGAACTCAAAACTGCGTAATAACTTCATCGATGACATTTTTTTTTTATATGGCTAACGGTCGTTTTTTGCAGAAACGTGGAGAGTGTTTATCAATGATTTAAATCAAAATGGAAAGGTTGTGCTTTTTCCCAATTCCTCTTCGATTTTTGTTGCCCCAATAAAAATAAGTGAACTTGTGTTAGTCCATGTAAAATAAGTGCAAAATAAAGAAATGTAATGTTTATAATATTATTCCTGTTGACTGTATTTAACACAAGAAAATAATAAAGATTCTAAAGGAAAAACTTTAGGTTGATTGGCAAATATCCATGTTTTTTTTAGTATATAAGATATCATAGAAATAATACTAGCGTGGTATTCCAAAAACAAAATGGAAAAGTATTTTTACTAGAACTTGTTCTAAAATCGTAAGAAATATTTCATACCTATGATAAAAGATAAGTTCGACTAAACTTTATTTGAAATTCTTTGATTACTCCTCATACACAAATAACATACTTTTACGTATATATTTTGACCTTATGAGCAGATTTTTTAAATTTCCGACTAACTTTTTAAAAATATCATTTCCAATATCGTACTTTATATTATTTTATATACACATGCATTCTAATTTAGAACTCCTTGTAATCGGGTATCTCGTTTTAAGAGGTTATTTTAATTTCACTAATTTTCACGTCATTCATTTTATAACATGTAACATTAGACCCTCCCTATGATGCAAATCAGTGCCTATATTGAAGTAAACTAGTGCTAGTTAAATACTTTTTTTATTGTTAAACTTAATTTGTACGTACCAGGACTGAATATTGGTGTCAGGTTGTAAAATATACTGATATGTAATGAATCAGGTGAAGATACTGGGTGGATATTGTTTCCAGGTTTCATTTGTTTATTCCAATGAACCCTCATTAATTAAATTTCTCCCTTAAGAAAGTAGTCAAGTTTCCAAAGATACATTCGTAGCACCCTTTAATATTTAAAACGAGTAAATGAAATTATTTTATTAATTTGACATTATGAGCGGCATTTAATACATATTAGTGAACAAGAGTCCATATTGAATAATTCCTTATGCTCTCTTAGATACTTAATTTATACACAGATATTTCATGTGGCACCTATCATTTATAAGTATTCAAACCCCTCAAATAACTTTCTCCGTAAGTAAGCACCTTTTCATATGTACAGATAAATATGTTTAGAAATAGATTTACAAGAATAGGTTTCTACAAAGGGCGAGAAGTGAGTAAAGAGAACGAATGAGCATTTATTAATCTTGCATGCCACTAATTTCAAAAAAGAATCTACAAATTCAGTATTATTTATCCATACATTTGTTACATGTTTTTATTTTCTTTGTGTCATAAGTAATTTAACAATATTCATACATAAGACAAATTGAATTATATTTCCAATCATCACAAGTATTCCCATACCAATGAATTATGGACGGCTATTGTTAAGATGTAGTTAATGGACGACTATTGTTAAGTCGAATACACAACAATGCGAGAATAAAGCAGCATCCAAAATGTATGTTGTTTTGTACGTATTCAATAGTAGAGAACTAATATCTCAACAAATTACTAACCACAAAGCGGAGGATTACCAAACTTGATCACTTTTATGAATCTTATAACTTTGTCGAAGTTAGTAACTTTATTACAAGACATTCACTTATCGTCGAAGACGGGTAATGAGAGTGCTCTGGTTAATAGATGTGTAAATCTCTCGGTGGTTCCTCGCGAAGTTCTAACTTTTATTGTTTTGGGACTTGGTGAGGTGATGTCAAATGTAATTATGGGAAGTAGAGCTGCACGTCACAATATATACAATATTGAGGTTCTAGCGGCATGTGAATATCTTTTTATTTCATATTGTCATTTTATTTTATGCATTTCAAGGAAAAAAAAATAGAACATACCAAAAATATACTTTTTATAATTCACAAATTTCTAATAATTCCAAAAATTCAACTGTTCATAGCAAATATTTTGTACATATTCAAAGTTAGTTTTAATCACGTACATAAAGTAAGGTGTGAAGACATTGCGAAATGAAAAAATTAAAATGAAACATAATACGTATGTAAGCATCAAAGCATGTTTATATGATTTTTAATATTAGAAATTAAGGTATAAATATTGGATGATAATAAAGCCTACCATCATTTTTTTTGCCTTGAAACATGATTTTTATTTCAAAGAATGATTATTTCGCTTTCGAAGAGACTGGATAGTAATATAAATAAATATAAACAAGTTACATTATATGTATTTGTTTTCAAGCAACGTTACGTATATAAGTTTGATATGCTTACACACTAATGTTACAACTTGTTTTAATATGATGTTGCTCGATATAGTTTTGACTTACCTTTGTATACAAGTGTGCACCCATGTACGCAGCTAAATTTAGCTGATTTTACATTTTATTAATCTTACTCATTTTCTTCACATTAAAATGAAAATTGAAAAATTAAAAGGTTATTCGGAATCAAAAATTGGTAAAGTTTTATAAACATTTCAAAATTTCTTTTATGTTGTTCGTTATGTTTGTTTCGATTAAATTAATTTTGAGACAACATAAGGAATGATCACATACACTTGAGTATTTTTGACGAGAGATATACCGAGAGAATAAGGGCCACGGTACATTTTTTGTGATTACTTGGCTATTCGTCCGTTTATCCCACAATGTTAAAAGTTGATAAAATGTGCACAAGTAAGAAATCACAGTACAAGTAAGAAAACAATTCAAAAATCAATGAATTCTATTTCTGTGTGAAATTGTAAATTGTTATAGTTAGTCTGTTTTTTCGCCTGTGAAATATATAGTAGGCAATATTTTTAAACTGTGAATATTGTGATGTTTGGAAACAGTTTAATTGGAGATAATTATAATTATTTAATATTTATAAGTGCCTAAATATGTACGGAAACCTCGTAGCGCGAGTATTACTTCCTAAGAGTGCGATTTCTTGACAGGTTTTTGTTAAGACGGTTTATAAAATATTATATTTCAGATTGTGCCTATAAAATATTTATTTGAATTATACTAGATATTTCACTACAGAGACACTTTTTTTGCATTTTTCTTATTTTATGTACGTGTCTTTGTGTTGTCTAAATTTTATTGTAACAAATAATAACCCAAGAAAAGAATCAAGAAAGAATCTGTTGTAGCAAGATCTAATGAAGTTGATGTTTGAAGCTATAAAAGGGGCAGAATACCAGATTAGTTAGGAAAGTTAAAATATTGTTACAGAAAGACACATCGTTGAGAAATTATAATTACGGTGTCAAAGGAATGAAAAAATGTCACCAAAGAGATACTTTTAATTACTTAGACTCCTCACTATGTTATTTTAATGTTGTCTTCACCATAGTGATTTTACATGTGCTTAAATTGGAATGTGATTATTGTTTGTGCATTCATGTCTTTAATTTTATTGGACAGTACTCCCAGGATGTTACATTGTAAATTAAAATATTTTTTTTACTTAATATAAAATTTGTTGTAAATACCACTTGATAATTAATTTCTTCACATTTATTTTTTTTATTAAAAGAATAATCTTAAAGAGTTTGACTTTAATGAGTTTGATCAATAAAAAATAATTAATTAAATACTAAGTAAATATATTTTTTGAGAATGAAGTTTTATGACTGAAATAAAAAATAACTTGCGAGAAATATAAATTTCAAGTGCTCCTTCAAATTTTGCAAATGGTCTTACTATTTAAATGTCCCAACTTACTTGCCTTTGAGGTGGATGAGCTCAGTCTGTAATTATTACACTTGTTTGTTGATACCATTTTATGGAAAGGTATCAACAAACAAGTGTAAAAAGGAAAGGAGGGAATGTGGTCAATTACGGGACCATTTTTTGTTTCATATGTACACCGACAAATTGTTTAATCTCCAATTTCTCCCTTTGCTTTAATTACATTTGTGGGTATTTTGCTGGTTTCAGCAGCTTTAAGTTTTTTAGATGGTAGATCGTTATTCGTTTTTCATTCGTCAATTTATTCGGTTCTTATCAGGTTGGAGATGCTCAGGAGTTGTTCTAGGAGATGAGTTCTATTTCAAAATTTTGCAAACACAGAATTATCGTTATAGTCAGTTTAATTGTTTGGTCACTTTATACAGCTGTCACAATATTTGTTCTCATCAATCAATATTTACTAATATATTGATTGTTGGAAACTAATAATGTATAAATGATGAAATACTGAATGTGAATTATTTAGCAATGACAGGAAACTTAAGTAATAACCCGAATGTGGATGATACTATTAATGACATGAAAATATAAGTAATAACCCGAATGTGGATGATACTATTAATAGCACTATTATGAAAATAGTGACGATTACTTAATAAAACGAAAGCAGCTTTTTGTTATGCCGTATTTTGTATAATCCAAGAACTTTATCAAATTTATCAATGAATGTTAGAGTAAGAACAATGAAAATAGGAATGATGTGGTTGTAATAAAGAACAGCTTCTTGAATCTTCATATCCGACATTCTTCTATGGGAATAATGTTTTTCACTCAGGAAACATATTTTTTCGGTTTGTTTATGCATAATATAGTATTACTTTGCATTTTTTGGTCTGAAATTACCTACATACAAAGTTATGAAAACATATGTTAATAAGAAAATTATGGTAATGATATCACGTATATGAAATTTCGAGTTCCGGTATGCATGATCAGTGGTGATATTGTTTGCATGATCAGTGCTGATATTATTGATTTCTAGCACGAGAGCAATTTAAATAGCATCATCTAATTAGAAACAATTTTTTAAATAAAAATCTCATGTCAGATTTTGCGAAATTGGGATGTGTTTGCTTCTAAATAACTAATTGATTTTTCATTCTCAGTGGTCAACAATTGGCAGAAGTAATAATGTTCTTTCTACGTTGTACTTAAATGGAAAAAACAAGGAAATAATGTTTTGTTTCTTTTTTTTTCAGAGTCTACACATTTGTAAAATTTTGTGGAAAATTTTATGTTTTACTAATATAATTAATATCTAAGAACCGTGAAAGAATACAAGAGGTTACGAAGATATATATATATATATATATATATATATATATATATATGTGTTTATATATATATATATATATATATATGTTTATATATATATATATATATATATTTATATTTATTTTTTTTTTTAAAGTCATAGGAGACATGTTTGTAAACAAATAGTAATGACATCCCATCTTCGTCTAGAGACAATACATTATATATCCTAAATACAAGATTTCGATAAAGTCTAGAATTTTGAATGCGTAGGCCTGTATGACGTTAATAAAACTAAAATATATCTATCTGAATTGTATCACTGTTTGGCAAACGAATACCTATTGACAATTCGCAATGTTTGCTCTCTCGAAATAGAGCAAATATATGGAAAATTGATCAGTATCAATTATTTTACAGATAGATGATTGCTTTGCTTTGTTTATTCTCCAGATATAACGCGGAGCACACATACCGGGAGAATTTTGTACGTAATATTAGCTTTATCTTTTTACTACACAGCTCTCTGTAGACAGATGAGTTTCAGGAAAACTTTTTATTTGAATATTTTATAGCGGTTTTGTTCTTTGGGATGATATTTGTTTATCATTATATATTTTATGATTCGTTTACTAAGCGATGATCTTGGTGTGGAACCATCGTGGTGCACGTTCCACTCGTACTCTTAGAATGCACTTGTGTCTACTTGAACATTTTTTGTCTGTCATTTTACCGATAGCCATTAATATATTTTGTAATCGTAGATTATATTTGTGTACTTTTTATATGTCAACAAGAGAACATTCGAATTCCTAATAGAAATTGTATGCATTTAATTAATATTTGCGCATGATTTTATTCGGTCTTCTAAATTAACGCAATTATCTCTTTCATGATTCCTCGCAGTTGAGTATAACGTCACGTTTTATCTTGGCAATAGTTTTTAGGATGGATGGACTTTTCCTTTTTTTTCTTATTTAGAATATTAGATATAAAAATTATATCCTGAATTTAGCTTTTTAATTTGGTAATTTAAATTACATTTTCACATTGAATTGGGAGGGGCTACAATTTATTTGGATTTCACATCCACCAGTGGTAGCAACCCAAATGAGAGCCATTGTGGGGAAGTTAATAAATGTAAGTCCAAATTATAATTATTTTACAATTTTAAAAATTAAATTTTACAATTTATGTGTTCAAAGTTGCTGTTCTACGATAGCAAAGAATGTTTAATCGAAATTGAAACACCATGAAAAAGAACATTAAGAATATTTTATTTTAAAAAAGAGAAAATATTTTTGGACGTGTCGATAAAATACAAAACCGGCCAACAGTTGCTTTTAATGAAGAAGCAATGACTCAAATACCAAATACTCTTTAGCGTTAATAATTCCGTTAAATTTATCCAATAATATTTAAAGAATACATACTTTTCTTTTGCATAACTTTATTTTGTATAATTATGCAAAACAAAGAGATAGTTAGGAATGGTAAATTGACGCCCGCTTCGTTAAGTATATTATTTATGTTACCTTGCCACATTTTTTACGTTTATCGAAATAAAAGATATGTTTAGTTTTGCACTTAGATTTAACATTACAAAATTTTTAAAAAATAATTTTATGACAAAAATAAGTTTACGGATGATTACTATACTCATGGCGCACTAAAAGGAATTGTAGTGACGCGCTTACAAGAAATTACATATAGTAAATATGTGGGTATGTGCTTATCTGCGTCTATGAAAGAAGTAACGGAAAATAATTAATTTTAAAATTTACTGCTAAAGTAATCCTGTCAAAAACATAAATGTAAAAAATTGGATAAGTCCTCTTAGGATAATCACGTTAGCCGAAAAAGAAATGAAATCAAAATAAGCGTCAAGTTTATAATAATTAAATAAATACTTAACGTGAAATTAGAATGATATTAAAATTTGAAGTTATACGTTTAAAAAGAATAAAACTTAAACGGTACGCATGAAGATTTCCAAGTGATGTTGAACTTTTATACTTCCTTACGTGTTTAAAGTTTTAACTTTGTATGTCAAATAGATCTCCAGTTAGCGGGTTGTTGAATGTCGTATGAAATGCTTAATAATATACACACGGTGACGAAATGTTTTATAAAATTCAAATTATTTTGTTATAGAATGTCTTTACGCTTACCTAAATTTCATTTGCATAGTTTTACATGAAAAGATTAAAAGGAAAGAAAACATGAAACAATTCAAAGAAGTAACAATTTAATTTTAAGGTCAATCTCGTAAATAAAAATTATTCCGATTTAAATGTGTTTAACATCCTTAATTCGTTAATAATATTTAACATTTATAATATTTAAAATTATAAAAAATACTATGATCGATTTTTAAAATAAATTAAATTCACCTTCGATCGCTAGGAAGGGTAAATATGCATTATTGCTACATTTGTTACGTTCATAAAAATTAAAGATTTGTTCCATTCCCATATTACATACATGACAATTTTTACATTTCAGAAAAAAATGTTGCATGATTCACTATTATGGATTAAATTGGCGAACCTTAGTTTATTTTCATACTTTATATGCATGTAAAGAATTTTATTTTGGCTCTTTCTCAATATGTTTTGAATTAAATATGATATATAATTGCTAGCTTTAATAATATCAAAACTTGCCTAAAATTCACTAAGATCTGAGGTTATTGCATTCAATATTCACCTTATTTATTGATATGTATATATTAGAAATCCTATGGCTCTATACACGTAATAATCCTTCACGTACAAATCTTTCACGGATGAACAAATAATTGTTTACTTCCTGCACTTCAGGTGAAATATTGGTGAGTTAGTTGCTCCCTTTTCGAACGACGAGTTAAAGTGTCAGCGAAAATGTGTTGGTATGTGGTTCGACTGCTGCTCTATCGCCAAATTTTATCTGTAGCTTGACTGATATCTTCTTCGGTTCGGTTATAGCATATATAGCTACGAACTTATTATTTAGTGTAAAAAAGCTGATTAATAAGTATTGCCAAAAAAATTTAAAACATGTGATCAGCGGGAGGAAATTCGTTAATTTTTGGACGATTTTTAAGAAGCATATGTATGCTAAATGACAGTAAAATGTTGACTATAATACGATAGAACTTACGGTTATTGATTTTTCATATTTTGCCGTACTGGCATCTAGTTATTAGTAATTTGTCGTCGTCGTGGTGTGTTGGGTTGATCACAAGGCATACAGCCTTTGACGATGCGACGCACCGCGGCGACCCGGGTTCGATTCCCGGCCGTTCGTCGAACGGGGCTGGACTGGTGTTGTGGTTGGCTGTAAGAGATTGCTCTTGTAGCAATAAATCCTCCATATGTATCAATTAGATGCATTAAAGACGATAAATAAATAAATAAATAATATTCGAATGCCCCATTTTCCTCTAATATATAAGTGTTCATTCACTTGATACTGGTTGAACTATAGTTGGATCTGTTCATGATGAATGAGAATGAACTATTTGATATATGTCCACGTTACATATTCCATTTCCATTTTGTTATATATATATATATATATATATATATATATATGTATATATATATATATATATATATATGTATATATATATATATATATATATATATATATATATATATGTATATATATATATATATAATGAAATAAAGAGAGGAGATAAGGTGAATTCCTAGAAACACATTTTAATGTTCCAGAATAATGTGTTCTTTAGTGTAAAGAAATCAGCAAAGGAAATATCATATCTTACAGAGTTCTTGAAAAACTTACATAGAAAATTTATATTGTAGATGAGAAAAAGATACTTGTTGAAAAAGTAATAATGATAAATTTATATTGTTCGTAACTAAACTTGTTACGTGTTTTTCTTCGATTCATTTTTAGATTAAAATTCAATTTCTTCTTACATTAACACTCTTCTGGAAATCAGTTACGTAAAACTAAGTTTTCCTTTTGAGTAGCCTATAAATTTCAGTGAGTTTTTCCTATTTCAGTATTTTCCATCATAATTTTTAACAATATACATATCTGTCATTTTCATGTAATATTATTATCATTAATAAAAATATGAAGCGTCCTCATTATTGGGTTTTGTGAGGTGTGTAAAAAAGTGACTCTGGACCTTATAGTTATTGTTGAGATTTGAGATGACGATAACATGAAAATGTATCCATTTCTTTGACATGTCCGAACTTAGACTGAATATTACAGTTTATTTTATTGTCGATATTTTATTATATTTTAGTCTATAAAGAAAATATATATTGATTCGAGATTCGAACACTGTACTTTCTAGTTTAGATTCCAGTAATATACTAAATGTACCTTTTTAGAGAAACAGCGAAGTAAAGGTTTTCACTGGTTCTGTGTTTTTTTTTATAATTATGTAAAACACTATTAGTGTCGAATTTTCTAATAATTTAATTTTTTCAGGCATTATGTACTATGCAAGTACTAAGTTTCAACTGAGGAGGTGGATTGAGTTATTAGTAATTTAGTAGGTTTTGTTGGTGTTATATATCCGTTTTAGGTTAAAAATAATTTACATGCTTTTCTTTTAACGATATGTCAGTTCTATGTGGCAAGATATTTTATGTGGTAACCATAAATGACTTAATGGCTAATACATCATTCAATAGGTATATATGATTTTAAAATGGGGATAATTTAATATTAAAGCGATAGGTATTTTAAAAAAATCACTACTTTTATAGTCTAGTAAGAAAAATGTTGTAAGACGAGTGTCAAAAAATACATTTTATGTAAACAATCTGAACTAAAAATGGTTTATACTTGCAACAAAAGTAATACTTAAAGTTGCCGTCAAAAGTTTTATGTACTTTAATAAATTGTTAATGTTAAGTTTTAGTCCCGATGTCAAAAGTTCTTGTTTAATTGTTCAGTATAGATTTATTTACGCTAACAAGCTTATTTTTAATAACTAACGTATTTAGAAATGAGTGTAATTAATAATAATTTTGTTTATAATCAATATAATGTTTTAAATAATAACAAAAACGAGAATTTCTCTTTATTACAACATTAGTCTACAAATTTTCTTTTGTTTAAACTTGATCAGATAATATAAATACGTTGAGAATTGATCGTTAGGCTTAAATGCAATAATGAAGCGAGTTTTACATCGCTCTAACGTCCGTTTCTGAGCACGCAAAAGCATTAGCGGCTTTGTAAAAGTTATACATTAAGGAAAGCTTTTCATTCACAGTCGCTTTGAACTTTAAGTGATGCTTTACAGAAAAATTAAGGAAGGAAGCTGATATAAGATAATGTTGATAAGTCACTGATGGTAAATTTCCTTCTTTCGGAAAATTCAAGATTATTAATGTAACTTATTTTCATAGTTCATTATTTGACTTTGTTTTTACCCACTTTTCCGAGGTGATGTTTGTAATAAATTTCTCTCTAAATATATTCGTACCTGGAACATAATTCTTTTATAACTTTCAAGCCTGTTGACCGCAACTTGGTGATTTATTTAATCATAATGGAAATTAACAAAAATGTTGAGAATACAATAGTAAATATTTAAAACTCTCTCATGACCTTCGAAAATGATTGTGAACTTTTTTGTGTACATCAAATCATAGGTAGGGGTTGAATTTAGGATCTTCACCTTTTTAGTGTTCCATATCTTATTCAATAAAAAGACTTTGTATCTGTCTGTCTGTTCGTCAGAGCGGTCTGGAATCTTTTTTCTATTTTTTTAAATCAATTTTAAATGACATTAAATGATACAATTATCACAAAAAACAACTCTCCCTGCTGGGAGTTAAAGGAAATCTTTCCAGTGAAAAGAAAAAAAATCTCTGAACTTCATTTACATAGAACCGAATATAATAATACAACTATTAGATAAGTTTCTGGATTTATTACATTTGAAATTATGTATTGAAGCATTTATTGAAGCAAAATTATTAAAATCATCTTAAATTTACTCCCATTGCGTTTGATGCAAAAGATTTAGAAATTAGATACATAAATTGAAGTAGTATTAAAGGATTTATAATGTCTACTTGATTTTTGCAGATATTCAATACATAATTTCTTTAATCTGTCTTTATAAGGTTACAACAATGTTTTATTTGTACAGTATGAGACTGGCACATAATCGTTCTTATTTACCATTGGTTAAAAGTATTTAAGGATTATTACAATAAAAATATATTCTTAGAAAATTTAAGACTGGAAAGTATAGAATAACAATACAAGAAATTAAAAAAATAAATTATAAATTCCCGTAATGAAATTCAATCAAACTAATTTTAACACATTTTATACGTGGAAAATATGAGTATGACAAAAGACATAAATCAGACCAATATTTAGACTGAGTTTTGTCATCACTATAGACTAGTGATGTAAGCACTCTAATGAATTTGTATTTGTGGTAATTGTTTTGGGACAGTAAAAAATATACAGCCATTTCTTTAAGTGTTTTTCATATCAATTTCTTTTAATCGAAGATGAGTATTTGCGTCATATAATTATATTGGTCTACGTAATGTAATGATTACCTAGTTGATCCTTAGGTAATGTTAATAAAAAATAACCATTATATAAGTACATCTATTTGTTTACGTTTATATACATCACTGATGCACTGTCTATTTCGAAAATATATATAATAGACAAGAAGGTATACACTAAGTAATTTTAAGAAAATACAGGAAAATACAGGTCTCAAGTAGACACGGGAACCCTGTCGGATGAGTCCTATTAATACTTAACAAATTTACTCACTGATATTGCGTGAATTACTCTTTTAAACCTCTCAATATTCGCATTTTTCAAGTAACCAAAATCTAATCATATCTTAATTGAAACAGATATAGGTTTCATTACGATCTATTGAATTCTGACGCCGTGCACCGTGATGATACTGTCAACACTATTTCACGTAAAATTTATATTTCGAGACCGATGGTCTAATTTAAACTTAAAAGTTTCAGCGAATAATGTAGCCATCTAAATAAAATAATCATTTTTTGAAATTCCATCCCAGTAGTACTCTTCGTAACAGCACTTTAAAAATAAATAATTAAACACATGTTTTACAATTATTTTATATCAACTTCGAAGGGGTGAAATTTTAACACAACATAATGTAGGCAAATACATACCAATGAGGCAAAATACAGAGAGGTGACAATGGCTACACGCTCTACGGAAGACGTTTCCAAGACGAAGGTGGATTTATAGTAATTATTTCGTTTTAAATTGTTTCTTGCAATTATTTCGTTTTAAGAATGTTTAATGTTCACATTAATTTTATAATTTGGCTCTAGAAAATGAAAAATATGAAGAAGAAGGAAGTTGCAAGAAAGTAGGCGGTGCGAAATTAGTTCGGAGACTGTATAGAGGATTCTCTGGTTTTCTATTCATGAGTACTTCCCATCGTTTTACATTGCGGTTCGTCTTTTAAGGAATTATTTAATCGAGCAAACCTTGCCAATTAAGCGACTAAATAATACAACATTATAAATAAATACCCGTTTGAAATAAATGTACTTGTGCAGCGTACGTGCGTTTTATATATAACACAGCGTTTTTTTCTAAAACAGCGCAACATAATTATTTATAAATGTTAAAAAGCATACGTTAATAAATTATTTGAACAAGAGAATGAAATATATAGGAATGAGGCATATCATCTTTGATTACGTATAAAACAATGTGAACATAAATATACGAGTAGTTAGACCATACCAACTTGATCATGTGCTTAGTTGAACAAACGATTTAAACAGTGCATTTATTAAAAATATTGACTTAAATCATAATATTTTCCATTTTATGTATACAATCATTTAATTAGAAACTTTAAATTTAGAGATTTCATATCTACAAATACTAGAGAATATTTTAGGGCCAAACAAAATCAGATTAGTGTTAAGCTTTATTAATTTTATTTATTATAAGTCAATTTATTATTTTAGAAAGCAAATAAACACGAAATAATAAAACAAATAAAAAATATTTTTATTTCAAACGACATATCAAAAGGAATAAACAGATATTCCTATTAGGGAAGGACTTTGATATGGAGATTATGCAGCATTATGTGACTCGATATGATATTTCAATATACTTAGGGGGCACGAGACAAGTGAAAAAAATATATTAAGAACCGATGAAATGTATTCATATTGTAAAAAATGCAGTGCGCAGAAAGTTCTTGTCTGGGTTATTAGATGGAAATATATGTATAAAATTTGAATCGATTGGTATTACATATGCACCCTTATTACATGACGAAGGATATTTTTTCAGTATATAGATTTATAAATTTGTTTACACTATAATTTAATAAATATTGTCAACATGGAATTCGTTCAGGAACTTGCTGCTAGAATGATTAACCTGGAATGTCACATGTTTTAAATTTATGACTTGTCTTAAATCAAGAACTTACATGTTAAGATAAAAAAGACGATTCATTGTATATAATTATTGTATATAGAAAGTATCGGGCTATGCTTAATCGATATCGCAAATAAATGTTTGAAATTAGAAAATAAATGGTGCATAGATTTTTTTCCAAACCTTCTTGAGTTATTATACACTTATAATATATATGTTATGCATATTGTATGTAATTACCTGATAATTTGATTTGATACTTGTATTATATTTCCATATTTTTTATTCCATTTTCATTATTCATATAAAATTGTTGTTACATATGTTTGACTAACTTTCTGTTACGGTAGCTCATCCGTAGTTTAAGTTTTACCTAAATATTTCGTAAATTTTTTATATGAAACTAATTAAAACGTCAGTATTTAACTTTCATAAAGACTACAATCTACGGTATATCTAAATTCATTTTCAGTCTGTCTTGCTAGAAGAGACAGACTGACTTATGATCAGTCTTAGTTTCTATTTCTTCGAAATGAAACTTTAAACAGTCGAGATTATTCTCATTTGTAAATATTCACAATCTTGTGTTTAATTATTCTTAATTTAAAACATTATCAACTGGTAATAGCCATCAAACTTGTGTGTACTTTGAGATTTCATTGAATAATTATCCTAATGACTTGGCCATTTTGAGTGTATTCTTAACTAATGATTTAATTGTACCTCTATGCAGTTATCATCAATAAAGCCTATAGAAAGTCTAATTAGAAACCAATAACATTACGCGACTTTTGAGAAATATTGATTGTATAATCGTGGAACCTAAATAGATTCTCCATGAGTTACGCCAAAATCTTGCACAGACGTTTACCGAAATTATGTCGAATTAAATAGTAAGTCATTTTAATGAAAGGAGACCTATGAATATATAATAATCGCCTTTTTAATAATGCTAATATGTAGTCGGTAGCTTACAACTAGACTCCACTCATAAACAGAATCAACCTCACTATGAAGTATTGTGTAGTCGTGAATATTACTACTGAATACGATTCTTTAAAGGAGTTTGGATCATTGAAAGATTAATAATTTGGCAATTGATGACACTCATTTGGTAATTTATTATATGTGCGATATAAGCAAAACTTGCTAAACATGGTACAAATATTAATTTTATAGTGTTTGTAAAAAAACTGTACATAAATAGATTACCAACTTATAAAATTTTAGAGACGAATTAAAACGAAGTTGTATGTGTATAATAACATGGTTCTATTAAGACTGACTTGGTTAAACTAAGTTTTATTCTAAATCGATTCAAATATTGATTTTTTAAATTTTGTGAGTAGACAGTACACAAAAAACGAGACAAATAAAACAATCCTAATATTTCTTTCTTTGGCCTTATGTTATCAAATTTGACAGACGAAATTTAATAGATTCGAATATTTATATAAGATGATTTTCTTAATGCCTACTTAAATAATGTAAGTTTAAAATTACTGACGCTAGATTGGTATTTTAATTCGTATCAATTCAAATAAGTCAGTGTTATCTAGTTCACTTATTATGAAAATTTAATTAAAAGAAATAGTAGTGTCATCGTAGTTCAGTTAATAAAAAAATATCTTTGTTAATAAGAAAATATTTTTGTAATTAGGATTTTTTTGATAATGTTGAAATTTCCAGTATGTTAGATAATAAAAGCCACATATGAAATTATTTTCTAAAATATTTATATTAACAAACATTATATACACGTAGAGATTTATGTGAAATCGTCCCCGTCCTTCCATAAAGTAAAAATACTTAAGCTCCTGAAATTCATGCAGGCTTGAGATGAGATATACTAGATGGAATTAATGCGGTGATATTGATAGCTTGGGGAAGCTGCATTTAGTTCCGTATCATTTCCGTCCAATCACCGCAAGTCATCAACAGATTAATATATTTATAGACTGAGGGTAATCTCCGCCATTCAATAGGTGTCCGTCGAGTACAGCTTGTCTAATATACATATTTTTGCGTTAATTGTTTTCTAATATATTGGTTTCTAACCATACGATAGAGAGTTTTATAAAGAAGAAAGAAATTTCCCTTATTTATTTGTATACCGTCACATTGTATGAATGGTTGAAAAAACATAACATGTGAGCAAGCTTCAATATTTTTTGTGAGGTAATCTTATAAATGGGTCATAAGAAATTTGTTTTTGTGTTATAATCAATGGGTATAAGAGTAATTGGAAAATTGACACTATGTAAATATTTTGTAACACCCAAAATAATTTTGATATCATTGGGCGGAATTTGTTTTCAAGAAGATAACGGTAAGGTGTATAGTAAAACGATTATCTACCTACGATTAACGAAGAAACTGAGAGAAGATATAGCCAATTTCATTTCAGAAATTAAGTATCGTGAACGAGTAATGCGACCAACTCTCGCTAAAAGTCAATGGAATGAGGAATTCGAGAAAAAGATAAGGAAAGCTGTATGGCAAATGAAGAGATAAAATCTAGATAATAGATTGGAATTATCGAACTGACATACACTCAAAAACATTTCTTCTTGCCAAGATATCTAAGGAAGCGTAGATGACTGAGCTAGAGATTTGTGTCTAGATTTATTGAACATTATATTTATAAAACACTGACTTGGCTGCAACAACTTATTTGCTTATTGCTGTGTTATACGATTGAGTTTTAGATATAGTTTTGCATAATCTGTTATTACGTTATGAAGTCATAAAATCATGTTTTACATGTCAAAGTGATAAAATCTGAAAAATATTCACCACGGTCAAGTTCAATATGGTGATAAATACAATTTCCAATATATTGAGATACAAAGCTAAATATACGTATATTTATCTGTAAATCCACATTCTGTTATAAATATATACTTTCCTTGAAAAACTCTACAAGAATTGAAATATTTTATCCATTCAAATACTGATCGTTTAAAATCAAGAGCTGGTTATAATTTTGCGAAATTGTTTTATACCCGTTATCATTTTTTACGAAAATTTTATTCACGTAGAAATTAACATATCAAGAATTAACTAGCAATTTCATCCCTTAAAGAAATTTCGTAATTTTGAAAATGGGATATGAAACGTAAAGTTATATAGTCTACAATTTCAATACTACACAATAAAATAAATATTATGTGTGTTTGCTTATTGCTAGGGAGTTGCAAAGTTAATGATTTGGTACATAAGTTATAATGTTCGTAAAATATTTGTACCACCTGTAACTTTAAAGACAAATTTAAGATACTAGAGAAATAATAAATTTTGCCAGCCAGATTATTTTCATGCAAGACTGAAGAAAGTGTTTTCGTAGTTGCGGACGCTCGTATTCCTGAGCGGTGGCATATCAGCCCTAAATGTTATTTCTCGGACGTACTTGCTCCCTTTCATCCCTGTGTCATTCCATCTCCTCCCAAAAATATGCTAGGGTAATATTTAGATACCTGAATACTAAGGTCCAAATCGGTCGTTAAAAATAGAAGCGTCACAAATATTATGTCTTGTCTTTTGAAGTCGTGAGTTATGACTTCAAAAGATAAGACATAATATTTGTGACGCTGTAGAGTACGGATTTACAATAGGTTTTTATTCAAAAATTTTTTTGTATATTTTGTAAGTTTTTGTATTTACGAAAAAAAAGTATATTATGATTTACTTTTTCGAACAAAATTACTATTGATAAATATGGCTTGCCTTTTAATACAGATTCAATTCAAAATACACGCAGACTTTGTGATGTCGATATACAGTGCGTCTTCAGTGCGACCGAGCAAGTGTGATCCGCTGAAATCAATAAAAGGTCAAGACATTAAATTTAAAGAACGTTTCATTAAGGGCGATCGACAAAATGATTCTATTAATTGATGACAAAATATTTTTATTATGCATAACATCACTTAAATACTTGTATTAAATAATAACTAAGACAGTTGATTAGGATTTATTAGGCGAAAAATATAAGGAAACTGAGAGGAGAATAGTGCACCATGTTTCCAAATAACGAGAGAATAACACCTTAATTAATTTTCTTAGTAATAATATATAAATATCACTGAATTCAATAATCAATTAGACACGTCAATATATTGAAGCTTGTCTGGATTTCATATTTAGCTGGATAAGATTATAATCCATTATTTTTAATCAGAAAAAGCAAAAAAGGATTTAATTTTTTTCAAATATCAGCAATATTAAAACGAAGAAGAGTTTATACAGCTTAGTGAAATTCATGTTTTGACGATACAGATATGATTTTTGCAACCACCAAAGCATTTTTTACGTAAAATCTGCTCTGAAAAAATAACGAAATTGACCGCTACCGATTTTTTGAAAAATATATGTAGCTTCAAACCTAAATAAGTTATGCAGTTATTATATGGCAGTGAATAATTAAAAAAAGTAACATAGTACCAATAGTGCTACCATTGACGGAATGCCTACTTGAAGTTTCCTACTCCTTTGTTATCGAAAAATGTTTATTAATTTCTATAGTTTTATGGAGATGAAATTTCTATCAGTTCTTGCCGCTGTAGCAGATTCAAGATCTACTTATCCCGTGTAGATAAAACAAATTTGTTTTTACCCTTTTGTAATCATCCGAAGAAAATGGCTTCTAAAATTTATTATTTTTTTAGTGTTTCAAATGTGTTTTTGAAGTTTTATATGTTTTTGAAAGTAGTGTAAGCGTGAAATTTGACCTCGGGATGAAACCGGGCATTATTGGTTAGATATTCATATTAATATGACAATAGGAGAGGAAAACGTATAGAACAAATCAAAGGAGTTTTCGCGGATTTTATTTGCTTCTGGTTACAAATTTTGTTAAATAGTAATATATATATATATATATATATATATATATATATATATATATATATATATATATATATATATATATGTATATATATATATATATATATATATATATATATATATATATATATATATATATATATATATATATATATACATATTTGTTTACAAGCTATGTTATGTACGTAAGTTTTACATGTGTACGTAGTGGTCTTATAAACTGATTTTAATGTGATAATGTTGCTCAATGCAATTTTGACTTACCTGTCTACACAAGTATGCATCTATGTGCGTAGATAAATTCAGCCAATTTCACACTTTATTAATTTTAATTTCCTTCTTCACAATAACACAAAAATGGTGAAATATAAACGTAATTCCTGATCACAAGTCGATCAAGTTTCACACTTCCTACAAAAGTTCTCTTATGATTTTCCTTATTTCGTTTGTATTAACTATAACTATTTTTATTTTGAAAGAACATAAAGAATTATTCCTTAGTAAACTTGGGTATTTTGTGACGAGAGATATGAAATAACTGTAATTTTTTTGAGTTCTGTCCATCAAAATGAATGAAATGGTACTCTTAGAATCTTTTGGTTATCCGTAAGTCTATCCGTCAAAACCATCTTTCTTAGAAATGCCTCGAGTCATCAAGTTGAAATTAATATCCTATATTGGAGCTAATAGCCTTGATTGCTGTAAAAATTTCAAGTTTTTGGTTTATTCAACAAAAGGATATGGTATTTTTTCTATTCACATGATATTCTTATTCACTTATAATCGAAACCCATGGGGAACTTCCGGTAGATCTGCAATCTTGTAAGTTGGCATAATGGGTGGTCCCACAGCACAACTAAAGGGAAAATCCGAAAGTTAATGATACTTAATTCTACGTGGAATTGAATATTTTTAAAATAAGTTTATTTATGCCTGTGAAAGACTTAGTAGGCAACGTATTTCTGTTGTGAATAATTGATTTTTGTGAATAGTGTGATTAGGAGTGCCATGTCTCCTTAAAGGATTATAAGTGTCTAAATGCGTACGGCAATCTCGAAGTGGGAGTTCTACTCCCTTCGAATGAGACTGCTTGATGGGTTTTTGGTAAGAGTGTTTACAAAATATTATATATCTTGTTGTACCAATAAAATGTTTATTTTAATTGAAGATAAAATTTTGCTATATTTACACTTTTTATTTAAACGTGCTTAGACCCTTTAGGTTATGATTTTATCTTCAGCTTAGTTTTTACATGTTTTTTAAATCAGAATGTGATAATTGTTTGTGCGTTAATGTCTTTATATTTATTTGACGATGTTTTCAGAGTATCAACTTAAAAATTTAAATTAATTTTTCGGTATTAAATAATATTGGTTTTCGGGTATTATTTGTAAATACTACTCGATAATTAATTTATCCACATTCGTTACTTTTTTAATAAAGTATACTCTAAAATGATTTCACATTAAGGAAATTGATTAATAAAAATAAATTAATTAAGTACTAAGTGTTGCCCTTTTTTAAGAATGAAGTGTTACCACTAGAAGAAAAATTGTTTCTATTTTCAAGAACTTGTTTCGATAGCCATCGTCTACAAAGAGCCATGGTAAAATGACGTATTTTTTTGTGGAGCGGCACTTTGCGATCGAGTCGTCCTTTCTAATGTAACGCCATCAATAAATTTGATTTGACTTTGTGACAGATATGACGATGATATTATGGTTATAGAACCCATACTCATGTTTAACAAGATGTTGAAATGTGCTCTTCCAAATTTTTGAACATATTTTCCAAGTTGCGACACTTAAAATGACTCCACAACTGAAATTATTTTAGAATATCACTGTTGTATAAATCAATAAAACACAGGATGTTAAATGATTTCAATGGAACGCTGCATGTAAAATACGATCGATGTAATTTTATAATTGTTACACCAAATAATTCCGCGTTTTCATTACTAATATTCATAAAATTCAATAAATCATTTTATTTATCATGAATATCCCACAAAAATCTTGGGCACTTGTATAATGAGCAATGAATGAACTTTTATAAGGAGTGATTATGTAGTAAATACGAATAAGTTACCAAACTAAATGAAAAACTATACAAGTTTATACATTTTTGGCATCCTTCAGCATAAATTCTAGTAGTCGTAGCTTATGGAGCTGCAAAGAAAAAGACAAATTTTGACCAAAAAGCATACTGTGAAGTTTAAAAATTATCTTACAATAAAATTCGAGTTGTATTGTTCAACTGTGTTACTAGTCATACAGTTAAGTAATTAGTAAGGCCGATTAATATTTTTTTTAAGACGTGGTTCTGCCTATTTTATTAATGCTCGTAACACAGGGGTAATCTCCGATACTATTTTTTAAAAAAATGTTTGAACTCTTATTTCGACTGAGTACAAAAGCAGCGTCACGCTTAATGCTGATGCAAAAATATTCTCATCCTTCAAAATTATGATGAATTAAAAGCTTTCCTTGACGTACAAAGCCGTTAATGATTTTCCTTATTCGGGAATTGACATTGGTACGATTTGAAAGCTTACTTTATATTTATACTACCAGTAACAGAGGCAACTAACGCACTTGATTCTGTTATACAAAAGCATAAATGTTGTAAATTTTATAAAATTTAGGTTCATTTAAGAAGACGTTAATATATAGGAAGAAGGTTCACTGGTACACAAATTTAGTTTCATACTGGCGCTTATCCAGATAATAATTACATCTATCGATAAGGGAAAAGGGCTACATAATTTAATTATTGATATAAATATGTAATAAAGGAACAATTTTTTATAGTAATCATTTTAAACTTTCAAATAAGCTTACTTTAGGATGCAAGTTGATGAGTTGCAATTTTTTGTCTTGTGACCGATAATGTATGTAATGCACATTACATCTGCCTATACTATATTTTAGCACAGGCATTTTTACTAACATTATATCTTTATCATATTTATTTCCTTATATTGACCTAATTGACATAAGTTTTGAATGCATAACGATAAACTAATAAAAAAATCGTATGTGTGTAGAAACATAATGTAACATGATAGATTTCAAAGAAATGAAATATTTAATTTAAAAAACAATTAATTTAACCGCATTCTTGATAATTTCAAAAATATCATTTTAAGGTTCTCGTGACGACTTTATTTGAATCTAATTTATCGGCAATTTAATTTTGATACACATAAAATTAATTAATTTGTCGTGTATCAAAATTTTAATGAAAATGTGAGTTTGGTAGTTTAGGAAATATATACTATTTGTAGAAAAAGCAATTAGATTATTAACTGTGGTAAAACGATACGTTTATTTGTCACACCATACATTTTTCAAAGGGTGTAAACAAAGAAAGTGGACTTTAAAAGCCAAATCGACTTTTAAAAATAAAATTTCGTTAAATATGATTTATATTTTTTATTGTAAACTTTTTTACGTTTCCCATACCATATAAAAAAGCTGTTTAAAAAAAGAAGAAAAGAAGAATGTGAACATGTAGTAAAATTAAAATAATAAATTGGGTAATTGGCTCCTATGGCTCGAGTAATTCCTTTTGGTGGTATTTTAATTTTAGTAGTAGTTAGTTTTCACCAATTAGCTCTGCGGACGTTGAAGCAGATCTAAAACGGGAAGAATTTGGATATTGTGTGTCTACGAGAATTAAAAGATTTTCTATCTTTTAGATTTTTATTCACATAATGAGAATATTCTCCTGTACCTTTTCATTAGACAAAATTGGCTTATGCAGGTGATATGTCTTGTAATATTACTTGCGTAAGAGATAAGGAATATCAGTCTTAAACTATTACACTTTTTTGTCGTTACCTTTGTGGAGTTTATTCCTTAAGAATCGATTTTCATATACAGCACCCGGTATATAACCGTTAGGTGGCCTCCCCGTGCAACATTTAGAATGAGATATGATTATGTTTATTTGACATTATCTTTTGGCGTAATCGCAATGACGGAGTATGGCACACATTGGCATTTTCTTATGGTGTAATCGTAATGATGGAGTGTGATACGCATCGTTTACTATCGTTAGCTTATATTAAGACGTAATTATTAAATATAGAATGTAAATATTATATTGAATGTGAATATTAATTAAAAATCTCTTTTAATTTTAACTAATTAGTCTAATGTTACTAAAGGTTCGATTTTGTTCATTTGTGTTTTACTTGAAAATAATTGTATTGTCAGCATTATTTTATTAAAGAATTTTTTTATATACATTCCAAGACAATCGTACTTAAGGAGTAAACTCTAGTCTCGTGTTGGAGCTGACACGTACAATTTTTTGTTAGGAAATGTGACCAATAAATAGACCATTCTTCAGTTTTATATATAGAACAGTAGATTGTATGTAATTTTAAGTTTCTCCCATTGCTTTAATTACAATGGTAAGTATTTTACAGGCTCCAACTGTTTCATGTCTTTAGATGGTAGATCTTTGTTCGTTTTTCATTGGTCAAACTACAACCAAGTAATGGTTCTAGTTTGGTTGCATCTCTAGAGGTAGTAGGATGTTGTTAAAGACTGAATGGGGTTAGATGTTGTCAATGTTGTCGTGTTGAATTTTGGTCTGATTCGAAATTTTACAAATTTGTTTCCAGATCTCCTTACATTTTTTTTTATTTCTAAGTTACCATTTCATTTACGATCTCCTCTAAGTTTACTTTTGCTTTTCGTGTTATTCAACAATTATTATATCAAGTATGTAAATTAATAATATGCGTGATATAATTTAATTCCTATTTAAATTGCAATTTTTTTATCAAAATATTTACCAATTTATGTAAGCAACAAATATGTTTCAAAACTTTTATTGAATTTTGGATACATGCATCGTTGATATAAAGTGTTGGAATTAAATTATTGGCAAGTCAAATTTTTAATACTTGGTAACTATTTCTTTTTCTGGAAGAATGATAAATCTCTAGATTTAAATTGTTTTCTAATTTTATACCCAAATATCCGATTTGGTATTTTCCAAGACTCCTTTACTATTTAATAAAAGGATATGTATTGAGAATAGATATATCTATAAAAAAAGTAAAATATTGTAAACTAATGGCCTGGAAAATTATTTTTACTCCTAAAGGTTATTGAATTAGTACCTAACTTAGATATAAACTATATAATTACACTGATTTTCAATTCTTATGTAAAACAGTAACTAAATGATCTCAATATTTGAAAATGTCATACGTATTCCAATATTATAAATATTATAAATACAACATTTCATTAACATATTATTAGATAACAAGTATTATACTATTATCTACGTACTCCGATACCAACTATTTACTTTTACACATACTCGTACTTGTGTCCCATCCACTATCTGATGCCCGCCGAGCACTAAATTGTTTTCTCGTTCCAAACGAAACAAGAGCAACTTGCTGCAACACATCTCCCGTTAATATTTTATTCAATGTGCGAGACCTCTCGAGTTTGTCCGTTTATATCGCAGTGAATATAGTTGAGCTTAGTTAATGCTTTTGTGTATTCTCTTTGTGAGAGCACGGAAGTGACGTTTCAGTCAGTTTAATGTTTTTGCTCACGGATTATTTACGTAAATATTGATTGTTGGTAACAAATTGTGTGAAACCTGCATGAATTTTTTTTTGGAGTAAACATTGGAAATACAGAACGTGAATTGTTCAAGAATGGCACGAGAAAAGAAGACGTGAAATTGTGAGGAATGAGCGGAATGTGGATGATACAATTAATGGCGCTCTTATGAAAGCAGTAATGATACTAAATAAAACGACAGTGGCTTTTGGATGTGACGTATTTTTATAATCCAAGAATTTTATCATAATTATTAATAACCGTACGACAAGAACAATGAAAAAAGAAGAATGTGGTTAAAATAAAGAAAAAATGTGTATCGACCCAACGCTACTGTTTATCTTACCTATTTGTAATATAATATGAAAATTTAGTTATTTAGTTTATCGTCTATAAACAGAGGTTAGAGTTGAATTAATGACAAAATAATGAATGTAAGAATGATGTAACATATTGCATGTACACATAGATGAATAAAATATGTTTTTGTGAATGTTAATGTGAACTACAAGTATTTACCAATTAACTAAACTTTGTTGAGAATATTCATGACCGAGAAACCGTTCCAGCTTTATGTAATTTTTGATATTGAACAGTCTAAAACAGAGGCAATATATAGCTATAACAATTTCTAAATATAAATCTCAACATTTCATTTTTTTTTGTCTATGCATGCATATGGTTTATCTTTCCCACCATCGCATTTGCAATATGAGAAAACATACGCGATAAAAGATGCGCAAGCATGTGTACGTGTGTTTGTGTGTTTGTATATGTGCGTGCGTGCGTTCATGAGTGCGTGCGTTCATGAGTGCGTGCGTGCGTGCGTGCGTGCGTGCATGCAGGCGTGCGTGCATCCGTGCATGCGAGCGAGTGTGCATGTGTGCGTTGAGGATATATCAGGCGTCGGCATGTATGATGTCAATAAATTAAAAATATGTGTACCAGAATTTCGAAATGATAGAAGGATGTTTAAAATGTACGTATAAAATACATTATTATGAGAAATGCGCAAACTTACGCTTTGATTATTAAATATTTGAGAAGCTGTTCACTGTTTAGCAAACGAAAACCTATAAAAAATATTCTCTCTAAATAAATACTCTCTCCACAGAGAGCAGAGCAAACGAACAATGGAGCAGTATCGGTTACTATGCAGTTGATTTTTGCTTGGTTTGTCCTCCCGATATGTCGCGGAGCAGCGTAGTAGCATAATTCTGTATGTGATATTTTCCTTTTCTTTTTACCACGCAGTTTTCTGCAGAGGGATAACTTTTCAGAAAATTTATATTTAATTATTATAGCTGTCGGAGATTAATATCCTTAGTGGCAGCAGCATTTGCGGTTTTCGAGACTCATCTCCCAAACTTGTTAAATGACAGTAAACGTGGATTAGATAAAAATGTCGATACTTTTGTCAGAGCATTTGGAAAAAATTATTTTTGTTGTTATTTTCTTCACATAACAAGGAAATATTTGTGGAAAGTTTTATTGGGGAATGGAAATGACGATTCACACACATTTTCTATATATGTTTGCTTTTGATCCTATTAGCATATACGGATAATTGTCCAATCTACTGACGACGAATAGAAGCCGTCTATGAAAAGCATTTACCGGTAGTGTATTTACTCGAGCAGGCCGTCAATTGCTTCTTAATTTTCAGTTGTCACTTTTTCAACAATTCGTACAGCTCTCTTCACATACTACAATCAAAACTAGAACATATAGCAAGTACCAGAAGATGAGGAATGTTCAATAAGAGGCTTCACGTTGTGTTTTGGAATGATCGTTCAAGAATAAGAAAGCGTATTGATAAAAAATGTTTATATTTGAAATAAAATTAAGAAACACGCTTTTGTAACAATATCTCTAATATATAGATAATCTAAATATATAGATTTTGGTCCAGAACGAAATGATGCTTTACAACTCTGTACCGCCTAATTTTTTGAAAAAGTTTAAAATAAGAATAAAGTGATTGAGAAAAAAATTAACTTTAATATGAAAACAGCGTGGGTGCTCTCGAGATACATTTTCATGATGACTCATCTTGCAAATAGCTAGCGATAAAAAAATTACGACAACCGATATCAAACACACCACAGTTTTTACTGCATTTTTTTACTCTATTGTCATCGATTCTTCCAACGTGTGCAAAATTTTAAATAATTATGACGTCTAAAAGTGGGTGAAAATTTAATTTAAAGATTCCAATGCCTACATACATGCAAGTGAAGCTAATAAAACCGCGTTAGAATATTTCCAAGTTTTGAATTTCAACTTTTAAATTTGATGTTATTTTCAAATTTTTAACTTTTGAATACTTTCCGTATACATATTTGATTTATTAAAGGGAATCTAATATTAAACAATTTATATTTCTCGGTCTAATTGTAAGAATTTATTTAACATGGAAACTGCTGAAGCTATTGACATGAGTTTTACATACATTTTACTAACCGTGGAAACAATTTAATTTCTGTTTCATCGTGATGTCCTGATACAGTTCTGAAATTATCATGACGGAAAGATTACCTAGAAATTTAATAAAATCTTCGCTATATGGATAGCGGAAAGTGACAGCCTATTGGATACGAGGGAATGGGCATGACAAGAACCGGGGGAGGGGGCGCAAGTCGACCCGTGCTTGATTTAAACTGAACTAATTATTTGACTTCAATATGAGATTATAAAACAAAATAATTAATCAATCTACAATATGAGAAATTAAAGTAACTCATTTGAATTTCGGAATTCCATGCGGATAAAGTTGCAGGGCATCGCTAGTATATTACAATAAAATATTTTTAACAAAAAAGAATCGACTTTAAGAAAATGTAGGTACTAAAAAGTAAAAAGTAATTAATTCAAAATAGGCACCTCTGTATGTATATTGTACGTTTCCTATAAAAAACCAAATTACTTATTTTTTATATTTAGTTGTTAAGAGTGTTAATTATCACACTATACCCAACATTCCAATATTATTTTTTTTAGAATATTGTGTATTTATTAAAAGTCGCGGGAAAAAGCTAGTATGTGAACGATTTCCTCTTTGTCTAAAGTTGATTATCAATAGCACACAAAAGCGAAGCGATAATAGTAAGCACGAGTTACTATTATCATTATAATAGTAACTCGTGGTTACTATTATGCTTCGCTTTTTAGTAAGCTGTTAACCGTTGGGGCGTTCCCTTTTCTATATCCGAAGTCCAACATCAGATCGTGATCAGATTGAATCACGACAGATTTACTACCATCCGTTAAGTAGAACCATTGTTCATTTCCAAAACTCATCATGAGACCCTGACTTTGCTTTTTGGTATAGTTATTTAGCAAAGTAACAACAGCCAGTATCAAATATCTTGAATCACATTTGATTTACTACCATCCGTTAAGCAGTCCTCTTTTTTATTTCCGGACGTCATCATTAGATTATCACTCTATTTATACCTCTATCCAGAAATGAACCACCTCTTTCGAGAAATCTCGGAAAAATTGGCGTAGATATATACAAAAAGAAAACGAGTTAAGACTCTCTATTTTTTGAAGCCGGCTGGAAATAGTAAAAATGAAGTTAAATAAAATAATAAATTATACGAGTATAATGAACTATTATTCATCATCATTTGATACACATGGCGGAATTCTAAAAAAATCCAATGTTTTACGACCGATTTTAATTACTTATAATCCTGGGATATTCTCTGAAATCGAAATTATGAAGTTAAGTTTATTAATAAATCGACCAAATGTGTGGCTGAACACGCAAAAAGTGTTTTCAGATATAATTTTACTCGAAATTTCTTATCAAGTTTGTATAATGAGTGTTGAAAAAATAGATGTGACATATTACCACCATTTTAAAGTTTAATATTTTATTTTAAACGATTTGTTTAATTATCACTGGGCTCAATACAATGATAATGTCACGTCATGTAAAATCGGAAAAAAAATTGTTTCCGCTTAACATGTACGCAGAGGTGTATTCAATTTTTTTCTAACATTTGCTGCCTATCAACTGGGATATACGAAATATTTACCTGCAAAATTTCGTTCAATCTGTAAGGTCTAAAACTGGAAACACTGAAGACTGTGTAGGATGTGCGGTTAGTTTGTGAGCCTATGCAGATGGACAGACAGATGAAATTATAAGTATTACTCGTTTAACTACGAAACCTATAATACCCTTCATTTATACGAATATTTTCACTAGCTAATTTTTTTAATATTCATGTAAGAATTTAAGAAGGGTAAATAATGAATAGAATTTTTTTTATATTTTAAATAGCATGTCCTTGTTAAAAGTGCTTGTTATGAGGAACCCAATTTTTTTAAAATTTTGAATTGCATGTTTCATAAGAAATTCTAAAAAATATGTGAGGATGGAGCTTCCTCTCACCTCTCTATTTTCGAAACAACTAAATCAAAAATGAAAACAAAAGAGAATTAGTTTGAGAAGAAAATCTGAGTGGAAAATTAGAGGAAACGCGGTTATTCTAGAATTTATAATTTTTAATTTTCATGTTTGTGAACGATATAGTACACATAATATTTATTTTGTGGATAATTAATACTTGAAATACTGTAGTGTAGATTTACTCGTGTTTGGCAGATTTTTTATGTAAATGTATTTATCGCCACAGGTATTTTTGGTAAGCATTTTCTCGCTATTATAAAGGTATTAAATGATCACAATGGTACTTGTTATCTGTGTGTAAATAATCATAACATACTAATAACTAACGTATGATGAACTGAATCCAAAGCGTATCAAAGAGAGGCGAATAGTTTGCGAACTCACTTTCAGGAACCTCGACGTAAATCAATTTACCTCTTCTGAGGAGAGCGCGACTACTACGCGACGCTAATCTCGTCGCGAAATCTCGTGGGACCGCGGAGCCGCTTCTCCTACATCGACAGTTTGTCTTTGCTTGATATTTTTGATAGCGGACTCATATTCGTGTAGATTTATTTTATCCTTTTGGCTGAAATTTCCCTTTATTCTTGTATTCTTGTTAATATTGCTCCCTCTGGATAAATATTGCAGCGTAGAAATCGGAAAATATTTATCAATGTCGCTTGATCGAGGATTGCACTTTACGAATAATTTTTTTCTGTGACTTTACGAGCGTGTTTTAGAAATATAAAAAAAAATTGTTAAGAAATAAGCATAGATTTAGGCCAGTTACTTTATGAGTTAGGACATAGTTTATTAAGAAAGAACATTCATGTTTTTGTTTACCCGTCGCTATGTACATTAAAATTTACTTATTTAACGGGGTCGAGCGAAGTGAATCTCATTATAAAAAAATTGTTGGTGCAATCTTGTAATAAACTATAAGAAGTATTGAATATTTAGACTGAAAAATAAATGTCGTAATTAGTGACGACTTCTGTTTCATCAAAATTTATTAAACGATTATTTATCTCTTTCCATATAAAAGGTTGCATTTCTCTAAATTTTCTCGCACTAGAGGCAACAATAAAAGTTTTTGAATTATCAAAAACGTATTGAGGAACGTTCCTCAGATGTCCTCGAGGTCGCTAAGATGCTTTAATATGTTAAATCATTTGTAAACAATAGCTTGGGATGAACTGCTTTATATCAATAAAACGTTAATCCAAATCGATTACAAGTTTGTTGTCGAAAACCATAAAAAACAGATCATCGAAAGAAAATTTTCTCGTATTAATGTAACCTTGAAGTAATTTTTTCAAATTGCTGCCAGTTTGCAAAAACAAATGACAAATTCAAGCAACGTATCTCAATATATTACAAAAGAGTTCAATTTTCGAAATTTTAATTAATTTTTGATTTTCATTTTTATACATGATACCTATTTTTATACATGATATCCTAAAAACTTTCAGTGCTACCTTCATACTGATTAGGTATGCTGTAAATTATAGTCATCACCAAGATCGAGATTTTTCTGTTTATGATCATCACTTTAACGTGTCCGCGTCTGCGTTGACCGTAACATTTACCTCTTGTTAATAATTTGTTGCATCTCAGATCTTTCAAAAATTATTGTAGAAAAAGGTGTGGCTCGTTAGATAAATAACAGTTTTCATGTTAGGGTATCCACGTTTGCCTTGTATATTGGAGTGGGAATATACATGTATATACATATATATATATATTTATGTACATACACACAAACACACACACACATATATAATATATATGTATATATATATATATATATATATATATATATATATATATATATATATATATATATATATAAACCTAAGTTTAAAATCGATTTTAAAATTCTTTTACACGAAAACGCCGTTGAATAGCGTGAGTGTATAAAGATGAAGAAATAATAGTTTTTGAAGTAACTTCCAATACATTGAACGTGGAGATGAATTTTGTTCACAAATTCCATTAATCGGGTCAACACTGAAGAGGTTTTTTTAATACACAATCGAAAATGTTTAATACTTTCTGACACGGTGTCTTCTTATCGAGATATGAACCCCTGAATTTGTTCGCCATGTGTCCCTACCTCCTAACTATTTAAATAAGATTGTTAACATGAATTTTTTATTTTTACTATGCTAGCCAAAGACATACTATGCTTATAATATTGCAAAAAATAAATGTAATATTTATAAATAATAATTTATTGTGAATGTTTTGAAAGTGTTTTCTCTCACGAGCCATTTGTAAAAATCAGGATAGCTTCATGTTATTTACATTATTGTTTTTATAGTCTTTGATCACTTATTTATAGTTTATGTGTGTATTTATATTTTTGCTTATTACATTGGTGTATAATTAAACACTTGTTTAACTTAAAGTTTTCTTTAATTGTTTATTGACTATTCATTTACCCAGATAATTTTAACTAATCGTTTTAGTTTTTAGTCCTTAAAATTTGGAATAAGTGTGAGCTAAATAATCTACGATATTATGAAATACAAAAGGAATACTTTTTCGTTATGTTAGACTTAAAAGAAATCAACATTTGAGTTACCCAATGAGTAAGTTTACGCAGAATAAAATGATGAGAAACCACTAATCTCCTTATTGTGTCTCTTTTACTTATTGAGATAGCCAACTTTTAATTATTACAAAATTTATGGTGTTTTCTATATTTATTCTCTTCTAGATAGTGGTCCAACGCAAAATATAAATGAATTTTACCCAATTTTTATACCATTAAAATGTACATACTATACAATTTATAATAACTATTTTCATACCTCCCATAAATATATGTAAATATTGTAAATGTAAACTCTCTTCTGCGGAACCATTACTTCGTGAGGACCACCATCATCCTACTTTCCTCCTCATAATAGATTGCTGTCCAGAGGTCACGATGAAAAAGGCTGACAACTCAAAATACAATTTCCGCAAGTGCGACTATACTGCAATCAATAAAGCGCTAGAATCCATAAACTGGGAAAAGGAGTTCCACCAGCTTTCAGCCACCTGCGCTGTGGATAGATTTTATATTATTATTTTTGATATTATTAATAAATTAGTTACAAAGAAACCACAAAAATCCAGGAAACATTCAACTTGGTACACTCCTAAATTGATACAGGTAAGTAAACGTAAAGAAAAATTCTGGGTAAAATGGAAATTATACGGTAACTTCTCCGATTACTTAAATTTCTCTAAATTAAGAAGTAAATTTAAGAAAATATCCCGGTATTGTTTTCATGACTACGTCCACAATACAGAGAAACTTATTAATAACAACGTAAAAGTTTTCTGGTCATACGTGTCATCACTAAAGAAGTCAGAATACCCATCGTCGATGAATTTCGAAGGTTATGAATCGAATGACATTCAAATGATATGCCAAATGTTTTCTGAGTTCTTCAAATCTACCTTTGAACGGAACCCACCTCTAGATCCAAATAATATTTGTGAATCCTTCGAACAAAACCTACCTCCTCATCACAATTTAGCACTTCAGATGGATATTAATATCACCTCCATCCGCTTCCAAAGACATGAAATAACTAATGCCCTCAAGAAAATCAATCCCAATAAGGGAGCAGGTCCAGACAACATTGAACCTATATTTCTTAAAAACACACACGATACGATTTCTTCTCCACTCACTATAATATTTAACATATGTATCGCGCAGGGTAAGTTTCCAGGGTGCTGGAAAGATGCACATATAATACCAGTATATAAATCTGGGAGTAAACAATCTGTCGAAAATTATCGGCCTATATCCAATTTGTCAGCAGTGTCTAAGGTATTTGAAAAAGTGGTTCACAATAGGATTTATTCGACATTGCATCGGCATATTATTGAGGAGCAGCATGGATTCGTACGGAACCGGTCAACATTAACCAACCTGTTATTGTACACGCAATATCTCTTTAAATCTATGGATTGCAGGACACAGGTTGATTCCATCTACACAAATTTTAAAAAAGCTTTCGACAAGGTTGATCATCTCATCTTGCTGAAAAAACTCTCTTTTAACGGTATAAAGGGCAATTTACTTCGTTGGTTCGTCTCCTATCTCAGCAACAGGCAACAAGCAGTAAAAATTAACGGTTTTATATCACCTTATGTTCCCGTGACTTCAGGGGTACCTCAAGGTTCCATATTGGGTTCCTTTTTGTGTATCATCTTTATAAATGACATCAGCAATTGTTTTAAACACGGCAAGTTCCTGTTATATGCTGACGACCTAAAGATTTTCTCCAAAATAAGAGATTCTTCCGATCATTCGAAGTTACAAGAAGATCTTAAAATACTAGAGTAAGACTTAAGACTGCGTATTGCAGAATAAACAAGATACAATTAAGTCACAGTAAGTGTAAATCGATCACCTTTTCTAAAAATAAGACAATCTATTTTCATACCTATGACATAGGTGGTCATTCTTTGGAATCTGTTAATTGCATACGTGACCTTGGTGTAATGTTTGATCAAAAGCTACATTTTGATGTTCACGTAAAGCAGATCACATCGCAAGCTTATGCTTTGCTAGGCTTTGTCTTACGAACTACCAAACCCTTTAAGCAAATGAGAACGTATCGCATCCTCTACACAAGTCTTGTGCGATTTCAACTTGAATATACTGTTGCCGTCTGGAATCCTTACTATCTTACATATTCTGATATGAACGAAAGAGTGCAAAAACGATTTATACGTACATTGCAATATCGCTTCAATACACCCAAAATAGACTATTATAATGCATTGTATACATTCAAATACCGTACTCTCCACGAAATGCGTATCGAACTCGGAGCAATTGCACTTTATAATATTTGCCATAGTCGTTATGATTGCGCCAATATAGTGAATCAGTTGCAGTTTCGTGTGCCAGGGAGAGCGACCCGTAGCATCGCACTGTTCCATCTACCTACCGCTCGCACTAATGCTGGTGCTCGTGTACCACTACACAGGCTTTATGATGATTGCGACGGAAAATTTCATTCTCTAGATATATTTGCCAGCTTAGTACTTCAATACAAACAGTCAGTTAAACGGATACTATACAACCATTAGTCCTATGAAAGCATTGACACTACATTTTCATTTATTCAAATCGACGTGATATTCTGTTTTTTTTTTCCTTTTTATTTAATCGATATTATTATAAGTGGGATAGTGATTACTATTAATTCTGTTAATGATAACTGTTACAGTGAACTTTAAATAAAAGGCTGATTTCAATAATTTCAATAGTTATTGCTTGATTGTTAACAATATTACTTTATTAAAATTTAATTTGATATTTTATAAAATTTCTGAATATTTAATGTATCATGGAAATATCTAGAAAAGACTGAGGATATATGTATGTAGAATATTACTTTCACGTGGGAATGTTAGGATATAAGTTAACCTTATTGTCAAAAAACTCTTATTTTGTATTTCACTATGACTTGTATCTGTTTTTTCTCCATAGGTGATAAATAAATAAAGTATTTCCAATTTTTTACATTCTTGCAAAGTCTACAAATATATTTGGTATTTATCTATGGCGTTTTAAATGTTGTTATTTAAAAATTAAATTCGTATATTTCGACTCCCTTCAATTAAATTTACTGCTCAACTCACATACACAACGTGGAAAAAACATTTATATAATTTATGTCTATTAGGCTTCATCGAACATTATATTTTTGCTTGAAAACGTGAAAACAAACAAGTAGCAAGGTACAAAACTTTTCTGTTTGTAATATTTGTTTGGTTGTTCTAAATTCCAACGCCTTGTTTGTAAGTGGGAATAGGAATGATTATGAAAAAAAGGAAATTATGTCCAAAATTACGTAATTTGTAGCGGATAAACAACTGCGTGAAGAATATGTTCAGGCTGTTGGTTTTGCTTTCATTTATCATTCATATATGGATATTAAAGTCAAATGATTATTTTTATTTATTTTCACCACTTTTAAAATGGTACTATTAAGTCCATCAGCATTTTTTTAAAAGTATGTTTCTATCACTCCTGTAAAACTATAAATGAGAGACAGTAATTTTTCAGGATAGCTATGATGATCCATTATTCTCTATTTGCTTTAGTGGAAGCAGATTGATGAATATAACGAGTTCTAGTATCGCTTGTATTGAATAAGTGATTTCAGCTTCCTGCGTGCTATCCACTAGCCTGGTTCTTTCAATTGAAAACCAATATTTGATACTTATCTTTTGTTACAGTTACCAAATGAAAACTAAACTGTCACGTGTCTACGACCAGAACGTGACCGTAAAAGTTGATAGAGAGTTATTCCGACCAAAGAGGTTATATCATTTTGTTCTTTTTTTCCTTCGAATTAATTAACGCCGTTATCTTACGTTATATTGTCTTTATTTATCTTCTTCGGTTCAGTTTTATTTATTGATTCGATATTTTTAAAAGGCATGAACAAAGAAAACTGTGAAGTACCAAAGGAAATCTCGCTGTGATGGCCCCGTAGAGAAACACGCACGTACAAACGTTAAAGGATATCGTACTTGTATTAAGTTGTTTATAAATATTAATATTATTTTCCTCCTTCAATACCGGGCCTGTTTTTTTGTTGCCTGGTATTCACAGTCTCGAAAATATCCGGACTTTTAATTCTATAATTTTCAGAATTTCATGGTCTGATTATGATTTTATATTTTTTACATGTTTTTGTAAATATTTTCAGAAATATATCTGGAATTATCGTTCATAAAATTGTGAAAAAAATAGTTTTGGAATCTAAAAAACCCGTCGTCTTTTGAATACCCCACAGACTGGGAGCAACAACGTTTCATATGCCAAATTTGACCCTACCCCTAAAATTCTTAAACATTTTTTTAGTATCATGCTTTTGCAAATATGCATAATAGTAAGCTTGACAAATTGATAAATTTTAATTTTTTACATAACGAAGTGTTGGATAAAAAGTGCTGTCATAGGTGGATTATGGGAATTTTGGTTGTATCTTTTGAGGCCGAGAAAAAAAAATCAGTTTCACTTCATTTTTGCGTTAACTTTAAGAGAAAGTTAGACCTCTTAGGATTCTAATAGTATAATTGCTGTAGTCTATTGACTTAGGAATTAGAGAGTATTTACATAATATTTTATTGTCAATATTTACAATGTTTCAGTTGTCGAGTGAATTTATAGATTCCTCTAATTCTTAAATACATTTGGTGGTATTAGTAAAAAAATGTATTGTAGACCAGCTAGTATAACAGAGGAATGAAACCTCTAATTTTGATTAGTTGCTTGGTTTATGAAAAGAGATTTTGATAATTAAAAAAGAAAAATGACGATTTCATAACGTTATAATTGTTAAAACAGGTTAGAGATAACATCAAAAACTGACATTAATGACATTTATTCCTATATTTTACTCGCTTTATAATGTTTAACCCAAATTTTCCTAAATATTTATTTTTTTAATTGACAAAAAAAATATCAAACAGTCGAATCAATATAGTCGCAGGCACTGACACAAAAACCATTCCAGTGATGTCAGTGGCCAATTTCAAGAAATAGAATATTCATTCGAACTAAACGGTCCCCAAATCTCTGGGCGTCGACAAACCTCAAGCCTCAACCAAACCTCAACCCAAAAGCTTTACAAACAAAAATAATGTAACAAACGAATAGATAATGAAAAACGTTCTTGTATTTCGATTTGCATAAACTTTTAAAGCTTAAAACAACGTTTTCAGTGCTCTAGTAAATGTTCATAATGCCATTTTAAAAGCTTATTTGTCGTGATGATGCGACTCGTGAAAACTAATTGATTTCCTATTTGAAAGCACGAAAAACTAGCCTTTGTTAAGAAAATGTACGTACAGTTATTATAAATATTTGAAATATTTCAAAATAATATAATTTTTGCGTCGAATGAGCGCCATTATTTCCATTTGAAAACCACTAAGGTAAGTGTAGGCATATCTAGGCTAAAATCCAAAAAGGATCCTTGATGGTGCGGTGGTGGGTAAAAAGAAGCAAGTATATAAAAGATGTGTCTTGCAAACTGCTAACCCGGAACGAGGATATAAATAAAAAGTGGCAAGAATACTACTAAGAACTACTAAATAAGGAGTTTCCGCATGAACTACTAAACCCAATTCCCCCACCGGAAGGCTCTATTAAAGAAATCTCGACGCCTGAGGCGAGGAAAGACTTACCCAAAATGAAAAATAAAGAGGTAATTGGGATTGAAGGGATACCAGTGGAGGTGTGGATAGGAGCTGGGACCACCGGAGAGGCCTGGCTATCAAACCTTTTCAATATAATTGTGACTAATGTTATGTGATGCTAGAATGCCCATCAAACTCAAAGGTCAAGTATACAAGCAAGCAGTGTGACCAGGGTTGATGTATGGGTCGGACTACTGGCCGATAGGAAAGGTGGACAAACAAAATATGCACGTTACAGAAATGGAAATGCTGCGTCGGGCCGGGGGAGTTACAAGACTGGATAGAATTAAAAATGAGTCGATTCTATATGTCGAGAGATTAATTATAGCTTATAGCTACTAGCTATATGGTGGCAAATGAGGATGCGGAAAATATTACAATTTTGGCCACTGCTGTATCTTCAGTCTATTATTTTTAAAGTTGAATTAACTAAACCTGAATTTACATAAAATTTACTACCTGGAGTTATTGCTAAAATGGCTATAAAAAGATTTGTAGTTAATGCGTATTTATTTTTATCACTTCGTGAATTATAAGTTTCAGGTTCTTGTCTTGAACTATCGATGGTGCGTGACGATGCGCGTCATCTTGAATATTCCATGGGAGAATGCGAAGAGAAATAAGACATAATGTCTTATAGTATCCTTCCAAATACTATCAACGAACTTCAACCCCTAGCTAATATCTATATTGATTGTTATTAGTTATTATAATTGTGGTTATGAAATGTTATTAATGAATATCTGAAAAAACTTTGAATAAAGCTAGCTTTAAAATAATGTTTTTTAAAATGTGGCCAAAATATATTTGCTATAAAATATACAGCGGCTGTAGAATATTTCCCTTCTACCTTGAAGCTATTTCGGAGACAGCATATAAACTTGCATTTCTTGCAGAAATAACTGAAATTGTACATGTATTTGGACCGCGGTTTGATATATCACAATCCGAATTTGTAAAGTCTATTACCCATTCTATTATCTCAGAAGCAGAAGAAAAAATGTGCTATTCTAAAGCCAAAATTATTTTATAATTATTAGTAAATACGTGATGAATAAGTACGTGCCAGTTTTAGTTAGGACGAGAAAATGTCCGCCGAAGATGTTTTGTGAATCGACTCCTTGTACGCCATGAAAATTGCCCATCCAATATTTTTTTCTACAACTAAATTTAGTTGAATTGATTCTCGAAAAATATATATATGAAAATAAAGCGTCAAGCAGAATCAATTTGTTTCCGACTATACGAGAAAGAGAATAGTTTACTGGGTGAGAGTCGAACATAGAATAATAGGCAATGAGAACAAAAGTTCAAATCATTTATTGATCGACGGATGATATTTTGCATTCTAATACAGGTTATAGTTTTTTCACTTTATTTTTGATTTCAATTTTAGATGTTGTTCTACTCGAAACAAACTTTATATTGAAATTTCAGGAATTTCATTACATGAAATTCTATCAATACAATTGATAAGGAAAATCTCATAAATTGTACATGAACTTGAATATTTTATTTTTTATATTGTCTAAGTAGTGACTACTTTTATTGCTTAAATAAGACAAAACACTGGTTATTTCGTTTTATATCCTTCATTAACACCACGACAGTTTAATGCATTATTTCACAAGGAACCAAAAAGCTATAAATCATGAAGCAATTAATTCAGGAATATTATAATAAGAATATACAATTATTGCTATATTTTCTTGAGGTTAGCATTTTTGATGACTGAAATTATACTTTAAAAACGGTCAATTATAGTCTAAAAATCCATTTTTTTACAAGATAATTTGTTCACGAAAAAGAAATTTTTTTAAGGTAATGTTTGAATTTTATCTGACAGAAATGCTAATTTATGTTACAGAAACCGATAATTCCGACAGCATTCAGTCAACGTATCTATATTTTATTATTTGTTAATTAGACTGAAATGAGAAAAATCTCAGAGGCCATTTAATTAAAGGACACGAAATATTGCGTATCATGTCATTAACTCTATTACGCTACGGCTAATTAACGGTCAGGACTAGGTCGTGAAATGGAATTCAAATAATGTTGATAGATATATTTTTAATGAACCCAATTACGCATTGTCTAGCATTTAAAGAAATAATTTTAACGTCTTGCCCTCTGCTGACGGGAATCGTGTGCAATCAGTATACATAAAATAAACAGCGACCGTCGTATGCAATATTACTCTATCTGTAGTATATCACAAAATTACTATATCATCTTTATCTTCAGGTATATATGTATTTATCTTTCGATTCTGACTGTTACATCACATTTATGAAAACTGTAATATATTTTCTAATTGGTCACTAAATGTTTATGCAAATTTGTTCTTAATCGATAATATTTATATTCTAAAGATTTCAAACAATCTTTTGTCGATCAACGTCCGGATATGACGTTTCTTTAAACATTTTCTTTAATCTTATAATACTCGCAAGTGCTATTTCACAGATCGGAATTCTCATTGCCACTAAACATATTTAATATTTTTTGAATAAAAAGATGTAACGTATGAAAATATTAGGCAACAAATTACATAAAATATGTTAGGTATTGTGTTTTTGTCCAATTCATTATTAGATCTGTTTATTCCAAAGCTTCAACATTCAGCTTATTCTTGATAAAGCTAATTTAAACAGAATAAATAATTATTATTACAGAAATATTTTAAAGATACTGAAACAATACTATTAAAATTGTATGGTTAAATTCATCCTTATATTAAGAGCATCAGATATTACGTAAAATACAATATCTAATGGTTATTGTATTGTCCCGAATAATATAAAAATTTCATTTAAACTACATCAGAATGGGAATCAAATTAAAGGTCCGAATAAGAAAATTACAATGGTAAGTATTATATTTTTCTGGAATTTACGCGGCACCAGTAAACTGAGAAAATAGACAAAACCTTTAATCTTACGAGATAGACTTGAATGTGTTTTTCGTGAGTAAATAATCCGAAAAGAATTTCCACTGTTATCCGTTAAGGCAAAAAAAGGATTTTAATACTCTTTTCGTAGTGGATATGGCGGGTAATAAAGTTGTCCTCGGTTTCGTAGAGGAACCGTGTTGTTAAGGAAAAAAAAGGACTACCCGCCAAAAAGTTTTAAATAAAATAAACGTTAAAAAAACTGAAATATGAAATAAAAATGATAAGTTTTTAAAAGAAAGTTTTACGTGATATAATATTCCTCACATTAATGTTGTTTTTCATAGTCGAAGGTCTGAGTGCCATGCACAATCTAAAATAAAAAAATAGAACTTTAACTATAGAAAAAAATATAATGTGATAAATTCCAGTAAAAGTGATATCTAGAGATTTTCGTACAACCAAAATTCTATTCGGTTACTACGATGTCCATAGCGTGACACATATACTTGTGGACGCCACATATCAATTGATTTCAGCAGAACGAACCTTGGCTATTTTTGACAATTATTATTATTTTGATAACGATGATTACTCACAACTTTTTAATAGGAGTTAAATACTTAGTATTTTTATAATCGGATCGTTACCCTCTATATATCCTTCAGTTGGAAAATATTAAACTACAAAATAAAGTGCAATGTAAACCTACTACCCCCTCCCCCCCTCTGCCCACTAATTTGGAGATATGTGAAAAAATCTAGATTTTAATTAGAATTCTAGTTTCAAATTTTTTTTAAAAAACTTGCTTCCACAATTTCAAGATATGTAGACAAACCCAAAACCTACTTCACACATCTCGCGTCATGCACTTGGCCGATTTTGGTTTTATTGTTATGAAAATTATCGGTAAATGTGTGCGACATCATATTTTTTCGTACTAAGTAATTATATTACGAATATGTAAAAATTATAAATAAATTTATCTGTTACAAAATACTAGACTGTTTATATATAATACTAGGCTTGTCGGGTAGTTCATTTGGAAGTACGCTATCTAAACCCTTAATGTAAAGTATTAATTTTTTTTGTTTGTTAGTTTTTTGTTGTTTAGATTTTCAGGACGGTTTGTCTATATAAAATCAAAGATATTGAAAACTTTCTTTATACGTTATATAAGCTTAGGACTGTCTGCTAGAGAAAATATGCCTGTTAATTAAAATGGAGGAGGAGGAGGATATAAGATAATTATATATTTAAAGCTGGCGCATTTTTAAGTTGTCAATTGCAATGTATAAGTTAATTAATTGATATCTACAGTCTCTGTTAAAAGTAGTTATCACTGTTTAATCACCATAGATATATTTATGCGTTGTTGGCTTTTCACTTACTTAAATTAAACTATACAAAAAGTTACAAAAAATGAAATCTAATTGTTATTTTATGAAATGCAGAAAGAAAATCTAAAAATCACAAGAAAATATAAACATATTTTTAGTCAAAGTTAATTCAATTTTCATACCAAACTTTGATTATTAAGAGTTTGGGAAAACTGTTTTAACTTTCTTCATATCCTTATCATTTCTGTTCTCATAAAATCTCGTGTTACGGGTCTTGTAAAACTATGAAAAAATATATGCGTTAATATTGATATACATGCGAGTTTAGACAGACTGGAGAGTACCTAGCATGAAGCAAGCATAAAGTTTGAGTACATCGAATAATAACTTGTCCATGAATAAACAATTCACAAATATTTTCGTATTAAGTGGAACGTTTTCTATTTCATTCTTTGCTAATGAGTAATTTATCCAACCAGCGGGACAGTTTGCGTATATTCGTAATCGTTTTGTTTCTTGTGCGCGGGTAGGAGACGAGTCACTTGCATATTTTGTAACATGTATGTGCCGAATGTCATACGATGGTATGTCCATTCAACGTAATCTTTTTGTTTCTTGTGCGCCAGTAGGAGACGAGTCACTTGCATATTTTGTAACATGTATGTGCCGAATGTCATACGCTGGTATGTCAATTCAACGTAATCGTTTTGTTTCTTGTGGGCGGGTAGGAGACGAGTCACTTGCATATTTTGTAACATATAACTGCCGAATATCATACGCTGGTCTGTCCATTCAGCGTAATCGTTTTATTTCTTGTGCGCGGGTAGGAGACGAGTCACTTGCATATTTTGTAACATGTATATGCCGAATGTCATACGATGGTATGTCCATTCAACGTAATCGTTTTGTTTCTTGTGCGCGGGTAGGAGACGACTCACTTGCATATTTCGTAACATGTATGCGCTGAATGTCATACGCTGGTATGTCCATTCAACGTAAACGTGTCGTACTCCTACATTTTACAGTATATGTGCACCGCCTCACCTCTAATTAACATCACTTGAGAGTGCTGGTCAAAAATATATCTTTACCTGAATTTATCAGTCACGCTTAAAAATTAATGAAATATGTTACGATTTGTTACATACTTTCTTCATTTTTAATCTACAAAAAATATTTAAATCTTCTATCGAGGAAAACATGATTTTTATTTTTCTTGCATATTTCAAAAATAATAATGAAATAGTAATAAAATGATGACGATGTAGCTAAACCTGTAGGTTTAAAACTTTCTTCGAATTATGGAAAATGTGTAAAATAGGTTTTATGTCCAAATGTATTCCGCTTGTGTTTTCACTTACATCCGTGCATTAGCAAGTTGAATATAAAAAAACTTACACTTTCAGTTCAGAGTTCACGAAACAGACTAAATTAATGTTATTTTTTCAATATAAGATCACCTAAGCACGACGATCAGTGAATATTTTTTCATCGGCGAAATTTTAAATTCAAATATTAAAAAATTGGCGCAAAACAGTTTAATAAAATCATCCGTATACTTTCCATACCTTTTCTTTTCAGCTTATCTCTAGTAATATTATAAATCTGGAACTATTTCTGTTTTTTACATAATAACTTTACAAGCAGGCAGTAAATCGCAAGCAAGTTTAACGCGTGTATAGTTTTTGTGAAGGAGTAACACAGATTTGGTGTTATTTGATAAAATGCTGGTAATACAATGAAAAGTGTTAATTTCTCAATAAACGCTTAAACAACAAGATGGGTTTATACACGACTTGCTACAACTATTACTTACGATTTAAGTTACCATATTAATCCGAGAAATAGCTGTAGTTCTTTCCAGTCAATAATAAACATTTCTAATACAACATCTCAACAGATGACGCGACCCTTATATTAAATCTATTCATTATGTTTCTCAAAGCCGCAACAATTAAATTGCGTCACCTTAACGAAAATCGGGGCGGACAAAGTCGCGAGCAAAAGTTAGTAATTTGTCGCATTTTGATAAAAACAGTCTATTCAATATTAACCAAAAATTTTCAAATTTAATTTATGTTAAGTTAAAGAAGGAAAAATCTGAAATATTCCGGTATTTACTTCGAAAATTAAAAATAGTCAAGCTAAATAGTCCAGTCCAATATTTGTAAACCGTATATTTCATAACAGTATTATTTTTAAAATAATTAGGTTTAGTAACTTCAGAACAAAAACGAAACTCTTATGAAATCACTTGTGTTATTCATCTTCCTGTTGAGCCGTTTTCCTCAAAAATAGTTTCAACTAGAAAAATGAAATTGGCTTAGAAATAAAGCACACACAAATATTTCAATAATACTTAAAACATTTATATAAAACGTTTATTGGGACCAGGTACATATTAAAATTTTTCGATTTCTCTTGTATGGAGTGTTAACTAAAAGTGACTATTATAAAGATTTCAAAATTATTTAATTTCAAAATTTTGTGTAAGACAGTTTCATAAATATTATTGAAAATGTCTATAAAAATATATATCCCACACTCTTGATTTCCGAAACCGCTACAGTCAAAATTATGAAAAAAATCGCGTTGATTAAATTTATTTGAAGTTTACTGAAAAACTAGGGCAATGATTTTAAATATTATAATTTGTAAAAATGAACGATAATTATACGCCTGCTAAAATATATACCAGGCGATAAATTTACATGGTGAGAAATAATACCAACATTTGTAAATAGTTCAATAGCGACACTATGTACCCTTAAACATTTACATGCGCCTTAATGTGTACCGAATCCTCCTTATGCTAGTTCATCTCGTTCATCTCGTCGAGCTTTAACAATTTAAAGCCATTTCTATTCTCTCTCTAAGAAACGTCACGCATCACCAATTTTAGAGATGTGTTTTACGTGGTACTTAGAGAATAAAATGCTTATCGGTAGGTATGTTCATACCCTTCATTCCCCTTCTGCAAGTCATCTGTTTCCTTATTATAAAATATTTCAAAGCTATGTTAAATACAAATACAATCTGCTAATCGCCAATGGTTTCACGCGCGAAACGAAAGCTTTTGTCAGAATCCACGTTACAGAATGAATGTCATACAGAAATAGCACACGACGTACGCCACAGAAATGATAAAATTACAATATACCATTGTCTATGCTCTTTGTTACGTCATTCCTTCAGTCTCGTTATATTGTCTCTGACTGTTCATAAATACCGTTTTATAATATATGATTATAGTACAGGGCACAGGAAAAACCGTGCAGGATTAGTGCAGGGAAAACCTTGTGAAATAATGACCTGGTGAAATAAAGTACTATTTTCGGTTTAATGCTCGTATTAAATTTCAAAATGCGTACGTATAAAATTAGCTAGTATTATATATGTTTGCATTTGTTGACGAATTCATATGATTTTACTTTTTATTCGTTTTACAAAAGAACTCAATATGTTGTTTTGAGATATAATGAGAGATATAATATATTGTTTTGACAATAATAAAAATGATTTTTTTAAAGTTTTAAATAACATATCAATTTCCCACTAATTTGGAATATTTTAATATAACTCGAGGATCCGATTAAATTTATTAGGGTTTTGTAAAGAAACGAGGAATTCTTAAACCCTTGCAATGTTAGTTCGTCAATTCGTCTGTCGCAGCCTTACAGTTCTATAATTTTGAACTTATGTATAAAATAATATTTTAGAGAAAGAGATCTCAATTAAAACAAGCAAAATATAAAAACGATAGTTATGTGAGGTGATATATAAAATTTGGGTGCAATTTTGTTGTGTGCTCCATCGAACGTAATACCATTGGATAGATATTTCAAAATGAAATTGAATTGCTATTTACCATTTTTAATAACTTCAAATCCTCTTTGCGAAATATTAAATTTCAAAGCAATATGCAGTGTATCTCAACCCTTTTTTCAACCCTGAATTTCGTAAATCTGAAAAATTCTAGCATTTCATTAGAACTTTTAATTAAAATTGTTTCGGTACATATATTAAAAATTGTTTCCACAGGTCTACCATTATTAATCATTGCATTAAAAATTTAAATATGTATGGATAATTGTCAATAATATTTAAAACTTTTATCGGTGTTTCATTTTATTTTATTTATCATTTTTTACGTTCAATCCTATTTACCTAGTTTAGCTCCATGATTAAATATTCAACATAATGCATGTTGCTGTCAAAAAAATGTTCATTTGCAAATGGCTGTAGAATTTTGCTAAATTGACACAATCATATCGAACTATATTGTACATTTTGCGTTTTTTTTCTTAATAAGAAATGCTATATTCACTTCCTTTTTTTTCTTAATAAGAAATGCTAAATTAATTTGATAAATACATTTTCTGTCTGTCTTTCATTTCAGTAGAGTTAGCAAGAAATATAATATATATGAATAGTTATTCATTCACTTTTCGTACTGATGTACATTTTCCATAATCTTTAGACGTCGAATTTTGCCAAAAAATATCTTGATACAGATAGACATTATTAAAGTGAAACTTATTTTGCCGCAAGTACAGTAAAATTTTTAAGATCGCAATGTTTTTTCTGCAGCTTTTTTGTGATGTCAAGATGTAACGAATCTATCATAAGAAGAAGGGAGACATATTTACATGAAATCTTGAATAGTCACGTTGAAACAAGAAAAAAATAAATAATAAACTTTCGTGACTAATTCCTTTTTGAACCAAATTTTCCATAAAACTTAATAATAATTAAATAGAATTCTTGTTTCATTTACATTACTGCCAACATAATTTCATTAACATTAATTGCAAACTTAGGAATATACCAAAAAAAAATTTTTAAATATTATTGAGATGTTCATTAAATATAAATTAAGTATAAGTAATTAAATTACTTTTAGAATTTTCCACGCGTTGAAATATAAATTTTAATTTAAACCCGTTTGCTAATGTATTTGCCCCGGATATTGAACGACGTCATCGCAGCATTTTTTGCTCCTTAATTATTTCCCCTGGGTCGACAGAAATTCAACAAGATAAAGGTTAATGTTGGCTGACCTCTGAAAAAAAATTTCAAATTTGTGTACAGTTTCACTGGGTAAAATGTGTTTTATCTTGATATACGCCTTGTCGTTTTACTTTCGTGTTTAACTTCAGTCTTCGACTTCCAAAACTGAATTTTACGATTAGCGGAATTCTTGGCTTAAATAAGTCAACTTCAGTGTTTGACAATGATTTGCACTTGAGATATTAGTTTGGAAATGCAGTAACTCAATTAAATTTACAAGTAATATCGGAAATATAATAACCGTGCAATGAGCTTTCCTAGTTAGCCCAACTGAAGGTTTTGAAAATGTTAAATGCTTATTAATCTTATGTAATGCAATGAGTCGCAGAGCTATTGAATTGCAGCCATATGCACCACGTTGCGACCAAGGGAGCTTCAGTTTCGATAACTATTTTAGTGTTCGGTAGAATTTGCAAAATCATTTCGCTGTTTAAAACTTGAGGTAATGCGATGAATTATTGTACTTCCAATCAGTTAACAGAGAACTACTCCTGGTAATCCGTTGATCTCGCGGTATTGGACTATTTTTATTCTTAGCTTTAATGTATTTTTCTAACCTCTAACTTATAATATATTCTTGCAAAATATTATAAATTTTTCACTCCGTGAATGAATGACCCACACATTTTATAACTAAAATTTAAATAAAATGATGTTTTTTATTAAACAAATTTACGTTTGAAAAATTTCCATATTACACTTTTTCTTCCTCATATTTTGTAACCATAAATTGGTTTGAACCAATTCAGGTTCTTTTTTGGGATTATAATTGTGAGTTCTCATAACTTCACCACTTTCAATATTTTGCTACATGATGTTATTCAACGATTAAAGGTATTTCAGGTGACCTCATAAATATGTCAATGCGCAAATATGAAATATTTTAGAGAAACTCAGAAAGAGAAAAATATATTTTCAAATTATTACACAATTCAATGTCGAATACAATATTCATTGTGAAAAGACGCAACAACAATTTCTCATAAAATATAATGTTTTATAATTCTTCTCTCCCGTTATTTACTTAGTACGAAGAAAGTGTATTTACCGAAAAGGTTACTTCGAAAAATGGAGTAAGCTTCATTCAAGAGTTTTCTTGGAAATATCTAATTATCTTTTACATTGTATTTGATTTAACTGTGTATATGGAGACACACATTTGATGATAATTCACACATTTATTAAGGAAAGGAACCTAAAACACGAACTGTTTGGTTATAAATAATATTATGTAATTAGGTCTATTAAACGGATTTTTACTTATTACCATAAGAACATCTATTTTTCGACAACTAATGCACGTTAAGTATCCAAGAAGCTAAACGAAGAAAGGTAAATGGGATAAAATGTGGGGTTTTTATTTCGGTAATCAAATTATTTTATACCACACCCGCTTTTGTTTTATAGATATGACAGATTCCTGCTTTCGTTATTTTTTTTTGGAAATATTGCTTAATTAGATATTTATGCTAAAAATTCAGAATATTTCAAAAACAAACGTACATTAATACCTAAAATTTATTTAAATAGAACGAACAGTTTTCACGAATTCTTTTAAATTTTTAGGACCTAAATGCATGGTGAATAAATAGGGATATCCAAAGCAAATTTGAAATTATTCTGTTAAAAAAACATTTTCATATTGTTCGTCGAGTAATTTAACTGATTTGGAAAAAATGTGTCGGCACAGATATTAAAAGATAATAGTTATTTACAACTACAAGATTGTAACAAAACTGTCAATAAAATTACGATATTTCGACCACACCCGAAATAGAGTTTCACGAACCTATGCGTCTAAAGCACGGAAATATTTGATAATCATCTGTAGTAATTAGGTCACAAGGTTCAAAACAATGGATTAAGAAAAGTCCTACTTTAAAATGAATAAAGGAATGAATTCAACTAAGTTCCCTGAGAATTGCGAACCCATAATACCTCTATGTATCTTTTGAACAAATACCTAATTAACCGATGCATATTCATTGTGTTGTAAAATTGGCAATAAATGTGATTCGATGATTCCTTACTTTAACAGTGAATCAATTAATGAATCAATTATAAAATCTCGGTCATAAAATGCCGGATTAATTTCTCACCAATTTTCTACGAAACGTTATGGATGTACCTTAAGATATGTATGATACATTAGTAAATACATTTTCAATGAATTTAAAATTTTCCATGTAAACAAAGATTGTCATATTCACTACTCGTCATATGTCGCCAAAACAGAGCCTCTGTTTTTGGGTTAAACAATTTTCATACTTCTGCTTAAAATAAAATGCGTTTCTTAATTATGTATGGGTTTAGTTATTAAATTTATTTAAAAATAATTTTAATCTAAAATTCAACTCGACATAATTATGTTTATCGTTGGTTTTTATACTTAAATAAGAAGAAAATAATCTGATTGCGATTAGATATTTTATTATCGCAAGATAAATTTAAATAAAGTTACTGACTACCAGCATTGAAGCGCATAAAGAACGCTAAGAAATTATAATTATCGGCTGATTGTGACGTGTATTTTTATTTCCACCGAACATTTTTTTATGTAAAACGATTATTTTGTTTATTATAAAGTTCTAAGTAGGTGGTACAATTTTTTTAAATGCAATGGTATAGATTTTTTTACTATGCTTAAAGAAACTTGTAACGTAGAAAAAAGTAGAAAAATATGGTAAAGAATGTATTATTTTTTATGTTCCTTGAACTTAGCACTTTGACATAATTTTTTTTTAAATTAGTAATGTGTTCATCTAACAGTTGGGTCAGAACAAGAATGATATATGCCATTGATTTTTACATTATTTTTACCCAGTTATTGAAATCAAACTAAAATGTTTAATCAAAATCAAACTAAAATTTTGAAGACATGTTTTTAAAGTATGAAATAAAAACGATGCCATGATTTTTTTAACAAAGTTATGAGATTATTTTAAATTAATTATATTATGAGATTATCTTCTATTTAAGATCTGACTAAACGAAAAAAAAATCTTGGGAAAGTTACTTTTAATCCTTATTTTATATTTTTAACCGACTTTACAAAAGGAGAAATTTCTCAATTCGTCGGAATCTTTTTTTTATATGTATGTCTAGCTTAATTCTTTACCGAGTATGCCGATTAGGATGATTCTTTTTTATTTGATAGTGGATGCTTTAGAGGTGGTCCCATGTAAATATAATGATGAGGTCCGGAAACGAACGACTCAACTATGATTCAAGATATTTGCTACGGGTACTTAGGTTACTTTGCAAAATCATTACTCCACTTGCCAGATCAGGTTCCGATGCTGAGTTCTGGAGGTGAACGAAGGAACTCCTTAACGGATAATAGAAAGATAAACGTGATTCAAGATATTTGTAACCGGTAGTTGTTACTTTGCAAAATAACTACACTATCGACCATTTCAGAATCTAGTGATGTGTTTTGGAGATGAACAATGGAACTCTTTATAGGATTAAACATATTTTACTACGACGATACAAAAAAGTACAAAAAAATAGGACTACAAAAAAGTAGGTACTAAACGACTACAAAAAAGTAGGTACTACAAAGTAAAAAATAATTAATTCAAAATAATAACCTGCTTATTCGCAATAAATAATTAAGATACTTATTTTTGAACCACAGTGCTGGCACCGACTTCGAAAATAAGTAATTTACTTTTATTGGGAATAAGTAGGTTCCTATTTTGAGTTAATTATTTTTTACTTTTTAGTATCTACTTCTCTGTAGTCAGTTTTAAAAAATGTATTTTATCCAGTTTATAGTTACATGTTTAAAATTATTTCGAAAATTCAATTCTATTGCTGCTGAAATTTCAAAATAATGCTCTCAATACAAAATCACTTCCAAACATCGAATTTAATTAATGTTAGGTCGTGAAAATTTACTCGGGCTTTTCAAACTTGACGACTGTGTACAGATTTAAATTGTATCAAGCCCCATTAACCATTATTTCATTAAACCCCTCTTTTCCCAGCGGAAGTAAGCAAGAAGCAAAGGATGTTGTGAAGATTTATGTTAATATTTGGAAAACGAGTTTGTTAAAAATTAGAAAATGGTTTAACACAAATGTAAGGGACAAAATGACATGTTTGTTTTGATCTGTAAAAATATTCGCTTTTGAATTTGGAAATATTATTATCCGTAGTTTGTTTATGCAAATATCTAAAAATATACAATAAAGTGTTTTATATTTGCTACCATTTTGCGATGCGAAGTGTATGGAGAGAATAAGGTTCGATGATTATACGAAATATGAAGGAAACTGGAGTACAGAGAGAACTAACATGTTAGTTCTAGCGACTAGTACAAATAATTGGCAAACTGATATTTCTGATTCTTGATTCAAAAATAAATTTGCTTGTATTATAATTTCACGGCTTTATGTGAATTCTTAAAAATATGACGTTTTGACTTATTTGAAATTTGATCTAATCATAGTTCTGTGAATAGATCGAATTTCACATTTTGTGAACTTGTTACTGCAAACACAATGGTGAATCAGCTGTAAGTTCATCTGCATAGCACATTTATTCCCTTCAATATTCCGATATTCCGGTTATGTTGACATTTAAAATGCCATTTGGGATATTCTTCTTTCTTACTGCCAATTGGTGTCGTATTTAATTTTATTTTGAAAAAAAAATTATTCAAAAAATCGGTTATTTTATATTATTCCTAAAATATAATAGATTTTATTACATTTCAGCATCTATGTACTATTCAAGCTATTCTAAAATATTTAAGATTTATAGGAAGGATGAAAAAATAAACGCCTCGATCATAAAAAAAATTGTTCTTTACATAAATACTAAAATATTAAATTTTAAATAATCCAACTACAACTAAAAAAAACAAAGACTTTCTTTTGAGCAATATAATATTGTTTTGCTAACGTTAAAAAAAATAAAAATACTCTACTTCATACTAGTCGGTCACATTTCTTGCTCTAAAGAGAGTAAACTTTAGAATACTGCTGTAATAACAAAATAAATTATGTAAAAATATAAACAGCTTTAGTACAACCTATTTATTAGTTTTAGAACATAATTTTACTTAATATCTCAAAAAGTAAAGCGCTGGACTACTTAGATTCTCATTGATATGAGGGCCAAGCTTGTCACAGAGAAGTGAGCATTGTTACGGAGTGGTAATAAGCTACTATACAACTAAAATTAAAGACAATGGATCCCTGACTTAACTTGTTAAACATTTTTTTTCAAAATTACAATAAGAACAAGCGTGGCATGAGACAGCAAAACAATTTTATTCCGAGAAACAGCAGAGAAATAAATTTTTTTTTCAACATAAATAATGCCGTAATGCAAGATCAAAAATATCCTTAAATTCTATCAAGTCATACAAATATGTTTGATCTGAGAGGTATTTTGAATATGGCCAGTAATGTGGCACATCTTGTATGCAAAACGCTTCTGGCACGATTTCTGTCTGAGTCCGTTGTTAGCGGTAGAATTGTCATGTATTACAGTAACTTTCATATATATATATATATATAAATACTTAACGTTGAATTGAAATTAAGTTTAAAATTGAAGTTATAAATTTAAAAAGAATGAAACTTAAAAGGTCCGCATGAACGCTTCTAAGTTGATAACAAAACGTTTATATTTGATATAGGTAGTTTTCAAAATCAAGTAAAATCTTTTATTTCAGGGAAGAAGACTTACTAGGATGTATTTTAGTGTTTATTACTTTCTTACAAATTTCAAATTTTAACTTTGAATGTCAAATATATCTCGAGTTAGAGGGTTGTCATATGTAATATGAAATGCTTAGTAATATACAGACGGTGAAGAAGCGTTTTATGTCATCTGTGTGGAAAGTGTTCGGAAAAGTTATTAACTAGACCAATAGACATTTTCATGGTATATTTTCTGTGTGAAGTTCAACTAACCGTTCAGTTCTTATTAGTACCAACAGATCGTGGCAAGTTGATATTTAAATCTAAATGTTATACTTAATATTAATTTTAACGTATTTATGGGTAACAGCCACTAGCTAGGAATAAGTGTATTTTTTTCATTGTTGTACTTAGATATTAGTTCATTAGTGTACTTTAATATTAATACTCCATGTGGCAACCTTTGAACGCAACTGCCATGTCGTGAATACGAATATATATATACATATATATGTATATTATATATGTATATTATATATATATATATATATATATATATATAAATATATATTTTTTTTATATTTTTTTTCCACGTTCGTCTTTCGTTTTCTGTTCGGGAATACTACAATATTTTATGTAATCGTATGTACATATAGATTTCCTTTAAATCCTTTGTAACTTTAAGTTGGTACTCGGGAAGATACACTGGGTAAAAAATACTTAATAACGCTTATCTAGTTTAGCAAATGTTTAGACCTTGAAATTTCTTTTTAAGTGAACATTATTATCTGCAGTCCTGTCAGTTTATTTAAAATCATAGTGCAAGAGTAAGAAAAGTATCGATGATGTGTAATAAATTAAAATTAATGAAAAATATGTAATTATTTAATATTGTCATATTCATTGCTCTTCATATTTATCGTAGAAACTTGAACTTTTCTTGCTGTAATGTAATTGGCAACCTTACAAATTACATCACCCTTTTATTTTTACTTAATGTTATTTTACACAAATAGTTATGTAATTCGTGATTGTTCAAACGCGGTCCCTCTATATGTACTATGGAAATATTATGTTCATTAAATGTCAGTTCCGATTTCAATTAATGAGATATTATTGACATTGGTTTATGAACGGGTTTCAAATGTTCACCGATTAAGAATCGCCTTGAAGTATTAAATTATGGAATTACGAGTACTTATTTGGAAAGTTTGCGGCACAATATTGTTTCCGAATATGAATAATTTTGCAAAATATTGTTACTGATAGAGATTTTTGGTGTCGATGGAAAGTGAAATGTAGCGTTCATCTGTATATTATATATTAGAAAGAAAAGAAGCATCGAACTCACACAGATTCCGAAAATCTTTAGCAATCGCAGTAGTGTTGCAAATTTATTTATGTTCGTAAATGATATATCATCGCAAAAGTTTCAAGCAAGTACTCGTATTTTCATTGTTTTTTACTTTTCAGTGCACTTTTTATTCGGTGGGTATTTTCAGGCGTTAAATTTTACGTACAAAAGTTGTTTCAAATTATACTTCCCTTTTTTTAAATAATAAATTTTGATGTGGAATTATCTTCTTATATACTTATTGTTTATTTCCGTTTGCTTTTATAGTATTGTAGGATGTATGACATCACATGGCGTTGTATCATCCCACAAAGGCTCGACTCTTGTGAGAATTATTATGCCTTTCTGCCTTTGCACTGACAAATTGTGAAACTTCTTAATTGAACAGTCAATATAAGAATTTATATTGTACCTGTATGAAATATTTTAAATGTAAAATAATCTGGTTTCGTAAATTTAACCTGACCTTAACGACAATAAATATTTTGTATTGTTTTGTCAGTTAAATAATGTGCAGTTAATTAGTTGATCGAATTTTTTACCATGATTTTAATCTTGAAGTCCCTTTAATTTAACATATGCTTTTGTTGATATTTGGATATTTTGTGGCCTTAATTTTAATTGAGCAATATGTTTTTGAGTTATTGTCAAGTGTTTAATATTCTCAAAGATATTTATTATGTTGTCGAAATATCTTTCGTCTAAGAGACGTACATACATGCATGATTATCTGATCGTTCCGTTCAGCAAATCTGAATTCGTTCAACTTTTAATTGTTGAGAATATACCTATCTTTTTGTTCTTTTTATGAGAAATTTCTTTTCTTTCTTTTGAATGAAGAAATCAAATATTAATGACGTATATTTATTTGTACTTGTATATATTCTCATATAGTGGTACGAGTTTATAAAAGAAATGTTATTCGTGTAGAATTTGATATTTCAATTATAAAGAAGTACTTTGCATGGACATTCGTATAATTGAAATATTTTGTATGGACAGCAGCAGTGGGCTGTGTTTTGTTATGTGCGTGTGCGTAGGTACATATATATATATATATATATATATATATATATATATACATGTACATCATTGCCCTCTGGATGGAATTAATAATGTAGTCATATTGTTTAACTATGGTATATAGATCTTGTATGATTTCTTGATGTAAAGTAGAAAGTCAAAGAGGTAACAGTTAATAAGTAAAATTTCTAAGTATATTTCATGAAATTATTCTCACTAGGCTTCGATACTTAAATAATTTGAGGTACTGAATTCGACTTAAATTGCACCTTTCAGATTGTGTAAATCGAAACTTAGCATAATAATGTAACTTTAATACCTTCTATATTACTTACATCACCAAAATAATAATAGATTTATTATTACACTGATTACGCTAAGCGTGATAATAGACCCCCTATATATATATATATATATATATATATATATATATATATATATATATATATATATATATAGGGGGACATAGACCCCCTATATCCCTAGGAACATATGTGTTACGTTATATTCTTCGGCAAAATTTCTGAAATCATTTCAACCCTTTTGGCCGTAAACGATGGGAACCATTCACAAATCGCAGTATGTCATTATGTAATTGCCGTTAATCACTATCAAACAAAATAATAAATGGAAATTAACTTCAAAATGTATAAGCTTTACAAGTGTACATATATACATTCATGTGTACGTACGTAAGTACAAATGGTCAATTTTTTGCCGTAATATTTTCATCTTTTCGATTGATGGAAGTAATATTATTAAATAGAAGCGAATTATATACTTGAACCATTAATTTTGTGAAAAACGATATAATTTAAAATAAAAAACAATATAATTGTTCTAAATATATTATTTTCGGTATCAACTATTCAGTATCAGATAGCATCTGGTACCGAATAGCACATGTCACTCATCCATTTAATGCTCAGAACAGTGTTGTCGATTTTTTTAAATAAAATTTATTCCTCGCCATTTTGGAGCTCATAATTTATGGGCGAAATGAAATATTTTCATGAAGAGAAAATAAATACAAAAAAGTCTGTATTTATATTGTTAACAGCATTATTTAATTGGCGTTTTAAGTAAAATTTGTACGCCATTTGCATTATCGTAAAATTTTCCAACCGTAGGTATTTAATATAGACTGACTATATTAAGTACCTACGGTCCGATGGGAATGTTGCTAAATGAAGTAAAAGAAGAATATTTCATTAAGGGAAATGTGAAATTCCAGTATACAGGCCTCGTTTGTCATCTTGGGGCGGTAATGTAACTAGTTTTGGCTTAAAGTTGTGCTTAACTCCCTTTATATACCGTTTAGCTTTATGTTCGCACTGTCTCCCGTTTAGATACGGTAAATCACAATGTTAGACTACCGTGCTCGCTCCTGAAGTTTTTAAAAATACATGTCGTTGTAAGTCTACCTTACTGGCTATGTAAATACTTATATGGTAAATTTGATCTTTGATAGCATAAAAAATATTCAATGGTTCAATTGTAACCCCTTTATTTACATTTTATTACCTAAACTTATCTCCTTTTACCATTTAATTTCAACTTCCTTTTTATTTACAGCCAATGTTTTAACAAGGCGGTATTTTGAAATTGGAGTCCTGTGTTTTTCTTAAATTTTATAGTTCTGACTAACCCATGAGCAGATAATATGGAACATCCTAATTTACTTTATAATACAATATGTTTGTAACTGAATTTTAAAATTTAAATTTGAGACAGTTTTGATTAGTTTGACTATGTTTTGTCATTAATATCATACAATGGATTTTGTAAAATTGTGTCTCAATACGTTTAACATTTTTGAGCAATAAGTTAACAAACATACACACAGATAGTAGATGTCCGTGGCAAGAAGTAACGATATGAGTTTTGCATATTAGCATGAGCACCAAGTTTAAAATTTGATGAAAAACTCAGTAGTTTTTTGTGAGCCAAATTATTTTGTTTTGGTTTAGACCAAATTTCTGTCAGTTCTTATGTACTGCAGGTGTTTTTATTAGAAACCAGAAATTTGATATTATGAGGCAGACATTTGATATTTAGATCAGTATTCATCATTATTATGCTGAATATCAAATTACTAATTCAAACAATTCCCAAGAAAAATGGCTGTAAACGGTATAATTTTTTCTAAAGGTATAATTTTTTCTATCCTTTTATTTTGACTTTTGAAGTAAAGGTTCTATAAAAGTGTATTTTTTTCTTTCCCTTCACATGACTAAAATGATATAGCATTTTTAAGTAATTTGACCAGTGTAATAAAATAACAGAGGTAAATGCTAATTGTTACGACTTTGTAAATCAGGTTTTATAATTTTCTCTTTAACACTTTTCTTACCATTATACTGATTTGTACCACCAACTTTCCCACCAAATTTTACAAGATTATCGCGTTATGCTCGGGCTCTCTGACGATTGTTTTACGTACATTGGGTGAACTAATAACAGAGCTTGTTTTGATATTTGTCTTAAATTTTGAATTGAAAGTCACGACTTGTTGAACTATCACTGAGTGTAACGTGTCACTTTTGAAAATATTTCAATTAGAGTAAGTGTAATTATTTCATAAATTATAATTTACCACATTTTTTATATTGTCTATTTTGGAATTGAGAAAAATTAAAAGGAATTTTAAGTATCATCCAGGACTTTTGGTGTTATAATTAAATTAATTTTGAATGGGCAGTCGTTAATTTGAAAGTATTACTTTTATTGTAACTTATTATTTTTCTAAAGTTTTCTATGTCGTTTTTTTATTTATTTCAGATATTCGAGGATGGATATTTTAATGAATACTACTCTCATTAAATCCTTGCTACTGGAATAACTACCCAGATTGCAATGAAAATTTGATGTGGCACAATCTGATAAAGGGAATATCGACGATGTTCAACTATGTCGAGAATTTATGTTGAAGTTTTTGAAGAATCTCTTGAAAGAATCCAAGATAATGTTCAGTTATCTTCTCCCAACGTTTTTCTTTCATCTCTAAATGAATAAATATTAGCAGAAATCTTCTGTTCCGTCCTAAAATTGATTTGCCATTCACAAATTCATGACATAAAACACTTAAAAAAACAGCCGAACCAAATCGTAAGTCGAGAAAGCGATACTTAAAGACATACTTACCGGAATACTTTTCGAATTCTGAGGCTGTTAAGATTACTTTGCCCATTGTACTACACCAAATGAAATTTTGCTAAATTTTATTGATATACTGTTAGATAATATTGTACATCAAAGCAATCTTTACGCGACGTAAAAATACAAGATTTTAAACTTGAAAAAGGAGGAGCTTATAACATTTATAGATATAAAATGTTTATAGGGACTACAATATTTGACCTGGTCGGACTGACCATTATTCTTCGGCAGCTGATCTGAATAATAAACTCATATAAAAAGCCATGGTTAGAGATAGATTTGCCAATATTTTGTCGTATTTACATTGCAATAATAATCTGTACAAAATTAGACTCGTAGTGGACGAGCTAAGCAGGAGATTTCGAGAATGTTATTATGGGACTCGAGAAATGGGCGTTGATGAATCGATGATCAAGTTCGATGTAGTGAAAAATATTTACTTATGAAATCCGTAAAAATGTTATAAACTCTTGTAATTGGTTGATCAGAAAAGATATATAAAGAAATGTATAATTTATAAAGGGAAAGACGAATTAATGAATTCTAAATATTTAGATTACGGGTTAGGGTGAAGAGTGATTTTACAGTTAACGGAGAAAGAAAGGGGTAAATATAAAGTTATATTTTGAATTCTTTTTATTTATTGTTTTACTGGAAAAATGGAAAACTGAAAATAATTATGTTCTTGCACAATAAGAAGACATAAAGGGTCTTCCTGGTAATATGCTAGCAGATTCTAAAATGAAAAGAGGAAACAATGAATATAGATTTTCAAATCTAGATATTGGATATTGGAAATGGAAGGACAATAAAGTGATATATTTAGTCGTTAATTTTCATGGAATTGTGGAAGGCACTCTAACGCAAAAAGAATAAAAAATGGATCAAAGTCTACAGTAACTTTCCCAAGGGCTGTAAAATCATAATACCTTAGGTTATAATACGTACACGGGGGACGTGGCTGCTGATCAACTAAGAGGTCTGTATTATATAGACCGAAAATCACCAAAATGGTAGCATAGACTGTTTTGGGGTGAACTGAATATAACATTTGTCGATGCTTGTGCCTCTTATGGTCTTATAGTTGATAAAACAACAGTGAAAGACATTCGACGCTCTGTTCCTCAAGGATTTATGACAGTGTAATCAGCAGCTTAGAGAAAGTGAGCTTCTAACGAAAAAGTTGGAAGCCCTGTTCCTTCTAAGGGACGCAAGTTAGATTAGTCTACACCATTGCCAGTGAAATGTATTTTTATATTTGAATGACAATAAAAAGTGTCTTGCACAACATCATGAAGTGAAAGTTAATTAATATTTCATTATTTTTCCTAAGTTCCTATAGTGTTGTGATACACAAAGTTCTTATCGGTGTTCAAGTATAGACTTATAAGAAATAAAGCATCTAGGTCTAATAAAAAATGGGAAAAGTTCTGATTATTTCTTTTCAACTGCTAGAGTAAACATTTTACTTTAAACATTTCTTAAAACATACATAGTTTGGTAGAAAAGGGTCAAAAACCTTCTTCTAAGTCCCTACTTTTATCACATTTTTTGATTGTTTAGAGTTAGTTACACTAATTTTGAATATAATATTAATACTGCTTGTAAAAATTTACGAATATTGTGTAACAGTTAAAAAAAATTAATTCTCTTTTTTTTGGATTTGCAAATATTTCCATTAAATTGCCGTAAACCTGATGAAAATATCAATATCATCCACCATTTTGGGTCTTGAGAATCAATTTTCGTGAAGTTTATGTCAAAAATAAATTTTATTTCAAAAGGAAATTGAATTTAATTCTACTTATTTTAATTATTACCTGAAATAATTTAATTCTTTATTCAGATTAAATAATTTTTTTTATTTTTTCCAGTCATGTTGCAACTGAAAACAAATTTTTCTGAAGTCAGGATATTTTGAGCATAAAAATTCGAGGTCACGAGGCAAAAAGTTTTCTACATTTTGTTTAGCTATAGTTATATATAGATTGTAGTAATTTTGTGTTCTTTTTGAAAAACATATTATTACCATATTTTAAGTATGTTGGGAAATGCAGGAGGTGAGAAGTATTTTAATTTTCCCAAATAATTAAATATTATTTCGTGTAAAAGAAGCGGTGTACTCTCATATTCGAGCGATAAACTGAGCATTGGCGAGGGAAAGTTTGTTTAGAAAATTTCCTAATTTCTAGGCACGTTTCTATTGTTCAATATATAAATTTCAATAACTTCAATCGGATTAAATTTCATAATATATCTTACGTGTTTCTCAATATATTTATGACACCAATTCTTTTTTTTATAAGAGGTGGTAACTGATATGGCTTTTGTTTATGCCCATTTTCAGGATCTATTTCAGCATTATAATGTGATATACCAGGCTCAATTTGATTTCTATTGTACTGAGTTCTCATGATAGGGTTTTTCGGGAGTGACCTTCCTGGAAATTTGCTTCTCCGTTTAGTCTCCTTTAAACTGTAATCGTAACTATTTAACTATATCTTTCTGTAACAACTTTTCTGTGCTTTTTCTAACTGGAATGGGGTATTCTTTGCCTTTATTAGTTTCGAAAGAAATGTGACATTTGCTAGGTCTTGCAACAATAGTCATTGTAAATCTGAATTTCTTAAATTGATACTCGTGCCAACAGATTCTCTTCTTAGTCTATTATTTGTCAAAATAAAACTGAAACGATACAAAGGTGTGTTAATAAAATACGGAAAATGCAAAAAATAAATAATTTTGAAATAAATGAAGCGTCTAAATTATGACGTCATGCTTCTGGTTAGATCGGATGACCTTAATGAATTTTAATACGTCTCTCTGTAATAGTAACTGGCGTAAATTATTGAGCTGCAAACTCAGTTATAGAGACCTTCAACTATAAAGGGTTAATTTTTTATATTTTCACTTTTGAAAATTGTAATGCATACGCACGCCCCTGGAACTGACAGAGTCAACTAGAAGATTAATGCTTGTGTTAGGGAATTTGAATTTTTCCTCATCCAGAAAAACATTTCGAAGCAAATGTAATTTGAAATGCTACATTAAAATTGATTACCATTTCAGTTGACATATTTAATATTAAAATTTTTGGGTAGATTTTTTTTAATTTTCAACGATTTTTTTTTCGGAACTCATTTCCAAATCGTACTTTATACTACATTATATCATATATATTATAATTTAGAAAACCTCGCATTATCTCATCTTACCGAGGATATTTTAACTTTACTAATTTTGCACCATCCACTTTCATGACTATATCCTATCCATGTTGCAAATCACTGTCAAATATTGAAGTTAACTAATGCTAGTTAAATACTTTGCTTATTGTTAAAGTTAACTTGGACGTACTGCCTTAGAATATTTGAGTCAAGTAGTAAAATAATTTTACAGGCGATGAATCAGGGTAGGAAACTATTTTAGGTTGATGTTGTTCAAAGATTTCATTTGTTATTCCGGTGAACCGTTACTAAGCTATTTAAATTTCTTTCCTTATGAAACAAATCAATGAAATAGTTTATTAATTTAATATTAAAAGCGGCATTGAATGCATAATTGTGACCAAGCATCCACTTGGCAATTCCTTGTGCTCTCTCAGTTATTTGATATATACACAGATAGTTTCAAATGGTATCTGTCATTTATATGTACATTTTAATTTTAAAACTCTATAAGCTAAATTTGTCCATAAGTTAGTATCTCTGTGTATGTAGATGTATGTATCTTTAGAATAAACTCACAAGATTTGAATATCAACTAAAGAGTGAGAAGCACGCAGGAAGGAAATCTGAGCATTTGTTAATTTTATATATCCGAGGCTAAGTTCAGAATAGAATAAAAAAATTATTACTTTATTAACGTCATGAACATTTTGTGACGGGCCTTTTGTTTTTTGTACAATTACTTCAATAATATTAGTACATGGTATAAATTAATTTTTATTTCCCACCGTTATAAGCATTCCAGTACTATTTTTTACAGTTAAATAATGACTATTGTTTATTTGAATATGATGAGATATAACAATAACACGGCATTAAAAAAATATGCTTTTTTTACCTTTATATAGTATTATATTTCGACAAAATATCTAACCAGAAAGTGGGGGATAAATTACCACATACGTATTTGAAGTTCGCTAATGAAGCTTGGGTTTGATTTTAAGAATCTTGTAACTTTATCAAAGTTAATAAGTAACTATATTATAAGAAATCCACTTACCGTCGAACACGGGTAGCAAGAGTGCTCTGGAATCGGTGAGTAAACCTTGGGGTGGTAGTAGCTACTCTCTGCGAAGTTCCAACTTTCATTATTTTTATATAACGCTTTGGGACTTGTGTGAGATGATGTCAGAGATAATTATTAGAAGTAGAGTTGCACGTCACATCGGATATCCTATGAAAAGTGTGTTGTGAAGCTCTCTTTTTTCATATTGTTATGAAAAAGTACTCAAGTCTTTGTAATAATGATATTTCGATGTCTATATATTCGATGTAGATCGAATAAAAATTTTATTATTAATATAAATTATTCATCGTGTAGGGAGTTGTTAGCCCCATCCTTTATGAAATCGGGTATAATAAGTTTTTAAGGAATTCTAATTCTAGTTTAAACTAATTATTTCGATAACTGTCATCTAAAAACCATCGCGGTAAAATGATGTCGCTATTGCGGCAGCATCATTTGTTCTAGAACGGCATGTTATAGTTGAAACGACCTTTTTATTGCAAGACGCTATAAAAAAATTGAACTCACATTGTGAGAGTATAAAGGTGAAATGATGAATGGAGCACTCACATATAGCTTAATGGGATAATGACATTTATTCTTTGAAATTCTTGAATAACTATTTCAGGTTGTGATATTTCCAATGATTATATGGTTGAGATGAGATGAGCCTTTCATAAGTGTATAAAATGAAAAAATCTGTCAAACAACGGTAGAAATCACACTACGAGGAAAAACTTCGTTAATTCCAAGCTTCCATTATAAACTCAATTAATTCCAAGCTTCCATTATAAACATTTCTTAAAAGTATAAAACAATTTATTCTGTAAATATCTTACAAACATGTTGAGGATTATTAAGGACTGATGAAATGAAAGTGCCAAAATACATAAGGTTAATCAATCATGCAGCAATTACGAAAAAGTTACCGCGCTAAAAAGTAACGATACAAATATCCAATAATGGACCTAGATTTGTCATTTTAAACAAATAGAGAATTCAAATCTGCAGGGATTAGATTTTAAATCAGATTGGATTATGTTTCTGGAAGTCATGTACGTCTTAAAAAAGGAAATAAAGCTGAAGTATAAAATAAAAAATAAAGCTAAAGTAATAAAGAAAACATTTGTCAAAAAAATAATTGTAAAGTTTAAATTTTTTTTGCAATAACTTTTGAAATAAATTGTTTAACTCTGACAGTAGTTATTCGCAAAATTTGATGAAATTTTTAGAAGGAGAAACGTCGTTAAAGTAAAGAGTATAAATCATTTTCCTTGAAGCATGATTCTGCCTATTTTATTAATACTTGTAACACAAGGGATGTCTCCGATACCGCCATCAAAGGTTTTTTGTACTCTCATTTCGATTGTGTACAAAACCAGCGTCACACTTAATGTTGATGCGAAATTATTCTCCTCCTTTAATGTGATGATGAATAAAAAGCCTTCCTTAATGTACAACTGTTACAAAGCCGCTAATGATTATCCTTATTCGGAGATTGAGGTTGGCGCGCTTTGAAAGCTAGCTTCATATTTATACATTGTCGATACAGCTTTCGTATTTGAGATTTTGTGTTGTAAGAGGTCAAACGAAATGAATTTTAAATAATTTAACATCACCAAATGAAACGTTAAAATACATGAAGGAGGTTCACTGACCTGCAAACTTCGTTTTGCGCTCGCGCACATCCAGATAATAACTAAAATCATCTATAAAGAAAATGCAGTATATAATTTAATTAATAATCTTGTAAATAAAATAATTTTCCTAACTAATGTTAGTAACAATGTACATAATCTATATTGCCTTTTAGTACGAGTATCCTTATTAATATTATTTCCTTATTATATTTTTTTCATTACCTTACTTTTATTGATTCAATATAGGGTTTCAATGCACAGAGATAAAGTAATAAAAAAAAATAAAAGTGACTTGAATAGAGATATAATTTGGTAAAATAGAACTAAAGAAACAAATACTAGTTTAAATATATAATTCATAATTTCTAATAAATCATTTTAAGGTATTCGTGGTGACTAGCAAGGAGAGATAGAATATACTACGACGGACAAGTGGGAAACAGCCCAGCACGATTATTTGAATTGAATGATATTTATTTTCAATTCGGTGCCACTAATATTTCTAGAAACTTTCAAATACTTCTCGAAGGTCGAAGGAAGGGAAATGTGTAATAGTCACAAGGACATGTGTAATATTTATGGAAATGTGTAACTATTTTCAAATTGTAATTCATCTACATTGTACGTAGAATTAAACATTTTTTATTTTTATATTTTACGTGTGAGAAGAGACGGAACTCTTGTTTTTAATAAAATACTAATGAGAATAAAATGATCTGTTCATTTGAAACAACTCCCATTTTTAAATTGTCGAAGTATGAAAAGTGAAATATAAATACAATTTATGCAATTTTGCTGAATGTAATCTGTACCTTTTTTTTTGTCAAATGTTTTCTCCTTCCTCATACTATTAAGAAAACTCTACAAAAATTATAATACCATCAAGCACGAGTAGAACTCGCATTACGAGGATTCCGTACATATTAAGAGTACATACTAACATACTATTAAACGCTGTATTCTATAATTCTTTTACATTGTATTTCTAATAAACTACTTAAAAATATTAATCCTTCACAATGTAAATATGTGGCCTCCTATATCTTTCGCAGGTATAAAACATGGTGCACATTTAATAATTGCAAGATTTAAGAAAATCGCTATAGTTTCCCTGTAATTTTCTAATCAAATTTTACCAACGCTGTATTCTTCATGATTTTAGACTGAGTTGTTTACGAAATAAGGGTGGGGGTAATACCGTATTTTTGCACATTTTCGAAGTATATTTTTAAGGAAGAAATTTAAAATTATGAAAAAAAATGTATATTTCTTATAAGAAACCTTTTGAAATAATATCCCACATGGTACATGAAATTAGAAAAAAAATCAAAGGCCTGAATCACTTCATCTTTACTACTTCGCCACATTTTCAGTTTCTACATTGCACTGTTTTCAGATCAGCTCTGAATATAGAAAAATATAAATATATTGGATACTACATCTTTTGTAGCCGTAAAAACATGTCTTCATAATTTTATTGTGGTGAAAGCTTTGAGATTATCTACTAAGCAAATATAGAAAGGAGTTTTCTAAATGTTATTCGTCAATGAGAAGTGGAAAATTATCAATTTTTTTTATTATCTGTCTCAAAATAAGAATTTATTCTCGTATATCTCTTCCTTTCTCGAGACCGGTTTGTTTAGAAGATATATAACTTAGAATAGATACGTCTGTAGTCTGGTGTTGTAAAGGTGAAATTAAGGCTATTTAAGTACTCCTCCGTACTTTATTTGCGTGAGATCTGAGGGAGATCAGTCTGGAATAATTACACTTTTTGATCAATCCTTTTCTTTGGCGATACACAAAGAGGGAGTGTGACTGCATACTAGGCCATTGTTCAGTTTTTTATATACTGTACAACAGCATTTCGAATTTGTTCCACCACTTAAATGACGCCAGTATGTGTTTTGCCGGTTTCAACTGCTTTATCTTTTTTAGTTGGTAGACTCGATTCTGGTTCGTTTGCATTCATATAGGAAATATTATAACGTTAAATATTGTTTGAGTATCAGAAAAGAGAGATTTGAAGTAGTAATAATCGATGTTTTTGATTGCCTAATTCTGGGATTTAAGCTGGTAAAATAACTGTTACATCTATTTCGAATTGTGCACATCTCTATACATTTCTTTAATTTTATGCTCCAGTCTCTTCCACAGTCTCCTGTTAGTTTACTTTTGCTCTCAATAGTATTTAACAATTAATATATCAAGTATACAAATAAAAATGTATGTAATATAATTTGGTGCCTAGCAAATTACAAAACTTTGTACCAAAACATTTACGAATTTTGCAATAAATATGCTTTATAAAGTTTTTTGAGTTTCGGACATTCGCATTGTCGGAATAAAATTTCGATCAAATCGTAAATTTATTTTCAGTTTATTTTGATATAGTTTATTAATATTTATAATTTTACTATAGTTTATTAATAAATAATAGTCTTGGTTTTAGATATAACATTTTAAAGATTTTTAAGATCTGCAATTCTAGTAAAAGGACATGCCTTTCAAACAAATAAAATTATAAATCAGTAAAATATTATAAAAGATCGTATATTATATTATTCGATATTATTTCGACTTGCATCATTCAATTAGTGCCTAACTTATACATAATTTATGTTATCATCTTGCGTTTTAACACTTAAGATATACTTGTAATTGATCAATTCCAATATTTCAAAAGGTAATACGTTGTACTTCAACTTTAGTGTGTTCTTACGCGTCAAGAATTTTGATATAACCCACGCATTCCTTTACCAACTATCTAGGTGTACACGTACTAGCGTCCCATCCATTATCCAATACGCACCGTGCACTAATGCGTTTGCTCTTTCCTAACAAAAAAAGAGCAGAGTGTCGCAATTAATTTCGCGTCAGTGGTTCATCCGAAGCAATACGCGTTATCTCTAGAGCCCTTCAGTTTATACGGTAGTGCATCTAGTCGAGCGTACCCAACGTCTCTTGTGTATTCTCTTTGTGAGGGCACAGAAGTGACGTTTCAGTCAAAGTATTCAGTTTTAGGGAGGATTGTCACTAAGTATGCGGTACTATTACATCTTGTCAACACGTTCACACGAATTGTATTGATTCTATTGTTTATTTTTCTAATATATAAATCTGGAAAATAATATTTTGACTATTTAAAACTATTGATAGTGTTTTATTTTTATGAATTAAAGATTGGAAATACAAAAATTAAGTTGTTGAGGGAAAATGAAACGGGTTGACCTGAACTGGTAATTAATAAACCGAATGTGGGTGATAAAATTTATGGTAATTTTATGAAACCAATGACGAGTAAAAACGGGAGCAACTTTTTATTATGGCGTCTTTTTTATAATCAAATTTTTTTTTCCCGATTACCTTTAGAGCGAAATTATTGAAAAGGAGGATTTGTTTAAAATATGTATATTAAAAAAAATTACGTCGACAGGTGTATTCCTGCAACTTGGACGATACAGAAAGGGAAACCAAGTAGTCCATGAAATATGTATAACAGAAATAAGAGAATGAGTGCCACGCTGTAAGGATAAAGATATTTATCGACCTAATTTCACAGTTTATCCAACTTGGTGATATACCTTTTATAAATATTGCTCATAGAATATAGTAAAGCTAAACTTTTCCGAGTTTCTGTATGCTTAAATATATAAAAATATAAGTTTAATAATGACGTAGAATTTAGTACATTTTAATTAAAATACGTTCAAATTACTGATTAAGTAGTTTGAGGCAATGTAAATTTGATCCACAAATGTTTGATTTGTAACCGAAACCGTATTGAGAAGGCAGATGACCAAAAAACTATATCAATTTTACTTTATTATCGTAAGTCTATTTATCTTTGGAAAATATGTTTTAAACATTGTAAATTATCAAGATATCTTAAGGTTCTAGATTTTTTTAAAATTTTCTTCGCAGGAAATATTATTAAAATGGCTTTGTAAAATATAATATATGCAGAATATTTTATAATTTTTTATTTATTTGTAAGAAATTATTTATATAAAAAAAATTGTCTTGGCACCGCTGTTACCCATTTCAAATAGCGACATACAAATTGAGAAACCGATCGAGCTTAAAAACGATTAGTCGAAAATTAATTTCGCTCGTGTATAAGTATATATATATATATATATATATATATATATATTTATATATAAATATATATATATATATATATATATATATATATATATATATCAATGTAAAGTATACTCTATATAAGAGTTAAATAAAGAAATAGCTCAAAAGTAAAAGGAGATGTGTTTAGAATTAAATAGTAATAAGAGTTTCCTTTTGGCAGTCTGGACCCATATATATTCTATACGTTATCGAATTTTCATACTGTATATTCTAAATATGAAAGTTCGATAATGTATAGAATTTTGAATTTCCGGGTGTGCGTGTTAGTAATTCAATTAAAAATTAAAATTTGAAAATTACAGAAAGATATTTAAAATGTGCATATAAAAATATTCTCTTAACGTTACACCATCACACTTTGATAATTAAATATTTGAAAAGCTGTTACATATCAAACAAAACGGTCTGAGTATAATATTTCATTGCACTCTTTTGCAAACGAGTACATCATGACAGTTCAAAATGTTTGCTCTCTCCAAATAGAGCAAAGCGAACGAACAACAATGGACCAGTATCGATGAATATTTGCTTTGTTTATCGTCTCGATATAACGCACAGCAGCCGATGAGTTTTGTAGCTGATATTTGGTTTGAATTTTTTACTATGCAGTTTGGCAGTCGGAATTTTGAGGAAAACATTTAATTTTATTATTCACAGGTTATATTTTGATATTGTATACCGTACAGAAGAAATTTTTTTTAAATTTTCAATTTGTAAGGTCAATATTTTTATAATAATTTAATACGTACTATCAATATTTATAAACTGTTTTATTAAAAATATCAATTTCCCTTAAACTGTTAAATTTTATACGTACTTAAATTTGTATAGAACCCTCGAGCTGCGCGTTTTACTCGTACTTAACAGGTTTATAACATTTGGCTAACGCCCAGAACCTGATTTCATGAAAAAATAATCGGAAATCATTTTATCTTATTATACTTTGTATACTTTATTTGTTTGCTTTTGAAAACTGATGTCTTGTAAAATAAAAATTCGGTGTCGGCGGTCCGAATTTCAACACACAATAAAGTAAGTTAAACGAATGAAGCACGAAATCTCAAAAGTAATAATAAAATCGCACCTTGATAACGTGGATGGGAAATATAGTCAAAGTATAATAATGTTCAGTCTATTCACACTTGTGTGAATAGACTGAACATGAGAATTCCATCTTTTTGGAGTAGTCGTAAGTTTAGCAGTTTTAGTGTTCAGTAGTAATTCCCAAAACAGAACAATAATGGAATCATTTCAATGTTCGTCCGCCTGTCGGTCTCGCATAAACGATTTTCACAGAAACAATTCGATATAAAAATGGATACAGAAGAGAAGAGATGTAAAAATTTGAAATTGCGCCCAACTATAACCTGAAGTGTAAAAAATAAATTTTTATTCTGCGGGTTAATTTCGGGCGTAAATTGGAAAATAAATTTTTTTTTCAAGGTTATCGTAATGGATTTCAAATGAAAGGCTATTAAAGCACAAATTCGACCATATACATTTTATATATTTTTAACATTTTTTCCTTAAAATTTGCTTTTCCCCAGAAGGGTCGATCAAAAATATTTGATAAAATTTCAATGATTGGTATTGAAAAATTCCAGCATAATTAATTTTTGCAATTTAATTATTTCTTTCCTTATAATTTATGAATTATTGGTTTTGTAGAAACAGTCTTTTCGACGAAAAACGTTTCTCATCATGTAAGGAAGAACTTTTTTCCTACACGTTTTTCTAAATGTTTACCGAAATAAAATTGAATGCTCCACTCGGTTCCGCGCATACACGACGTGATACGGCATTGGCGTGATCGGGGCACATAGCGAATCGGACGGGCTCCTTTTTAAGCATAAAGACGGAGTCCCCACTTAAATATTAATAAAAAATTATTAATTTTTAAGCGGGAACTAATGGTACAGAACACTAATTGTGCAAGCATAGCATGCATTCGATCAATTTTTTTACGTTGATGCCGATATGAAAGAAACAATTGATTAATAATTAAAAATTCGATGTCCATTTTGCGTTTTACGAATTTTATTAATTAAAATATTAACTAGAACTCACTAAATGAATTACGGATTTGAATAACAAGCAAGTGTATAGGAGATGTGTAATTTTTTTAAAAATAGGGAAGAATTTTCAATCCCAAAGAGTTCGGTGGATAAAGTTTTATTTTTTTAAATTTATTCTTTCCTTTTTGAATTCTTTATCCATGATATTAATAATATAATGCTCTCCGCAATAGTAATAGGGAAAAATATTTTCAGTGAATTGTAAATATTCAATAATTTTCCTCAATATTCAGCTATAAGAAGAACGGTCCCACTGATTCTTCTAACAGTTAGTAACAAAATTTATAAAATGTTCTTTATATTCTTACAGATAGGTAATTTAGACAGAAATCTATCCTAAAACATAACCAATTTTATGTTTATGCATTAATTATAATATAGTTACTACAGTGGTATATTCATGATAGATTAAATATAACCTCTCAATTATCGGTTTTACATCTTAGTTGTGTTAAAAGAAAGTCAAGGTCTCACGTATATCGGGACGTTTTTATCTAATCCAATTTTAGCGACATATAATATTAAATTAAACTATAACATGTCTATGTACAATTTTGGTATTGTACGATATTTTACCTTTTTTATTTTGGTGTACCCTCTTTAGATTTATATTTGTTTCCGCTTGACTTATTCACGCGGTCTTCTACACATTCTTCCCATTTATGTCCCAAACGGTTTAACCGATTTAGGTACAGTTTTCTGCTAAATATTTGGGACTAATCGTCGATGGTTCTTAGATAGGTATTACGCGGATTACTCACATTTTGTTACAAACGAATATTTTCATTTATATCCCAAACGGTTTAATCGCTGAAGATACGGTTTTCTGCAAAATGTTTTGCGATTAATCGACGATGGTTCCTAGATAGGTGTTAGTTCACTAGGGGGGTTGCAATATTTTGCAGAAAACCGTACCGAGATTACGAATGTTCCCGTTTATCTCCAAAATGGTTTGACCGATATAGACACGGTTTTCTGCAAAATATTTGGGACTAATCGGCCATGGTTCTCAGATAGTTCTCATGGTATCAGTTCACCAGGGGAACGCTGCTACATTTTGTTGCAAACGAATGTCTCCATTTATCTCCAAAAAGTATAAAATAAAAAGCAAAATTAAAAATGTTTAAAAAATTACGAATGATGTATTCGTTGTAATTGAAAAATGATTATCTAATTTTTTTGAAATCCCCCCTCCCACTAAAAGAAAGTAAGAACCTATTAATATAATTACAAACCCAAGAAAATCCGTCGACGCTGCCATGTCCTGCCTATGCCTACAAGTTTGCAGTTTTATAAGTTCGTGACTAATTAAAATTCTCTTAGGTGAGCAAATAGCTTTTCTATGCTTCTCAATGTAATTGATATTGGGAATGGAAATAGCAATGGCGGTCCCGACGGATATTTTTGGGTTTGTAATTATATTAATGGGTTCTTATTTTATTTTATTCGGGCGGGGGGGGGGGGGGGGGGAGTCGAAAACATTTGATCGTTTTTCATTTACAACGAATACATCATTCGTGGGTTTTTTCGACATTTTTAATTTTGCTTTTTATGTGTGAACATTTCCAAAAATATAGCTAGCACCCACAGTTATGAAAAAAAGTTTTTTTTAATTCCGTCTTTTAATTGATACATTTTAATGCAGAATAAAGTTAAAAATATCATCCACGCGATTGAAAGCAAACATTGTTTTTTTTTAAACGAAATTTGGTTTCTAATTTTTATTATTAAAGCGTGTCAATTCGTTTTATAACTATAGCAATTTTTTCGTTCTTATCTCTAACACTTTCTATGAAAAACGGCTCTGACTCATGAACTGGCAGATTTGTGACAATCTTATAAAAGTTCAGTTTTTCCTTTTGTTGTACGGAATCCTAAAAATATAATTTTTCACTTAATCAACACTGTTAATACAAAGAAACAAGTTATATTTACGTTGCTCACAATGCGATGTAAATTGAGGTTTTCGGGTATATTGTGTTATAGGTGCAACCCACACGTATTCTTCTCTATTTACACTCTAATGTTATAAAAATGGCTATTCTTGATGTTGCCCTCCATATACACTTTAATATGGCTATTGCTAAATACTGTTGACTACTTCTAGTTTTTTGTATTCGAATCGTTTTAAACTTCGTCTTTATTTTGCGATATGCACATGTATTATCTATAAACAACTGAATATAATGCTAAAGTGACAGATTCGCTGATGTGGTATCTTTTAAAATTGGATTATTTTAAAATTAAAAAACCTTAGTCTAAAGTTATTGATAGATTTGAATTCTGAAGTATGTTTTGGTGATCGAGAATTCGAACATCTAAATAAAATTCCTAATATTCGCGCATTAAGACACTAATGTATACCGTAATCGTCGCATTATGATGACACTTTGTTAATGTCATGTCAACTTGTTAAAATCAGGTGATATTTTTATATTTATGTTGTAAATAATAGATGGGTAAGATAATAAAACCTTATTCCAAAATCTGATAAAAGTCCTCAAAACAATGTGTCTTTCGGTTATAGAAATAGAACAATATTTGTAGGTTTCTGAAAAACTTTACAAGGATTACGGTGATGGTAGAATGACACTTAAAAAAAAATTGATGAAATAGTATGGCGAATTAATAATTTTCATTGCTTACTAGATTGATAATACAAGTATTTTTATAATACGTAAAGATGTATGTTATGAATGATAATTTTTTTTAAATGCGATGAACGTTTTCAAAAATCGAGTAAAAATTCCTATCTCTCCTAATCTATAGTCCTTCTGAGCTATTTTCCTTCTTTCAACCTAACTCATTGTGTATATTTGTATTTTAATTTTTTGTCTTTTTTTAAGTATTATCTTATTATTATTATTTTATATTGAAATATCTTTTACAGTCTACCAAACAATCGATATTCCAAAATTTATTGTATGATAAACTGGCAGACATTGTTCCTATTGCAATAACTCTGCTATACGTACATACTCTATACCAAAGTAGGTAAGTAAATAAGTTTATTAAGCGTTCATAAGTATGATAGTGTAGAAAGTCAAAAGACCTTTAGTGTGTAGTTGTATGTTGCTTTATTTCACGAAAATATCTTTCAAAATACCTTACAATATGTTTTAATAACACGGTCCCTGTCGAAAATATCTGGCATACTTATTTCATTCGTAAGTACACGCAAGTAATATTTAATTTTTCTTGTCACAATTGCTGATAGTGATACAGTGCAAGTATAACAAGAATAAACTGAATTCTGCCTTTTTTATGAATTCGCATTACACTTTCTATTTATTATTTCTAATGTCACAGTTAATAAATTCAATGAGATAAGTATTTTCCTAATTTCATAGTATCATTGTTAAGTTTAAAATAAAGGTCTCTAAAACGGCGTGATAATTGAAAGAAAATATTAAGGAAAATACAACATAAATTATATATATCTGAACGCATTTGTTACGCCGTTATACATTTAAATTCCAAGGTAGAAATTGTCGATTTGCCAAATTAAATGTATTGGAACTTTTATTTTCCATCTGTATTACAACTATGATCATGTATAATGTCTTCAAATCAACTTCACCTCACCGGTGATTCGATCATCAAAAGGCATTAAAAATGTGGGAAAAAAGTTTTTAATTTGGTTTACGTCTTCAAAATTTGGAAAGAAAAAATGTGAAGTGCCACTGATTATGGTGCAGGCAATTTCAAAAAAAGAAAATGTAATGGCTATATAAGCATATACGTTTTTGTAATTAGTTTGCCGACTGAAACTCGTGCATTTAGTTACCTCATATTTAAAAGAATGCTTTTATATTGTAGTTGATACTACGTCCACTACTTTTGATGGTTACGTAGCTAACATAAATACTATTAATATTTTAGGATAGGATCTAAAAGAGGTTAATAGTTTAATAAGTATTTTTCAATATAATGATTGTTACAAAGAAGTGGTAATAGGTCTTGACCCATATCAAATGATAAAATTGATTCGAAATACTTTTGAAGCTAAAGACCGTGGTTGCGATACTGATGATAAAACCATTTGAATATTTGAGAGAAAAATCATCTAAATTTAATCACAAGTCACATATTATTCAAGCAATTATAGAAAAATCATGTCAATGCCCATCTTCATATAATGAACATAATAATAATCCTGCAATGAAAATAACATCGAAAAGGCAACATTTAAACGAAGTAAATTTTCTCGGAACAAAAGAAATACCTGGTTATGACCATAGTACTGCTCTGCAGATGTAAAATTGTTTGCGTATTAATGACAATAAAGTTAGAGCTCCTTTTGTATTATTTTTTATTTCTAATTTTATACGCTAAATCAATGAAAATGTTCATTAAATTAGAGAAATCTGACAGAAATCTGGATAAAGTTGATATTTTGGATTTGGTTGAAGTAGCACATTAGGATTTAAAACGTTGTTTTCTAAACGTTTTAAAACCTAACATGCTACTTCAACCTTTACGCTTCATTCGTTTTATCATTTTTGAGGTAAACATTAATTTAATTTTTAATCTTTACTTCATATTCGGAGCAGATATTTTTGTTTAAATTTCCCGGCTTATCTTTCGAAATTTTGTAACTTTTATCTAAATTCTTAATTAATGCTAATTATAATTCCTTTTTATATGGGCAAAAAGGGTATACACCTATTTCCAAAAATAATCTTTTTGAACTTAATAATAAACACGCACGAGCTATATTAATATTTTTCAAACTTTTTGAGAATAGCCACTTTATTATTTCTTACGTTTTGAAAACTTGTTCCGCACAATATATTCATGTAGTAAAATATAATGACTGACGTTTGTAAACAGTTTAGTAGAACTATAAAATATACTTAATTATGTACGGAACACTACTAAAGCGAGTTATACGTATATATTAATTAATTGACATGTTTAATATATAATAACTCGATATTGGCTGAAACTGACAAACTACCAATTCATTAACGTAATTAGTGTAATAAATAAAAGTTCTTAGTCATAATTTATAAATCCAAATGTCAAGAAAATATATGTTATTCGCTTATTGAAATCTATAATTATTTGAATAATTTAAATATAGGATACACGAAGAATTTATTCGAAAAATCTTAAAATGTTTATAGTCAGCATCGGAAAAACCGATTTAATTTAAAACGTGTTCAACTTTTTCCAATAAAATGAAAAAAAACTGATAAGTTTAAATATTCCTTTTTTTCAATAAGATATTTTCAATTAAAATATGCTGAAATTATTAAAAAAAGGTCATAATTTTTATGCATTTTATGTTAATAAATAATAATATAAGTAACTTTTATTGCATGATCCACAGTTTGCACTCTATCCTTCTCGTAATGATACTGTAGTTTTCGCCTCTATGTCTAATTCATTTCGCCATAAACTTGCTTGGTCGTAAACTAAAATTTGACTATTCCTTTTTTAAATGATATTTTTTTGACTCAAAATCTTTTTTAGTCAATATTATTCTGTATTTCAATGTTTTCGTAAAATTTCAGATAGTATGCAGACCGTCTCGAACTTTTATAATATCATTGGTTGTTCGTCGGTACAGTAATTTTGGTATGCTGTTTATTTTTGTAATGCTTTAGAATTTATTACATTACAAAAATTAAGTAGATAATAAAAAATCTGCGTCAAAATTCAAACGACCCTTAAAAATTAGGAATAGGGAAGCTAAAAAATGGGTTTGGATATAAGCATAACCACAGTCGTGCGACAATATATCAAACATTTTCATGACGGATGAAATTAGATACCAAATTTGCTTAAACATTTTAAACAAAGAAATACATTTTAGCAGATCTTTGGTAAACATAAAAATATGAGCCGATATTAGCGTAATATAGAAGATACAATGAAAAATCATATATCACCATTTTATCTACTTCACCAAGACGTGTGCACTCGACATTATTGCAGAAAACTAAAAATAATAATCGTTATCTATATCGCAGAATACGGAGCTAAAATTTTGATACCTTGGTGACCTTTATTATACCGGAGACCATTTCCCGCAACATGGAGCATGCAACACCGGCTACCACTTGGGATAGAATTACGTTGAATATGTAGATGCTTATAATAAAATGGTGACCAATATAACAAAGGTCAAATGGGGTCCAAATTTTGATCCTTTTTTCCCCTCCTGAGGCAGACCAGACTAGCCACAATTTCTGACTTGGACTGGGTGGAGTCTGTAGAAAAATACATCATAAAGTTAACAGTTTCAAAATCGTCACCTTCGGAAATTTTTGAGACTGCGATGATTTTGAATGGATCAGGAAATTTTGAACTGTTTACCATAAAGGAGTATCGATCATCAGACCTTATCTAAGATTGGTCTAAGACAGAAAATTGAAACGATATTTAAAACGATTTTTGACGCACAAAAACTGTGGGTCTCTGGCCTATTACTTATTATATTTATTACTATAGCGATTGATCTCAAATTTAGTTCCCAAAAGTCAAGTGTCACGTAAAGAATAATAATTAATATCACGCAAATCATTTAGAGTATCTAAAACATACAGACCAGTCTAAAATTTGCAATAGAAATAATGCGTTGCCTTTCAATTTTAGTAGAAACGGTTTGATTATTATCAGCTATTCTGTCACATAGGAAAGTAATTTTTATAAAATTCATCTCGCTCGTTCTACCCCAAGGAAGCAATTCATGTACATTTTCTGATAAACGGTAGTAATGATGAGTAATCATTATAAATGACAAAATTAAATTCAGCAATAAATAAATCCCATAGCCTAAAAAGAGGGTGAGCAACATATTTATGATTTCTCTAATCGAACTACTGTATTGCGGTAGTATTATTTCCGGAATTACTATATCTTTAAAGTTTCTGACAACTAAAATCTTCCGCACACTATTCGGAAATAAGACAAAAGTTAATTATACAAAACACGTCAATTTTATATATTATACATAAAATTTACAATTTTATGGTCATCTTTTATAAACAATTTTGTTATTTCAATTGGAAATATTTTATTACAAAAATAAGAAAGCTATTGAATACATTTTAATTAAAACAGCTTTTTAAAATAATAGTTTTAAATTTAATTTAAAATGTTAGATAGATTAAAATTTTGGTTATATTTTTATCCATCTGTCTCTCTATTTGCTAGACCATCAAGTAAAAAATATTAAGGTGTTTTGAACGCGATTTAAACTGCCACAAGTCGTGGGCTTCAAAGAGGCCGAGATTAAATTTGGTTATAGTTTATCTCAATATAACATTCACTAAGAGATTGGAATAAATAATAGTTATAAGAAGTCTGCGTGCAGGATTTTGAACTTATGGTTAAAATTACCAAAATGCGACATCGACTCAGCTTCAAGTTCAACTTAAGGTATAAGTTGCTCCGGCCAAGTGTACTGTTGATAATTTACAGAGAAGCTCTTTAATCAATTGGTTGTGTACCGTTTGTATATGTATGTTATGTATAACATATACAGATTGTAACTGCGTCAGTGGTTCTACCAAAAATTATTAATAGAAGACTTTCTATCAATCAATCTAAAGCAAAACAGGGTTATACAAAAGTCTAGAAGTTTTCAATTATTCTTAAAATATTATTCCATTTTTACATAAATTTATCCACATACATTGATCCTGCGTCGAAACCGGCGTTGATCCTGCGTCAAATTCCAATTCACAAATTTACTAGAAACTGATGATGGCAACTAGATTTTGGTCTATTCAGTACGGGTTAAATATTTCGAAACGGATGAGTTTTGATTCACCGCTCCACATTTTTTTGCCAAAACGTTTGGGTCTTCCATGCTCAACATCTCGCGAAAACACTCCTTTTGAAAAATCTTGTGATAGTAAGTTATCATTGAATATCATATGAATGCAGTCCTTCGTAGTATATGATGGATAATAGAACCAATATGTCTTTCAATTTTACGCATAGTTCATTTTAAATAATTTTCAATATCCGTCAGTATCTATTCCTCCATCTCATCAAAGTTTACAGCAGTGGAATGCTTCTCAAAGTCAAGTCTTGCCATTCTGATTGACAAATGCGAAAAGTATAGAATGATGAAGAAACAGTGGTGAGGTAGTTGCTGTGGTACTCCTCCTCCCTGTTGGTTGGCGTAGTCACTGGTGAGCCTAGAAGCTTCCCAATCACTGCCTTGTGAAAAACTCTATGAATCTACTCTATGAATGAACTCTATAGTATAGTGTAATGACGCAGCTAGTTAGTAATGTGTTTGGGGTTTTATATCATGGCAAGTAAAGCATTCCAATTTGCTTTGCAAAAACACAAATAACAAACCAAGTTGTTATTTCTGATACAAAAATTCAAATCAGAAACACAAAACAATTTAAGTAATTAAAGTTAAAACCATAATAACACGTAAGTTGTAAAAATAACAAACTATGGAAATGACTCTCGGTAGTAAGAACGAAAGGCAAATAACCAAATTGAACAACTGAACAATGTACAAATTAAATTACTAATTAAGCCTTTCGCCACATGAAGTAAGTGTTTCTCTCTCTCTTCCTAATATAAATAAACTAAAATTGGTATTATAAAACGTTCTTGTTATTGCTATTATTGCCTTCCCTTTAAATCACATTTTTTAACACTCTTATTGTTTTTTCGATCATGAACCCGCCATATCGAAATAGGTTTATTGTTATTACTTGCTGTTGTTTTAATATATGCGTAAACATAAAATCAATTTGGTAATAGAAAAAAAGTGTTTCACATTTTATTTATCCAGTATTAATTAATATAATATTTATATTATGTTGTGTCACTAGGGTTGCCATAAAAGGCCAAACAGAAAAAAGTCATAGTTATTTTAAAATTTTTCGATGATATTGTAAAAAAAATGTAAATTTTTAAAATGTTCCTGTCAGGTAGTTCTGGAGATAATTTGCACGTTGTCTTTATTACCCTTCCTTTTCCACAGTAGTTCGTAGAAAGTTGAACAGTTGTTTTAGAATTCCACATTCCATAAGAAATTATTAAAATTTCAGAATCTTTTCTCAGTTTCGATTACAAAATGAGAGGTTATATTATAGCCATACTAATAAGTTATGTTCTTGTTAAATGTTATGCCTAATACCTGTTTTCTGTCTTGTTAAAATTTATAACTTCCTATTCGACCATCGATGTAGACACACTTGAATATATATATATATATATACATATATATATATATATATATATATATATATATATATATATATATATATATATGAGAGAGTATGGTTATTTCCCCCTTCTATTTTCTATCGATTTCTTCTTGGATATATTATATTTCTATTTCTTGCAACTCGGAAGAAACGTTGCGCTTATGAAATTTAGCTTAGGGCTATTGAAAAGAAAAATTCTGTGCCTCGTTATATTGAATAAGTTTATTCTTCGTACCTGACGATTTCCTGCGCTCACACATTCATCACCTTTTTGCTATAACACTCTCTTGAACCGAATTATATCGAAAATTACTCGCAGTAATCCAGTTACTCGCGATATTCAATTGCTCAATCACCTGATAGAGGTCGCAGAGTATATTTTATTTATGATGAGTGAAAGTTAATTTGTCGAAATATGTCGTCGAAATCTTTTGTGGTTCTCGTGTATTTTGCAATATATATATATATATATATATATATATATATATTTTTTTTTTTTTTTTTTTTTTAACTAACAATTTCGAGCCACCTTTAACACCTATCTAATTCCAAACTAATTTGACGTATAAAGTTAAAATTTTACATACACATGAAAGTAGTCCCCCCAAGTAGATCCCACAATGCATCCAGGCAAATATTTTGTTCCTTATTTGATTTAAAAAACATGCTGAAATTTATTTAATAATGGCGGAAACATTTGAAATATACATTTTAAATTTATTCTAATTTCTTGTAAAAATAACTACTAAAAACTTGATGGGCATTTTTATTTCATCTCTTTTCTCAGCTCATTATAAATGAATTTTTTATTAATATCTGATGGCCTGAAGAATCGTTGCCGATTTTTCACATTTATGTTTTTGATGCGATCATTATATGAGTAAATGTTCAATTGCAATTTAATTTTTATTTATGAATTTAAGTTAATATACGAAATGCAAATCAAGAGCAGATTATTCATTTTAGATAGCTTTGAAACTGATTCGTAAGTTTGACAAGATTTAATCATTTTATGGTTAAAATTTCCTTTCACTCCATAGGTTAAATTCAGTTTAGTTAAAAATTAGTGAATTATTTTAACACGATTAATTAACTTTGTAATCAAAATTCTTTTTTCTCTACTAGTTTCGGTTTACTTCAAGTTTGTTCAAAATTGATGAATTTTATTATTAACAACATTTAATCATTTTGTACTAAAAGTCCCCTTCATATCTGTCGGGTTACCTTCCTAGTCTTTCATAATCAATTAATAACTTTAATAAAATTTAATCATTTAACAGCAAAAATTCCCTCTGTCTGTCGGTTTACTTCAAGTTTAGATATTATTTTTACCCTATTTTGTTATTTGGTATAAAATATGTTAATATATATTATATACACGCTACAATAATTAAAGAAGCATAATTTTACCCGCAATCTATGACCACGAGATCTCATTCCTAAAACACAAGAAAGTTAATGATATTATTGAGTGGCTCTTTGAATTGAAAATAAATGTTATAGAGCCTTAAATGGAACGGGAGGTTCACGGGAGCCCCGTTCACTTGAAATGTGCAGACTTTACGTCGAGTAAGTCATTGAAGTCGTCGAATCCATTTCACAAGGAATAACGAATTCGTATATAGATCGACATTTGATAAAAAAAGTAAATTGTGTTTTGATTTATGTTTTATGAATTTGATGCGAAGTGTATGAACATCTTATTTTCAACATATACTCGTCCTTTTTTCCCTTTTTAACCGACATGAAAAAAGAAGAGGTTCTCATTTCGTCGGAATCTTTTTTTATGTATGTTCAGCGATAATTATTTAGCGAGTGGACCAATTTTGATGATTCTTTTTTTTTATTTGTAGGAGGATGCTACAGATGTGGTTCCATATAAATATGGCGACGATCTAATAATGACGTCCGGATGTGAACGATGGAACTCCTTAACGAATGGCAGTAAATCAATTACTATTCAAGATATTTCCTACGTATAGTTCTCATATATAAATTCTTGATATAAAAATATGCATACTACTATATATATATACTACTAGTTAGTAGTTACTTTAGTTATAACTTTGCAAAATCTGATATTGGATTTCATATATAAAGAACGGAACTCCTCAAGTGGTAGTTTATAATTTGCAAAATCTGATATTGGACTTCGGATATGGAGAACCGAACTCCTTAACGGCTAACAGATAACCATTGGCGGATATTAATATCGCTTCATTTCTATGTCTTGTTTATACTATTTTTTGCTCGTGACTCTTAATAAATGTCCAATATTCTAAAAAAGAAAATAATTGTGATAACTATAGTAATAATAATTGCGATAACTAAATAATTGTGCTAACTAAATAGCATAAAGTAATCACTAAAAATTCTTAAATAATATATTTTTTAAAAAACCGACTTCAAAAAAGTAGGTACTAAAAAGTTAGAAAAAAAAGAAATAGAAATAAATCAAAATAGGTCCCTTTTTTTTGCAATAAATAACGAAGTTGACCGATCAACTTAAACAAAAGTAAATTTCTATATAATAAATACGCCCTTTATGAATGTATATAGTATTCACAATTAAATAAAACTACGTGATGTAATATTATTTCTACTAGAAATAATAAAAAAATAGATATTCTAGTAGAAATAATACTACATCACGTAGTTTCATTTAATTATGAATAATGAATTTCTATAAAATTAACGCCAAATATATTCAATATTTAGTATTGTAAGTACATTAGAAATTTTGAGGAATTTGTTTAAGTTAGATGACTTTGCCGGCACCGATTTCAAAAATAAGTAACTTATTTATTGTAAATAAGTAGATACCTACCTTGAGTTAATTACTTTTTAACTTTTTGGTACCTACTTTTTGAGATGGGTTTATTAAAAGATATTTTTTAATTGTATCAACACACACACACATATGTGTGTGTATATATAAACATAAATATATATATATATATATATATATATATATATATATATATATATATAAAAGAAATTAAATCATAATCAGGTCAGCAAGGCCAGCTGCTTTAACCATTATAGCTACAGGAAAACGGCCTAAGAAAAGTGGTGGTCAGCAAGGTGAAACGTGATTTTCATGAACCTTTTTTTCGTGCCAATCAATTATTTTTATGATAAGAATCAAAAGTCTGTGAGACCAACTGATACCACTGATGATATGATAAAAACTATTCTACTACTTGTAAATGATATGGGGGGTTTTTACTTTAAATCTTTTTTCCTTTTAAATCTTTTACATAATTTTGAAGAATTGGCTCTTTTAAGAAAATAATAGTCCGACGACCTCGTGTTCTTGACCGAAATATAAAGATTGCAGTTTTGACACTCGTAGAAACTTTTAGAAGCTTTTTGTGACATATCTTCTTAAGAACTAGCCAAAGAAGTAGGTATTTAGCACACACGAGTACTGAAAATATGGAAGAAATACGGGTACAAATTTTATTGTCAGGGTCGGATAGTTTAAGCATTTACGAAATAATAGTCTTAGATCTTTATTTTGCAGATGGCTAAGAGAAAAAATGACACAAGATTATAATTTTTCAAACTACGTTTTGTAGTCTGATGAAATCAATTTTTCAAAGAATGGTATCTACAACAAGCGGCATTGTGTGATATTGGGATGGTATTGTGTCAAATAAAATAGTAATGATGTATGAAGGTACTATAAGTTCTGAAATGATTTTATGAAAGTACTCTGAGTTCTGATACTTTTAATATAATCTGATAAGAAAACATTCAAAATCATTTGGATGAATGGCCGCTCTTTGTCTTGTGTATGAAACGTATATTTCTAATAAGACGGTCCTCCGCCATACAAGAGCGCCGGATGCGTTTATTGAAATAGTGAATTTAAAGCAGTGGTTTGGAAACAAATGGATTGGAACACATGGTCCTATTAGATGTCCACCTCGTCATCTTTATCTGACCCACCCTAGACTTTTTTTTCTTGGAGTCATGTAATAAATGAGGTTTATAAAAACGTGTCCACCAATTGAAAGACGTACTTATAATCACTTTTAACGGAAACAGTAGAAGGGAAATTTTAGGCGCTACTTACGCATTCTGGAAAAGAGAACTGCGAATCATTGCATCCGCCATTCCATTTGTTATTGTTCTTATTTCGAAAAACATACGTTTTTAATTGGTTAGTTTCCTTTTTTGTTAATACTTACGATGGGTGGTTGTCAAATGTCCTTCCAAAACAGTTTCGTCAATTTCTGTTATTTCTGGCATTCACTTCAATTGGTCCTGTATGACATGATGTATGTGTAATAAAAAAAGTTTTGTGAAAATGCATTTTACTTTGCTGAATATACCATTTGTCTATTTTTGTTTTCACGTAGCTATAACGCTTAAGGTAGCTGATCTTACTGACCTGTCTCAAATTTCCACTCTATATGTAAATATGCACACATATGTACGTGTGTGTTGATGCAAATCAAAAAGGGAAGAAAAGAGGAGTATATGTTTAAAATAAGATACCCATATGTTTCACATAATATTCATTAAATGTATATCAAAACGTAATATACTTTTTCTATCAAATGCCAGCCTATATAGGAATTGTTTATTTCTCTTGAAATGAATGCGAGTATGTAAGACATCAACGATAAATATGATTTCACTCGACGATTATCACTCGACATATATAACGTCAGCATTTTTCGAGTAAATAGGGCTATCGTGGATTTTTTATTTTGTTCTAAGGCTCAAGAAAATTTATCTTCAACTCGAATGGAGATTCGAAGGCTACTCACGTTGCTTTCGGTATACAGATTTCTATGAGCCCTATTATTATCACGAAAAGGAGTATGAAGTATGTTTTAAAATTAGGATTTTTGTAAAATTATTAACTTTCCTGTGCTTTATGAATGGGATCTATTTGAGACGGATTGCGGGTAAAATGATGCTTAATTGAGGTATTGTAGCGTGTGTGTAATGTATTAAAATATTAATTATCAAATAACAAAATCGTATAAAAATAATATATAAACTTGAAGTGAATCGATAGACATAAAGCACATTTTTAATGTGAAATGACAAAATCTTCTTAAAATAATTAATTAATTTTGAACTAAATTGCAGTAAACCGATAGTTATGAACAAATAAAAGGAAATTTTTACTACGAAATTGCTAAATGGTATTGAAATGATGCACTAGTTTTGAACTCTTGAGAAGTAGACCGACACCGATGGATTCTTATCCATCGGTGTATTTTGGGTATTTTTACTACAAAATTTAATTACCGTGTTAAAACAATTCATTAAATTTGAACTAAGTTTATTTTAACCGACATAGTAAGAGGAAATTTTTACGATTTATTATGTAAAATTTACAAATCAGTTTCAAAGCTATTTGAAGTAAGTCTGCTCTTAATTTGCGATTTGTGTTGCGTACTTCAAACCATGAATAAAAATTACAATTTACTAATAAAATGACCAAATCAAAAACATAAATGTGGAAAATGAGGATAATCTTTTAGACCACTAGTCAAAAATTCAGTTATAATTCCTTGAAAAAAAGAAATGAAATAAAGAAAAACCTCAAATTTTGAGTAGTTTCTTTACAATATGTTAGAATAAATTTGAAATTTAAAAGGTATACACACATTTTTAAATATATTATAGAATGCTTTTTAAATCAAGTAAGAACCTATTCTGTAAGGAAAAAAGACTTGCCAGACTTGTCTAATACTTCCTTGCGTAAGTTTTAATTTAAAATAAAAAAAAAAATTTCAAATTTATTCTAACATATTGTAAAGAAACTACTCAAAATTTGAGGTTTTTCTTTATTTCATTTCTTTTTTTCAAGGAATTATAACTGAATTTTTGACTAGTGGTCTAAAAGATTATCCTCATTTTCCACATTTATGTTTTTGATTTGGTCATTTTATTAGTAAATTGTAATTTTTATTCATGGTTTGAAGTACGCAACACAAATCGCAAATTAAGAGCAGACTTACTTCAAATAGCTTTGAAACTGATTTGTAAATTTTACATGATAAATCGTAAAAATTTCCTCTTACTATGTCGGTTAAAATAAACTTAGTTCAAATTTAATGAATTGTTTTAACACGGTAATTAAATTTTGTAGTAAAAATACCCAAAATACACCGATGGATAAGAATCCATCGGTGTCGGTCTACTTCTCAAGAGTTCAAAACTAGTGCATCATTTCAATACCATTTAGCAATTTCGTAGTAAAAATTTCCTTTTATTTGTTCATAACTATCGGTTTACTGCAATTTAGTTCAAAATTAATTAATTATTTTAAGAAGATTTTGTCATTTCACATTAAAAATGTGCTTTATGTCTATCGATTCACTTCAAGTTTATATATTATTTTTATACGATTTTGTTATTTGATAATTAATATTTTAATACATTACACACACGCTACAATACCTCAATTAAGCATCATTTTACCCGCAATCCGTCTCAAATAGATCCCATTCATAAAGCACAGGAAAGTTAATAATTTTACAAAAATCCTAATTTTAAAACATACTTCATACTCCTTTTCGTGATAATAATAGGGCTCATAGAAATCTGTATACCGAAAGCAACGTGAGTAGCCTTCGAATCTCCATTCGAGTTGAAGATAAATTTTCTTGAGCCTTAGAACAAAATAAAAAATCCACGATAGCCCTATTTACTCGAAAAATGCTGACGTTATATATGTCGAGTGATAATCGTCGAGTGAAATCATATTTATCGTTGATGTCTTACATACTCGCATTCATTTCAAGAGAAATAAACAATTCCTATATAGGCTGGCATTTGATAGAAAAAGTATATTACGTTTTGATATACATTTAATGAATATTATGTGAAACATATGGGTATCTTATTTTAAACATATACTCCTCTTTTCTTCCCTTTTTGATTTGCATCAACACACACGTACATATGTGTGCATATTTACATATAGAGTGGAAATTTGAGACAGGTCAGTAAGATCAGCTACCTTAAGCGTTATAGCTACGTGAAAACAAAAATAGACAAATGGTATATTCAGCAAAGTAAAATGCATTTTCACAAAACTTTTTTTATTACACATACATCATGTCATACAGGACCAATTGAAGTGAATGCCAGAAATAACAGAAATTGACGAAACTGTTTTGGAAGGACATTTGACAACCACCCATCGTAAGTATTAACAAAAAAGGAAACTAACCAATTAAAAACGTATGTTTTTCGAAATAAGAACAATAACAAATGGAATGGCGGATGCAATGATTCGCAGTTCTCTTTTCCAGAATGCGTAAGTAGCGCCTAAAATTTCCCTTCTACTGTTTCCGTTAAAAGTGATTATAAGTACGTCTTTCAATTGGTGGACACGTTTTTATAAACCTCATTTATTACATGACTCCAAGAAAAAAAAGTCTAGGGTGGGACAGATAAAGATGACGAGGTGGACATCTAATAGGACCATGTGTTCCAATCCATTTGTTTCCAAACCACTGCTTGAAATTCACTATTTCAATAAACGCATCCGGCGCTCTTGTATGGCGGAGGACCGTGTTATTAGAAATATACGTTTCATACACAAGTCAAAGAGCGGCCATTCATCCAAATGATTTTGAATGTTTTCTTATCAGATTATATTAAAAGTATCAGAACTCAGAGTACTTTCATAAAATCATTTCAGAACTTAGAGTGCCTTCATCCATCATTACTATTTTATTTGACACAATACCATCATAATACCACACAATACTGCTTGTTGTAGATGCCATTCTTTGAAAAATTGATTTCATCAGACTACAAAACGTAGTTTGAAAAATTATAATCTCGTGTCATTTTTTCTCTTAGCCATCTGCAAAATGAAGATCTAAGACTATTATTTCGTAAATTCTTAAACTATCCGACCCTGACAATAAAATTTGTATCCGTATTTCTTCCATATTTTCAGTACTTGTGTGTGCTAAATACCCACTTCTTTGGCTAGTGCTCTTGAAGATATGTCACAAAAAGCTTCTAAAAGTTTCTACGAGTGTCAAATATGCAATCTTTATATTTCCGTCAAGAACACGAGGTCGTCGGACTATTATTTTCTTAAAAGAGCCAATTCTTCAAAATTTAAGATTTAAAAGAAAAAAAGATTTAAAGTAAAAATACTGTACCCCATATCATTTAGAAGTAGTAGAATAGTTTTTATCATATCATCAGTGGTATCAGTTGGTCTCATAGACTTTTGATTCTTATCATAAAAATAATTGATTGGCACGAAAAAAAGGTTCGTGAAAATCACGTTTCACCTTGCTGACCACCAGTTTTCTTAGGCCGTTTTCCTGTAGCTGTAATGGTTAAAGCAGCTGGCCTTGCTGATCTGTTTATGATTTAATTTCTTTTATATTTATATATATATATATATATATATATATATACACACACACATATGTGTGTGTGTGTGTGTTGATGCAAATTAAAAAATATCTTTTAATAAACCCATCTCAACAAGTAGGTACCAAAAAGTCAAAAAGTAATTAACTCAAGGTAGGTATCTACTTATTTACAATAAATAAGTTACTTATTTTTGAAATCGGTGCCGGCAAAGTCGACAAATTTAAACAAATAATTAAAAACTAGAAGTTTTGAATTATTTGTTGTACTTACAATACTAAATATTGAATATATTTGGCGTTAATTTTGTAGAAATTCATTATTCACAATTAAATGAAACTACGTGATGTAGTATTATTTTTACTAGAATTTCTATTTTTTATATTATTTCTAGTAGAAATAATATTACATCACGTAGTTTTATTTAATTGTGAATACTAAATATATTCATAAAGGGCGTATTTATAATATAACAGTTTACTTTTGTCTAAGTTGATCGGTTAACTTCGTTATTTATTAGAAAAAAAAGGAACCTATTTTGATTTATTTCTATTTCTTTTTTTTTAATTTTCGTACCTACTTTTTTGAAGTCGGTTTTTTAAAAAATATTTTATTTCAGAATTTTTAGTGGTTACTATATGCTATTTAGTTAGCACAATTATTTAGTTATCGCAATTATTATTACTATAGTTATCACAATTATTTTCTTTTTTAGAATATTGGACATTTATTAAGACTCACGAGCAAAAACTAGTATAAACAAGACATAGAAATGAAGCGATATTAATATCCGCCAATTTTTATATGTTAGCCGTTAAGGAGTTCGGTTCTCCATATCCGAAGTCCAATATCGGATTTTGCAAATTATAAATTACCACTTGAGAAGTTCCGTTCTTCATATACGAAATCCAATATCAGATTTTGCAAAGTTATAACTAAAGTTACGGTTTACGGCAAAGTTATAACTTAACGGGTGGTAGTGAATCGATTATTATTAGACTCTGACATGATTGATAAAGTAGCTATTTTGCAAAGTATCACCTACCAGTAGCAAATATATTGAATCACATTTAATTACTGTCATCCGTTAAGGAGTTCCATTGTTCATCTCTAGAACTCATCAGATCCTGACCTGGTCGACAGTGTAGTTGTTTTTTTGTCAAAGTGAAGTGAAATTTGGCAAAGTGAAAACTACCAGTTGCAAATATTTTTAGTCACGGTTGATTTGATATCCATAAAGAAGCTCTATTTTTTATATCAAGAATTTTTCTAAGAGAACTATACGTAGGAAATATCTTGAATAATAATTGATTTACTGCCATTCGTTAAGGAGTTCCATCGTTGACATCCGGACGTCATTATTAGATCGTATTCATATTTATATGGAACCACATCTGTAGTATCCTCCTCCAAATAAAAAAAAAGAATCATCAAAATTGGTCCACTCGCTAAATAATTATCGCTGAACATACAAACAAAAAGATTCCGATGAAATGAGAACCTCTTCCTTTTTTCATGTCGGTTAAAAAGGGAAAAAAGGACGAATATATATTGAAAATAAGTTGTTCATACACTTCGCATCAAATTCATTAAATATAAATCAAAACACAATTTACTTTTTTATCAAATGTCGATCCATATACGAATTCGTTATTCCTTGTGAAATGGATTCGACGACTTCAATGACTTACTCGACGTAAAGTCTGCACATTTCAAGTGAATGGGGCTCCCGTGGACCTCCCGTTCCATTTAAGGCTCTATAACATTTATTTTCAATTCAAAGAGCCACTCACGTTGCCTTTGGTTTACAGTTTTTCACGAGCCCTATTATTGTCATGGAAAAGAGTTTGGAGTATGTTTTAAAATTATGAGTTTTATAATAACTTTCTTGTGCTTTATGAATGAGACCTCGTGGTCATAGATTACGGGTAAAATTATACTTCTTTAATTATTGTAGGGTGTATATAATATGTATTAAAATATTTTATACCAAATAACAAAATCGTATAAAAATAATATCTAAACTTGGAGTGAACCGACAGAGGGAATTTTTGCTGTTAAATGATTAAATTTTATTAAAGTTATTAATTGATTATGAAAGACTAGGAAGGTAATCCGACAGATATGAAGGGGATTTTTAATTCAAAATGATTAAATGTTGTTAATAAAATAATTCATCAATTTTGAACGAACTTGAAGTAAACCGAAACTAGTAGAGAAAAGATTACAAAGTTAATTAATCGTGTTAAAATAATTCACTAATTTTTAACTAAACTGAATTTAACCGACGGAGTGAAAGGAAACTTTAGCCCTAAAATGATTAAATCTTGTCAAACTTACGAATCAGTTTCAAAGCTATCTAAAATGATTAATGTGCTCTTGATTTGCATTTCGTGTATAAACTTAAATTCGTAAATAAAAATTAAATTGTAATTGAACATTTACTCATATAATGATCGCATCAAAAACATAAATGTGAAAAATCGGCAACGTTTCTTCAGGCCATCAGATATTAATAAAATATTCATTTATAATGAGCTGAGAAAAGAGATGAAATCAAAATGCCCATCAAGTTTTTAGTAGTTATTTTTATAAGAAATTAGAATAAATTTAAAATGTATATGGCAAATGTTTCCGCCATTATTAAATAAATTTCAGCATGTTTTTTAAATCAAATAAGGAACAAAATATTTGCCTGGATGCATTGTGGGATCTACTTGGGGGGACTACTTTCATGTGTATGTAAAATTTTAACTTTATACGTCAAATAAGTTTGGAATTAGATAGGTGTTAAAGGTGGCTCGAAATTGTTAGTTAAAAAAGAAAAAAATATATATATTACAAAATACACGAGAACCACAAAAGATATCGACGACATATTTCGACAAATTAATTTTTACTCATCATAAATAAAATATACTCTGCGACCTCTATCAGGTGATTGAGCAATTGAATATCGCGAGTAACTGGATTACTGCGAGTAATTTTCGATATAATTCGGTTCAAGAGAGTGGTATAGCAAAAAGGTGATGAATGTGTGAGCGCAGGAAATCGTCAGGTATGAAGAATAAACTTACTCAATATAACGAGGCACAGAATTTTTCTTTTCAATAGGCCTAAGCTAAATTTCGTAAACGCAACGTTTCTTCTGAGTAGCAAGAAAAAGAAATGTAACATATCCAAGAAGAAATCGGTAGAAAATAGAAGGGGGAAGTAACCATACTCTCTCATATATATGTGTATATATATATATATATATATATATATATATATATATATATATATATATATATATATATATATTCAAGTGTGTCTACATAGATGGTCTCATCGGAAGTTATAAATTTTAACAAGGCAGAAAACAGGCATTAGGCATAAAATTTAACAAGAACATAACTTATTAGTATGGCTATAATATAACCTCTCATTTTGTAATCGAAACTGAGAAAAGATTCTGGAATTTTAATAATTTCTTAAAAATTTACATTTTTTTTACAATATCATCGACAAAATTTTAAAATAACTATGACTTTTTTCTGTTTGGCCTTTTATGGCGACCCTAGTGACCCAACATAATATAAATATTATATAAATTAATACTGGATAAATAAAATGTGAAACACTTTTTTTCTATTACCAAATTGATTTTATGTTTACGCATATATTAGAACAACAGCAAGTAATGACAATAAACCTATTTCGATATGGCGGGTTCATGATCGAAAAAACAATAAGAGTGTTAAAAAAATGTGATTTAAAGGGAAGGCAATAACAGCAATAACAAGAACGTTTTATAATACCAATTTTAGTTTATTTATATTAGGAAGAGAGAGAAACACTTATTTCATGTGGCGAAAGGCTTAATTAGTAATTTAATTTGTACATTGTTCAGTTGTTCAATTTGGTTATTTGCCTTTCGTTCTTACTACCGAGAGTCATTTCCATAGTTTGTTATTTTTACAACTTACGTGTTATTATGGTTTTAACTTTAAATACTTAAATTGTTTTGCGTTTCTGATTTGAATTTTTGTATCAGAAATAACAACTTGGTTTGTTATTTGTGTTTTTGCAAAGCAAATTGGAATGCTTTACTTGCCATGATATAAAACCCCAAACACATTACTAACTAGCTGCGTCATTACACTATGCTATAGAGTTCATTCATAGAGTAGATTCATAAAGTTTTTCACAAGGCAGTGATTGGGAAGCTTCTAGGCTCACCAGTGACTACGCCAACCAACAGGGAGGAGGAGTACCACAGCAACTACCTCACCACTGTTTCTTCATCATTCTATACTTTTCGCATTTGTCAATCAGAATGGCAAGACTTGACTTTGAGAAGCATTCCACTGCTGTAAACTTTGATGAGATGGAGGAATAGATACTGACGGATATTGAAAATTATTCAAAATGAACTATGCGTAAAATTGAAAGACATATTGGTTCTATTATCCATCATATACTACGAAGGACTGCATTCATATGATATTCAATGATAACTTACTATCACAAGATTTTTCAAAAGGAGTGTTTTCGCGAGATGTTGAGCATGGAAGACCCAAACGTTTTGGCAAAAAAATGTGGAGCGGTGAATCAAAACTCATCCGTTTCGAAATATTTAACCCGTACTGAATAGACCAAAATCTAGTTGCCATCATCAGTTTCTAGTAAATTTGTGAATTGGAATTTGACGCAGGATCAACGCCGGTTTCGACGCAGGATCAATGTATGTGGATAAATTTATGTAAAAATGGAATAATATTTTAAGAATAATTGAAAACTTCTAGACTTTTGTATAACCCTGTTTTGCTTTAGATTGATTGATAGAAAGTCTTCTATTAATAATTTTTGGTAGAACCACTGACGCAGTTACAATCTGTATATGTTATACATAACATACATATACAAACGGTACACAACCAATTGATTAAAGAGCTTCTCTGTAAATTATCAACAGTACACTTGGCCGGAGCAACTTATACCTTAAGTTGAACTTGAAGCTGAGTCGATGTCGCATTTTGGTAATTTTAACCATAAGTTCAAAATCCTGCACGCAGACTTCTTATAACTATTATTTATTCCAATCTCTTAGTGAATGTTATATTGAGATAAACTATAACCAAATTTAATCTCGGCCTCTTTGAAGCCCACGACTTGTGGCAGTTTAAATCGCGTTCAAAACACCTTAATATTTTTTACTTGATGGTCTAGCAAATAGAGAGACAGATGGATAAAAATATAACCAAAATTTTAATCTATCTAACATTTTAAATTAAATTTAAAACTATTATTTTAAAAAGCTGTTTTAATTAAAATGTATTCAATAGCTTTCTTATTTTTGTAATAAAATATTTCCAATTGAAATAACAAAATTGTTTATAAAAGATGACCATAAAATTGTAAATTTTATGTATAATATATAAAATTGACGTGTTTTGTATAATTAACTTTTGTCTTATTTCCGAATAGTGTGCGGAAGATTTTAGTTGTCAGAAACTTTAAAGATATAGTAATTCCGGAAATAATACTACCGCAATACAGTAGTTCGATTAGAGAAATCATAAATATGTTGCTCACCCTCTTTTTAGGCTATGGGATTTATTTATTGCTGAATTTAATTTTGTCATTTATAATGATTACTCATCATTACTACCGTTTATCAGAAAATGTACATGAATTGCTTCCTTGGGGTAGAACGAGCGAGATGAATTTTATAAAAATTACTTTCCTATGTGACAGAATAGCTGATAATAATCAAACCGTTTCTACTAAAATTGAAAGGCAACGCATTATTTCTATTGCAAATTTTAGACTGGTCTGTATGTTTTAGATACTCTAAATGATTTGCGTGGTATTAATTATTATTCTTTACGTGACACTTGACTTTTGGGAACTAAATTTGAGATCAATCGCTATAGTAATAAATATAATAAGTAATAGGCCAGAGACCCACAGTTTTTGTGCGTCAAAAATCGTTTTAAATATCGTTTCAATTTTCTGTCTTAGACCAATCTTAGATAAGGTCTGATGATCGATACTCCTTTATGGTAAACAGTTCAAAATTTCCTGATCCATTCAAAATCATCGCAGTCTCAAAAATTTCCGAAGGTGACGATTTTGAAACTGTTAACTTTATGATGTATTTTTCTACAGACTCCACCCAGTCCAAGTCAGAAATTGTGGCTAGTCTGGTCTGCCTCAGGAGGGGAAAAAAGGATCAAAATTTGGACCCCATTTGACCTTTGTTATATTGGTCACCATTTTATTATAAGCATCTACATATTCAACGTAATTCTATCCCAAGTGGTAGCCGGTGTTGCATGCTCCATGTTGCGGGAAATGGTCTCCGGTATAATAAAGGTCACCAAGGTATCAAAATTTTAGCTCCGTATTCTGCGATATAGATAACGATTATTATTTTTAGTTTTCTGCAATAATGTCGAGTGCACACGTCTTGGTGAAGTAGATAAAATGGTGATATATGATTTTTCATTGTATCTTCTATATTACGCTAATATCGGCTCATATTTTTATGTTTACCAAAGATCTGCTAAAATGTATTTCTTTGTTTAAAATGTTTAAGCAAATTTGGTATCTAATTTCATCCGTCATGAAAATGTTTGATATATTGTCGCACGACTGTGGTTATGCTTATATCCAAACCCATTTTTTAGCTTCCCTATTCCTAATTTTTAAGGGTCGTTTGAATTTTGACGCAGATTTTTTATTATCTACTTAATTTTTGTAATGTAATAAATTCTAAAGCATTACAAAAATAAACAGCATACCAAAATTACTGTACCGACGAACAACCAATGATATTATAAAAGTTCGAGACGGTCTGCATACTATCTGAAATTTTACGAAAACATTGAAATACAGAATAATATTGACTAAAAAAGATTTTGAGTCAAAAAAATATCATTTAAAAAAGGAATAGTCAAATTTTAGTTTACGACCAAGCAAGTTTATGGCGAAATGAATTAGACATAGAGGCGAAAACTACAGTATCATTACGAGAAGGATAGAGTGCAAACTGTGGATCATGCAATAAAAGTTACTTATATTATTATTTATTAACATAAAATGCATAAAAATTATGACCTTTTTTTAATAATTTCAGCATATTTTAATTGAAAATATCTTATTGAAAAAAAGGAATATTTAAACTTATCAGTTTTTTTTCATTTTATTGGAAAAAGTTGAACACGTTTTAAATTAAATCGGTTTTTCCGATGCTGACTATAAACATTTTAAGATTTTTCGAATAAATTCTTCGTGTATCCTATATTTAAATTATTCAAATAATTATAGATTTCAATAAGCGAATAACATATATTTTCTTGACATTTGGATTTATAAATTATGACTAAGAACTTTTATTTATTACACTAATTACGTTAATGAATTGGTAGTTTGTCAGTTTCAGCCAATATCGAGTTATTATATATTAAACATGTCAATTAATTAATATATACGTATAACTCGCTTTAGTAGTGTTCCGTACATAATTAAGTATATTTTATAGTTCTACTAAACTGTTTACAAACGTCAGTCATTATATTTTACTACATGAATATATTGTGCGGAACAAGTTTTCAAAACGTAAGAAATAATAAAGTGGCTATTCTCAAAAAGTTTGAAAAATATTAATATAGCTCGTGCGTGTTTATTATTAAGTTCAAAAAGATTATTTTTGGAAATAGGTGTATACCCTTTTTGCCCATATAAAAAGGAATTATAATTAGCATTAATTAAGAATTTAGATAAAAGTTACAAAATTTCGAAAGATAAGCCGGGAAATTTAAACAAAAATATCTGCTCCGAATATGAAGTAAAGATTAAAAATTAAATTAATGTTTACCTCAAAAATGATAAAACGAATGAAGCGTAAAGGTTGAAGTAGCATGTTAGGTTTTAAAACGTTTAGAAAACAACGTTTTAAATCCTAATGTGCTACTTCAACCAAATCCAAAATATCAACTTTATCCAGATTTCTGTCAGATTTCTCTAATTTAATGAACATTTTCATTGATTTAGCGTATAAAATTAGAAATAAAAAATAATACAAAAGGAGCTCTAACTTTATTGTCATTAATACGCAAACAATTTTACATCTGCAGAGCAGTACTATGGTCATAACCAGGTATTTCTTTTGTTCCGAGAAAATTTACTTCGTTTAAATGTTGCCTTTTCGATGTTATTTTCATTGCAGGATTATTATTATGTTCATTATATGAAGATGGGCATTGACATGATTTTTCTATAATTGCTTGAATAATATGTGACTTGTGATTAAATTTAGATGATTTTTCTCTCAAATATTCAAATGGTTTTATCATCAGTATCGCAACCACGGTCTTTAGCTTCAAAAGTATTTCGAATCAATTTTATCATTTGATATGGGTCAAGACCTATTACCACTTCTTTGTAACAATCATTATATTGAAAAATACTTATTAAACTATTAACCTCTTTTAGATCCTATCCTAAAATATTAATAGTATTTATGTTAGCTACGTAACCATCAAAAGTAGTGGACGTAGTATCAACTACAATATAAAAGCATTCTTTTAAATATGAGGTAACTAAATGCACGAGTTTCAGTCGGCAAACTAATTACAAAAACGTATATGCTTATATAGCCATTACATTTTCTTTTTTTGAAATTGCCTGCACCATAATCAGTGGCACTTCACATTTTTTCTTTCCAAATTTTGAAGACGTAAACCAAATTAAAAACTTTTTTCCCACATTTTTAATGCCTTTTGATGATCGAATCACCGGTGAGGTGAAGTTGATTTGAAGACATTATACATGATCATAGTTGTAATACAGATGGAAAATAAAAGTTCCAATACATTTAATTTGGCAAATCGACAATTTCTACCTTGGAATTTAAATGTATAACGGCGTAACAAATGCGTTCAGATATATATAATTTATGTTGTATTTTCCTTAATATTTTCTTTCAATTATCACGCCGTTTTAGAGACCTTTATTTTAAACTTAACAATGATACTATGAAATTAGGAAAATACTTATCTCATTGAATTTATTAACTGTGACATTAGAAATAATAAATAGAAAGTGTAATGCGAATTCATAAAAAAGGCAGAATTCAGTTTATTCTTGTTATACTTGCACTGTATCACTATCAGCAATTGTGACAAGAAAAATTAAATATTACTTGCGTGTACTTACGAATGAAATAAGTATGCCAGATATTTTCGACAGGGACCGTGTTATTAAAACATATTGTAAGGTATTTTGAAAGATATTTTCGTGAAATAAAGCAACATACAACTACACACTAAAGGTCTTTTGACTTTCTACACTATCATACTTATGAACGCTTAATAAACTTATTTACTTACCTACTTTGGTATAGAGTATGTACGTATAGCAGAGTTATTGCAATAGGAACAATGTCTGCCAGTTTATCATACAATAAATTTTGGAATATCGATTGTTTGGTAGACTGTAAAAGATATTTCAATATAAAATAATAATAATAAGATAATACTTAAAAAAAGACAAAAAATTAAAATACAAATATACACAATGAGTTAGGTTGAAAGAAGGAAAATAGCTCAGAAGGACTATAGATTAGGAGAGATAGGAATTTTTACTCGATTTTTGAAAACGTTCATCGCATTTAAAAAAAATTATCATTCATAACATACATCTTTACGTATTATAAAAATACTTGTATTATCAATCTAGTAAGCAATGAAAATTATTAATTCGCCATACTATTTCATCAATTTTTTTTTAAGTGTCATTCTACCATCACCGTAATCCTTGTAAAGTTTTTCAGAAACCTACAAATATTGTTCTATTTCTATAACCGAAAGACACATTGTTTTGAGGACTTTTATCAGATTTTGGAATAAGGTTTTATTATCTTACCCATCTATTATTTACAACATAAATATAAAAATATCACCTGATTTTAACAAGTTGACATGACATTAACAAAGTGTCATCATAATGCGACGATTACGGTATACATTAGTGTCTTAATGCGCGAATATTAGGAATTTTATTTAGATGTTCGAATTCTCGATCACCAAAACATACTTCAGAATTCAAATCTATCAATAACTTTAGACTAAGGTTTTTTAATTTTAAAATAATCCAATTTTAAAAGATACCACATCAGCGAATCTGTCACTTTAGCATTATATTCAGTTGTTTATAGATAATACATGTGCATATCGCAAAATAAAGACGAAGTTTAAAACGATTCGAATACAAAAAACTAGAAGTAGTCAACAGTATTTAGCAATAGCCATATTAAAGTGTATATGGAGGGCAACATCAAGAATAGCCATTTTTATAACATTAGAGTGTAAATAGAGAAGAATACGTGTGGGTTGCACCTATAACACAATATACCCGAAAACCTCAATTTACATCGCATTGTGAGCAACGTAAATATAACTTGTTTCTTTGTATTAACAGTGTTGATTAAGTGAAAAATTATATTTTTAGGATTCCGTACAACAAAAGGAAAAACTGAACTTTTATAAGATTGTCACAAATCTGCCAGTTCATGAGTCAGAGCCGTTTTTCATAGAAAGTGTTAGAGATAAGAACGAAAAAATTGCTATAGTTATAAAACGAATTGACACGCTTTAATAATAAAAATTAGAAACCAAATTTCGTTTAAAAAAAAACAATGTTTGCTTTCAATCGCGTGGATGATATTTTTAACTTTATTCTGCATTAAAATGTATCAATTAAAAGACGGAATTAAAAAAAACTTTTTTTCATAACTGTGGGTGCTAGCTATATTTTTGGAAATGTTCACACATAAAAAGCAAAATTAAAAATGTCGAAAAAACCCACGAATGATGTATTCGTTGTAAATGAAAAACGATCAAATGTTTTCGACTCCCCCCCCCCCCCCCCCCGCCCGAATAAAATAAAATAAGAACCCATTAATATAATTACAAACCCAAAAATATCCGTCGGGACCGCCATTGCTATTTCCATTCCCAATATCAATTACATTGAGAAGCATAGAAAAGCTATTTGCTCACCTAAGAGAATTTTAATTAGTCACGAACTTATAAAACTGCAAACTTGTAGGCATAGGCAGGACATGGCAGCGTCGACGGATTTTCTTGGGTTTGTAATTATATTAATAGGTTCTTACTTTCTTTTAGTGGGAGGGGGGATTTCAAAAAAATTAGATAATCATTTTTCAATTACAACGAATACATCATTCGTAATTTTTTAAACATTTTTAATTTTGCTTTTTATTTTATACTTTTTGGAGATAAATGGAGACATTCGTTTGCAACAAAATGTAGCAGCGTTCCCCTGGTGAACTGATACCATGAGAACTATCTGAGAACCATGGCCGATTAGTCCCAAATATTTTGCAGAAAACCGTGTCTATATCGGTCAAACCATTTTGGAGATAAACGGGAACATTCGTAATCTCGGTACGGTTTTCTGCAAAATATTGCAACCCCCCTAGTGAACTAACACCTATCTAGGAACCATCGTCGATTAATCGCAAAACATTTTGCAGAAAACCGTATCTTCAGCGATTAAACCGTTTGGGATATAAATGAAAATATTCGTTTGTAACAAAATGTGAGTAATCCGCGTAATACCTATCTAAGAACCATCGACGATTAGTCCCAAATATTTAGCAGAAAACTGTACCTAAATCGGTTAAACCGTTTGGGACATAAATGGGAAGAATGTGTAGAAGACCGCGTGAATAAGTCAAGCGGAAACAAATATAAATCTAAAGAGGGTACACCAAAATAAAAAAGGTAAAATATCGTACAATACCAAAATTGTACATAGACATGTTATAGTTTAATTTAATATTATATGTCGCTAAAATTGGATTAGATAAAAACGTCCCGATATACGTGAGACCTTGACTTTCTTTTAACACAACTAAGATGTAAAACCGATAATTGAGAGGTTATATTTAATCTATCATGAATATACCACTGTAGTAACTATATTATAATTAATGCATAAACATAAAATTGGTTATGTTTTAGGATAGATTTCTGTCTAAATTACCTATCTGTAAGAATATAAAGAACATTTTATAAATTTTGTTACTAACTGTTAGAAGAATCAGTGGGACCGTTCTTCTTATAGCTGAATATTGAGGAAAATTATTGAATATTTACAATTCACTGAAAATATTTTTCCCTATTACTATTGCGGAGAGCATTATATTATTAATATCATGGATAAAGAATTCAAAAAGGAAAGAATAAATTTAAAAAAATAAAACTTTATCCACCGAACTCTTTGGGATTGAAAATTCTTCCCTATTTTTAAAAAAATTACACATCTCCTATACACTTGCTTGTTATTCAAATCCGTAATTCATTTAGTGAGTTCTAGTTAATATTTTAATTAATAAAATTCGTAAAACGCAAAATGGACATCGAATTTTTAATTATTAATCAATTGTTTCTTTCATATCGGCATCAACGTAAAAAAATTGATCGAATGCATGCTATGCTTGCACAATTAGTGTTCTGTACCATTAGTTCCCGCTTAAAAATTAATAATTTTTTATTAATATTTAAGTGGGGACTCCGTCTTTATGCTTAAAAAGGAGCCCGTCCGATTCGCTATGTGCCCCGATCACGCCAATGCCGTATCACGTCGTGTATGCGCGGAACCGAGTGGAGCATTCAATTTTATTTCGGTAAACATTTAGAAAAACGTGTAGGAAAAAAGTTCTTCCTTACATGATGAGAAACGTTTTTCGTCGAAAAGACTGTTTCTACAAAACCAATAATTCATAAATTATAAGGAAAGAAATAATTAAATTGCAAAAATTAATTATGCTGGAATTTTTCAATACCAATCATTGAAATTTTATCAAATATTTTTGATCGACCCTTCTGGGGAAAAGCAAATTTTAAGGAAAAAATGTTAAAAATATATAAAATGTATATGGTCGAATTTGTGCTTTAATAGCCTTTCATTTGAAATCCATTACGATAACCTTGAAAAAAAAATTTATTTTCCAATTTACGCCCGAAATTAACCCGCAGAATAAAAATTTATTTTTTACACTTCAGGTTATAGTTGGGCGCAATTTCAAATTTTTACATCTCTTCTCTTCTGTATCCATTTTTATATCGAATTGTTTCTGTGAAAATCGTTTATGCGAGACCGACAGGCGGACGAACATTGAAATGATTCCATTATTGTTCTGTTTTGGGAATTACTACTGAACACTAAAACTGCTAAACTTACGACTACTCCAAAAAGATGGAATTCTCATGTTCAGTCTATTCACACAAGTGTGAATAGACTGAACATTATTATACTTTGACTATATTTCCCATCCACGTTATCAAGGTGCGATTTTATTATTACTTTTGAGATTTCGTGCTTCATTCGTTTAACTTACTTTATTGTGTGTTGAAATTCGGACCGCCGACACCGAATTTTTATTTTACAAGACATCAGTTTTCAAAAGCAAACAAATAAAGTATACAAAGTATAATAAGATAAAATGATTTCCGATTATTTTTTCATGAAATCAGGTTCTGGGCGTTAGCCAAATGTTATAAACCTGTTAAGTACGAGTAAAACGCGCAGCTCGAGGGTTCTATACAAATTTAAGTACGTATAAAATTTAACAGTTTAAGGGAAATTGATATTTTTAATAAAACAGTTTATAAATATTGATAGTACGTATTAAATTATTATAAAAATATTGACCTTACAAATTGAAAATTTAAAAAAAATTTCTTCTGTACGGTATACAATATCAAAATATAACCTGTGAATAATAAAATTAAATGTTTTCCTCAAAATTCCGACTGCCAAACTGCATAGTAAAAAATTCAAACCAAATATCAGCTACAAAACTCATCGGCTGCTGTGCGTTATATCGAGACGATAAACAAAGCAAATATTCATCGATACTGGTCCATTGTTGTTCGTTCGCTTTGCTCTATTTGGAGAGAGCAAACATTTTGAACTGTCATGATGTACTCGTTTGCAAAAGAGTGCAATGAAATATTATACTCAGACCGTTTTGTTTGATATGTAACAGCTTTTCAAATATTTAATTATCAAAGTGTGATGGTGTAACGTTAAGAGAATATTTTTATATGCACATTTTAAATATCTTTCTGTAATTTTCAAATTTTAATTTTTAATTGAATTACTAACACGCACACCCGGAAATTCAAAATTCTATACATTATCGAACTTTCATATTTAGAATATACAGTATGAAAATTCGATAACGTATAGAATATATATGGGTCCAGACTGCCAAAAGGAAACTCTTATTACTATTTAATTCTAAACACATCTCCTTTTACTTTTGAGCTATTTCTTTATTTAACTCTTATATAGAGTATACTTTACATTGATATATATATATATATATATATATATATATATATATTTATATATAAATATATATATATATATATATATATATATATATATATATATACTTATACACGAGCGAAATTAATTTTCGACTAATCGTTTTTAAGCTCGATCGGTTTCTCAATTTGTATGTCGCTATTTGAAATGGGTAACAGCGGTGCCAAGACAATTTTTTTTATATAAATAATTTCTTACAAATAAATAAAAAATTATAAAATATTCTGCATATATTATATTTTACAAAGCCATTTTAATAATATTTCCTGCGAAGAAAATTTTAAAAAAATCTAGAACCTTAAGATATCTTGATAATTTACAATGTTTAAAACATATTTTCCAAAGATAAATAGACTTACGATAATAAAGTAAAATTGATATAGTTTTTTGGTCATCTGCCTTCTCAATACGGTTTCGGTTACAAATCAAACATTTGTGGATCAAATTTACATTGCCTCAAACTACTTAATCAGTAATTTGAACGTATTTTAATTAAAATGTACTAAATTCTACGTCATTATTAAACTTATATTTTTATATATTTAAGCATACAGAAACTCGGAAAAGTTTAGCTTTACTATATTCTATGAGCAATATTTATAAAAGGTATATCACCAAGTTGGATAAACTGTGAAATTAGGTCGATAAATATCTTTATCCTTACAGCGTGGCACTCATTCTCTTATTTCTGTTATACATATTTCATGGACTACTTGGTTTCCCTTTCTGTATCGTCCAAGTTGCAGGAATACACCTGTCGACGTAATTTTTTTTAATATACATATTTTAAACAAATCCTCCTTTTCAATAATTTCGCTCTAAAGGTAATCGGGAAAAAAAAATTTGATTATAAAAAAGACGCCATAATAAAAAGTTGCTCCCGTTTTTACTCGTCATTGGTTTCATAAAATTACCATAAATTTTATCACCCACATTCGGTTTATTAATTACCAGTTCAGGTCAACCCGTTTCATTTTCCCTCAACAACTTAATTTTTGTATTTCCAATCTTTAATTCATAAAAATAAAACACTATCAATAGTTTTAAATAGTCAAAATATTATTTTCCAGATTTATATATTAGAAAAATAAACAATAGAATCAATACAATTCGTGTGAACGTGTTGACAAGATGTAATAGTACCGCATACTTAGTGACAATCCTCCCTAAAACTGAATACTTTGACTGAAACGTCACTTCTGTGCCCTCACAAAGAGAATACACAAGAGACGTTGGGTACGCTCGACTAGATGCACTACCGTATAAACTGAAGGGCTCTAGAGATAACGCGTATTGCTTCGGATGAACCACTGACGCGAAATTAATTGCGACACTCTGCTCTTTTTTTGTTAGGAAAGAGCAAACGCATTAGTGCACGGTGCGTATTGGATAATGGATGGGACGCTAGTACGTGTACACCTAGATAGTTGGTAAAGGAATGCGTGGGTTATATCAAAATTCTTGACGCGTAAGAACACACTAAAGTTGAAGTACAACGTATTACCTTTTGAAATATTGGAATTGATCAATTACAAGTATATCTTAAGTGTTAAAACGCAAGATGATAACATAAATTATGTATAAGTTAGGCACTAATTGAATGATGCAAGTCGAAATAATATCGAATAATATAATATACGATCTTTTATAATATTTTACTGATTTATAATTTTATTTGTTTGAAAGGCATGTCCTTTTACTAGAATTGCAGATCTTAAAAATCTTTAAAATGTTATATCTAAAACCAAGACTATTATTTATTAATAAACTATAGTAAAATTATAAATATTAATAAACTATATCAAAATAAACTGAAAATAAATTTACGATTTGATCGAAATTTTATTCCGACAATGCGAATGTCCGAAACTCAAAAAACTTTATAAAGCATATTTATTGCAAAATTCGTAAATGTTTTGGTACAAAGTTTTGTAATTTGCTAGGCACCAAATTATATTACATACATTTTTATTTGTATACTTGATATATTAATTGTTAAATACTATTGAGAGCAAAAGTAAACTAACAGGAGACTGTGGAAGAGACTGGAGCATAAAATTAAAGAAATGTATAGAGATGTGCACAATTCGAAATAGATGTAACAGTTATTTTACCAGCTTAAATCCCAGAATTAGGCAATCAAAAACATCGATTATTACTACTTCAAATCTCTCTTTTCTGATACTCAAACAATATTTAACGTTATAATATTTCCTATATGAATGCAAACGAACCAGAATCGAGTCTACCAACTAAAAAAGATAAAGCAGTTGAAACCGGCAAAACACATACTGGCGTCATTTAAGTGGTGGAACAAATTCGAAATGCTGTTGTACAGTATATAAAAAACTGAACAATGGCCTAGTATGCAGTCACACTCCCTCTTTGTGTATCGCCAAAGAAAAGGATTGATCAAAAAGTGTAATTATTCCAGACTGATCTCCCTCAGATCTCACGCAAATAAAGTACGGAGGAGTACTTAAATAGCCTTAATTTCACCTTTACAACACCAGACTACAGACGTATCTATTCTAAGTTATATATCTTCTAAACAAACCGGTCTCGAGAAAGGAAGAGATATACGAGAATAAATTCTTATTTTGAGACAGATAATAAAAAAAATTGATAATTTTCCACTTCTCATTGACGAATAACATTTAGAAAACTCCTTTCTATATTTGCTTAGTAGATAATCTCAAAGCTTTCACCACAATAAAATTATGAAGACATGTTTTTACGGCTACAAAAGATGTAGTATCCAATATATTTATATTTTTCTATATTCAGAGCTGATCTGAAAACAGTGCAATGTAGAAACTGAAAATGTGGCGAAGTAGTAAAGATGAAGTGATTCAGGCCTTTGATTTTTTTTCTAATTTCATGTACCATGTGGGATATTATTTCAAAAGGTTTCTTATAAGAAATATACATTTTTTTTCATAATTTTAAATTTCTTCCTTAAAAATATACTTCGAAAATGTGCAAAAATACGGTATTACCCCCACCCTTATTTCGTAAACAACTCAGTCTAAAATCATGAAGAATACAGCGTTGGTAAAATTTGATTAGAAAATTACAGGGAAACTATAGCGATTTTCTTAAATCTTGCAATTATTAAATGTGCACCATGTTTTATACCTGCGAAAGATATAGGAGGCCACATATTTACATTGTGAAGGATTAATATTTTTAAGTAGTTTATTAGAAATACAATGTAAAAGAATTATAGAATACAGCGTTTAATAGTATGTTAGTATGTACTCTTAATATGTACGGAATCCTCGTAATGCGAGTTCTACTCGTGCTTGATGGTATTATAATTTTTGTAGAGTTTTCTTAATAGTATGAGGAAGGAGAAAACATTTGACAAAAAAAAAGGTACAGATTACATTCAGCAAAATTGCATAAATTGTATTTATATTTCACTTTTCATACTTCGACAATTTAAAAATGGGAGTTGTTTCAAATGAACAGATCATTTTATTCTCATTAGTATTTTATTAAAAACAAGAGTTCCGTCTCTTCTCACACGTAAAATATAAAAATAAAAAATGTTTAATTCTACGTACAATGTAGATGAATTACAATTTGAAAATAGTTACACATTTCCATAAATATTACACATGTCCTTGTGACTATTACACATTTCCCTTCCTTCGACCTTCGAGAAGTATTTGAAAGTTTCTAGAAATATTAGTGGCACCGAATTGAAAATAAATATCATTCAATTCAAATAATCGTGCTGGGCTGTTTCCCACTTGTCCGTCGTAGTATATTCTATCTCTCCTTGCTAGTCACCACGAATACCTTAAAATGATTTATTAGAAATTATGAATTATATATTTAAACTAGTATTTGTTTCTTTAGTTCTATTTTACCAAATTATATCTCTATTCAAGTCACTTTTATTTTTTTTTATTACTTTATCTCTGTGCATTGAAACCCTATATTGAATCAATAAAAGTAAGGTAATGAAAAAAATATAATAAGGAAATAATATTAATAAGGATACTCGTACTAAAAGGCAATATAGATTATGTACATTGTTACTAACATTAGTTAGGAAAATTATTTTATTTACAAGATTATTAATTAAATTATATACTGCATTTTCTTTATAGATGATTTTAGTTATTATCTGGATGTGCGCGAGCGCAAAACGAAGTTTGCAGGTCAGTGAACCTCCTTCATGTATTTTAACGTTTCATTTGGTGATGTTAAATTATTTAAAATTCATTTCGTTTGACCTCTTACAACACAAAATCTCAAATACGAAAGCTGTATCGACAATGTATAAATATGAAGCTAGCTTTCAAAGCGCGCCAACCTCAATCTCCGAATAAGGATAATCATTAGCGGCTTTGTAACAGTTGTACATTAAGGAAGGCTTTTTATTCATCATCACATTAAAGGAGGAGAATAATTTCGCATCAACATTAAGTGTGACGCTGGTTTTGTACACAATCGAAATGAGAGTACAAAAAACCTTTGATGGCGGTATCGGAGACATCCCTTGTGTTACAAGTATTAATAAAATAGGCAGAATCATGCTTCAAGGAAAATGATTTATACTCTTTACTTTAACGACGTTTCTCCTTCTAAAAATTTCATCAAATTTTGCGAATAACTACTGTCAGAGTTAAACAATTTATTTCAAAAGTTATTGCAAAAAAAATTTAAACTTTACAATTATTTTTTTGACAAATGTTTTCTTTATTACTTTAGCTTTATTTTTTATTTTATACTTCAGCTTTATTTCCTTTTTTAAGACGTACATGACTTCCAGAAACATAATCCAATCTGATTTAAAATCTAATCCCTGCAGATTTGAATTCTCTATTTGTTTAAAATGACAAATCTAGGTCCATTATTGGATATTTGTATCGTTACTTTTTAGCGCGGTAACTTTTTCGTAATTGCTGCATGATTGATTAACCTTATGTATTTTGGCACTTTCATTTCATCAGTCCTTAATAATCCTCAACATGTTTGTAAGATATTTACAGAATAAATTGTTTTATACTTTTAAGAAATGTTTATAATGGAAGCTTGGAATTAATTGAGTTTATAATGGAAGCTTGGAATTAACGAAGTTTTTCCTCGTAGTGTGATTTCTACCGTTGTTTGACAGATTTTTTCATTTTATACACTTATGAAAGGCTCATCTCATCTCAACCATATAATCATTGGAAATATCACAACCTGAAATAGTTATTCAAGAATTTCAAAGAATAAATGTCATTATCCCATTAAGCTATATGTGAGTGCTCCATTCATCATTTCACCTTTATACTCTCACAATGTGAGTTCAATTTTTTTATAGCGTCTTGCAATAAAAAGGTCGTTTCAACTATAACATGCCGTTCTAGAACAAATGATGCTGCCGCAATAGCGACATCATTTTACCGCGATGGTTTTTAGATGACAGTTATCGAAATAATTAGTTTAAACTAGAATTAGAATTCCTTAAAAACTTATTATACCCGATTTCATAAAGGATGGGGCTAACAACTCCCTACACGATGAATAATTTATATTAATAATAAAATTTTTATTCGATCTACATCGAATATATAGACATCGAAATATCATTATTACAAAGACTTGAGTACTTTTTCATAACAATATGAAAAAAGAGAGCTTCACAACACACTTTTCATAGGATATCCGATGTGACGTGCAACTCTACTTCTAATAATTATCTCTGACATCATCTCACACAAGTCCCAAAGCGTTATATAAAAATAATGAAAGTTGGAACTTCGCAGAGAGTAGCTACTACCACCCCAAGGTTTACTCACCGATTCCAGAGCACTCTTGCTACCCGTGTTCGACGGTAAGTGGATTTCTTATAATATAGTTACTTATTAACTTTGATAAAGTTACAAGATTCTTAAAATCAAACCCAAGCTTCATTAGCGAACTTCAAATACGTATGTGGTAATTTATCCCCCACTTTCTGGTTAGATATTTTGTCGAAATATAATACTATATAAAGGTAAAAAAAGCATATTTTTTTAATGCCGTGTTATTGTTATATCTCATCATATTCAAATAAACAATAGTCATTATTTAACTGTAAAAAATAGTACTGGAATGCTTATAACGGTGGGAAATAAAAATTAATTTATACCATGTACTAATATTATTGAAGTAATTGTACAAAAAACAAAAGGCCCGTCACAAAATGTTCATGACGTTAATAAAGTAATAATTTTTTTATTCTATTCTGAACTTAGCCTCGGATATATAAAATTAACAAATGCTCAGATTTCCTTCCTGCGTGCTTCTCACTCTTTAGTTGATATTCAAATCTTGTGAGTTTATTCTAAAGATACATACATCTACATACACAGAGATACTAACTTATGGACAAATTTAGCTTATAGAGTTTTAAAATTAAAATGTACATATAAATGACAGATACCATTTGAAACTATCTGTGTATATATCAAATAACTGAGAGAGCACAAGGAATTGCCAAGTGGATGCTTGGTCACAATTATGCATTCAATGCCGCTTTTAATATTAAATTAATAAACTATTTCATTGATTTGTTTCATAAGGAAAGAAATTTAAATAGCTTAGTAACGGTTCACCGGAATAACAAATGAAATCTTTGAACAACATCAACCTAAAATAGTTTCCTACCCTGATTCATCGCCTGTAAAATTATTTTACTACTTGACTCAAATATTCTAAGGCAGTACGTCCAAGTTAACTTTAACAATAAGCAAAGTATTTAACTAGCATTAGTTAACTTCAATATTTGACAGTGATTTGCAACATGGATAGGATATAGTCATGAAAGTGGATGGTGCAAAATTAGTAAAGTTAAAATATCCTCGGTAAGATGAGATAATGCGAGGTTTTCTAAATTATAATATATATGATATAATGTAGTATAAAGTACGATTTGGAAATGAGTTCCGAAAAAAAAATCGTTGAAAATTAAAAAAAATCTACCCAAAAATTTTAATATTAAATATGTCAACTGAAATGGTAATCAATTTTAATGTAGCATTTCAAATTACATTTGCTTCGAAATGTTTTTCTGGATGAGGAAAAATTCAAATTCCCTAACACAAGCATTAATCTTCTAGTTGACTCTGTCAGTTCCAGGGGCGTGCGTATGCATTACAATTTTCAAAAGTGAAAATATAAAAAATTAACCCTTTATAGTTGAAGGTCTCTATAACTGAGTTTGCAGCTCAATAATTTACGCCAGTTACTATTACAGAGAGACGTATTAAAATTCATTAAGGTCATCCGATCTAACCAGAAGCATGACGTCATAATTTAGACGCTTCATTTATTTCAAAATTATTTATTTTTTGCATTTTCCGTATTTTATTAACACACCTTTGTATCGTTTCAGTTTTATTTTGACAAATAATAGACTAAGAAGAGAATCTGTTGGCACGAGTATCAATTTAAGAAATTCAGATTTACAATGACTATTGTTGCAAGACCTAGCAAATGTCACATTTCTTTCGAAACTAATAAAGGCAAAGAATACCCCATTCCAGTTAGAAAAAGCACAGAAAAGTTGTTACAGAAAGATATAGTTAAATAGTTACGATTACAGTTTAAAGGAGACTAAACGGAGAAGCAAATTTCCAGGAAGGTCACTCCCGAAAAACCCTATCATGAGAACTCAGTACAATAGAAATCAAATTGAGCCTGGTATATCACATTATAATGCTGAAATAGATCCTGAAAATGGGCATAAACAAAAGCCATATCAGTTACCACCTCTTATAAAAAAAAGAATTGGTGTCATAAATATATTGAGAAACACGTAAGATATATTATGAAATTTAATCCGATTGAAGTTATTGAAATTTATATATTGAACAATAGAAACGTGCCTAGAAATTAGGAAATTTTCTAAACAAACTTTCCCTCGCCAATGCTCAGTTTATCGCTCGAATATGAGAGTACACCGCTTCTTTTACACGAAATAATATTTAATTATTTGGGAAAATTAAAATACTTCTCACCTCCTGCATTTCCCAACATACTTAAAATATGGTAATAATATGTTTTTCAAAAAGAACACAAAATTACTACAATCTATATATAACTATAGCTAAACAAAATGTAGAAAACTTTTTGCCTCGTGACCTCGAATTTTTATGCTCAAAATATCCTGACTTCAGAAAAATTTGTTTTCAGTTGCAACATGACTGGAAAAAATAAAAAAAATTATTTAATCTGAATAAAGAATTAAATTATTTCAGGTAATAATTAAAATAAGTAGAATTAAATTCAATTTCCTTTTGAAATAAAATTTATTTTTGACATAAACTTCACGAAAATTGATTCTCAAGACCCAAAATGGTGGATGATATTGATATTTTCATCAGGTTTACGGCAATTTAATGGAAATATTTGCAAATCCAAAAAAAAGAGAATTAATTTTTTTTAACTGTTACACAATATTCGTAAATTTTTACAAGCAGTATTAATATTATATTCAAAATTAGTGTAACTAACTCTAAACAATCAAAAAATGTGATAAAAGTAGGGACTTAGAAGAAGGTTTTTGACCCTTTTCTACCAAACTATGTATGTTTTAAGAAATGTTTAAAGTAAAATGTTTACTCTAGCAGTTGAAAAGAAATAATCAGAACTTTTCCCATTTTTTATTAGACCTAGATGCTTTATTTCTTATAAGTCTATACTTGAACACCGATAAGAACTTTGTGTATCACAACACTATAGGAACTTAGGAAAAATAATGAAATATTAATTAACTTTCACTTCATGATGTTGTGCAAGACACTTTTTATTGTCATTCAAATATAAAAATACATTTCACTGGCAATGGTGTAGACTAATCTAACTTGCGTCCCTTAGAAGGAACAGGGCTTCCAACTTTTTCGTTAGAAGCTCACTTTCTCTAAGCTGCTGATTACACTGTCATAAATCCTTGAGGAACAGAGCGTCGAATGTCTTTCACTGTTGTTTTATCAACTATAAGACCATAAGAGGCACAAGCATCGACAAATGTTATATTCAGTTCACCCCAAAACAGTCTATGCTACCATTTTGGTGATTTTCGGTCTATATAATACAGACCTCTTAGTTGATCAGCAGCCACGTCCCCCGTGTACGTATTATAACCTAAGGTATTATGATTTTACAGCCCTTGGGAAAGTTACTGTAGACTTTGATCCATTTTTTATTCTTTTTGCGTTAGAGTGCCTTCCACAATTCCATGAAAATTAACGACTAAATATATCACTTTATTGTCCTTCCATTTCCAATATCCAATATCTAGATTTGAAAATCTATATTCATTGTTTCCTCTTTTCATTTTAGAATCTGCTAGCATATTACCAGGAAGACCCTTTATGTCTTCTTATTGTGCAAGAACATAATTATTTTCAGTTTTCCATTTTTCCAGTAAAACAATAAATAAAAAGAATTCAAAATATAACTTTATATTTACCCCTTTCTTTCTCCGTTAACTGTAAAATCACTCTTCACCCTAACCCGTAATCTAAATATTTAGAATTCATTAATTCGTCTTTCCCTTTATAAATTATACATTTCTTTATATATCTTTTCTGATCAACCAATTACAAGAGTTTATAACATTTTTACGGATTTCATAAGTAAATATTTTTCACTACATCGAACTTGATCATCGATTCATCAACGCCCATTTCTCGAGTCCCATAATAACATTCTCGAAATCTCCTGCTTAGCTCGTCCACTACGAGTCTAATTTTGTACAGATTATTATTGCAATGTAAATACGACAAAATATTGGCAAATCTATCTCTAACCATGGCTTTTTATATGAGTTTATTATTCAGATCAGCTGCCGAAGAATAATGGTCAGTCCGACCAGGTCAAATATTGTAGTCCCTATAAACATTTTATATCTATAAATGTTATAAGCTCCTCCTTTTTCAAGTTTAAAATCTTGTATTTTTACGTCGCGTAAAGATTGCTTTGATGTACAATATTATCTAACAGTATATCAATAAAATTTAGCAAAATTTCATTTGGTGTAGTACAATGGGCAAAGTAATCTTAACAGCCTCAGAATTCGAAAAGTATTCCGGTAAGTATGTCTTTAAGTATCGCTTTCTCGACTTACGATTTGGTTCGGCTGTTTTTTTAAGTGTTTTATGTCATGAATTTGTGAATGGCAAATCAATTTTAGGACGGAACAGAAGATTTCTGCTAATATTTATTCATTTAGAGATGAAAGAAAAACGTTGGGAGAAGATAACTGAACATTATCTTGGATTCTTTCAAGAGATTCTTCAAAAACTTCAACATAAATTCTCGACATAGTTGAACATCGTCGATATTCCCTTTATCAGATTGTGCCACATCAAATTTTCATTGCAATCTGGGTAGTTATTCCAGTAGCAAGGATTTAATGAGAGTAGTATTCATTAAAATATCCATCCTCGAATATCTGAAATAAATAAAAAAACGACATAGAAAACTTTAGAAAAATAATAAGTTACAATAAAAGTAATACTTTCAAATTAACGACTGCCCATTCAAAATTAATTTAATTATAACACCAAAAGTCCTGGATGATACTTAAAATTCCTTTTAATTTTTCTCAATTCCAAAATAGACAATATAAAAAATGTGGTAAATTATAATTTATGAAATAATTACACTTACTCTAATTGAAATATTTTCAAAAGTGACACGTTACACTCAGTGATAGTTCAACAAGTCGTGACTTTCAATTCAAAATTTAAGACAAATATCAAAACAAGCTCTGTTATTAGTTCACCCAATGTACGTAAAACAATCGTCAGAGAGCCCGAGCATAACGCGATAATCTTGTAAAATTTGGTGGGAAAGTTGGTGGTACAAATCAGTATAATGGTAAGAAAAGTGTTAAAGAGAAAATTATAAAACCTGATTTACAAAGTCGTAACAATTAGCATTTACCTCTGTTATTTTATTACACTGGTCAAATTACTTAAAAATGCTATATCATTTTAGTCATGTGAAGGGAAAGAAAAAAATACACTTTTATAGAACCTTTACTTCAAAAGTCAAAATAAAAGGATAGAAAAAATTATACCTTTAGAAAAAATTATACCGTTTACAGCCATTTTTCTTGGGAATTGTTTGAATTAGTAATTTGATATTCAGCATAATAATGATGAATACTGATCTAAATATCAAATGTCTGCCTCATAATATCAAATTTCTGGTTTCTAATAAAAACACCTGCAGTACATAAGAACTGACAGAAATTTGGTCTAAACCAAAACAAAATAATTTGGCTCACAAAAAACTACTGAGTTTTTCATCAAATTTTAAACTTGGTGCTCATGCTAATATGCAAAACTCATATCGTTACTTCTTGCCACGGACATCTACTATCTGTGTGTATGTTTGTTAACTTATTGCTCAAAAATGTTAAACGTATTGAGACACAATTTTACAAAATCCATTGTATGATATTAATGACAAAACATAGTCAAACTAATCAAAACTGTCTCAAATTTAAATTTTAAAATTCAGTTACAAACATATTGTATTATAAAGTAAATTAGGATGTTCCATATTATCTGCTCATGGGTTAGTCAGAACTATAAAATTTAAGAAAAACACAGGACTCCAATTTCAAAATACCGCCTTGTTAAAACATTGGCTGTAAATAAAAAGGAAGTTGAAATTAAATGGTAAAAGGAGATAAGTTTAGGTAATAAAATGTAAATAAAGGGGTTACAATTGAACCATTGAATATTTTTTATGCTATCAAAGATCAAATTTACCATATAAGTATTTACATAGCCAGTAAGGTAGACTTACAACGACATGTATTTTTAAAAACTTCAGGAGCGAGCACGGTAGTCTAACATTGTGATTTACCGTATCTAAACGGGAGACAGTGCGAACATAAAGCTAAACGGTATATAAAGGGAGTTAAGCACAACTTTAAGCCAAAACTAGTTACATTACCGCCCCAAGATGACAAACGAGGCCTGTATACTGGAATTTCACATTTCCCTTAATGAAATATTCTTCTTTTACTTCATTTAGCAACATTCCCATCGGACCGTAGGTACTTAATATAGTCAGTCTATATTAAATACCTACGGTTGGAAAATTTTACGATAATGCAAATGGCGTACAAATTTTACTTAAAACGCCAATTAAATAATGCTGTTAACAATATAAATACAGACTTTTTTGTATTTATTTTCTCTTCATGAAAATATTTCATTTCGCCCATAAATTATGAGCTCCAAAATGGCGAGGAATAAATTTTATTTAAAAAAATCGACAACACTGTTCTGAGCATTAAATGGATGAGTGACATGTGCTATTCGGTACCAGATGCTATCTGATACTGAATAGTTGATACCGAAAATAATATATTTAGAACAATTATATTGTTTTTTATTTTAAATTATATCGTTTTTCACAAAATTAATGGTTCAAGTATATAATTCGCTTCTATTTAATAATATTACTTCCATCAATCGAAAAGATGAAAATATTACGGCAAAAAATTGACCATTTGTACTTACGTACGTACACATGAATGTATATATGTACACTTGTAAAGCTTATACATTTTGAAGTTAATTTCCATTTATTATTTTGTTTGATAGTGATTAACGGCAATTACATAATGACATACTGCGATTTGTGAATGGTTCCCATCGTTTACGGCCAAAAGGGTTGAAATGATTTCAGAAATTTTGCCGAAGAATATAACGTAACACATATGTTCCTAGGGATATAGGGGGTCTATGTCCCCCTATATATATATATATATATATATATATATATATATATATATATATATATATATATATATAGGGGGTCTATTATCACGCTTAGCGTAATCAGTGTAATAATAAATCTATTATTATTTTGGTGATGTAAGTAATATAGAAGGTATTAAAGTTACATTATTATGCTAAGTTTCGATTTACACAATCTGAAAGGTGCAATTTAAGTCGAATTCAGTACCTCAAATTATTTAAGTATCGAAGCCTAGTGAGAATAATTTCATGAAATATACTTAGAAATTTTACTTATTAACTGTTACCTCTTTGACTTTCTACTTTACATCAAGAAATCATACAAGATCTATATACCATAGTTAAACAATATGACTACATTATTAATTCCATCCAGAGGGCAATGATGTACATGTATATATATATATATATATATATATATATATATATATATATATATATATATATATATATATGTACCTACGCACACGCACATAACAAAACACAGCCCACTGCTGCTGTCCATACAAAATATTTCAATTATACGAATGTCCATGCAAAGTACTTCTTTATAATTGAAATATCAAATTCTACACGAATAACATTTCTTTTATAAACTCGTACCACTATATGAGAATATATACAAGTACAAATAAATATACGTCATTAATATTTGATTTCTTCATTCAAAAGAAAGAAAAGAAATTTCTCATAAAAAGAACAAAAAGATAGGTATATTCTCAACAATTAAAAGTTGAACGAATTCAGATTTGCTGAACGGAACGATCAGATAATCATGCATGTATGTACGTCTCTTAGACGAAAGATATTTCGACAACATAATAAATATCTTTGAGAATATTAAACACTTGACAATAACTCAAAAACATATTGCTCAATTAAAATTAAGGCCACAAAATATCCAAATATCAACAAAAGCATATGTTAAATTAAAGGGACTTCAAGATTAAAATCATGGTAAAAAATTCGATCAACTAATTAACTGCACATTATTTAACTGACAAAACAATACAAAATATTTATTGTCGTTAAGGTCAGGTTAAATTTACGAAACCAGATTATTTTACATTTAAAATATTTCATACAGGTACAATATAAATTCTTATATTGACTGTTCAATTAAGAAGTTTCACAATTTGTCAGTGCAAAGGCAGAAAGGCATAATAATTCTCACAAGAGTCGAGCCTTTGTGGGATGATACAACGCCATGTGATGTCATACATCCTACAATACTATAAAAGCAAACGGAAATAAACAATAAGTATATAAGAAGATAATTCCACATCAAAATTTATTATTTAAAAAAAGGGAAGTATAATTTGAAACAACTTTTGTACGTAAAATTTAACGCCTGAAAATACCCACCGAATAAAAAGTGCACTGAAAAGTAAAAAACAATGAAAATACGAGTACTTGCTTGAAACTTTTGCGATGATATATCATTTACGAACATAAATAAATTTGCAACACTACTGCGATTGCTAAAGATTTTCGGAATCTGTGTGAGTTCGATGCTTCTTTTCTTTCTAATATATAATATACAGATGAACGCTACATTTCACTTTCCATCGACACCAAAAATCTCTATCAGTAACAATATTTTGCAAAATTATTCATATTCGGAAACAATATTGTGCCGCAAACTTTCCAAATAAGTACTCGTAATTCCATAATTTAATACTTCAAGGCGATTCTTAATCGGTGAACATTTGAAACCCGTTCATAAACCAATGTCAATAATATCTCATTAATTGAAATCGGAACTGACATTTAATGAACATAATATTTCCATAGTACATATAGAGGGACCGCGTTTGAACAATCACGAATTACATAACTATTTGTGTAAAATAACATTAAGTAAAAATAAAAGGGTGATGTAATTTGTAAGGTTGCCAATTACATTACAGCAAGAAAAGTTCAAGTTTCTACGATAAATATGAAGAGCAATGAATATGACAATATTAAATAATTACATATTTTTCATTAATTTTAATTTATTACACATCATCGATACTTTTCTTACTCTTGCACTATGATTTTAAATAAACTGACAGGACTGCAGATAATAATGTTCACTTAAAAAGAAATTTCAAGGTCTAAACATTTGCTAAACTAGATAAGCGTTATTAAGTATTTTTTACCCAGTGTATCTTCCCGAGTACCAACTTAAAGTTACAAAGGATTTAAAGGAAATCTATATGTACATACGATTACATAAAATATTGTAGTATTCCCGAACAGAAAACGAAAGACGAACGTGGAAAAAAAATATAAAAAAAATATATATTTATATATATATATATATATATATATATAATATACATATATAATATACATATATATGTATATATATATTCGTATTCACGACATGGCAGTTGCGTTCAAAGGTTGCCACATGGAGTATTAATATTAAAGTACACTAATGAACTAATATCTAAGTACAACAATGAAAAAAATACACTTATTCCTAGCTAGTGGCTGTTACCCATAAATACGTTAAAATTAATATTAAGTATAACATTTAGATTTAAATATCAACTTGCCACGATCTGTTGGTACTAATAAGAACTGAACGGTTAGTTGAACTTCACACAGAAAATATACCATGAAAATGTCTATTGGTCTAGTTAATAACTTTTCCGAACACTTTCCACACAGATGACATAAAACGCTTCTTCACCGTCTGTATATTACTAAGCATTTCATATTACATATGACAACCCTCTAACTCGAGATATATTTGACATTCAAAGTTAAAATTTGAAATTTGTAAGAAAGTAATAAACACTAAAATACATCCTAGTAAGTCTTCTTCCCTGAAATAAAAGATTTTACTTGATTTTGAAAACTACCTATATCAAATATAAACGTTTTGTTATCAACTTAGAAGCGTTCATGCGGACCTTTTAAGTTTCATTCTTTTTAAATTTATAACTTCAATTTTAAACTTAATTTCAATTCAACGTTAAGTATTTATATATATATATATATATGAAAGTTACTGTAATACATGACAATTCTACCGCTAACAACGGACTCAGACAGAAATCGTGCCAGAAGCGTTTTGCATACAAGATGTGCCACATTACTGGCCATATTCAAAATACCTCTCAGATCAAACATATTTGTATGACTTGATAGAATTTAAGGATATTTTTGATCTTGCATTACGGCATTATTTATGTTGAAAAAAAAATTTATTTCTCTGCTGTTTCTCGGAATAAAATTGTTTTGCTGTCTCATGCCACGCTTGTTCTTATTGTAATTTTGAAAAAAAATGTTTAACAAGTTAAGTCAGGGATCCATTGTCTTTAATTTTAGTTGTATAGTAGCTTATTACCACTCCGTAACAATGCTCACTTCTCTGTGACAAGCTTGGCCCTCATATCAATGAGAATCTAAGTAGTCCAGCGCTTTACTTTTTGAGATATTAAGTAAAATTATGTTCTAAAACTAATAAATAGGTTGTACTAAAGCTGTTTATATTTTTACATAATTTATTTTGTTATTACAGCAGTATTCTAAAGTTTACTCTCTTTAGAGCAAGAAATGTGACCGACTAGTATGAAGTAGAGTATTTTTATTTTTTTTAACGTTAGCAAAACAATATTATATTGCTCAAAAGAAAGTCTTTGTTTTTTTTAGTTGTAGTTGGATTATTTAAAATTTAATATTTTAGTATTTATGTAAAGAACAATTTTTTTTATGATCGAGGCGTTTATTTTTTCATCCTTCCTATAAATCTTAAATATTTTAGAATAGCTTGAATAGTACATAGATGCTGAAATGTAATAAAATCTATTATATTTTAGGAATAATATAAAATAACCGATTTTTTGAATAATTTTTTTTTCAAAATAAAATTAAATACGACACCAATTGGCAGTAAGAAAGAAGAATATCCCAAATGGCATTTTAAATGTCAACATAACCGGAATATCGGAATATTGAAGGGAATAAATGTGCTATGCAGATGAACTTACAGCTGATTCACCATTGTGTTTGCAGTAACAAGTTCACAAAATGTGAAATTCGATCTATTCACAGAACTATGATTAGATCAAATTTCAAATAAGTCAAAACGTCATATTTTTAAGAATTCACATAAAGCCGTGAAATTATAATACAAGCAAATTTATTTTTGAATCAAGAATCAGAAATATCAGTTTGCCAATTATTTGTACTAGTCGCTAGAACTAACATGTTAGTTCTCTCTGTACTCCAGTTTCCTTCATATTTCGTATAATCATCGAACCTTATTCTCTCCATACACTTCGCATCGCAAAATGGTAGCAAATATAAAACACTTTATTGTATATTTTTAGATATTTGCATAAACAAACTACGGATAATAATATTTCCAAATTCAAAAGCGAATATTTTTACAGATCAAAACAAACATGTCATTTTGTCCCTTACATTTGTGTTAAACCATTTTCTAATTTTTAACAAACTCGTTTTCCAAATATTAACATAAATCTTCACAACATCCTTTGCTTCTTGCTTACTTCCGCTGGGAAAAGAGGGGTTTAATGAAATAATGGTTAATGGGGCTTGATACAATTTAAATCTGTACACAGTCGTCAAGTTTGAAAAGCCCGAGTAAATTTTCACGACCTAACATTAATTAAATTCGATGTTTGGAAGTGATTTTGTATTGAGAGCATTATTTTGAAATTTCAGCAGCAATAGAATTGAATTTTCGAAATAATTTTAAACATGTAACTATAAACTGGATAAAATACATTTTTAAAAACTGACTACAGAGAAGTAGATACTAAAAAGTAAAAAATAATTAACTCAAAATAGGAACCTACTTATTCCCAATAAAAGTAAATTACTTATTTTCGAAGTCGGTGCCAGCACTGTGGTTCAAAAATAAGTATCTTAATTATTTATTGCGAATAAGCAGGTTATTATTTTGAATTAATTATTTTTTACTTTGTAGTACCTACTTTTTTGCAGTCGTTTAGTACCTACTTTTTTGTAGTCCTATTTTTTTGTACTTTTTTGTATCGTCGTAGTAAAATATGTTTAATCCTATAAAGAGTTCCATTGTTCATCTCCAAAACACATCACTAGATTCTGAAATGGTCGATAGTGTAGTTATTTTGCAAAGTAACAACTACCGGTTACAAATATCTTGAATCACGTTTATCTTTCTATTATCCGTTAAGGAGTTCCTTCGTTCACCTCCAGAACTCAGCATCGGAACCTGATCTGGCAAGTGGAGTAATGATTTTGCAAAGTAACCTAAGTACCCGTAGCAAATATCTTGAATCATAGTTGAGTCGTTCGTTTCCGGACCTCATCATTATATTTACATGGGACCACCTCTAAAGCATCCACTATCAAATAAAAAAGAATCATCCTAATCGGCATACTCGGTAAAGAATTAAGCTAGACATACATATAAAAAAAAGATTCCGACGAATTGAGAAATTCCTCCTTTTGTAAAGTCGGTTAAAAATATAAAATAAGGATTAAAAGTAACTTTCCCAAGATTTTTTTTTCGTTTAGTCAGATCTTAAATAGAAGATAATCTCATAATATAATTAATTTAAAATAATCTCATAACTTTGTTAAAAAAATCATGGCATCGTTTTTATTTCATACTTTAAAAACATGTCTTCAAAATTTTAGTTTGATTTTGATTAAACATTTTAGTTTGATTTCAATAACTGGGTAAAAATAATGTAAAAATCAATGGCATATATCATTCTTGCTCTGACCCAACTGTTAGATGAACACATTACTAATTTAAAAAAAAATTATATCAAAGTGCTAAGTTCAAGGAACATAAAAAATAATACATTCTTTACCATATTTTTCTACTTTTTTCTACGTTACAAGTTTCTTTAAGCATAGTAAAAAAATCTATACCATTGCATTTAAAAAAATTGTACCACCTACTTAGAACTTTATAATAAACAAAATAATCGTTTTACATAAAAAAATGTTCGGTGGAAATAAAAATACACGTCACAATCAGCCGATAATTATAATTTCTTGGCGTTCTTTATGCGCTTCAATGCTGGTAGTCAGTAGCTTTATTTAAATTTATCTTGCGATAATAAAATATCTAATCGCAATCAGATTATTTTCTTCTTATTTAAGTATAAAAACCAACGATAAACATAATTATGTCGAGTTGAATTTTAGATTAAAATTATTTTTAAATAAATTTAATAACTAAACCCATACATAATTAAGAAACGCATTTTATTTTAAGCAGAAGTATGAAAATTGTTTAACCCAAAAACAGAGGCTCTGTTTTGGCGACATATGACGAGTAGTGAATATGACAATCTTTGTATACATGGAAAATTTTAAATTCATTGAAAATGTATTTACTAATGTATCATACATATCTTAAGGTACATCCATAACGTTTCGTAGAAAATTGGTGAGAAATTAATCCGGCATTTTATGACCGAGATTTTATAATTGATTCGTTAATTGATTCACTGTTAAAGTAAGGAATCATCGAATCACATTTATTGCCAATTTTACAACACAATGAATATGCATCGGTTAATTAGGTATTTGTTCAAAATATACATAGAGGTATTATGGGTTCGCAATTCTCAGGGAACTTAGTTGAATTCATTCCTTTATTCATTTTACAGTAGGACTTTTCTTAATCCATTGTTTTGAACCTTGTGACCTAATTACTACAGATGATAATCAAATATTTCCGTGCTTTAGACGCATAGGTTCGTGAAACTCTATTTCGGGTGTGGTCGAAATATCGTAATTTTATTGACAGTTTTGTTACAATCTTGTAGTTGTAAATAACTATTATCTTTTAATATCTGTGCCGACACATTTTTTCCAAATCAGTTAAATTACTCGACGAACAATATGAAAATGTTTTTTTAACAGAATAATTTCAAATTTGCTTTGGATATCCCTATTTATTCACCATGCATTTAGGTCCTAAAAATTTAAAAGAATTCGTGAAATCTGTTCGTTCTATTTAAATAAATTTTAGGTATTAATGTACGTTTGTTTTTGAAATATTCTGAATTTTTAGCATAAATATCTAATTAAGCAATATTTCCAAAAAAAAATAACGAAAGCAGGAATCTGTCATATCTATAAAACAAAAGCGGGTGTGGTATAAAATAATTTGATTACCGAAATAAAAACCCCACATTTTATCCCATTTACCTTTCTTCGTTTAGCTTCTTGGATACTTAACGTGCATTAGTTGTCGAAAAATAGATGTTCTTATGGTAATAAGTAAAAATCCGTTTAATAGACCTAATTACATAATATTATTTATAACCAAACAGTTCGTGTTTTAGGTTCCTTTCCTTAATAAATGTGTGAATTATCATCAAATGTGTGTCTCCATATACACAGTTAAATCAAATACAATGTAAAAGATAATTAGATATTTCCAAGAAAACTCTTGAATGAAGCTTACTCCATTTTTCGAAGTAACCTTTTCGGTAAATACACTTTCTTCGTACTAAGTAAATAACGGGAGAGAAGAATTATAAAACATTATATTTTATGAGAAATTGTTGTTGCGTCTTTTCACAATGAATATTGTATTCGACATTGAATTGTGTAATAATTTGAAAATATATTTTTCTCTTTCTGAGTTTCTCTAAAATATTTCATATTTGCGCATTGACATATTTATGAGGTCACCTGAAATACCTTTAATCGTTGAATAACATCATGTAGCAAAATATTGAAAGTGGTGAAGTTATGAGAACTCACAATTATAATCCCAAAAAAGAACCTGAATTGGTTCAAACCAATTTATGGTTACAAAATATGAGGAAGAAAAAGTGTAATATGGAAATTTTTCAAACGTAAATTTGTTTAATAAAAAACATCATTTTATTTAAATTTTAGTTATAAAATGTGTGGGTCATTCATTTACGGAGTGAAAAATTTATAATATTTTGCAAGAATATATTATAAGTTAGAGGTTAGAAAAATACATTAAAGCTAAGAATAAAAATAGTCCAATACCGCGAGATCAACGGATTACCAGGAGTAGTTCTCTGTTAACTGATTGGAAGTACAATAATTCATCGCATTACCTCAAGTTTTAAACAGCGAAATGATTTTGCAAATTCTACCGAACACTAAAATAGTTATCGAAACTGAAGCTCCCTTGGTCGCAACGTGGTGCATATGGCTGCAATTCAATAGCTCTGCGACTCATTGCATTACATAAGATTAATAAGCATTTAACATTTTCAAAACCTTCAGTTGGGCTAACTAGGAAAGCTCATTGCACGGTTATTATATTTCCGATATTACTTGTAAATTTAATTGAGTTACTGCATTTCCAAACTAATATCTCAAGTGCAAATCATTGTCAAACACTGAAGTTGACTTATTTAAGCCAAGAATTCCGCTAATCGTAAAATTCAGTTTTGGAAGTCGAAGACTGAAGTTAAACACGAAAGTAAAACGACAAGGCGTATATCAAGATAAAACACATTTTACCCAGTGAAACTGTACACAAATTTGAATTGTTTTCAGAGGTCAGCCAACATTAACCTTCATCTTGTTGAATTTCTGTCGACCCAGGGGAAATAATTAAGGAGCAAAAAATGCTGCGATGATGTCGTTCAATATCCGGGGCAAATACATTAGCAAACGGGTTTAAATTAAAATGTATATTTCAACGCGTGGAAAATTCTAAAAGTAATTTAATTACTTATACTTAATTTATATATAATGAACATCTCAATAGTATATAAAATTTTTTTTTTGGTACATTCCTAAGTTTGCAATTAATGTTAATGAAATTATGTTGGCAGTAATGTAAATGAAACAAAAATTCTATTTAGTTATTATTAAGTTTTATGGAAAATTTGGTTCAAAAAGGAATTAGTCACGAAAGTTTATTATTTATTTTTTTCTTATTTCAACGTGACTATTCAAGATTTCATGTAAATATGTCTCCCTTCTTCTTATGATAGATTCGTTACATCTTGACATCACAAAAAAGCTGCAGAAAAAACATTGCGCCCTTAAAAATTTAACTGTAGTTGCGGCCAAATAAGTTTCACTTTAATAATGTCTATCTGTATCAAGATATTTTTTGGCAAAATTCGACGTTTAAAGATTATGGAAAATGTACATCAGTACGAAAAGTGAATGAATAACTATTTATCTATATTATATTTCTTGCTAACTCTACTGAAATGAAAGACAGACAGAAAATGTATTTATCAATTTAATTTAGCATTTCTTATTGAGAAAAAAAAGGAAATGAATATAGCATTTCTTATTAAGAAAAAAAACGCAAAATGTACAATATAGTTCGATATGATTGTGTCAATTTAGCAAAATTCCACAGCCATTTGCAAATGAACATTTTTTTGACAGCAACATGCATTATGTTGAATATTTAATCATGGAGCTAAACTAGGTAAATAGGATTGAACGTGAAAAATGATAAAAAAAAATAAAATGAAACACCGATAAAAGTTTTAAATATTATTGACAATTATCCATACATATTTAAATTTTTAATGCAATGATTAATAATGGTAGACCTGTGGAAACAATTTTTAATGTATGTACCGAAACAATTTTAATTAAAAGTTCTAATCAAATGCTAGTAACAAGAATTTTTCAGATTTACGAAATTCAGGGTTGAAAAAAGGGTTGAGATACACTGCATATTGCTTTGAAACATAATATTTCGCAAAGAGGATTTGAAGTTATTAAAAATGGTAAATAGCAATTCAATTTCATTTTGAAATATCTATCCAATGGTATTACGTTCGATGGAGCACATAACAAAATTGCACCCAAATTTTATATATCACCTCACATAACTTTCGTTTTTATATTTTGCTTGTTTTAATTGAGATCTCTTTCTCTGAAATATTATTTTATACATAAGTTCAAAATTATAGAACTGTAAGGCTGCGACAGACGAATTGATTTTCGTTTCTTTACAAAACCCTAATAAATTTAATCGGATCCTCGAGTTATATTAAAATATTCCAAATTAGTGGGAAATTCATATGTTATTTAAAACTTAAAAAAAATCATTTTTATTATTGTCAAAAGAACATATTATATCTCTCATTATATCTCAAAACAACATATTGAGTTCTTTTGTAAAATGAATAAAAAATAAAATCATATGAATTCGTCAACAAATGCAAACATATGTAATACTTGCTAATTTTATACGTACGCATTTTGAAATTTAATACGAGCATTAAACCGAAAATAGTACTTTATTTCACCAGGTCATTATTTCACAAAGTTTTCCCTGCACTAATCCCGCACGTTTTTCCTGTGCCCTGTACTATAATTATATATTATAAAACGGTATTTATGAACAGTCAGAGATAATATAACGAGACTGAAGGAATGACGTAACAAAGAGCATAGACAATGGTGTATTGAAATTTTATCATTTCTGTGGCGTACGTCGTGTGCTATGTCTAAATGACATTCATTCTGTAACGTGGATTCTGACAAAAGCTTTCGTTTCGCGCGTGAAACCATTGGCGATTAGCAGATTGTATTTGTATTTAACATAGCTTTGAAATATTTTATAATAAGGAAACAGATGAACACATCTCTAAAATTAGTGATGCGTGACGTTTCTTAGAGAGAGAATTGAAATGGCTTTAAATTGTTAAAGCTTGACGATATGAACGAGATGAACTAGCATAACGAGGATTCGGTACACATTAAGGTACACATTAACTATTTACAAATGTTGATATTATTTCTCACCATGTAAATTTATCGCCTGGTATATATTTTAGCAGGCGTATAATTATCGTTCATTTTTACAAATTATAATATTTAAAATCATTGCCCTAGTTTTTCAGTAAACTTCAAATAAATTTGAATCAACGCGATTTTTTTCACAATTTTGACTGTAGCGGTTTCGGAAATCAAGGGTGTGAGATATATATTTTTATAGACATTTTCAATAATATTTATGAAACTGTCTTACACAAAATTTTGAAATTAAATAATTTTGAAATCTTTATAATAGTCACTTTTAGTTAACACTCCATACATGAGAAATCGAAAAATTTTAATATGTACCTGGTCCCAATAAATGTTTCATATAAATGTTTTAAGTATTATTGAAATATTTATGTGTGCTTTATTTCTAAGCCAATTTAATTTTTCTAGTTGAAACGATTTTTGAGGAAAACGGCTCAACAGGAAGATGAATAACACAAGTGATTTCATAAGAGTTCCGTTTTGGTTCTGCAGTTACTAAACCTAATTATTTTAAAAATAAAACTGTTATGAAATATACGGTTTACAAATATTGGACTGGACTATTTAGCTTGACTATTTTTAATTTTCGAAGTAAATACCGGAATATTTCAGATTTTTCCTTCTTTAACTTAACATAAATTAATTTTGAAAATTTTTGGTTAATATTGAATAGTCTGTTTTTATCAAAATGCGACAAATTACTAACTTTTGCTCGCGACTTTGTCCGCCCCGATTTTTGTTAAGGTGACGCAATTTAATTGTTGCGGCTTTGAGAAACATAATGAATAGATTTAATATAAGGGTCGCGTCATCTGTTGAGATGTTGTATTAGAAATGTTTATTATTGACTGGAAAGAACTATAGCTATTTCTCGGATTAATATGGTAACTTAAATCGTGAGTAATAGTTGTAGCAAGTCGTGTATAAACCCATCTTGTTGTTTAAGCGTTTATTGAGAAATTGACACTTTTCATTGTATTCCCAGCATTTTATCAAATAACACCAAATCTGTGTTACTCCTTCACAAAAACTATACACGCGTTAAACTTGCTTGCGATTTACTGCCTGCTTGTAAAGTTATTATGTAAAAAACAAAAAAAGTTCCAGATTTATAATATTACTAGAGATAAGCTGAAAAGAAAAGGTATGGAAAGTATACGGATGATTTTATTAAACTATTTTGCGCCAATTTTTTAAGATTTGAATTTAAAATTTCGCCGATGAAAAAATATTCACTGATCGTCGTGCTTAGGTGATCTTATATTGATAAAATAATATTAATTTAGTCTGTTTCGTGGACTCTGAACTGAAAGTGTAAGTTTTTTTATATTCAACTTGCTAATGCAAGTGAAAACACAAGCGGAATACATTTGGATATAAAATCTATTTTACACATTTTCCATAATTCGAAGAAAGTTTTAAACCTACAGGTTTAGCTACATCGTCATTGTTTTCTTACTATTTCATTATTATTTTTGAAATATGCAAGAAAAATAAAAATCATGTTTTCCTCGATAGAAGATTTAAATATTTTTTGTAGATTAAAAATGAAGAAAGTATGTAACAAATCGTAACATATTTCATTAATTTTTAAGCGTGACTGATAAATTCAGGTAAAGATATATTTTTGACCAGCACTCTCAAGTGATGTTAATTAGAGGTGAGGCGGTGCACATATACTGTAAAATGTACGAGTACGAAACGATTACGTTGATTTGACATACCAGCGTATGACATTCGGCACATACATGTTACAAAATATGCAAGTGACTCGTCTCCTACCGGCGCACAAGAAACAAAAAGATTACGTTGAATGGACATACCAGCGTAAGACATTCGGCACATACATGTTACAAAATATGCAAGTGACTCGTCTCCTACCCGCGCACATGAAACAAAACGATTACGAATATACGCAAACTGTCCCGCTGGTTGGATAAATTACTCATTAGCAAAGAATGAAATAGAAAACGTTCCACTTAATACGAACATATTTGTGAATTGTTTATTCATGGACAAGTTAGTATTCGATATACTCGAACTTTATGCTTGCTTCACGCTAGGTACTCTCCAGTCTGTCTAAACTCGCTTGTGTATCAATATTAACGCATATATTTATTCATAGTTTTACAAGACCCGTAACACGAGATTTTATGAGAACAGAAATGATAAGGATATGAAGAAAGTTAAAACAATTTTCCCAAACTCTTAATAATCAAAGTTTGGTATGAAAATTGAATTAACTTTGACTAAAAATATGTTTATATTTTCTTGTGATTTTTAGATTTTCTTTCTGCATTTCATAAAATAACAATTAGATTTCATTTTTTGTAACTTTTTGTTTAGTTTAATTTAAGTAAGTGAAAAGCCAACAACGCATAAATATATCTATGGTGATTAAACAGTGATAACTACTTTTGACAGAGACTGTAGATATCAATTAATTAACTTATACATTGCAATTGACAACAAAAAAATGCGCCAGCTTTAAATATATAATTATCTTATATCCTCCTCCTCCTCCATTTTAATTAACAGGCATATTTTCTCTAGCAGACAGTCCTAAGCTTATATAACGTATAAAGAAAGTTTTCAATATCTTTGATTTTATATAGACAAACCGTCCTGAAAATCTAAACAACAAAAAACTAACAAACAAAAAAAATTAATACTTTATGTTAAGGGTTTAGATAGCGTACTTCCAAACGAACTACCCGACAAGCCTAGTATTATATATAAACAGTCTAGTATTTTGTAACAGATAAATTTATTTATAATTTTTACATATTCGTAATATAATTACTTAGTACGAAAAAATATGATGTCGCACACATTTACCGATAATTTTCATAACAATAAAACCAAAATCGGCCAAGTGCATGACGCGAGATGTGTGAAGTAGGTTTTGGGTTTGTCTACATATCTTGAAATTGTGGAAGCAAGTTTTTTAAAAAAAATTTGAAACTAGAATTCTAATTAAAATCTAGATTTTTTCACATATCTCCAAATTAGTGGGCAGAGGGGGGGAGGGGGTAGTAGGTTTACATTGCACTTTATTTTGTAGTTTAATATTTTCCAACTGAAGGATATATAGAGGGTAACGATCCGATTATAAAAATACTAAGTATTTAACTCCTACTAAAAAGTTGTGAGTAATCATCGTTATCAAAATAATAATAATTGTCAAAAATAGCCAAGGTTCGTTCTGCTGAAATCAATTGATATGTGGCGTCCACAAGTATATGTGTCACGCTATGGACATCGTAGTAACCGAATAGAATTTTGGTTGTACGAAAATCTCTAGATATCACTTTTACTGGAATTTATCACATTATATTTTTTTCTATAGTTAAAGTTCTATTTTTTTATTTTAGATTGTGCATGGCACTCAGACCTTCGACTATGAAAAACAACATTAATGTGAGGAATATTATATTATATTCTTTACCGGAAATTTAAAAAAATAAAATTTATTTCTGCAGTTTTATTTATTTCTGCAGTCTTTATTTTCATTATAGATATGTTGTATAAATTTCTAGATTTTAAACATTATAGCAACATGTATACTCCAGTTCTTTTTATTTGATTAACAGTTTAGATCATGCATTTCCATAAATTTGATGAATTTTTGTCACTTTAAACCATTCTATAAGTCAGAACAGTTTCAATGCACCGACCTTAAAGAAGTGATTTATTTATTTTACATTTATTGTGAACATTCGGATACATCATGGTATCCAAATGTAATAAAGATCGCCAAAAGATGTCAGCAAAAACATTTTCATCCCTAAGGATAAACTTAACCTCTTCATTCAAAAGTTACGCCAAATTATTACAAAAATTACTCTTGTGACTTATTTAGCGTATCAAAGTTTAGCGACCGAGAAACTTGTTGATATCACTTTGTCGTTTCCCCTTTCATTCGTCCTCTGTGTTAGACTACTTCAAAAACTTTAACAACTTAAAACATGACCTTGTATCGCAAAAATCTTGTCTCAAAAAATACGAATCTTTATCAGAAAATTTAAGAAAATGGGTCAAAAATATGATAAATACGTTTTTATTATTATAAATCATAATAAAAGAATTCTCATAAATTGAGCATAATCGCTGTCTTAATTTATATCCAATATTTATTCTTGTAAAGTTAATACAAGAATACATCTAAAAATTAAATCAATAAAATATACATACATACAGGCACTTTGGGAAGAATTATAATTGTTATTTAACTAGATGACGTTATAAGAATATATTTGTAGATTATAACTTTAGTTTTACATACGTTATTCAGCACATGTAAAATAGTATGAAAAAACTATTTGTTAACGAAGTAAACATTAAAATTTGTATTAAAGTGTAAATATATTTATTAATTAAATATTTCTAAAATAATTTTGAATGAATTAAATCTGTTTGATTTTTTAGTTAAGTACCGAGATATCAAAATATCAATGGTAACGCACACTTTTTGATAAAAATATGTTATACTTAAAAGATATAAGGGCACTTGACATTTTAAATACCGCACTCTATATAGGAAACTATTGTTGTTCATCCAAATGCATTGACATCATTTTGTACAGCGTTTTTATTACTGCGCAAATCTGATACGCAATTGGTCTGGATTTATTTTTGAACATTATATTTAAATTGCGTTCTCATTGCCTGCAAACGAAGGTGTAACCAGCCCACGACATATGACCATGTAGTGGGCTGGTTACATCGACATTTTAAACAAATACACTGTGATGTCAGTAACAATCATCGTTTCCTCAGTTGTGCGAACTCTTGACGTATTAAAAATATAAGTACTGAGAAACTGGTCGTCTTTAAAAATGAGGATACACAATATATTTTACGTAAAATCAAATCTGCAGACACTAAACGTTACATAATCAAACTAATAAAAAGAAAAACGTTGAAAAAATCACGCTAATTATACTAATACGGTACAAATTTATAACAAATATTAAGAAAGAGCATCAATGGAAGACCTCTTTGCACATTTTATAGAAAATCAAGGAAATAAAATGTAGAATATTAAAAAAAATTCTAAAATAGAAGTTAGGCAAATCTACAAATTTAAATATAACAAAGATAATCTTCAGGAAAATCAAATAAACAAACAGCCTTCATTTAAAAGCTTAATCAAATAATAATCAACGTTTTCCATGGTGAAAAAGTAGCAAATGCGAAAACAAAAAATTTACATAATTAAAAGAAATGGCGGCAAAATTCCGTATAGTTCGATCCTCGTAGGAAATTTCTCCAGTATTTTTGTCATAAAACAATAAAGTAGCCTTTAAAAGATGATGAAGTTCTGTATTAGCGATATGTCATACTGGTTTCGATGTTTGCACTCCATATCAGCAAAACTACAAAAATTGGGAACTGTTCGCAAAATAGGGCGGTACCAAAAGTGTTAATGTCAAAATAAATGCTATTCGCATTTCTGTCTACTGCCATCAGCCTACAAAATAGCTTCTTATAACCTAAAAGCAATAAACGGGCTTCCTTTTTATGACCCATTTTATAGAACGCGATGATGTCCACTAATACAAATAAATATATGCAATTACATGTAATGTACTTATATATAAACAAATATATATATATATATATATATATATATATATATATTTAGCATTGGTTGGTAAGCAACAATAAACATGTAATATTTGTTGTACACAAAATGAAATTTGCAAATGAAATTAACAACGAAACAACGTTTTTAAACACACTTTATAATAAATTTGAACAAATTGTTAAGGAGTATATGAATTTTTGCTCATAATGCTACATACAAACCTAAAGGATATTGTTGAAGTACATAAAAGTCAGTTCAAGGACCGTAGAAAAAAAATGTGAACCTTAGCCTAATAGGGACCTAACAGAAAATATTAAATTGGTCACTTCTTTTTAAACAACCAAATATTTTTGTTGACTCCAACCGAACTTCCAAAAAATATTTATCATTTTAAAATAACATAATAAAATGTTAGGTATTGCATATCTACAACATTTGAAAATCGCTTACGAAATACAAATCAAAAATATTTAATAGGAAAAGACGTACTACAATATTACCAGGCTACACATATCCTAGTGCATTAATATAAGTTTTTAAGATTTTTGAAACTAAGTATATTTGTAGAAATGTCATTTCGCATATTCTTGTGCCACTGAATTTATTAATAGTCACTGAAGATGAATATAGAAATAAAATCTATTTGCCAAGCCATCACAATCTTCAAACGTTATTAACCTGAATGTAATTATTTACAATGTCTAATTTAAAGTTTTACACATATAATAGTAAACTAAAGAAGTTCCAGAACTTGTTCCAGAAGATCTTTTTGGAACAAAATTATTTTATATTTGTAAAAGAGCCATTGTTAAAAAGTTATTACAAGGAAAATAATACTTCAACGAGATGCCAAATTATTTTTTTCAGTCTCCGTTAAACTGAATAAAGTAATTTCCCGAAAACCAATTTTAACCAAAAATAAAATATTTTTGATTTGTCCTATCAATAATTCCTTGATGGTTACCTTAAAATTTTCCGCTTCACACTCCAATGCGACGAGTTGATATTTCTTTATCGTCAACCAAGATACGTGCATATCCTATTTACCTCAAGCAAAGCGGGGAAATCACCATGGAAATTAATTGTTTCCGTGTCACATATTTTTTATCTCATGTTTTTATCGAAATAATAATTATAATTTTCGTAGGGTAGCCCCATACAAAGTGTTTTGTTAAAATTTTAATCTCATGTGATACAGTCGACTATTGGTTCCTAAGATTCAAATAATTATTTTTTCCGTATGTCAGTTTTTAAGAATTCTTTGATAATATTCATACTATTACCGGTAGTTTCTCACGCCTGGGTATACTATTACGTATTGCGTTTTTCCCACAGCTTGAGAAAATTATGCGAGTAAATTAGAGGAATAAGTGCTCACGAATTACTTGCTTTATGTTCAAAGAGATGTGCTCCCTAAGGAGAAAAATGGACAACCAATATTAAATATTCGGCTATGAGGAAACGGTTCTTCAGTCGATTTCATACATGAGCATTTAGAAAACAACATGCCTCGAGAATTGATACACGAAAAAATTATTGTCGCTGATGCAAATTATCTGTCTAAAAACTTTAATTAACCGCTGATACAAACGTGACACACGGAAGCGTCGATACAGTTTTACCAGATCATGTTAACTGGAACACATATTTACCTACAATATAAACGGTCTTCCAAGGCGCGAACTCAGCTTGAAAAAGAATGTCAATATTTTACATAGGAGAAATCTAAACACTGGTGGTCTAAACAATATAAAGCTGAATGTAAAATTATTTGACTGTAAGATACAAGCGTCGGCATATGAATTCTCGTCCCAATAATGAAACTTATTCCGTCAAAATCCATTTTCCCAGTCTAAATCGAAAGTTTTCGACTCAATCGTGTATCCTCAAAGACTTCTAAGGATTCACTAATTCGAATATCACAAATTTGTTGAATTTTAATTATTTTGTCATTCGACAAAAGCAAAATTTAGTAAGATTTTATTTTCCTTTTTTCACACATGTTCTGTTTTTTACAATTTTTTTCAGTTTTATAAGTTTCCGTCACTAAAATAACTGAAGTATATAAAAATTTAAATTTATTTTTATATATTATTATTTAGTATCAGGTAAATATCGATTGAAATTATCAATTTTTTTTCAGCAAAGCAAGTTTATACATTATGAGCTTAGAAATATTCTGCAAAAAGTATACAGAGGTTTGTAGGCTGCACGGGTTCACTAGTACCTAAATCTTAGATTTACTAACATTTAAAAGACATTTCCGAATCAGTATACTATAAAAATAATTTCGACGTAGAAATATACGTAATAATGGAAATATTTAATAATTTTAGCACCGCCCATATTAACTGTACCGGGAAGTAATTTAAATGAGTGTGTTAAATCTCAGGGTCATATTGAAAATGATAATGATTTGTTAATAAAGCTTTAAAGTAGCGCGTTAATTAAAACCGACTATATTTTTCCCGTTTCCATAGAAGGTCGGTGCGAAATATATTATGTTCTACAACCCAGTCAGTTTGAAAAAGTAGAATTTTCTGTTTCAGGAAAACTAATTTGTATTTTAGCTTGGATTAGATTTACGATAAACACTCAATATAGTTATATAGTCGTTCAACATTATAACAAACGTTTATTTACCACTAAGTAACTTTACTTCCTTTTGTGAATAATTACAGAGCGATAAATGAATTCATTGAAGACGGCAGACTGAGTGAAAAGCTGTCAAAAATATAAGGGGAAATCCGAATAAAAAATTTAAAAAAAACGAATAAAAAGGGAGGTAAAAGGTAAATGTGGGAAAACAATTTAATAATAAGGAAGCATAAGAAGCGCTAAAATGTAATGACGTACGTCAGAACATATTCGGATACGGTGAGCGGATCAAAACAATGACGCTGTTTCGTTACTCTGTGCTTGTACTGGTAGAAGATAGGCGTATATACTACGTTTAATAATAAAATATTTACTTACCTGTGTATGAAACATTCATTCACGTGCGTTCTCGTATGTAAGAAGTGATTTCCACTATTTCAGCATCGATATTAATGAAAAAAAGTCTGTTAGTTTTTTCCTTAAAAAATTTCAATGATGAATAAAAAAGTAGGTTGAGTTAGATCACTACATAACATGGCACTGAAGTGACGCAATATTTTATATATTTTAATTGCACAATGGTTTCAGAAATTATAAACTAATTCTTTGATTTTAAATATAATTTCTGTAAAATAACTTTGAAAGATTTATTATTATTTGAAATATTTATTATTTATTATTTATTTGAAAGATTATTATTAATTCCGATTGTTAGAAATTTACTGTAGGTAATAATTTTGCCAAAAAGTGTATGTAACAAAATTTTATATTTTCAAACGGTAATATATATTCAAACTAGTTTACAAATAAAATAACGTCGTGGGATATTAGTATGTAATTTCAATAAGGCATTCCTCGTTTTGTAGTAGTTATAATTTATGAATAAATTATATCTGTGAATGTAATATAGTATTCAAAAAAATTAATTAATTATGATGTTAATATAGTATTCAAAGAATAATTCAACACTATATGTATTTTACATATATTTTATAAAACGAGGATTAAACATTTCTTCAAATTACGTAAAAGTAGAAAATTATATTTGAAGATTTTTTATGAACCACTTCTCAACTAAATTTATGTACAGATAAAACAGGTGAAAAGAACAAGATACTACGTTATGTAGCCAAATAAAAAGTTAAGTGTGCAACGGTTTCACCGTCAATTTTATACGTTATCCTTTTATTACGGTTCAATCTATCGAAATAAAAAAAAACCTACCAGTTCAGTCTATCGAAATAAAAAATAAACCCAGCCCTAATGGGATCACTGGGTTGCCCGTCCGTCCGCCCGTTTTTCAAAGCCCTTTTTCTCAGAAACACCTTGTAATATCAAGATGAAATTAATATCATATACTGAGACATATAGCTTTACATTGCTGAAAAATTGTTTTCTTTTCGTTCAAGCAACAAGAATATATGGCTCTATACAGCGTATGTATACAGTCTTTTTAAATTAATATGTATATTTCAATATATGTATGTGCCTGAATACATACGGAACCTTCATAGTGTAATTTGTAACCATGCTTGACCAACTTTTCATTGCAACTAAGCCATTTTATTGATTTTCTTTATTAAAAATACACACATGTAGCACACTAAATATGGATCTAATATCGTGTAAATTCCAATAATATGCAATAAATATGCATCCAATAAATATGCATCTGTTATCGTGTAAATTTCCACATATTCCAATTTCAAAATATATAATACAAAAGCGCTACAACTATGCTTGGAAAATTATTGTATTAGTTTAAATTATTTATAAGAATTCATTTGTCGATGTCTTTAAAGAAGCAATTTGCACTTTCAAATATCTCGTAATCCTTAAATGGCGCACTGCCTTTTGTAATTACAATCTTTGCAAATTACAATTGCGAGCATTTTGAAAATTATATTACATGACATGAAAAATAATTGAAAATAAATTAATTTTTTAAATAAATTTTTGTTAATATTACGAATAAAATTAATCAAAAGTTAAAAGATAATATAACAGCCAAAGAAATTAAATGAAATGTTAATAAGCTTTTGTTAGTATAACAGTTCTAGGTTTTTTAGTACAAAGTTTGCTTGCAAAAAAATTTAATGTTTTTTTTATTAATATTGTCATATTACATATATTTACTGCATTGCTACACAGTTCAATATATTTTGCTGAATTCTTCTAACTTAGTTTTGAGATTAAAGCGATGTAAGACTTACATTCTTATATTGTATGGATATAACTTACATTCTCGGTAATGGTTCTTCTTATCCCAGGTGCAACTTTATCACTTTGTTGAAGTATACGCAGTGATAATTTTCTTCGCTCTTTTAGAACTATTTAAGAAACTTTTAAAATATCGGAATTAATGGGGGAAAGGAGGGAAATATGCAAGGTGTGACTTTTATTACAAAAATATATAGATTATAAATATTTAATTTTAATCAGTACGCTCGTTATATGAAAAAAATAAGACATTTTAAAAAATCTAAATAAAAAACGTTGAATATTCCTAATATTTAGATCTTGGGTAAAATAGGCAAGGTGAAATTTATACAATAATCTTAATTCCCACAATATAAATAATGGAAATGGCCATTTTCTATTTCCGCATTTAGCTCATGTGATTAATTACTGCATATCGTATCCAGTCTTCTGTGGGAGGATTTAAGTACAGTTTTAGAAACGGTAGATTTGGCGGTATTCATGAGTATTGTATTTCAAAAGAAATTTCAAAAATTTACCTGGACCCTACATAAAGAGCTATTTTCCACTATGCCGTACAATTTTGAACATTATCTTATATTTCAGGTCATAGAATTACGTAACACGGAAGAGTAACACACTCCATATATTAAATTGAAGTGTGTATACACTTCAATTTAGACCCTAAATCCAATTTAAAGCTCTGATGAACAGATGAGCAAAAAGTAATATCACAACATTGAAATTTCGTTTTAACCACCGTGATTATTATAAATAGTCATTCTCATGCGAATGGTTATAGTTGATTGAATTAGTGCATTTTCAGTTATGCACATCACTGACCTACGGATTACTTGCTACTCGTATCATTGAGATGACTAAAATCAGAAACTAGCTTATTTAAATAGAGACCATATTGTTATTAACGGCTAAGTCAGTTAAAAAGTGGTTCATGAAATGGACACGAAGAAGAAAAAGTGATGACTAATAAATAGCTCTATCAGTGGTATAATAGCCAAGAGAAGGCCTGTAGAATGCGTTAACGGATACCTATGACAATAAAAGGCAAACATTTATGATCCGCAAAACGGATTCCACCGGAAATTACTAAAATTCTCCATTAAGGGATTTTCCGCATCCTTTCTTTATTAAACTATGAACTTGGTCCTGCTTCCCATATTTATGTGTTAACAATTATACATATACATATTTATTGTCATTCAACTAGGTTTATTTATTTATTTTAATATAAGAATTTTGTTATCGAGGAAAAAAATAGTTTGACATAACACATAAGAGTAAAAAGGCTTTGCGGTATTTACTTGCTATATATATATATATATATATATATATATATACATATATATATATATATATATATATATATATATATGCTAGATATATGAGTTTATAGTGCAGACATTATGTAGCAGTGAGTATTATGTAAGAAGGCTAACTAATATTATCATGTTTTGTGCGCTACTTGTCGTAGATATGTACACGCTACTTAGCATTTACACAACTTACTATTCTTTTACAATTAAACTTTCTTAAAGATCGAATCCTGAAAATTATTTTCATTAATGGACATCCTCTGAATAAATTTTTTCACCATGCAGCCAGCAGTTCAGTATGTCTTACACATTATGAGCTAAACTCTGCGTAACAAAAAACAATAAAAGAAACCGGAAAAACAATAAAAATATAATTATAGCGGGACTACGATTACTACAACACTAACATAATTTTATTAAGCTTATTAAACATGATTTCATTAAACTTAATTTATTGATAGTAAACATTAGATGTTCACGATTGCTATAGACATGTAATAAGCACTAGAAAACTGGCACCGATCCAGTAAGAAGTATATATTCCAATATCTGGTTAATGCACATAACGATACGGCGAAATGCCTAGTGTTACAGATTGTTCTGCTCCATGGTGTACGCCTATTATACAGTCGCTATTATATTTCTCCATTTTTAGAGTATAAAATAATATTAGAAGTGGCCACTATTGCGCTTCAAAATTTGTAATTCTACGCCTATCCTCCTTCTGTCCAAGCAACAAAACTCACTCTGAACGAAATACCAGGCTTAGATATAAGAGACAAACCCAAACTAGTTAGTCAGCCGAATCTTCCCAGTCAGAGAGTTTCTATTCCCTGTCCAACGTAGACAATAAAAAATAACATTCCCTTAAATTTCTTTAACATTTACATTGATAATTATATGAAGCAGGCTACATTAGTTTCTTTAATTGTTAATCTTTGTTATAAAAACTAGCAAACTTGTTTTTTTTCAATATTATACTTTCCATAAGATGATGTTTTGAATATTCATATAAAGTTTTTACATAATTTAATTACAGACTGTCAAACCCATGTAATAATAAAATTGAAAATTTTACGCAATTGAAATCAGAATAAAAACAAAAGAATTATTACACAAAAAACATTATTTAGTTATCGCCCCATCAATTCGTCCGTTGTCGGTATGTTCGTGTCATTTTAATTGAGATGGAGGAACTAACGATTATCATTTTACGTCCCTCTTAACTAGTTTACCACATTGACTCTTATTCTTATTAACTGTTTATTTTTATTAAAAAAAACTTATCAAGCACAGATAAATTCGCACTACAAGATTTAAGGTCGCATATTTTTTCTATTAAATTAAGTACACATATAAATTTGTCACAACATATTTTGGCTACTACACTTTTCACTGACATAAAAACATGGTACAGATTTCAAACATTTTAAGGACAATCGTACATTTCTGTAATCTCCTAATTAGATTTGGCCAACCTTGTTTTTTCATTCTTTTTGGCTTAGTAGTTTTAAAAATAAGGAGAAGAGAATAGCTATATTTTAGCTATTTTTTAGATTGTGTAATACGCAATTTAAAATTAAGAAAAAAATCTTTACGTTCCTGATAATTAGCCCTTTTAAATGATACCACACATAATACATAAAATACATACTTTATCTAACTTGTCTTCAGTTCACTTGTGAATATTTTCAATACTTCAGCTATATCTGTGCAAAATTTGTAAATAAATATGTTGTATTATTAAGTCAAATTTCATTTCATACGTCATATATTTTCTAAGAACATTGGCTGTGAATATTGGAAAACCTGAATATTTTGCTAATTACGTCTTTCGTAGGTCTAAAAACATCCTGAATATTTAAAAAATTATGATATCTAGGATCATAAATAAAATATTATAGTCTTCCTACAATCTCTGCGTAGGTGTCTAAAAGTTTATATATTTAGATTTTGTAATTTAGAAAATAAGGGTGGTATATTTTATGCATTTTTAGTATATCTCTGAAGATTTAACAATTTTAGATGGAATAATATCAGAAATAAGGTGGTGGGGGTATTTATGCATATTTTTTGGTATGTTTCTGATGACATAATACCTAAAATTATGAAAAATATTTTTGAGACTCTAATAAATAGTCCATTCAAACAATAATCCTCACTAGATGTCTAATTGTCAAAAAAAATCGAGAACTAAATTTACCCTACCCCGCCCCCGTAGACAATCGAACAACCATGTCGAATAAAAGTTCTTGTAACTTAAACTTACGCTTATCGCATTTCAGTTTAGGCACGTATGTAAGGGGCGTGAAGTCTGGAAGTTCCAGTTCCTGTCCAAGAGGTCTTCGTGGAATATTCGTATACCTGGACAATGCCAGGAAAAGGAGGACGGTTTCAGAGTTCTATCGAGTTAGTTTCAGTTTACATCACAATTTGTTGACGTGCTCCATATAATGAAACACTTAGGGCTATGTCGTCTCTAATCATAAAAAAATTCCTTTGTGAATTTTAAATATTAAAGGAACGAAAGAAAATATCATCATTTAGCGCTTCGATATTATAAACGATACGTACGTAATGTTTATTTTTACTCAAGTAGGTAATTTTTAAGTTATTTATTATAAAATATAGCCCATTAAACACCCCTTTGTAAAAACATTTTAATTGGGTATTTGACTATTTTTTTTTTATTTCATTAATCATAATTTCAAGGTACAAGCTGATGAAGAGTGAATGTTTTTTTAATAATCTTAAAAACTGATCGAGTTATAAAAGTTTAAATTTATCCTTTAGATAAGGACGGCAATACTGTGTTGTGAGATTATTTTTAATATTGCACATTATATTCTATAAGAGGAAAGAGACAGGGATATATCCAGCTCTATTTGTATATTCAAATTTAGAAGTCTATAACTAACTTATTTTTCAATTTTCGAATTTTTTTCAAGATTGGTTTTTAATTAACTTATATTTCACAATATTGTACGAAATATATAAAAAATTAGAATGAGTCAAGTACCGTATTATGTTGCGCAATTATTTCGAATACATTCGTACTTTAATAGCTCCGAACTCAAGTAAATTTATACCGTAACTTCAATTTAAAATTAACACTTTTGAGGAAAATAGGTAAAAATGGTGGAAAATTGTCTTCACCAAAAACACGTACAGTAAGTTTTTCAAAATAGAAGGAGCAGCAATTACGTGTCAACTCCCAATAAAAAACTATGTCACTTTTATATACCTTTGAATAAAGTTAATGAAATTAGAAACAAACGGAGTTCATTTTCCATGAATACTTTTTCTTTCTTTTGTAATAGAGTAAATTGCAAACAATCTCTAGTAAACAATATTAGTTTCATACAACTTCGTAAATTCTTCCACAGGAGAGCCTGCCATTCACAATCGAAAATAATGCTCGAAAATTAAAAGAAAATATGAATAGATTTATTATAATTGCATATAATAAAACTCTTTTATTTTTTAACTTTTGATAACGATTTATTATATTTTATTATAGTATATATTATTTTTTACGACTATTAGTTATGGAGACATAAGCACTTAGAATGTAACATCTTATCGCATTGTGAGCGCTCATGGCTCCAAAATTAATAATCACAGAGTCATGCATTATATTCTAAAAGCGACTTTTGTTTAAGATTGGGTAAATGTGTAGTTTTGTGTCAGTTATACGAGATTTTGGAAGGGTGGGTGACCCTACAGTCCTGACCTGGTTCCCAGTGATTATTTTTTGTTCCCAAACCTTAAAAAAGAACTTCGTGGAAAGAAGTTTTCGAGCGATGAAGAAGTGAAGGATGCGACATCAGCTTATTTTTCGGGTAAAGATGAAACATTTTTTATGAAGGTATACATAAGCTAATTGAAAGATCTGAAAAATGTGTTAGGGTAGCAGGTTAATATATTGAAAAAGAAAAATATTTTTGTATTTTTATTATCACTCTTTATCGTCCATTCCGCGAACTTAAAAACGCCCCCTAGTAAGAAGGATTGTTGATTAATACGTATAGGTGTTACCAAAATTACATATTTTTTTATAAGTATTGCAAAAAGCTATACGGTTTTGGTTTCATAAATTTTATTCTGTGGTTTTACAGTTTAGAGTAGTATTTCAATCAAGTAGAAGGATTCACATCAAATTAAACCATTTTATATACCAGATGTATTTAAAAATTCTGATACGAAAAAGCGATTTATTGATTTACATTTACAATAAACATTCTGGTACCTAATGGGTAAAAAATAATGGACACCAAGAAATAGAAAAAAATATTTCCATTCCCCAAAAAAGAACAGTTAATATTTTTCTCATTTATAAAAGTCTTGTACTAGAAATTAATCGCTATAAATTCTCAAAAAATTATAATAAACACATGTGAATGTTACAAGAAACAACTAAGATTAAAAATAAAAGTTTTCTTAATACTATATATAATAATACAAGCAAGATTAGTATTAACTCCATATTAACTTCAAGAGTATATAACCAAAAATTAAAGTAATAAAACATATATATATATATATAAATATATATATATATATATATATATATATATATATATATATGTGTGTATAAATATGGGTGCGTGCATACGGGCGAGCGTGCGCGCGTGCGTGCGTGCGTGCGAGAGAGCGTGCTCGCGCATTCGCGTTCGCGTGCGCGCCTATTTGTGTGTGTGTGTATATCTACATATTTTTTTTTGTTTTTAAATTATTTCAATCAGCTATTTTTTTGTGGGAATTTACCAAGATGTACCAAATTTATATGGTAAATAATAACACACACTTGTCAATATAAATATGTTATTACTGAATTTTATAATGGAACTTGACGTATAAAATATATGTCGTTATAGGTCAAGAAACTCAACATCCTTTTAGAGACCATTTTTTCTAATATCTAAATTCTATACGTAGTTATATGTATTGTCTTGGCGCAATCCAAACATAAATCTTAGGAAACTGGTCGTAGTTAAAAATGTGGAAGACCACAGTATTCGGTACAAATCAGATCTTCAGACCCTAATATAAAATATAATTGAAAATACAGTAACCTCACTGATATACAAATGTGGCATAAGTTTAGATCAAATATCGGTATTTATATTCGATTTTAATTTTGATATCAATGTTTAAAACAGTTTGGTAAAATATCGCCATGTACCGATTTAATCGGAACAAAGTTAATCGTCGAGTATAATTAATAAAAAAATAGCTGTCATTTTAAAAGCGATAGTTAATATTAATAAATTTTGTAATAATTTAGAAAGACATTTGTGTCTAACAAATGCAAAATTAGGTCGGTATCAACAGGAGTTAATGGCAAAAGAAATGGACAGACGTAAGTCCACTACTTCTGTCCAACTACCATTTGCCTCTTAGCTTCGTATAACATTAAACAATAAAAGGGCGTCCTTTTGTGGCTTATTTTTTGGAATGCATTCATAGACACTAATTTACACGAATATGTTTAATCACCTTTATTCTAAGTGATTTACAAATACTTATGTCGGTTACACAACAATGTTAGAGCACTAATTCAATAGGAGGAGTGGAGATCCGCCATTGTTTCAATCCAAGAGTGTCAATGAAAATGGTTCGTGGTGTAATATATGTAGTTAATGGTATAATATTGCTTAGAAAGCCGCAATGAACGTATAATTATTTTAAACACAGAATGAATGCTACAAACGATATTAACTACAAAGCAAACACAATATTGTTTTATGCACGGCTGTACATAAACAAATATTTGTTTAATTAAACAGTGAAAAAGCGGATAAATATTAAGTAAAATGCTGCAAACACTGCAGTAAACAAACCTAAGTAATATTAGCAAAAAGTATATAGAAGTTAGTGCAAGGATTCATGACAAAAATATGTAGTTATATATTATAATATGTAGTTATATGTTATATAAATAAATAGTTAGTATACAGCATACTACAGTACTGTCAAGAACATAATCGATAATAATGATGACTAGACAGCATACTAGATAGAAATGTTCTAGTACATAAAGTTTACTATACATCTGTAAGGTTTTTAAAACTAAATTTATTTCTAGGAGTTTTAAGCTTTTTGCCTTTTTCCACTGATTTTATTAATAATAACTGAATAACAATATTGAATTTAAAATATCGAATTAAAATTACCGAGCCATCAAGATCTTCATAAAATAATAGCATATTTACACTGTCTAATTTTATGTGCGAACGTGTTTAGCAAACTGTTCACACAGTCAGTATCGGTTAAGACCAGTTACTAATTTCCCGACGTTTTTTCCTTAAATTATTCGGCCTCTCAGCCCAATGCGACGAGTCGGTAATTTTTCATTATCTTTCAAAGCGCATTCGTTTCTTATTTACCGCGATTAATTTTCGCTCGTATTGAAGCGGGAAAATTGTCCGAAAATAAATTATATCTGGGTGTCTATTTTTTGCTTTATATTATTTTTTAAATAAAATAATTATTATTGAAATATTAATATTCATAAAAGACACCCCCATTCAAAAGAGCTAGATTGAAATTGTTTTGTGAGGCTCAAAAATACTTCTGCTTCTATTTGAAATATACATACATGTATGTATGTATGTACGTATGTGTATGTATGTACATATATATATATATATATATATATATATATATATATATATATATATGCACATATATGTACACATCTCTAAACATTTTTTGAACTGCACCAATCCAAGACGAATTAGTCTGTTCTTTATAAAATTCAAACATTGCAGTATTGTATAAAGCTTCTTTTTCTTCTAACGTATAAGATATAGAAATACAATTAAATTTTGATTTTATTGAAGTTATTTGAGATACACTTGCAATTTCATTCTAAATACATAGTAACATTTTTCCATTCAAACGCAGTCCTAAATCAACTGTTCATGTTTATTTGTTTTATTATGGTAATAAGCGTATCAGATTTGTTTTTTTATGCAACTTTAAAGTGAATAATTTATAAAATAAACACTAATGATCAATTTTGATGCCCTTGCCATAATCATAATTTGTAGATGAATCGACGTCCTCTCACGACTTAAAGAATTTACATTCTTTTAGAAGAGCTTTTAACAAAAATTCCTGTTAGTGGTTTGAATTTGCTTTCAATAAAATTATTACGGGATATGATGAGAGATGAAGACTATCATTTCCTGGAAAATCGCCGTGCCGTGTTTGATTGATCACAAGGAATCGGCCTTCAATGGCGCGACGCACCGCGGAGATCCGGGTTCGATTCCCGACCGGTCGCTGAGCAAGGCTGGACTGGTGTTCCTTTTAGCAGTAAGAAATTATTCTCGTAGCCATAATTCTATAAATATTTTCAGTTTATTTCATAAACTAAAAATTTTTCAGTTTATTTCATAAACTAAACTGAAAAAAGATGTCAAAAATTTGCTTATAAAAATTTATATACTTGTTAATAAATAGATTTACTACAAGCAGATTTTTGGCATCTTCTCTTCTAGTAAAGGAAGCTCGATGTCAGATAATATATCTAATTCATTCTAGAATCATCAAAGAGAAAGGATCTATTTCCTTGAAATAGTTTCTAGAAGGATCTATTGCCTTGAAATAATTTCTTATTTGACTAAGCTAAAAGTTGAGAAAACTATATATGTTTCCCTTACACACGTTTCGAAGTTTTGAATTGTGGTCCACTTTAATAGTTAGTAGTTTTTTTTTCAAACAAGTTTATACATTTGAAATACCGAGCCGTTAAATATTCTATAGGCGTTTGTAGGTAGTACAAGTACACTCTAATAATATCTGATTCACCTTTAGATTCATTCACATTTATAGTCATGAATAATCTCAACAGAAAAAATATTCATGATTACCAAAATTTTTACCAACTTTGGTACCGCTCATATTTACTGATCCGCCTATTAATTGTTAAATCCGCTTATTGAGACTATGGCTTGATATTGATCACGATAATGATTAATTTATGAAGCATTCAATTAGTGTGCTAATTAAAGTTAATAGCTTGCTCGTTACGATGGAAACTTGATGTGAAATATATTACTTTCCAAAGCCCAGAGAGTTTAAAAAATCAGAAATTTAGTTTCAGGAAAACTAATATGTGGTTAAAGTTGATATAATTCTGCAATAAATGCTTAACGCAGTTAAGTAACGATGTAACACATATTCATTTATAAATGAGGAATTTTAATTCAATTTTTAAATAAATTGAGAGCAATAAAAAATGGACACATAAAACCTTTCTTTAGAGCTATGAAAATCTAAAAAATAAGAGTTTTTTTATGCATTCTAATAATCAAAATTATTTTTTAGATTTTCATAGCATTTGTCTGCGTATTAAAAATTTAAAAAATTTATAATTTATTTTAAAGATATTAATAAGAATTAAAAGATTTTTTTTGTTATATGGTTAGATATTGTGTTCTTTATTTAAAAAAGTATGTTTATGTGGGTTTAATTATTAATATCGCCGTAAATTGTTTGAATTTGTTTTTGATTTTTTTACGAAATACTGTTCGAAGGACTTGGAAAAGAGATTAATTCATTCAAAATAAGAACAGGATTGGGAATAAAACAATATTTGAGCCTCACAAGCTCACAATTACCTTTGCTCACATACTATCGGTCATCGATATGTTGTGAACCAAGCTTTACAAAATCGGAAATCTATCTATACAAATATCATAATCTCGAAGAAGTTAGAGATATAAGAGTTAGCCTGTGGACTGTCAGGAGACTTCTAGAAGTTGACATCCATAACAAAACACCGCTTAGGGGTCCTAAATTACTCCCTCGGTACCATTTTGCAAAGTTGAAGTTTGCTCAAAATTTTGCGACATGGACCGACGTCGAATGGAGTAGGGTTTTATTTTCTGATGAAGCCAACATTTCTTTAAATGGCGAGGACCGACGTTGCGAAGTGCTAAAAATATTTGGATAACTTTAGGCGGTCGTACGTTTTGTTGAGATTACGTCTAACGACGAAGGCTCCATTACATTTAGGACAGGCATAACTTTTGATAATCGTACGGAGTTCATTTTCATTGAAAGTGGCTCTATGAATGCACAAAGCTACACTAGCGAATTCATCATGCACAATCAATACTTAACAGGAGCTGCTGCTGCTTCGTGGACGATAATAATCGAATACATCGAGCGAGCAAAGTAGACGCTTATGTTACTGAAATCAGGATTTGCTCTTTACATTGGTCAGTACGGAATCTCGTCCTCAATCCCATTGAATATCTGTGTGATATTCTAAAACTGCTTGTTAGAGCTATATATTCAGCCCCACCGAACATCCGAGAGCTACAAACTGTTATTATGGTACGAATGATAGCATATTCTCCAAGAGGAGCAAGAGGAGGCCACACTCTATGTTAATTTTCTTCTGTAACTTTTGTTGAATAAAATTCTGTTTAATAAATTTTCAAAATTTTGTTAAAAAAAAGGGGTCTTTAACTGGCTATATAAGGATATTGATATTTTTGTTGAAAGGAGTAATTTGAAAACAATACAAAAAAAAACAAATCAAGAAAGTCTAATTTACAAGCCAAAATTTTACTGTTAGTAAATTAAATTTATTTCAGTTTGTTCCATGAAACCCAATTTCTTTACAATTTTACCTAAATTAATCGAAAAAATTCTAAGTGTCCATTTTTTGCAAAGGAGTCACTGTGTGAAAACACGTGTCGCCAGTTCGAAATATTTGAATTTTAAACACACCACTTACAACACGACGCACTCCCCCACCCGTGTTTATAAACATCGAGGATGTATTAAATTCGTTCTCGTTTCTGCACGCTTTGTCGTATATTTTTATCCTGCTCCCGACAAAAATTCTAAAATGTTAGTTCATCGCATAGTAGTTCACACATTTAACGACCGCTTACCACGATATTGACATAAAGCAACAGTACAAATTAGCCGCTATATTTAAATATTTCTTAGGAAAACTTAAATTTTACGAAATTGTGATGTTTAGGTACGACCCAAAATATTTATTAAATTATTATCTATATGCAATGCACCCAACTGATTAATGGAAACATGATAATTAGCTAATAAGGTTTCGTCAGTTTTAGAGTATTACAATTAAAACATTCGCTATTTATTTAACAAAATGTTTGCGCTTTCTTTTAATTTTCGACTGATCTACATTTCCATAATGTACAAACAACTACATATTGAGTTTTATTAACGGAAATTATACGATAAAACCCACGATAGTTCTAGTAAATAATGAAGTCATTCAGTTTAATGAAATGATAGGGATGATCTAAAGAGACATGCCGCATGACCTAAATTAGGGCTGTTCAAACTACATACCTTCGCGGGCCAATTAAATTTACTACAAAAGCTTGAGAGCCGCAGAAAAAAATACTTTTAATTTGAAGTAAAATAAAATACAGGGTAATAATTTCTTTAGACGTTTATTGGTTCTTCGTTAATTTATCTTTAACAATCACATCGATATCAACATCAACATTCGTTGTTACCAGACGCATTGCATGAAGAAGTGACTTATCTGACAGTGAAGATCTATATTTAGATTTTATAAAGTTCATGGTTGAATACGCGCTTTCACATAAATAAGTGCTGCCCATCATCGATCCCATTTTCAAGCCAAAATTTGTTAATTTGGGGAAACGATCGCCAAGGATCTTAAAAAAATCCATTCCAGTTTTGTTCTACACTTGTAAAAGGGGTCTGCCTGTACGTCATATAATTCCAACTGGTAATCAGTCTTTACGGTTTCGATTTGAATCGTTAATGGATGCGTAAAAAGAGACAAATCGCTCTCTATTTTTTTTAAATCTGCAAAACGCTTCTCAAATTCAAAAATTACCTCGTCGATGTACTTCAGGTGGTCAGAAAAGTTGCATCTTTCAAAATTTCTCATTTCGGTATAATGTTCTTCGCAACTTGGAAAAAAGAAAAATTATTTTTTTCCAGTGACGTTTTGAACAATATCAGTTTATTTTTGAATCCATTCACATATCCATACAAGTTGGGTATATTGTGTTGTTTGCCTTGTAATTTTAAATTTAATTCGTTCAAATGTTGTGTCATATCAGTCAAAAATGCGAGATCAGCAAGAAATTCAGGATCTTGCATTTTAGTTTCCATATCAGTAGTGTCAGATTTTATTTTATTTTTAAGAAATATGGGAATTTCTTTCCGTAAATCGAAAAAAACGCTACAAGCACTGACCAGCACTCGACCATCGGATTTCTGAGTGTAACCGCAGATCCCCATAGGTTGCGTTAATTTAAGTTAAAAAATTGCGAAATTTACGATGACTCAAAGCTTTGTTTCCGCCTCTAATAAGATTTGTTATTTTAACAACTATTTTCATGACATTCATTTGGCGCTAAGATTTTCCGCATAAGGCTTCTTGGTGTATGATACAATGGATTAATGGGCAATCAATGCCATTTTGTTTTATATGTCCCATAAATCCTGTAACGTTTCCTGTCATAGCTTTTGCTCCGTCGGTCACAATACAAGAACATTTTTGAAACCCACCGTATTCTATGACAGTTTTGTTAACAGCTTGAAAGATATCGCTACCTTTAGTTGATCCATGTAGCGGCATTAAATTTAACATTTCCTCCGTGATCGAAAAACCTTTTGAAATGCAGCGAATAAAAATTATTAATTGACTGATATCTGTTTGGTCGGTACTTTCGTCCAAACATAATGAATAATATTCACAGTTTACAATGTAATCACATATTTTTTTCGAAACAAATTCTCCCATATCATCTATTAGTCGCGCAACTGTTTGGTGAGATAATTTAAGATTTTAGATTCAAATTTTTCCGCCAATTTCGGCTGCATAAAGCGATAAGCCATGGCAACTGCGCATTTTCTTATAAAGACTTCGTCGCTGAATGTTTTTTTAGCTTTGGCTAATTGCAAACAAATACTTGTGAAAGGCTGGTTAAATACTTGTGAAATTCACAATTACTTGTTAAATAACGTGTGAAATTCAAAGCGGCAGTGATACAAACTTAATGAAAGCACAAGTTTAACTAAAACGGACACAAACAAATACTAACATAAACATCTTACTTACAGACTTCTTTTGTAAACAAAATACTTTCCGGGAATTCCCCCAATTATACAAAGATAACTTCACTTTTAAATGATGTCATGCGAATGGAATGTTACTAGATTAAAAATAAATGAATTATATATAATATTTTGAGAAAGATTTCTATTATCCAAACTATTTATAGGTCTCCAAAACTATTTTCTGATTATTTTACACTGTAGATTTAAATTTTAAAATATGCGTCGCAGGCAGCATAAAAAAAGCCGCGGGCCGTTGTTTGGACAGCCCTGACTTAAATTATGAATATAGCAACAAAAATAAAAATAAATGACATAACAGTTAACTAACATAATTTATCACAATTGCCAAATGTCCAAATAAAAAAAGTATTATGATAATTTCTTGAATGACGCTCTTACATGGTTTAGAATTTTTTTATATGTTGAATTGAATTGTTTCGAGGTGGGGTTACTATTTGAGCCACCATGTGAACGTATGTTACAAAATACCAGTTCAAGGTGATCTTGACTGCATTTGTAAAATGGCAAATACATAAGTAAATTGCAATAAATTGTGAATAAAAATGTTTCAGTGCATGAATTCAACCTCCAAAACCCAAAAAAAAAATTTTTCTAGGACTTTCAATTACAATTTTTCCGTCATCACACTATAGTGAGTTTAAATATCCAGTACTTTTTTCCAAGAAAGGCAGTATGATATTAGAATTTCCGTCACATAGCGGTTTCTTAAAACCAAATCTACACATACTTTTTGAATGAAATATGTCAAAAATATTATTAATTATCCGCAAAAATGGCAGTAGCTTAACTACCTTCAAGTTTAAAGAAATTTGGTTCATTTTTGCAAAATAAAAGTACGTCCGCTACACTATTGCTGAATAATTGACTAGCCAGTTTAACTTTCGTTTCTTGATTTTTAAAGTCAATGCGTATTCAACGAAGTTTATTGGCTAAGTGAAACTTTTTGGTTCTTGAATACTATTAAATTTCTCTAAATATTTCCAGTTAACCTGATTTCCATAATTATTTACAAATTTTTGGTACACGTTAAATGTATTTCTTTTAAGTTTGAGCATATATGCACGATTCAATATCGCTGCGATGGGATATTCAGTGACGGGATGGGAAAAAATAATTTTTGATTTTTCTGTAGATATTCCAAATTAAATTTTTCTTTGAATTGCCTATTTTGTGCTTGAAGTTTTTTTTTTTATTTGAAGCCTCTGTTTTCTAATTATTTTCTCCTTATGATTTATCACCGCATGTAATTTCCGCTTACGTGGTGATAACGAATCTTGGGCGATATTTAGTGTCATGCTTCTCTGAGGTGATAAGTGACATAAAATCACTTCAAGGGGAAAAAAACAATTGTTTTAAATATATCTATTACCGTTGATGTTTTACACAAATGATTTGGAAAATAAATACTTTAAAAGAAAAAACCGATTGTACTAATTTGAAGCAAAAACTTTAATAGTTGACAAAGAGCATCCACTTTCCGAACTCACCTTAATACATGCCAAATATTTATTGTTGGTATTGCTTCAGGATATAGAAACTTCTTCTGCAGTTTTTTTTTAATTATTTCCTCATCTTTAAAATGTTCCGAATAAATTGTGCTTAACTTGACATGCAATCAATTTTTGGGACCTTTAGCTTCAAAGCACTTTTCTTTAACATCACATTCTTTTGGAAATCTAAAAAGAAATATTTTATGAAATAAAACTAAAAATATTCTTTAATTCGAATAAACACAATTAAATTATTACTAATATAAGATAAGAAAAATGACTAGGTCTCATCTAAAGAATTTATGGCACAGCGCATAAATTTAGAAATTGGTAAAACTTTGCAAAATTTTTACATGGATATACATTAATCTAGTGGCAAAATATCAAAAGTCGCATCTAAGATGACGCGGTTCAACCCTGCAGTGCATCGACTTTGAATATCGGGGGTATCGAAATAAATGTCAGGTTAATTTTCACACATCGAAATAAATTTGAAGAATCGTCATATCTGAGTAAAAAATACCTCCTTTAGTAAGGTTTTGTGTACAGCTTTCATTTTTACATGATGCGATTGCACGGTAAGGCATATTTTTATTTCTTTGCGCAGTAATAACGGAACATTTTCTGGCGTCTCGGCAAACAACAAACTTAACGTAGGGCAAAATGCACTTACTTCGAAATAAGCGGAGCGCTGCCCATGTGTGGCGCGCTCGTCACGCCCACATGCCATTTCTATTTACTCTCTGTTCTGCGTACATATGTATACATAGAATTTATACATATATATATGTATGAATGTATACATATGTATACATACAATTAAAATTCTGACACAAATCTCAAAATAACTTTTCCCGCATGCCCCATGTAAATGTTTTTCAAGCAGGAATGTGGATAGGGAATTCAATCATTTGAATTCTGTGATGAATAAATTAATGTTGCAATTAATTTATGATCAAATTTGTATATACAGATTCCATTTATTAATAAATACTAACTACATCAGAATGAGTATTGTAATATCGAGGTTATATTTCAGTGACTTCGTTTTCAGTGACTTACATTTTCATTTTATTTTTCTGTAGGTCCGTTTGAACATATACGACTGTCTTAAAATTTAATAACACTGAATTTTCCCCAAATGATTCCTAAGAGTAAATGAGTTTAATTCCGACATAAATTTCACGAATATTTCTATATATACAAACAAAAGCGCGCCAATATATGTGTGTAAAAAAGATATATATACAGAGAAATTAGATAGAGAAGAAATTAGAATGTTTTATACAAGTCAACATATAAACACATCTTTTTATTTAAGAATAAATAAGACAGGAATTTAGAACGAAACAAAATAACGCAAAGCTGCTATGTATTACTTACTGCAATCGCAATATCTCAATTTGTTATATTAATCCAAAACAGTGAAGTACATTTATTCAAGTGTAAATATTTCATGAGAATAAAATAAAAAGACAAATCTGAAAGAGTTTATATCGCATATGTTGGAATGACAATATAGAAACAAATGAAATATAGAAAGGATTTATGTCAGCATCGACATTCTTTCAAACTACATAAGATATTCAAAGAATGCTTCTCATATTTCTCGTCTCGAATATTGAATTTTAAATTCGTGCATCACGCTTTGACAATCTTTCAGAATAACAGAGTAACATTTCATAAGTACTGGTTGAAAATTGTGATAATTTAAAATTATAATATTTCCTTTTTTTTATATTATTACATGAGAATAGTTATTTATCTGAAATATGAATAAAAATTTTTAAATATACTTTTACCGCCATCTGTATGATAAGTGACATTTTAAGACTTGACCTTTGTCAAATAATTACATAATTTAATATGATTTGTTATTTGTGGTAAGCAGCTCATAGAAAACGTTTATTTTATTTGAATTTAAAAATTTAAATGTGTTTTTTTGTATGGCTTTTGCAATGTTTCAGTGCCAACATTATTAAAATTGAATTTGAATAAAATAGAAAATAATTTTGTAAAGTATAGAACTTTCTCAAAAGAATATCTGTTTCATTTAATTTTAAAATTGTAAAATTGCCTTTTGTTTTGCCTGCTATTCCTCTCGTCAAAATTTTTCCGTTAGTGTCTTTGAAGCTCTTTACAAGAGCACATCAGTTTCTGTTAAACTATTAAAGTGAGAGGATCTTTAATTGTAAACACTAGCCGTAAGGTGCTGTAATCAGGTTTGTTTTAAACTGTTAAAGTGGGAGGATATTTAATTATACATCCTAGCCGTAAAGTTGTGGTTTATCTCTTGAAGCGAGATGGATATTAACTATACATCTTTGCAGGAGGTTTTCTTCAGACTTTCTTAACAACAAAAATGTTAGTTCAAATTTTCGCTTTTATAAGATTCACCTTTGAGTTTCGCTGAAGTAAGGTTTGATAAATAATTGAAATATTGAATGATTACTGAATGTATTGATTAAAAGTCGTAAATAATCTCGGAAGCGTTTCCGATTCGTGCGATAGAGTTGGTAAGGATCATTTCGAGAAAATTCCATAACTCATGTATTTAAGACAATAAATCTATGTGGATAAGAAGAAAATAAAAAGTGATCACTGATCCTGATCTTTTATTTGGAAATCAACAAAGAGGTTTCTTTCTAATTTAAACTACTGGATGTGAATGATCCTACGGACGACTATTGAGAATCATATCATGCCTTCTCTTGGCGGAGGTTGACTACGAGTCAAAATTCTGCACACTCAACAGACCCTTCGGGTAATCATCTGGTAAAGTGGCAGAGGACTACTAGATCTACTTTCTATATCAAAGTCAGTAAATGAAATTTTTCATACAGATTTTCGTTAATATGGTACAAGGAAGATACTTGGTTTTGTTTGAAACGCAAAAAATAATTTGTTCAAATATTTTTCTTTTAATATTCTATCAGATTTCAATATTACTTTTAAAGGTTAAGAATTTTTTTTCTTTCTAGTGGCGTTTCTGCTATTTACACGCGTACGCCACAACAAGTACTTAATATTATTACGTTAATAATATTACAGTATATTGCTATTTAATAATTTTTATAAGGATGCTACTCCATTAATATAAATTCAGACACCTGCCGCTATAATTTAATGACGTTCAAATTCTGGTAAACAAAAATAGCCGCCGTTCACCGAGAGTGTATTTCTTAATTAATTACGACCCACAAGTCAATATCATTAAGAATTAGTTTTACGGTACGCTCTTTTACAGGTACAGTAAAGTTATTTTTAAATTAAAACGAACGTCATAAACATAACAAGTAATTGTAATTAACGTACATGGTGTTTTTAATTTAAAATATAAATAACTGTTGTAGGATGAAATTCGGTATATATACTTGACAATAAAAGTTTTGCACTACTCGTCAATACACGTCGGAAAGGAGTCAATTAAATCCATAATTTTCATGTCTTCAAAACTCAAAACTTATTTTTGCTGAAAACGGTAAAACGTTTAAAATTTTAATATATATACAAAGTCTCGTTAATGAACCGATCCCGCCGCCTTGATGAACAATTTTCGCAAGCTTAGACACTACTACTAATAACAGAAATATATTTTCTGCTCTGTTTTCCCATCTCTCTGGCTTTTTACTCATATGTTCTTAATATATAAACTTAAATAAATATGTGTCAAGGTGGCATCCGTGCTAAGCGTAAATATTCATCTTACAATAAAAGTAAAGAAATTAACATTGATAACAACTTTTAACTGAAAATTGTTTTTCGTCACTAATTGGAAAAAAGAAAAACGCCATAAATTGTATTCCTACTTGAAGTCTCATGATATTAATGGCATCCCTATACAACATGAATTTGTTTTAATAAATATATCTTTGAAGAATACATTTTATCTTATATTTTAGAACGTATTAAAATATAATCAACTAAAATTTCGCTGGTTAATTAAGTAACATTTATGTTTTTGTTACGTGAGTAGGTACGCTCTATTTTAATTTTCTACTGTAAAATAGCACTATGTTTTCTACACAATCAAATTAAATTTAAATTTTATCCAAAAACATAATTACGTTTCTACTGGAAGTTAACTATGCTACTAAGTGTATTATTTCTTAGAAATTTGCAAATAATTTTTCACAAACCAAATTGATGAAGCAAATAAGCAAATAAATTATTAAACCAATCGATATACCTAATGTTTGAATTTTATTTTTGTAAGTGTAAGTTAACTATTTGTCAAATATGATCAGGAAAATTGACTTTTTGACAAGAGATAAACTACCTTCCTTATTAAAATGTCTGGAAACGGTTTAACAAAATATAACGATATCGGGGTACCGAGGTAACATATCGGGCTGTGAACGAAATTCATGTGACCAAAAAAAAATTAATAGTTTCATCAGTATTAGTTCATGTGTCACTTTATAATGCATGTGTTGTTCTGGAAAAGTAAAAATATTCATACCTGGCAGGCACACATTTAAATAAAAATTATTTTAACAATTAGGTATAAATATTTTTCCCTACCTGAACATAACATTTTTTTAAATACAACAAAATATTACAGTATTTTTCAATTTTCGTTGCGAAACAAGCAACCTTTTAATTTCATATTGTCTATCCATCTATTTGTCATAACCTCACTGTTTCTACAACTTTAGACATTTATCCATTTTACCGTAGCAACATAAAATGCAAATCTTAAATAACATATAGCAGAAACATTTCTTTTTAAATATATCTCTCCATACATATAAAGTGTGGGTGAAAATTTCTTTCGTCTTTCGATGAAATTCCATTGAATAAGTTTTCCAAAATTCAATTTGGATTCCATTTCCATGTTTCATTTTTAATCCTTGTTTGCTTAATATTAGGTGCACAAATGATTTGCATTGCGCTCCCACCTTTAAGTTTCATCATGAATTTTAAAAACCTGAAAAAAATGTAAGTATAATAACATTTAAGTGGTCCATTGGATGACTTAAAAGCTTTTGAGACAATGATACATTTCTCCTAAAAATACCAAATTTTATATTTAGTTAAATAAATCCAAGCCCCCTATCCACTCCTCTTCCAACACCTCATCTCCTGCTCCTCTCCTACCCTCCACGTCCCCCTACACCCACTTCTCCCCCTCCCTTCCCCCTTTCCCTTCCCCTGTCTCTCTCCCTGCCCCAAGCCGTTCTCGCCTTGGCCTACGTTTTTCCATTCAAAATTATTAAGTTTTAATAATAGTGTTCATAGTAATTTTGAGAATTATAAATGACTGCCATTTCCATAATAATTAACCGACAAAGCTCATCTTCGAAATTATTCAATATAATCATCCAAGCAATAAATATACCAACGAAATCGTTAGAGCCGTTTCCGAGAAACCATTTACATATATATACATACAAGAATTGCTCATTTAATAGTATAAGACCAAGCAATAAATATACCAAATTTGAACGAAATCCTTAGAGCCGTTTCCGAGAAACCATTTACATATATACATATATACATACAAGAATTGCTCATTTAATAGTATAAGATTTAGCCAAATTCTAAGATTTAGCCAAATTCATTTAATTATTATCTTTGTTTAATCATGGCGTCGGAGTTAAATTTATACTAATTTTTGCAATGAGAATATTTAACTAATAATGACAATAATTATCTGTGGAAGAAAAATGATAACTAATTATATCATTATCCCTCCCCCTTATCAACAAAAATGAACTACTAATTGTTAATCAATTGGATTTATTTAATAAATTACAGTATCATTTTCGTATAGTGTTGAACAAGTCCATATGAAAATGATACTGTAATTTATTAAATAAATCCAATTAATTAAGAATAGATCTTGCATTACGTTTAATGGTACCTAATATGTTTATTTACCTATAACACTTACTGAAGTAAATATAATTTTTCACTATTTAAATATAAGGCATATTATGTATGGATGTATGAATATCGTGAATTTCTCAGAAACTAAAAGGTTTTTATTCTTTTCTGGTAAGCTTTGGTCTTAATAAACTTATCTTCTGAAGTTTTAGAGATGTAGAGGGGAGGACATATTTTAAAAACATTTTCAACGATACTTTTAGAGCTATATTCCAAAAAATTCTTATACTCACTTTTTGTCAAATGATAACCTATACGTCGTATACAACTAAAACTCTGTGTTTCAATTGTCCGCTCAAATATTGATATATTGATAGTATTGAGATACATACAATTTAATACACTTGATTCCTATGTTAAATTTTACCATCATACTGTTTAGGTGGCAGGAGGAAACATGAATGACCTTGTAAATATACATTTTTTTCTGAAAAAATTGACTTCTGCGTTAATCTCTGTAGACTTGAATTAGGGTCCACACATACCACGTCCTTCATTATTCAATAGTTTTTTTTAATTAATTAGGATAAAATAAAAAAGAGCCTAACCGATTTTCTTTAGAAAGACTGCATAAGCTCCTATTTACCTAATTATATATTTATGCTTGACCAATACATTCTATGCCTTCTTTTAGACATCTAACTCAGCCCCTAAGATTAAAATATATTTTTTCAGATATTTCAGATTACATAGATTTTACCTCTATTAAGGGGTAACTACTCATTACGCCCATACCTCACCATGAAGTTGGAAAAAAAATAGTAAACTTAAGCAAAGTATATATCGGACAAGAGGCAATATTCAAACAATCAACAATTTCTGGGGATAAAGTCTGCAATTATAAACAAGAATTTAAATTTAATTCATATACCTTGTTATTTGTCCTAAATCAGATATAGGTACTTGAAAAAGGTCTTTAAATACTCTTACCTTAACTATATATTTTGAAAAATTTTAAAATTATTTCAATTAAATCAAATATTACCCAAACATGTCGTATTTTCCATTATTCATCTGGGATTTATTTCTCCAAACCTTTCAAGTGATCGTTATCAAAATTTGAACATGAAATATAGTCGTAGAAATTCGCAGTAGTAAACGTATCTCATAAAACACAGTGGCTTGGTAACAATCGCAAGTATTAAAAGCATAAATCTGTCAAGTGAATGCACACGCGATAAAAAAACTTTGTTATTACAACGACTTGATTTATTGTTTAGCGGCGCCGCTTCTCTTTCCACTACAACACCTCCGATAAGCGTCAATTTATATCACATTACATCCTGTGGAGATGTCAAATCTCTAACATGAAGTATTTAACATCAAAACGTTTCATCGGAAGTAGTGTTTTTTTTTAATTGTCCTGACGTGATTTATGATCAAACGTTTATCATGTTAAATGTGATTTTATCTATATTTACGTTTGCGTCATTTTCCACATACATAAAATAAGGAGCGTTAAAGAAATGTCATAGTATCATAGGCGTCGTGTTCAGCCGCTTACTTGTTTCATGTTTGCTTTCTTATTTACAACTTCTTAAACAAATCTTATTCAAAGTGTCGTCGATTTGATGTGATCATATTTTGCTCGTTCGGTAATATTTTTTTTGGTACACATTTGCTTTATTTATTGAAATTTTAGTACTTAAATTTTATCCACAACTAAATGAAACTACGTGATGTAGTATTATTTCCACTTTACTTCATTTCTTAACCACGATGTAGAATTTCGTTGTATAACAACATCTTTGTGTGGTCAATTTGTAAAGTTCTTTAAAAATTACCCACTTGAAGCTGTTGCCATACAACAAAACCTAAGTTGTGGTTAAGAATTTAAATTAAGTAGAAATAATACTAGATCACGTAGTTTCATTTAGTTGTGAATAAAAATTAAGTGACAATGAATTTTTACAAAATTAATGCCACATATATTTAAAATTTGAGTAATCCTACTGTCTGGGGACGGATCATTTAATCTTATAATATATAATAGTTCATAGTATTTTACTAATTTAAGTAGTAAATAGGAGTTATTTAAAAACATTTTTATTTCGATTTCAATACAAACTATTCTAACACGTCGTTAGAATAGAATTTTATTGGACCAAATTGAAAGTTTTTTTTTTAATTTATCAATTTCAGTTAAACTACCCCTAATAATAAGTATTTGATTATACAAGATAATTGCGAGTGATCATATAATTGTAGGTTTTATCAGTTAACAAAAACTGTTTGGAAAATGTATATCAGTTGCTATGCAATACATTCACGTGTCACGTACGTGCCGTTTAACGAGAGTCGTTTAACAGAATACCGTAAACAAAGCCCTCTCATGCTTACAAGTCGTTCATTTAAATCGAATTGTTATCATACCTTTTATTATACTGCCCTTGTTTTTAAACAATATCAAAATAGATATCTTGACCAAGAGATTAAGTAAAAATTGTGCTTTACAAGTAGTTATATGACTTCATAGATAAGTAGATATCTTCTATCCTAAAACATTTATTAACATAAAAAAATGAACCTTTTATTAAAATTCAATACAAAACTTTCGAAAACTCAATTCGCTTCTATACTGTGAGTTGATTTTTACAGGAAAGTGTTTCTCAATACTACATTGTCAATTGAATATTTAACTTTTGTTACAGAAGAATAGTATGGGGTAAAATTTTAAAATTCGAATGTCAATAAATATGTCGAATAAAACATTTACACTTGGATTATTACATAAGACGTAGGAGAAAAATTAAATCATCATTTTAAACAAGAGGCAAATAATATCAGCACTGAAAAAAGAAGGGCGCAATGCAGAAAAATAAAAAAACGACAACTACGGTGAATGTAGACAGCTTTCATAAACAGGAGTGACTTTTAGTCAAAAAAAAATCTTATTTCTTTGGCTACTAGTAAACCCATCTCATTTCATTAAGTAATTTTCTCTTATATGTATATACAGGATAATCATATAATCTTCGATTACATAAGCACCCTGAACATACCTTGGAAAGAAATAAAAAATTACATTACCTAACACCAGGATGTGTGTAGGGATAAAAATCCTTCTAAAAATTGGATAAATTCAACCTTACAATGAACTGCGTCTTTAAATTTTTTAAAATGTGAATAATTAGACAGGAAGCAAAATACATGATAGACGGAGGGCGAGGAGTTCGGAGAGTGTGGTCAGTAAGGAAGAAAATATTTTTTCACGCCTAACTATGAGAAATCAATAGCTCGACTATTTTCTGAGGTTGAAAGAGTAGTGCCAGCTTTGATGGTTGTAAAAAATTCAATTTCTACTTGTTGACTAAAAGCATAAATTATTTTTCAGTTGCAGTATGAACACAAGAGAGAAACTCCACTTGATATTTTGAAGTTAACCTGATATCTTTTTCCGTAAAACTTTTAAATTATTCATGTTTTATGTAGGAAGTCACTTTAAAAGAGGACTAGCGTACTTTAGTAACTCTCTAAAAACCCTACCAGAGAAGTTTTTTATATACTGTAACATTCCGGAAATCGTTGAAGAAAAGAAGGGGTTTATCAGTTGCAAGCTTAATAGAATTAGTTCTAAGGTGATGCTAGAGAATAATATATAACGAAAATATTAAACAGATTAATTTTGTACAAAATAATGAAGAGATAAATTCTAAATTAAAATAATACTGCCAAAATACTAAATGTCTATCATAAGCTTTAATATTCTCTCAAACAAAATTTAACCATTTTTAAAAAGTTCAATACGACAAACGATTTGCACCATATCTTTAAAATTTATTATAAAAATATGGTATTTTAAAATGGCCTAAAATCTTAATTTTATCGAACTATTGTTTAATAAGTACTGGTTTAAATGTAAGTGAACATTCCTCGATATTTGACATCACAAAAACCTGCTACAACCTATTCCATTTAAATTTAATGATAAAATAGTAAATGTACTTGATGTCACTCTAAAATGTTCATTCCATCGAGACACATAGATAGATGGGTCAAAGTAATAATGGAATATAAGTTGTTCATTAAATTTTATATGTAAAGCGACTGCACAAATAAAATAACAAACGCAGGAGTGTGAATATAATAACAGGTTATATTCATTGTCAACCCTGGGCGTTGCCGTCTACATATCATATTATGTGTCATTAATAATATTCGCACAATGGCATATGCAGCGGGCCGATATCCTATGCAAACGCGCACGACCAGATTTTTTTTTAATAAACAAAAATACGCGAGACATAATATAAGTATTAAAAGATAAACACAAATTGAAAAACTTATACAATTTATGTCAACAAAAAACCTACGTATATTTATTAAAATATAGGAAAACTGAAACTCCCTAAATATTAGATTTATACGAATCTGAAACAATTCATATATATTGAATATATTTTGCGTTAATTTTGTAGAAATTCTTTATTCACCACTAAATTAAACTACGTGATATAGTTTCATTTAATTGATTATATGATAATACTACATCACGTAGTTTCATTCAAATAATTTATCTCATGTTTAAATATCATTCTTGAAACGAATACAGCCAGATGACTACATTTTATTTACGACTGTATTTATTTCAAGAATAGAATAAAGAATTTAATAACGTCACGGTACATTGAACATCAATAAAATGGTGGAAACACCGTATAACAAATACTGTTATCTCGTAGGCTTTTGACAGGTTTCAATGATCTGAACATGAAATATGAGAAGATTTTAGAAAATTACCTCAAGATACCAAATGAACGAAACCATTTCGAGCGTAATTCCGTACAGCTTATTACAATAAATTCTGTGGAAGACTAATGTATCGAACTCTGTAATCGGTGTAAGTTTTAACATTTTATAGGCAAAGTAAGTAAATTAATGAACACAGTCCTAAGGTTTTGCTACTGATGGCCATAAACCAAATTCTATATTTTAAGAGGAAATGCAGGCTAGCAGTAGCGGTGATGTGAATAACATTTTTCAATTCTATCTGACTTCCATTCTTTCTCGGGTTTGTTATGAATAGAGTATTATTCATAATTTTAAAATTATTTTCAATAATTTAAAAATTGCATATTTAAAAAGACATCTAAAAAATGTGGGAGAAAATAATATTACCCTACTCGTCCTATTTCTGAAACAATTTAGTCAAAAATCATGAAAAAACTGGGTTGGTAAGATTTAAATAGAAAACTACAGGAAAGTTATGACGGTTATCCTAGTTACTATATTTTTTTAAATTGGCACCATAACTTTATATGTATAAAAGACATAGTAGGCAAAATATTTGCGTTATGAAAACTTTATATTCCTTTTACGTAGTAGACGTACACCTAAATGTTTGTATGTTTACGGAACCCTTATTGTGAAAGTTTTAGTTGTGCTTGAAACTCCGTATGCTTTTTAAATTTAATATAAAAGTGATAAACAAAATATTAATGCAGATTTTAGTATATCCGCGGTTAAAAAAAAGATATATGCATTAGTTATTTCGAGTACTAAACAGAAAATATTATGGAATTACTAGTTCCAAATGGTTAATATAAGAACAAACATATAAAGAAATGAAAGCTAAATTATAAAATCTAAAAAAGAATATATTAATTGAACAAATATCACATTTATATTGAAAGAAAAGAACTAGCTAAATATTCAGAATGAATAAGATAATTTTTTAAAAAAGAGACAATAAAATTTATTGAGTGTTCAAAAATGATAATTAATTAGCACGAAAATGAGGACGATTAAACTAATATTGTTTGAAAAACGCATGATGATAGTAAATTATAAATTTCGATACAAAAAGGCGAATGTGGAAGGAAGAGTAAACAAAAATAAGGCACCCGTTAAAATGGGCAAACCTCATAAAAAGGTTAATGTTAAAAATATTAAAGTTCTTCACGGATTATTATTAATTGTGCTGAAGACATTGGGACGTGGATGTTCTTCAAAACTGCAACAAAACTTCGAGACTTTATTAGCTTGTATTAAAAATTATAATTAACTATTAGTTGAAAAGATAGTCTTGGATTAATTAATAACAACTCAGATAATATTATTTAATATAATAAGTTAAATGATATAATTTTAAATCAAAGTATCATGAAAAACGTGGATGTAAAGAAATTTAATTAAACTCGTCAAAATGCTTCGCTTCTATAATAATATTTTAAAAATACGTCAAAATGCTTCGCTTCTATAATAATATTTTAAAAAGTTTACAATAATTCATGATTACTAATTCCACAGAACTTTTAGATATATTAATTACCATAAAACGAAATAGAATTAAATGCACACTTTTATTAGAAATAATTTAAATAAAATGGAAGTAAATATTATAGTTAAAATCGATTTATATTAAGAAGATAAATCTTATATGCTTATTAGATGGAAAAGCACATACATTAAATACAAAATTGGCCAATACCCAACACTGAAAATACTAATATAAAAAAATCCTTAGTAGTATCCTAAACCTTTCAGTGTTGAAATGAAATACAGATACGTTACAAGCCATGTAAACTTACAAATGCGAAATTATTACTTCATAAAACTTCTAAATTTAAAACTAGCAGAAACATCACAACAAAAACGTAATCAGAAAGGAATATGAAAATGGCAAAACCTGTTAAACTGGAATAAGTTCACCTATATGGTCTTATGTATCGGACGCATCAAATATAAGAAGATAACCATACAGATGTTTAATAATTTACATTCATTTAAAAAGCGTAGGAACTGATACAGGGTATCAGTTTTATTAGTCTATTATTAAGATAAAATTTGTGACCGAAGAAACTATTTAAAATCATCAAAACAATTCTTAGATAATTTCTCTTTGCGGCGGTAGGAGTTATGATATTTCAATTGTCCACTTACAACATAAACCTGTAACATATTTAAATAAGAAAACTGTCTGCTATATCCAAGTTTTTATTGTCTATTATCCTTATTCAAAAATTATTATGAAACATATAAACGCCACTTTCTATGATTCTATAAATAATGCCGTTTCATGAATTTTTCTTGGAATGAACAATGTTTGTTTATTTTATGATATATTAGAGTATATATATGGCAAGACATTCGTTCATTCAACTTTGCGTAATTTCTCATTAAATTGTAAGCGAATATTTATTTTTTACACATAAATATATATTTTTAAAGAATAAATACGATATAGCGCACACCGCTGACTAAGCGCATAAATGTAAACATAGCTATTGATTTTTTCATATTAGTTTAACTAATTTATTGTATTTTAGAGGTTTATAAAAATAATATATTTGGGGAATACGTTTATTTTATGATACAAGTAAAGATTGATATAAATATTTCATCAATCCATTTATCGTTAATTAGTCCTAAGTACTTCATCGATTGTCAGGTCACTATTGACTCATTCTCAACGAATTTGTCTGCAATTTTTGTTTATTTTTACTTAAAAATAAAGCCGTTTTTAATCATATAGAACGAACAGTCAGCGATTAGAGAAAATTTTGTCAGGAGCTTAACTATCATCAATATTAGCAACATGACCAACTTGAATTCATTTGGACGAAACATTATTTTATTGCTTAAAACTAAGTTATGTATATATGGAAGAGCTTGGCATAAAACGATATGTTATTGCCTAAAAATAAGTTACGTATATTATAGCCTTATATATTTCATGGTAGCGCTTAGCGATCATCAATATTAGCAACATGACCAACTTGAATTCATTTGGACGAAACATTATTTTATTGCTTAAAACTAAGTTATGTATATGAAAGAGCTTGGCATAAAACGATATGTTATTGCCTAAAAATAAGTTATGTATAGTAAAGCCTTATATATTTCATGGTAGTTATACAGTACTAAAGAATGCGATCACTCCTTTGTAGTGTAAACTATTTACAAATAAACCGCTATTACAAACTATGGAATGCGTATAAAGTAGATACCATTAACATTATTTCATATGCGAAATATGTTCAGTACAGCTTGGTAAAGTTACATAAAGAATTAAAATTCAATCCAATACTAATTACGCAAATTTCATGTTACATTGATATCATTGCTTGAATAAAAATGTTATTCATATATCATACTACGTAGTTTACCATAAAATTTAATAAATTATTTACAAATCTGTCGGTAGTATACTGACTTTTTAATCTACGAGTATATTCATCATATCAACTGTAACAAATAGCTGGCTGATATTTCAATTTCAGCAATACTACATACCAGGATTGTTAATTAAATATCTATGTGATAGAAAAAGAAAACATTTTAATAGGCTGCTTTTTTCTGGTGAACATATATTTCATGTCCTTGTAAAAGAAAAACATTTATCCTGAATGGAATAGGAATGATTTGTTTTCGTCTGGAGTGTGTTAGCTTTATGGAAAATTTGTAAATAATATTTGTGTACACATTTTTAAATACGCGTGTGATGTAACTCTTCACAATCAATTCCACCAATATATGTTTGAAGACGTATGTAAAAATCATTTAAAAATACAGTTATATAAGTAGCATTATATAATATTTCAATTCGTTACGATGTATGCATAAAGTTTCTAATATTTTCATTGTCGTCTTATCTTGACAAAGAACATCGATTGACCATTATAAACGATAAATTAATTACTTCATTAAAATTTCAATTGATATTATGAATATAAAAGTTGCTTATTTTGGTTAACATGAAACTTTCATTATTTTTATAGTTTTACTTATAATATCGTGATGAAGATAGAATATATAATATGTTTTTAAAACGAGTTGGTAATGAGCAATAACCATTTCCTTTAAGGGACTAGAAGCGTGCTGAACAAGTTATTGAATTATAATATTTAAATCATAATGGCAATGTTCAAACGATAAGTAGGGATGGCAGAAACACAAAATTGTACAAATAATATACAAAGTGTTAACTATTACAAATTATTGCTTTTAAGTATCGGTATGTAACATAACTAGTAATAGTTATTTACCCAATAAATAACAGAATAACTAATTCAACCTCAACGAACACCGTTAATAACAAAATTTTTTGCGATTATTTTTAGAAATAATTAACTAAACATCAGTCATTGTTCACTATTTTTTCCAGGTCAAACCGGCACGGGCATTCGAGCAACGGTCATGGTAATAATATTTATTCTCTTCCTTCACAATGACACTTCCTTGAACGTCACAATTTTATAGAATATCTACAATTTTAACTCTATCATGTAAGCTAGTACGATAATAGTGTTAAGAAATACCTACGGGTTAATTTATCTGATGTTTACTCAAAATCGAAGCGTAGGCGTAAAGAAACTCAAGACAGATTCTAATTTGATATATGCATATACTATATAGACTATGCAGTCTTAATACTGATATTAGTTATATACTCATTTATATTTTAGACGACATAAGTTAATCATATACTAAATTAAATTACATGCTAAACCGATAATATCAGGTAGGCTAGTAAGGTTTTAGTCACAATTTCGGGACTTTTTTAGAAAGATTCTCAAGTTTTGAGGTTTTACTGTAACTAGGTTTTACTGTAGGGTATAAATAGGTCAAAGTACAGTGTCTTACGCAACGGCAAAGATTTGGTTCATAAAGTTCAGGAATAAGGACTACGATCTTGAGGACGAACCCCGTACCGGACGTCCTGTTGAATTGGTCGTTCAACAATTACGACGCGTAATTGAAGAGGATTCTCAACTGACGACTCGACAATTGCACTGTAGTCATAGCATAATAGAAATATATTTACACGAATTGAGAAAAGTTTCAAAATACAGTGTGTGGATACCCCATGAATTGTCATCATATCACCTCCAGTGCAGAGTTGATACTTGTCAATAGTTATTGACATCGAAACGTAACTTAGACTGGTTGAATCAATTAGTAACTGGGGATAAAAAGTGGGTTATATACGTTAACCATACACGCAAACGGCTGGGTGTCGGAGAAATAGGAGTTTCAGTAACCAAACCTGAAATAAGTGCCAAAAGGGAGTTGCTGCCACAGCAATCTACAATTAATGCAGGTATTTACTGTGAACGTCTGGATCGATTAGGTAACAAATGAAGTAATCAAGGATCGAGTTAATGTTCTACATGATAATGCTAGACCACACGTTACAAAACGTACTGTTGATAAATAAGAAGAGCTTGGTTGGGTGCTATTCACTCATCCACCATATTTGCCGGACATTGCGCCCTCTGATTACCATTTATTCAGGCTTCTAAGTAACCATTTACTTGAAAAAAAATTTGATGTTAAAGAAGATCGCCAAAACGACCTCGCAGTTTTTGAATCAAAGTCACCGGAATTTTACAAGAAAGGCATATTGTCACCGCAAACTGTATGGCGACAAGTAATAATTAATAATGGTGCATACTTAAGTTAAATTCAGTGTAACATGCAAGTTTTTTAATAAAAACTGTTGACTGCAACTAGTTAAAAACGTATTAGCCAACCCAATATTTTTACTTATCCGCCTGATTCCGATACATGATATTTGGGCGACATCATATAAATTATCGAAGCTTCCGAGTGTAGGCCTGGAGACGATTTTTGCCACGAATATCTTGAAAAGTCAAATGTACTATAGGACACCAGCATAGGTCAACCTAATTAATCCTTACAATAAAAGACAAGTACATTAATTTGGAAAATTGATTTTTATTTAAAATGGCCTAAGAGCATGAAACCAATTTTTGGTCAGATTGTCGAAACAAATAAATACGGTAGAAAATTGAGTCCAAATTAACAGAACATGCAATGATTACGATTTTTAGCATTAATCTTAAGATAGATATGATGCTACTTTGTCTGGCATTATGATGCTACTTTGTCCATAATTTGATGTCGTTCAAATGTTCAAATGTTTTATTTTCAAAACTTGCAAAGATACTTTAAGATACTAATGCACCTCAGATAGACGAAGTCGCCATCATAATTCGGAAAATGAAAACACAAGCCGTAACATAAGTATACAATGAAGAAGAGAAGGACTGCAATGCATTGCAGAGACACACCGTTCATACGACCATCCAATAGCCATTAACATATCTGCATGAAGAGAACGGATATCATTTTAATTTAAACAAATTCACAACAAACAAAAAAGTCAGTTCTCAGGGATTCTGCGCTTACCGCTTAATGGTTAGAGAAAATAAAACAAAAAATCACATTATCATGACTCACCACTTATTCCAACCATTCCTGGTAGATATATATGCAAAAATAGAAGCGGAACGGATACTTTACATAAGACTGAATCAAAATAAACTACGCACGGAAGAAAACATTCACCTTCGAGACGCGATCATAAATGACGAAAACATTGATGACATTGGGACGATGATAATCTTACCCTCATCTTACATAGGAAGTCCAAGACACATGCATGAATACACTCAAGATACCACGACGTACGCAAAAAAATATGGACGACTTGACCTATTCATAATATTCATATGCAATCGTGGCCAGAAATCAAAGAACAACTAAGATACCGACAAACCCCCATGGATCGACACGGTATAATATCCCGAGTTTTCCGACAAAAACAAATGAAATTTATTGAAGTCATCACCAAAATACCACACTTTGGAACCGTTGAATACTAGACGTACACAATCGAATAGCAAAAACGAGGACTACCTCACTCGCAAAATCTCATATGGCTACACGACAGAATTCATCCCACGAATATTGACAAAATCATCCAAGGTAAATTTCCTAATCCACAAGAAGATCCGAAGCTGCACGACATAGTAATGATTCACGGACCATGCGGGTCATTAAACCCTAATGTATGAGTGATGGAAAATGTACAAAAAAATACCCAAATCCATATTAAGAAGACAAACACAGGGGAGATGATGGCTATCCCAAATACAGAAGACAATCACCAAAAAAGAGTGGCATTACATTAAAAATTCGAATACGCGGCAGAGACGAACTGGAAATAGATAATCAATAGGTAATACCATATAACCCAATACTTTCCAAAATGGTCCAAGCATACATAAACGTAGAATACTGCAATTCAGTGAAATCCATTAAATAGGCAGTGACATGACAGTATTTCAAATAGCCAATGACAGCGAACAACAGAACAGAAACAACGATATCCTCATGTACCAAATAGGGAGATACATCAACAGTAAAGAAAAAGTGTGGCGGATTTTTTATTTTCCCATATACGAACATGAACCAACTGTGCAACATCTAATAGTATATTTGAAGAATGGGCAGAGAGTTTACTTCATAAAAGACACGTAATGTTAAGATATTAAGGAAGGAAATCTAAAATAGGGAAATTGTTAGCTAGAAATGAAGATTTAATTTGTCTTAGCGGATCTAATAAGTGTTATACATGTGTAGTAGGTTTTTACGGCAAGTATAAAAATACTTAAGAATGTATTTCTATAAAATAAATTAATAAATCAGATATATTTAGAATTATGGATTCGCTTAATATTTCATTCAGCATGGTTGGTACTAACTCTTTTGTAAACTCGTTATGGTGTTATTTTACAATACGTACAGACAATTTCTTAATGTACATCAATGTGCTCATTACTTTCTTGTTACATACATACCTAATAACATCCATTATTCTTCTTTCATTAGACCTTGGCCATATGTATATACATGTATATATATATATATATATATATATATATATATATATATAACACACACAGAGAGAGAGGGATACGACAACAATTCAATGAAAATAGTTTTTAAAAAACAATCGTAAAGTAAAATCGGGTAAAATGTACATGTATTAATAAAATAACGTTTCCGCATAAAGATAGTAGGATCCGTAAACTGTTCGCTTGCGCGTAATTTAAAATCTAATCACGAACATAACTTTTATATATTCCTTTTATGTCTTAATTTGACAGAATGCCAAACTTCACTTTTTTTTTAATTTGCGTGAATATTTTATAGACACTACCTCGTTATGTGATCAGGATAAAATAAAAGAAATAAGGATTAGGGTGTAAGATTCGATACTCACTTCACCTTTAGTGATCACGTCTCTGTAATATCCCTAAAGATAATATGGTATTATACCTGAAAATGTGAAAAAAAACTCTCAAGATATTTATGCAGAAAATAATACATTTAGTTCTCTTTTCACTACTTTTTATCTTTGGTGTTTACTCCCTTACTGTATAAAACTTTGTCACTTGGTTAGATTAATTTTTTAATCGTGGTGTATACATATGCATATGTATATGTATGTGTATATTTATTTGTATAATTATGAAGGTACGTATACGTATGCAAGGTATGTGTACGTGTACTTATACGTTAGTTTGTATGTGTACGTGAACATACACGTAGCTTTCACGTTATAGTGTACGTGTACGTGTGCACGTACGTGTACGCGTATATATATGAGTTCATATAAGTGTGTACGTGTTTGTATACGTGTGTCTGTATGTGTGTTTATACCCGCCTGCCCACCTGCCGGCCTTTGTCTGTCTTAATGTGTATCTGTGACTTTGTGTGTGTCTGCATTTATGTATGTGTATGTGTGTATATTTTTGTGGCTTATTTACCCACATTTAGTACGGTTAAGTTTTGTCTGCATAAAATAACATCACTTATTAAGGACACAAAATCTCCCTTAATGATATCACTTAAATGCAAACTAGTTAGCAGTGTTACTAAATGAAATACTTAATGGTGCAAATTTTTGCCAGTACAGAATGTCATTCAGGTGTTAAGTTCCAGCGCTGAATTATAAGAAGAAAAGACCAAACTTTCCCTCGCTTCCTTGATTTCTTACTCACACTTTGACTATGATATTAACCATTTCCAGCTGACAATAGATGTTGGCAGAGACAAAAAAGTTCTTTTGACGATCCGCAAAGGGTTTATATGATTTTTTTTCGTTGATATAATTGAATTATTAAACTGTACGCTGTGAACAAACATAAAATTTGTAAATCGTTGCCAAGTTGCTTCATACAAGTTTGACGTCAAATGTGGTCAATTAAAACTCTATTATTTAATGTAATTTGGAGCAACTGTTTGTTTATAAAAGCAAGATTGATAACGAGCCGAGATGCATAATATTATTTAACATTATTTTGGCTACAGTTATCATATTTAAATGGTTTGCCTTTGAATTTGTATGTCACTTCTTTTTCATGATATACACGCAATTGTTGTATTGTTAGAATTATCTTTTAATTTGTAATATTTTTTTTCATGTATGTATGTATTTATTCATGTATCCGAATTAGACCGCAATTTAGACGTGAAGCGTATGAAAAATAAATAAGAAAAATCCTAGTTACGTGTTCGTTAAAATAACTATCTAAAATGTGTTATTATGAACATGAGAAAAATATTTTATTGTTGAACTTTCGAGACACTGAATAATATTATGTTTATATATATATATGTATAATGAAAAGTAATAATCACCAAATATCACAGATTAACTTATATATTTTTAGTGACGGTGACATATATTTGTCATCACGGAAACAATTTCACAAATATAATTTAGTAACTTATTTCTATGAATATAGTTATTAAATTATATTTCTGAAGTAATTTCTGGTGCTACACATCTGTAAGGAAACGAAAGAGAGCCTTTTTATATCCGCAAAGCAAACTTAATAATTTAGCTAAATAGAGACAAGGGGGTTTCCGAAAATGTAAACAGAGATTAGATAACAATGTCCCTCAACAAAATTGTGAATGCAATAATCCTGCTTTTGTTATTTTTATATTACTGTTTTTACAACATTTTGAATTATTTTTGCATCAATTCCAAAATTACAAAATTGGTGCAGGTAATAGTATTACGTACCAATTGGAAGATTAATAATTCGGGAAGAAACTAAGAAATTTAAAAAATGGTCAGCAAACTTATGTAAAGATTATAAATATATTTTGCGGAGAGTACGTGCCAAATTTAAAAGTTTTATGTGCACGTAATTATTACGGTTCATAAATTTCAGATTTCCTTCTCGCTGATTTCTGGTGACAAAACAAATTCTGAACCAAAAACCCATCAAAATATTCGAAAATCTTAATAATTCCATTTTTATAGTTTTAATAGTCTAAAGTCTCTCTTAATAAATTAATGGAAGAATTTGATTTCATAGGCGTCGTCCCCGTTTTTCAAAATATTTGTACACTCCATGGTTCTTGTGTAGCTGGAGATATTTTATCATTTTTATATACTGCAGCATTGCACACAAGATTATATATATATATATATATATATATATATATATATATATATATATATAAATTAAGAAAGAAAATAAAAAATTACCTGCATGAAAATAAGAATATATGGATGGATAAAAATATTCCAAATAGCGGCATCCAATGTATTTATTTACTTAGAAGCGTAACCGAAGTAAAAATATTATCGGAAGAACACTTGAAAGAAAATAAGCTAATGCCATAATCAGCTAAGGTTGTAACACTGTACTTGATATGGAGAGGTGAATTTTAAAATTTTTTCTCGCTTTTTATAATATCTGACTTTATTTTTAAGTTAGCTTTTTCTAGTGACCATTGACATTGTGTGTGTCTGAATATTGTTAGAATTAGTAGAAGTTAGTAATTTAATTCCTTTTTGTTTTGTTGCATAGAAATGAAATATTAATCACTGACGTTATTAACGCCGTATTATTTCATTCAATATCGTGAGTGCCTTAATTACATCCCGTATTAGGTATTAAACCTATATTTAAATCGTTTTAGTGTTTCGTGCAAAATTGCCAAATCGGAACACTAATGGAATCACTTCGGTGTCCATCCGTCCTTCCGTCGATCATAGATGATTTTCTTAGAAACTATTCAACATATAAATTTGAGATTTAGCGCAGAAATAGAGTATGATGGCTCAATTATAGACGTAAAGTATAAAACTATAATATTTCAGGGGATTGGGAAAAAAGGTCTTTCGAATTTACTGTGTGTGATTTCAAATGAAAGCTTATTTAAACATGAGTTCAACTACATGTACGACATACATTTTACGAATTTTTTCACACTAAGAATTACTCAAAAATTTATACCAAACATATGATGGCTTATTTTTACCAAACATATGATGGTTTATTTCCTCATAAGTACTGAACAAATAGTTTTGGAGAAAAACTATTTCAATGAAAAATGTTTCCCACGATGAAAAAGATGATTCTTAGAATGATTCTTCTGAGGAAAAAGTTTTCAAAATATTAATTTTATTCAGTAGATCCCTCTTAAGCCTAAAGTCGGAGTGAATTATTATTAATATTTAATTAGGGGCTCATGGCACCGAGCACTAATTATGCAAGTATAACTTGTACTTAATCTAGATATTTGAAGCCAACAATTTTTTCATTCAATATTTGTTTAAGTATTAAGAGAAATTGATTTATATTTATATATTAAATATATAATAATTTTCAAATTTTAGCTGAATTTAAAATATAATGATACCGCTCATTTTTAACAACCACCCTTTCTTTCAATTTCTAGTAATATTTGCTAATATAGTATTCTAGTTTACTTAAGTTATCACAAATTTTAATGTGATCAAATTAATTTAAACAATTTGCATAATTTATTGCCATTATGAATTTTAACTCAAGCCCCGTTGAACTCACAAATATTTACAAAAATCACTAACCAATTTGATATCAATTATGAGCCAAAATGTATTTATTATTCTAGTACATTCGATCTATATTTAGCTTATTTTAGGATTTACATTCTCTTAAAAGCAAATCAACTTTAAGCTAGTCAATCAAAATACCAACTTTCAAGGTATATATTTGCTTTCTTCTTTATTTAACATATGTATTTAAATGTATTTTAAATGCTCATAATCTCTTTAAGCCTTTTAATGTAACTTATGTAAAAATTCATTACATTTATTCAAATACATTACACAAACACACACACACACACACACATATATATATATATATATGTACATATATATATATATATATATATACACATATATATATACATATATATATATATATATATATATATATATATATATATATATATATATATATATATATATATAGAGTTCGCTAATAAATCCGAGTTGCTGTCAACAATTTATGCATTACATTCAATTTAATTTAAGTTTTCAGCATTATCTACTACCTGTCGCTATCTAATTGGCAGTGATAATATGCCTTTCCTGTGAAATTAAGGTTACTTTGATTCAAAAAATTCTTTAACGTCGAATTTTTTCTCACGTAAATTATTACTTAGAGCCCTGAATAAATGGTGATCAGAGAGCATAATGTCCGACGAATAAAGTGACGAATGAGGAGAACCCAGCCGAACTCTTTTAATTTGTCACGAGCACATTTTGCAATGTGTGGTCTAGCATTATTATGTAGAAAATTAACTCGATCCTAGTGACTATTCAATTTGTTAGCTGGTCGGTCCAATTCTCCACAGTAAGTATCTGCATGAATTTTAGATCTCTCTGAAAGTAACTTCCAATTAATAATGCTCTTGATATTCCACCAGTAGCTGCGCATCACCGTTTTGGCACTTATTTCAGGTTTGGATACTCAAACTTCTTTTTCTCCGACATCCAGCCATTGACGTTTGCGTGTATGGTTAACGTATGTAACCCACTTCTCATTGCCAGCTACTAACTGGTTCAGCCAGTCGAAGTTACGTTTCAATGGCAATAACTGCTGACAAGTATCAACTCTGCACTGGAGTTGATATGATGACAACTCGTAGGGTATCCACACACCGTATTTTGAAACTTTTCCCAATTCGTAATAACGTGTTTCTATGGTGCCATAACTACAGTGTATCTCATCTGGTAATTGACGAGGCGTCAGTCAAAGATCCTCCTCAACAAATCGTCGTAATCGTTGAACGTTCAATTCAGCAGGACGTCCGGTACAGGGTTCGTCCTCAAGATCGTAGTCCACATTCCTTTATGAACTAAATCTTTGCTGCCGCTTAAGACATCTTGGACTCGCCCGTCGCATGACATATATTATTTGTGGCTTTGCATCGTGACCCAGACAAAATTCGTAAAATAATAGAATCCGTATTTGATATCGATTTAAATTCATGATCTTTTATGTAATTCACTTAAAGCTTCGGCATTGACTGTGTCAACTGACTGCACTTTTGCCTATTTATACGCTACAGTAAAACTTCTAGAAGTTTCTAGAATCTTACTAGAAAAGTTCCGAACTTGTGGCTAAAAACTTACTGGCCAACCTAGTATATATATATATATATGTGTGTGTGTGTGTGTGTGTGTGTGTGTACGTGTGCGTGCGTGTAAATGTAATAATGTTCTTTTACTTAAAATTTCAGGTTTATAAAATGGTTATTAAACTCACATCATTTGAAAGTGTCTAGTGATGTAACTCCTAGGGGCTAATAGAAAAAAAAATTCTAAAATAACAACAAAAATATAAAAAAGTTAACGAGACATTATTCTGAAGGACTTAGACAAAGTCGTTCAAAAAGTTCTCGATCTCATACATAGACACCTTACAAATTACTATGAAATTTGCCAAACTTGATCGTTTATTTTATATCAAGTTCCGGACACTTTAACCCGTGTACGTTTGGTTGCGACGATCCAGTCAAAAAAGTTTTGATATTATATTTAAAAGTTTCAAGCAGCCATAATAATTGTTTTAAAGAATTTTACCTCGTCAGATAAATAATTTGATCCCATTTTAATGTATTCTTTCTCTTAATTTATGGAAAAAGAGTTAGCTGCTAAATTTAGACGCAATAAGACACTTATTCAAATTATGAACGCTCGTGATACATAAAGATAGCCACCACTGATAAATTCGTCACAAAACTCCACAATTCCTAATAATAATCGCCAACGGAAGGCATGCAGGCTTATTTATATTTTAAGCATCTCGGGAAACCATATCCATTATATTTTACACCATATTTAGTGTATGAAAAAGCTTTCTTATTCGACAAAAAATGGATCCATCGAACGCTTATCAATAGCGATAAAATTGATCTAAACATAATAATTGCGAAATAAACGTGGATTCGCCATTCAAGGCTAGGAATGAAATATGAATCCAAATAGTGGATTACAGTTGGTTAAAGTATTCCAAAGGAAGTCTAAATGTATTGAATTACAAGATGCACAAGATTTTTGGTACATAAAAGCAAGTCTCAAAAATCTCATGTTTCTTAATCAGATTGAGAACTTTTTAAATGATCCTCCTTCATATATTAACAACTTTTAAATTATTTTGATTTCGTTTATACACCTATAATTTTCTGGGTTAGATTTATTATGAAGTCAAAAGGTGCTGCTAAAAAGTCATGTTCTATGTATATATATATGTGTATATGAGAATTAATATTCCTTTCCACACTGAGCTCAAACTATCAAAAGTAATTTGGTTTACATATACATATACAGACATATTACAAATTATTTGCAAATTTTGAAATAATTGACAAAAAGTTGATTCCAGAGCAAATTTAAAAATTCCTGTGGCATTTATCAAATGGTTTTTTTATGTATTTATTTACTTCAAACTTTAAGATACACCTAAAATTACATATGCATATATTTAGTAAATTTATTGTCACGTGAACAATAAAACCACCATCTAGCCAGAATCTTCCAATTCATCACAATGGCTAAATGTAATAATTTAGTAACACTTTTCCAGAGTGTAAAAGATTTCAATAAATTTTCTATATTACAATATTTATTAAACATCATCTCATCAAAGAAAACCAAAAAAAATTACAGGAATGAAAAACGAAACTAAACGTAAAAAAATACATATAAATATTAATTACAAATTTTGACATGGCCCGGTTAAACAACGGCTGACAAAATTAAAGAAAGGTAGGACTGAGGTATTATGCTGGAAAGGACTTTTTAAGACGAAGTTTGAAAACATTTATGTAGAACAAGTTCCTGGTGTTATGATCCTGTTAACTCCAAAGTTTCGGAGAATGGATAGAGTAGAAATGTTTACAAAAGACTGTTGCATGTTTGGGGAAAAAGTGTTAAATTGATTTGAAGAGTGTAGCCTTAAACCGTGAACAGATAAGTAACTAAATTTGCTTCCGAGAAATGTTGGATAAATTGAGATGTTAAACGAGTTGCTGCGGTATTGTATTGTAAGATCTTTCGCCGGGTATTCGTTTTTGGAATTCAGCAGAAAATAAGGTATAATCACATTATGTAGTTTCCATCACATGGAAAAGCGAAAAAATTTAAAAAAAACTTTGGAAAAATGCATTGGAAATGATTAAGTAGTTTTAAATGCATGGAATCCAATAAATGACGTGAAAATAAAAGGACGTGGCCCAGCAGCAGGTAACCGTAGGTAAGTTGACCTGACATTATATAATTATGTTGATGCTCATGTACATAATGAGACTTATAAATATGAAAAAAAAAAATTTGTGATAATATATGGGATAATCTTATACCAGTTCGATTATATTGGCTACACGTATTCAAAATTTGATGGGAATTGGTTTGGGTAGTCGTGGCTAGTGAACAAAACAAATAAACAAGTAAACTGACCCCTTTATAATTTTAGTATGAAGTACATGATGACATGTTCATTTACATTCATTTAGTAGAACAATATTAGTTTAGGTGATATTTTCTGAAAATATCTGTATTTATATTGGGGATTAATTATATATTGTTATAATCGTATCATAAAATTTTACTTTCATTGTATATTTCTTATTATCTTTAAATAAAATTAATGTTTTATTAATTTTTAATTTTTCAATATTTTTGAATACTAGCAATAAAGTAAATTTGGAAAACAATTTTTTTTCCTTTAACGGTAACATTTTTGATGAATATTCAGTCCTTTTTGTCAAGTTTCTTCAAGGTTCGATGACGGAAATAGGTAATGCTAATCGTTTTATTTAGATTTAAAATTTTCTTTTAATTTTTGCTTTTCGTGGGTTCCCTAACGTACTGAATTTAAGTAATTGTGGTTTATATTACTCGTTCACGATATTTATCTATTTTGAAATAATTTTCACGGCGTTCATTAAAATGATAAAATTCTTTTAAACGATCTTCTATATGTTGCACAGTATTTGAACTAACTCTAGGCGTGTATGTAATAATATCTAAAATTAATATAACTCATGGCCTGCCAAGTGCATCACCCTACGGATACACAGCTGATCATCATCAACGTCTAGAAATTTGGTTTATTTACATTTTATAGGTTAGAAAATGAACGAATTTTTGCCTTAAAGGCAATTTTTTTTCCAACGAAACCAAAGTAGTTCAAACAAAACCACATAACATAATAAATTTTTCCATCACTTGGAAAAAAAAATCCTTTTTCACAGTCAAAGTGTTAATTTTCAAAAACCATATTGCTATCGCAATTATAAAACATCGTAAGTATAAAGGAGGCTGATGTACATAAAGAAATTGCCCATATAGATGGATATAAAACTCATAGAGAATGTAAGAGTCAGGACTATTCATGTCAAATAGAAGTATTAAGCGAATCTAGTCTTGAAATAGATTTGAAAATAGCTGTATGTTATCGCTTTTGGTTATATATCATGAAAATATTTTGAGAAGATTAACAGATTATTAGAAGCTTTCATTTTAATTTTGTTTTTAATTTCTTTTCAATTTAATAATAATTCAAGCTCATAATCAACACAATGAGTATTTTTAAAAAATTTATCAGTACAAAATGATCCTAATAATCGGCGTCCAAGATAATCGGCGTGATGAAAAACATCGACATAATGCGAAAAAGAAAATAAAGTAATAAAGAAACTGACATGATATGAAATAATTTTCAACTGTTGCAGGATCTATAGATGTTCCTGCACCTACACTGTGGCAACAGTGTAGGTGTTATTGAAATGAATTGTTTATTTATGAAATTATATCTAGAATATTTAAAAACGACGTATAAGAAAATAATTTACAATGTTTACCTTACAATGAAAATGTTTTTCAACAAATCATATTTAATGAAAAAACCTATACCTTTCATTTAATTTAGATAGTGAAGAATATGGTGGTAAATAAAAGCTTTTATTTAATTTTTATAGTGAAGGTGATAGTCAGAATCCATTGTTAAATAATGATTATGAATATGGAGTTCGGACGGTGACCTTCCAATGTAATCGAGAGACAGTGAATAATGTATTGGACATTCGGGATGAAAATGATGTATCTAGTATTTTACCTTGGCTTACATTGATCTTTGTACCAATTAATGAATTAGCGTGTGATGGATATATTTATAGAGCATTTACATTATATTTATAATATATTATTTATCTATCATAAAAAATAATTTTGCTGATATAATTGATCAAGATTTTGATTACAATTACTCAACACGTGCGGAACAAATCCATAAATGCACTTAAGCGTTTTTAAAAAAAAAGAAAAGAAATTGTTCTAAAACTGCTTGTCGTTTTAAGCATGCTGAAGAATGTAATAACAAATGAAAGTTCCAATTTAATCGTGATATTGAATTATAGTATAATTAAAAAAAAAATCATATTTAAGTGTCCACAGACCACAAAATTTTGAAAATTTTATGAGCAAATTTTCATTTACAAACCATCGTTTCTATTTACGATGTTATTAAATATGTAGATAAATATGCTAGAAAAGCGAAAACAAGATCGAAGGTGTGAAATATTTTATTGGATAAAGAATATAAAAATCATATAATAATGGTTATATTTAATAAATAATTCAAAAGATTTTCATAAAAATATGTGCTGAACGTGGCTAGCCCGCTCGAGAAATATTTCGGTCTTTAATTGGTTTTAATAGTATTTCTCGACAATTTGTTACAAGTAATACATGGGAACATCTGAATATGAATAAGGATGGGAGTATGTAAATTTCAATTCTTTTGCATAAATATAAATAATGGCCAGCGGAATTTAAAGAAAAGTCTTTATGTGGTCTTTTTACAAGAAATTATATAATAGGTACTAATTATAGTAAACATTTTTTTTTTCATTCTCAGAGTCATAATAAAATTTCAGTATGACCCTAGTAGCATAGAAAAAACATTTTTCTAAGTAACGAGATTTATTAGATGTTGCCTGGCGATCCATCTAAATCCACACGATAGTACTGAGAACGTTATATATAACCATAATTTTAGGAATAAGAATGATAATATTCTGAGTTTTAACTTGGATAAGATATTACACAATTTAGAAGACAAAGAAGATTATGAAGATGTAAATCAATTACATAATTGCAATTAATAATGTTCTAGGTAGACGAGAAATCGGTACCAGGTATAATTAGCATTTTATTTTAAATTAAGAACAGTTGAAATCATCAGAAAAATTTAATGAAAATGAAAAAGTTTTAAGAAATCAAGGACATCACATTTTTAACATTAAATATAATCTACTAGATATTGTTTTTTTCCAATGAACAGCAAGAACTGATTAATATATTTGAAAAACAATTTATTTATCTACAAGATCCCGAAAAAGAATAAGCTATGGAAAGAACTGTTTTTCGAGGGAAACCTGATTATGAAAACAATACTTTAGTTAATTATTTTATTTTCGAATTGAATCAAACATTGAAACCATAATTTTATCAATTGCTTGCGCCTGGCTGGTGTTGATTCTGGTAACATTAATGTTACAACAATTCATTCTAAACTTTTATAAAGTATAAATAAAATATATAAAGACCTTAGTCTATATTCACCGGTTCTAATTCATGAAGAAATTCATGGCTGTAAATTTATATTTATTGATCAAATGAATATGATAGTATGTATGATTGAATAACTATAATAAGATGAACCATTTTACGGATTATTTATATATTTTTTGATGTATATTTAAAAATCATGTAAAATGAATTAGACGAAGTACACAAACATTTTCATCTAATGAACGTGATTCTTTCAACGATGCCACAAATAATGTTATTTAAAACAAATAAAGATATAAAAAGAGTATAATCATAAAAAGTAAAAATAGCGTCAAAAAGCCGCTTTGTGTTCCAGCTCATCACAATCGTCGTAAAGTAAAATTATCAACGGAAGAAATATCAGGTATACTTTAAACATTTATAATTTTATCTAGTGAATATAGAGTCGTATTACTTTCTTATTTACGAATCGAAAAAGATTAGACAATGGAGCTTTAGGATACGTTAATTTATGAAGACAATTGAGGTCCGCTGATCAAGTGTCCTGATTTACTCATCAATAAAATTTTACTCATTCAACTTATTAAAAACAGTAGTTGTGTTTCAGTACCACCTATAATAAAATTTTAGAAAAGTGGAAATACTACTTGTTTGAGAAAACTAGGTTTTTCAAACATTATTTATATATCCTAAGATTTGACATTAGGTAAATATGTTTTAGATACTGAAGTAAAAGAAACTTCTATTGGTTTAATATATGTTGCATTTTCTGGAGTAAAAACATTAGAAAGATTAACATTAAGTGAAATGTTTTATATTATAGATTTTGTAATATTAAAAACTCTTAACTTATGTTAAAAAGTGAAAAACTTGCTACAGGCGAAGTATATTTAAGCATAAACCTACTCCTTAGATGGTTACCTCCGTGGTATTAGCTCATTCTTCAACAGCAAGGAACGCTTTAATTCGCTTCGTAAAACGAGTAAATAAATTCGCTTTTCAAAATTACTTCCGTGTATTTCTGCAATATTAGACGTTTAGGGAAAATACTTTCACAGGGAAAAAGGATAATCCTTCATCCGTTTGGCACAATCCATTTTTCCCTAACATACTCAATGCACAGAGATAAAATCGTAATAAACCTGTGTTTCGGGATGTAATATTCCATTTGGGATGATTGAAATGGAGACCGTTGACGCAACAATGTCTACATAAAACTACAGAGGAGGCTATGTTCTCCACATTTTACATTGTAATGGTATGCAGTACACATTTTAGTGAAAATTTATTCCCATTGAGTTACAAACATTTGAGTACGGTTCTGAAATTGCTCTACTTAGGCTGCTGAACTTCAATGATATCTATTTTATGAATTAATTATGTCGTATTAAATTATTTATTACTATAATATTACCTTTGTATATCCCGAATATTTTAATATACTTATGTAGTGTTATTATATGGTAGAAACCAGGCACACTCGGCTAATTATTTTAGTTATTCCTTTCAACAAATTGCAAACTATTGAGTTCGCTGCTAATCGTTCTCAGACTAAACGAACTGTTATGAATGGGCTTGTGCAAATCTGACAGGTTCACACACCCTGACTGTGTTAGACGAAAGTAATTGTCACAAAATATCTACCGCACAAAGAGTTTGCCAAGTATCAACAAATATTAAAAGTAGTAACTAAAAATAAAAGGAAATAAAAAAACGTATGCAGAAAAACACTCGCAACTTTTATTACATAATAACATTTCCAAAAAATATATTCATATATATATATATATATATATATATATATATATGTGTGTGTATGTGTGTGTGTTTGTGTGTGTGTTATATGTACGTGTGTATGTTTGTGTGTGTGTTCGTTTTGGGATCCTATCGTCTTCAACAGATTTTACTTAAAATTTTCGCACTTACTCTGTACCCCTCAGCATTTCAGGGAAGGGTTATACCTAATCCACAACCTTACCTCCAAATGGGGGTAGAAATTAAGAAAAAAAATAGAATTTACTCCAGCAAATTTACTCCAACAAAAATTTAAAAAAAAACTTAAAATTCACGATAATATATATTCATTCGTTTTCAACATCATTACAAACAGAAGTATTAGGTCAATAACAGGCAAAACGGTATATTCAATTAGGCTTTGTACGAACACCCGAACAGCTTTGTTGTACCCGTCGCGTCGAAAATAACATAGAGACCTATTATGTACGAGTAGTTCTCCGGTAGACTCAAAGGCGTTATACATAAGGAAAGATTGATGTGTATGTTTAATAATTCCCCATGCATTTACTTCTACCGTTTCTTTAATGGACAACATTTCATAGACAAGGATTCAGATGGTTTATCTACAAAGACATGCTGGGTCAATATATTTTTTGTATTTTAATATACAGAATTAACGAAGAAATCAAAAACGTTGTCATTAGTATACAATTGTATTTTAATATACAGAGTCAAGGGAGAGATCAGCAATCTTGTGTATCGATAGCTGGTTAATGGAAAGTCTTCTTATAATGATTGCACATGACTGGTGGCATCATGGCCATATGTTTACTTACTCGATGATCTTCCTTTAGACAGGAGCATTTTTATTTTTAGATGCAGTCCGTTTGAAAGAAAAAAGTGAGTCGTGTTTACTTATTCGATAATTTTATTTCATATATGAGCAGTGGCGGCGCTAGGCATCCGCGACGTCGGCCACCGCCGACGGCCTCGCGCCTGAGGGGCCTCGCAGAAAAACTACCTATTTATTTTCGTTTCGTCAATCATCTTGGCTTAGGTTGCCGACCCCGAACAATTCGGGAAAAAAGCTAAGCAGATGATAATGAATTTTATTATTTAACACGTGCCCGATGGAAGTGAGTACCTAGTAGGTACTTTACGGGTATTCAGAATCGTCTGTCTGACAACACTATGAAATGAAAGTTTCGCCCTAATGAGCGTTCTCACTCACACTGCCCGACACGATATCTGTATTGGGTGAAAATGTTTGTAAGTAATATGTATGGCATTTATCATTTATTTATTTATTGAAGTAAGTATTGGGTGTAAGTAAACCCATGAATGCAATAAATAAGTCAGTTATACGTGCAAAAGATCTTAATTTAGCACACATACAAACATAATGTGTGTGTGCTCTTCATTATGAGCGTCCGATACCGATATCGTGTTATCGGGTAGTGTGAAAACGCTCAATTTCGCGCACAGCGCACGAGACTCTGGACGGGGAATCCCCGTGTTGTTTAGTTTATTTATCTATATTACATTTTTCTGTGAGAGTAATTTTCTTCATACGGCAACTCGCAGACTCGCAAGCGCAAAGTTTCTTTTTATTGTATTGTAAAGTCAACACCCCGACGTTCTAGTGCACAGTTCTAGTGGATAAAAGGTTTACGTTATTTGTTATTAATTTCATACCTAATGTTAAGGTAAGTCAACATCAACTTTTTAACGACTTTAACGAAATTATTTCCTCAAAATCAATAGTTACCTATATCTTTTATAAGTCGTAAATACTCGTAATATTAACCAAGAAATAGGTTTGATTTTATATTTACCTAGGTAAGTAAAGTACTCATATACCTACTTATTAAAATATAGGTCATATATTTCTTCATAGAAAATGAAATAGAAAAGTGAATAGGTACCTACCTACTTATTTTTATGTGTTTTTTCTCGAGATAATAGAAATATTTCGCCACTCGATCAATGCCTTCGAGTATGTTTTGTATGGGTCAAAATTCGTAATAATTATTTTCACAGAGTTCTTTTTTCATATGTACCTACATCTCGTGCGGTGTTCCTACAATAAGTACAAAATAATATGAATGAATAGGTACCTACAACAAATTATTTCACTTCTCCATAGAAAGACCTTGTTTATAACAAGTTGCTCCTGCATTACGTATTTAACAAAATAAGTACCTACTTACCTTTGCTTTCTTAATAGTGACTATAAAATAAAAATATTCGATCTGTGCCATGTACGTACATGCATATACAGGTTGACATGCATATACAGGGTGGTCATGGATAAAGTGAAAATACGAAAACCATAGATTGAGACCATTACCCGGAACACATACCGACATAGCTCGGAGGGTCAGCACGTTGAAGTGGCGGTGGGCAGGCCACATCGCTCGTAGAGCAGTTAACCGATGGGGAATAATTAAAGGTTCTCGAGTGGCGGCCGCGTACCGGTAAACGAAGCGTCGGTAGGCCGCCACTTATAACTCTGATGACCTGCCCGCCTAACATACGCGGTTTTGTCACGCGTGAGATGACTTTCTATCTCGCTTACTCCAACGCAAATCGAACGAGTTAGCTAGAGTTATGTCACTCTCTCGCGCGTAACAAAGCCGCTCATGTTACGGGTACTGGTGAGGGTCGTCGGGAGTCGCTGGATGCAGCTGGCCCGCGACCCATCAAGGTGGCGCTCTTAGGGGAGGCCTATATCCGGCAGGGGATGCCTACCGGCTGAGATGATGATGATGATACAAAGTTGGCAGCTGACTCGTAAATTTTGTATAGTTTTTTTTTCATTTCCGACAAAAAGTTTGACAAAAAATGTTCCGGGTATGTATTATAATCCATCGTTTTTGTATTTGCACTTTATCCAGAACCTCCCTGTGTAATAATCATCAACCAACTCTTATAATCTGTATCCTGTAACATTGCGTTCTTACCAAACTTAGCTAAAAAATATTTTAGGTCATCATGTCTGGAGGACCCTCTAAAGACAAAGATGTAGGGACAAAATGGGAATCCGGTGCGTCAAAAAGAGAAGGAAAAAGAGAATATCCAACCAAGCTCTGAGTTCCAGTATGGTGAAATTTCTTAAAAAGCCTTCTTCAAGTGTCACTGCTTCAGAGTCATGTGATCTTTCTTTATTTTCTGAAACAGAACCAGCTTCAGAGTTGAATGAAACTTTTAGTCAAATTTCTGATAGAGCTTTACCTTCAACATCGAGTGAATCTGCTGTGACCCAAATTTCTGAATTCAATAGTTAGAAAGTGAATATATGTGTGAGTCAGAAAATCAAGAGCAAGAAGTTAATTTAAACGAGCCATCAATAGACCTAGATCCGGGGAAGTGGGTATTGCCACTAAACGATGCGCAGCGCCATGACTTAATTCAAAATGGTCTCGATCAAGACCTAGACAAATCGGATGAAAATTACCCAAAAGACCAAAGTAAAAGACATTTTTCTAAATTTAATTTTACTAGAAAATTGAGTAACAGCGAAACGCAACATCGCAGATGGTTAACTTACTCCATATCTCAAGATAAAGTTTATTGCTTTCCATGTAGATTTTTTTCACATTGGCAGACACAGATAATAAAAAAAGGATGTTGTGATTGGAAGGATCTGAGTCGGATATTGCAAAGACATGAACAAAGTCAAGGACACATGGAGTGCATGATTAAATGGATGGAACTCTTTAAAGGAATCAAACGCGGTAAAACAATAGATAAGGATAACGAGAGATCGATTAGGGAATCCCAAAAGTATTGGTATAATTTGTTTGAAAGATTGATAGATATAATAAACTACTTGGCCTCACACAATTTGGCATTTAGAGCTCATCGAGAATCCTTGAAATTGTACGATAGTAAAAACTCTGGCAATTTTCTAGACTTAGTTAAGTTGTTATCTAAATATGATCCGACACTACGGGAGCATTTGCAACGTATTAATGAAAACCAACTTAATCAACATTATCTGAGCCACGACATCCAAAACGAATTAATTACATTAATGTCTAAATTAGTTATTAACAAAATTATACACAAGGTTAAACAAGCAAAATACTACGCCATCTTGCTCGATTGTACCAGGGACGTAAGTCGTGTTGAACAAATGTCAATAATATTAAGATTTTGCAATTTATCAACTGGAGCTATAGAGGAACATTTTATTGGGTTTATTGACGTCGCAGAAACAACAGGAGAGTATTTAATAAAATCAATATTACAAGAACTGGAAAAAAATGATCTAGATATCCAAAACTGTCGAGGACAGGGATATGATAACGGCGCCAATATGGTCGGAATTAACAAAGGAGTATTCAATATAAATCCAAGAGCATTCTTCACACCATGCGGATGCCACAGTTGGAATTTACTTTTGATAGATGCAGCTAACTCTTCAACGACAGCCAAAACATTTTTCGGCTTTATCAATAAAATCTATGTGCTGTTTTCAAAGTCAAGTAAGCGTTGGGAGATAGTAAAAAGTAAATTAAAATTGACATTACAACCTCTGTCTGAAACGAGATGGGAGAGTAGAATCGGAGCAGCAAAAGCAATATTTTTACAATTTGATGATGTCATCGAATGCGTGAATGAACTGAAAAATAAAACTGATTATTCTGAAACTCTAAGCGACAGTAAAGCAGTCCTGAACGAAATGTTGACTTTTGAGTTTATTGTTGCAATACACGTGTGGTATGAGGTTTTGCTACGTATAAACAAAATAAATAAACTATGGTAATCGGTTCAAGTCAACTTGAAAGTCGCTATTGATACTTTACATTCGTTTTGTAGCTGGATTCAAGAATTCCGTAATACAGGATTTGAAAAAAGCGTAACAGAAGCTAGATTGTGGAGAAAAGGACTTATGAAATTCAGTCTCAATTTAAGGAAAAAAGAATAGCCAGGAAAAAACGAGTGTTTAGTTACGAACATACTGATGAACCAGTTGAATCTCCTGAAATGCAGTTCAGAGTTAATTATTTTAACACAATGGTAGATGCTATAATAGTCGACACCGAATGTCGATTTACAGCGCTCAATGAATATTTTGAGCAATTTGGTTTTATTTATGATATCAATTATTTGAAATCTATGCCAAAAGAGGATCTTCTCAAACATTGTAATGATTTATGTACAATATTTCGGGAAGGCGAAAACAGTGACATACAGCCTTTCGAACTATATGAGGAACTTCAGCTTTTAAAAACTAATTCACTAGACTCTATCAAAGACGCGAAACAACTCATCCAATACATTTTAAAAAATAATTTAGAAGAAATATATCGATATGTTTATATTACAATTAGAATCATGTTCACAGTTCCGGTCAGCACAGCTTCCGCTGAGAGAAGCTTCTCAAAGTTGAAATTGATAAAAACCTATTTGAGAAGCACGATGAGCCAAGACAGACTATGCGCGTTATCAGTTCGGTCAATCGAAGCTAGCCAATAACGGCTAGACTTAACTACTACACAATTCTGAAAAAATTCAGTGAGGTTAAAACCCGAACAGTTCGACTATTTTAATTTCTATGTGTGTAATTATTTTTTGTCATCATTTTATTAACAATAAAACTCGTTACGTTCATAAATTATTTTATAATTTGGATCACTTAATTTAACGGTTTTTTTCACTGCGAAGTAAAGAGGCCTCGCGAACTTGATGTCGCCGACGTACACATTTGGTCTAGCGCCGCCACTGTATATGAGCATTTTTAGGGGTCCAAACCTCAAAAAGAAGAAAAGGTTCGACTATACGAGATAACTCACATGTCTGTTCGTCCTTTCAACTTGCCATTTGGTAGGAATAGAAAAAACAAAAATATTAACCGGCACATATCTCAATAACTAAAATTGAAAAATATTTATTTGAAAATGTTTGGGGTTGTAAAAATTAAATACCCAAATTCTTTTTTTATTTCTATGTATACTTAGGGGTATAAGGTTAGTTATAAGGACTTAAAAATTGTAGGTATATTATAGTCAGAGAAATAATGAAAAATAGACAAAATAAATATACGAAAGTACTCAGCCTAAAAGTGTTGAAAAATAACGGTTTATAGAAGTCCATGAAAAGGTTAAAGAAAAACTATGCCAATAATTCTAAATGTCATAATGATTGATATATACATCATGTTTTAAGCGAACTTATAAAAATATAGCAAGCAATAAGTCTTCTTTTTGTGCATTGACAACTGATTTTTTTGGTAATAAGATTTTGTAATAAGAATGAATATTTTCTTAGGAATAGCGCATCTTATTATACCACAGATTTTGGACTAGCTGACTTTAAAAAGTTAGAATTAAGGAGGGAGTAAATAAAGATCTTTTTAATTTTTATGTATCATAGAAGATATAATTTGGAAGAGTTTATTATGATGAATATAATTAATTTTTTATAATGTAAAAGTGTATATTTCAAAATATTCCAAAAAATATACTAAAGCACGTCATCCTCCCCCTTGTTTCTTAAGGAAATCATCCAAAAATAATGAAAAAACGGCGTCGGTAAAATCTGACTAGAAGATTACAAAAAAACGGCGTCGATTATTCCAAAGCTTATATTTTTTTTAAATATGTACCATGATTTTACGCCCGTAAAGATATAGTATTTATATTCCAATATTTGGAAATATCTCTAATATAAATTCTATACGCCCTTAAATATTTATAAGTGCCTAAATATGTTCGGAACCTTCGTAGTGAAAGTTCACTAATATTTGACAGATTTTTATTTCTCCACTAGTTCACTTGATATTGAAATGCACATCGTTTATTATTTACTAGATGACTTTACTTAATGTTAGTATAATTAAATAAATATATTTATATATATATATATATATATATATATATCTTATAGTCATTTCATTAAAATGTTTGTTATTTCATAAAAAAAACTATTACTAGTAGAACTCACGCTACACAAATTATGTATACATTCAGGCACTTTTTGAAATTTTGAAAGTATACATGGTATTTCTATTAAATTATTTAAAATTATTATATCATTACTACTATGTAAATATACTGGACAGTACATATTTCTCGGGTCTAAAAATATACTCTGTTTCATGAAACTATGGGGTTTAAAACAATAAATAAACCATAAATTACTTAAGCAATTACCTAGTTAATTTAATTGCTTAAGTTAAGTTAATTGCAGTGTTCACAATTTTTACCGCAGCAATTTTATAGACCTAGAGAAAGTTTAGGACATATAATTGTAAATATTACAACAATATCTCCAGAACTATTTTGGTTAAATGGTAGTTTTCTCTAATTTATACCCAGCTCAATTTATGAACAAAAAGCATAGTGATGAAGCGGTTACAATCTAAGTAATATAAACTTTACCAAAGTGCAAAATTTCAAATCGTTTTTGTGTCAAAAATTTCTGAAAAAGGACGGTTATGACAGATGGAGAGACGGATGATCACGTGAGAAGTCCTTCTTTTTTACTTTTGCGGCAGGGAACCATGAATGGCAATATATAATGGAATAGCAATATATGAAAAGTCTTTATTTTAATATTTAAACTTATTGATCACTAACCCTTATTATTAAATCAATACAATCAATGTTTTTTATACTGACAAGAACTCAAGAATTTAAAAAATTCTGCGTCACAAATAAGGCACAAAAATATGTTTCTCAAGAATGACTCCAACATATATATATATATATATATATATATATATATACATATATATATATATATTTATATGTATATATATATATATATATATATGTATATATGTATATATATATATATATATATATATATATATATATATATACACGCTTAAATTGTATAAACTGAGAGGCTGTGATAGGCTCACGGATGAACATGGCAAAATTATTAGAATTTCTGTTGCAATCATTCGAATAACTTATAAAGATTTAAAATAAAATATTACGTCTATTAGATGGATTTCATTTAACATGATATTATTTATATGTAATTCAAAATATCACTTTATATCGATAAATGCGATTGGACAAATCTTAATGTTGTCATTAATAATAACAATATTTTTATTATTAGTATGTTAACATTTTTTTTATTAAACTCAGAACAAATTTTAAAATTAAATTTAATTATTTTAAAAATTTAAATGAATACTCAGCATTCAACTTATTTATATGAAGTTACTTGTTTATAATGAAGTGTTAAATTTGCTAAAACAATCTAAATAAATAATAATTAATAATGAAAATAAATGAATATGCTGACAATTTATTGTTATTTATTAATTTTAAATATTTAATTAATGATAAATTTATAATTTATGTAAGGAGTAAGTATAATTAAGTTAATTCAATTTATTATTTATTTAAGGAGTAAGCAGATTTACATTATTTTTAAATATTTGTGTCTGCTTACGGTGAATTTAAAAAGTACAGATCGATTTTATCTGCCGGGAATAAAAATTACAAGGTATATTCTTTTAATTATTTAATACGTTTACTGGTCGGTAAATATTTTTTTTATTAAAATAAAGTTTTTATGAGATAACCTTAAAATATATTATTGAAGATTTATGCATTTGGATGCTACCTTGAATTCAACACGCTATAGTTTCGTATGCGCTGTTTGAATATATTAAGATTGAAGTTACTTAACTATACAGTTACAGCAATTAAATATGAACATGGTTTAATACTACACGTAGCTTTTGCCCGCAACTTCATTCACGTTATTTTTCACTGAGCGGAGGATTAAGGCTACATGATGAAGCTAAAATAAATACCGTAATTCATTGTTTATAAAGTTTTTATTATGTATTCGATACTCTATTCGATAGGAAATATATATTTTACGAAAAATAAAAAGTAATATTTAATTGAAAAATACGAATCAACCGAAAATAATATACGAAGATGACAAAATAAGCCCGAAGAAATCAAATAATTTGTTATTCTCTTTTTTTATTTATATTTCATCTACTGATATTACATTAATAGTTTTTTTTCCAAGGTACCATTAGTACAGGCATTTTAAAATGAAAATTAGTGAGAGAAATGAGAAAACACAGTATCGAAAGACAGTGTCAATTTTTTAGTTTTTATATTATATATAATCATTTTTAATTTTTTTATATAATAATTTCTGTTTATTAATTTAACGATACTGAATCAGTCAAATTTTCTCGTTTTATATGATGTCTAGATATTTTGGAAAAATTAGTTCATGAGTATGTAAATATGCATTAAAGATGAAGCAATGTTGAAATAAAAGTTTTAATGATCCGTTGTGCTGAAATTATAAATGACATGAGAATTAATTTTGCGGAACTTTATATTTAGAATTTTATTTAACAAAAGAAGTTACAAGAGAATTTTTTTTTTTAACTGCAATAGGAAAATGCGACAATAAATATTGTTTTTTTGTCGTATTGGGCTGATACTAATGAAAGAATTTAAACTAATGAAAGAATTTTAAACGTTTTTAAGATTATAATTAAGGGTAACGTTCAGAAAATATACTTTCACACTCACTATAATGAAAAAGCAATATATTACTTGTTTGCCTCTTACTGCTTTAGAATAACTTTCTATTTGAAATTTTTTCGCCTATTCTTTGATTTCACTTCCCCATTAGGCAAAATAAGTAGCGATATTGGTACACCATATTATTCTATCTAAATATACTTCTATTCTATTTATAATATTATAGTTTTAAAATTCCTGACATTAATATCGTCCATATTTTCTTAAAACTTTTCCATTTATACCTTTCTTGAACTTTCAAAATCTAGCAAATAAAGAGAATTTTTTTTGTTTCCAAGAACTATTATCAATAGAGTATCAGTTAAGTAATGAAAAATTGGTGATTAGTAAAAAATAAGTGATAAGTAACAAATATTTGGTAAAAAAATAATGGATTTCGACGCATTTATTCCTGTACATTGTCAAATCAAACAATAGTGTAATTGCGATGATGGTTTTAAAGATTATCATTCTAAGATAATATTCCCGCCAAACCAAAAAAATATATTATTTATAGATAATCTTTTCATGGAAAATTTTCATTCAGTGACCGAATTATAAGTTTCAAAAGAACAAGGTGCTGAGTTGCAGAGTGAAAAAAAGGTTTAATAAGTCGGGTAATAATTTTTTTTTTCATTCATATAGTATATTTCATTTATATACGGATATGGAGAGAGCTAGTAGTCGTTTTTCTCAGAAATAATAAATTATTTTATAAAATAAAAATATTATTTTAAAGATGAAACGTTATACATAATGAGACTTAAACATACTCTATTCATATCTTGGCAGTCATTCTGAATATATCAACATGATTTAGGTATATTTGCAAATAAAGATTCAACGTTCACGCCAAACTATTAATATGTTTCGGGGGACTTAATTAAATGTCCAACAATATCTCTGAAGAGCGATGACTTTCGCTTTTGATTTATTAAATGGCCAAAGGTAAATACGCAAATATGAATTAGAAATTGCGAAGCGTAAAATCTTACAATTAGTAGTAAGCCACATGTAGTTTGATATCGCTATATGTGTTAATTTGGTTAAAATGGATAGGAAAGTGAAAAATATAAATGGTATTACATGCATATTTGAAATTTTAAAAACTTTCTAAAACTATACAATGTAATGTGTCATTAATATTTCCTATGGCTATATATTAGATAGTAACTAACAAATCTGCCATCTTAAACCACAAAGTTATCAATTTGTTTTAATGTGTATTCAATTATATAAGCATCATAGTTATCAATAATTTATATTTGTAAATAGAGGTAAAATTTTGTCCTTATAGAATTGTGTGGATTTCTAATTGAACATTGTTATACATTCTAACCCCATAACCGGGTTTTAATTTTTTTAAAAATAGACGACAACAAAACATATAATAGTCGAAGAACGAAAAACCTGGAGAGGACTTCAAATGAGGAAGCACAGTCTATTTAAGTAAAAATATTTTTCGATGCGTAATACAGCTAGACATGATTTTAACTCATATGGTTTTTGGTTTCCAATTTTCATTATGGTTTCCAAACAGAAAACTTGTTAAAACTTTACTTGTTAAAACACACAAAGCATAATGTTGTTTTTATATTACAGTATAAGAGCATTGTGGGCTAAAGGTCGTAAGTTTAAATTGGGGTCTATTTCAATAAGACATATTTGTTTATTAAAAACCTTTATCCATCTTTGCGCATTTTTTCGTTTTGCTCTTTTTGTCATAAACGAAATAAATCAAGCAAGAACTCTGAGTCTTTTTCGTAGAATTTTCGTATGCTTTTAGTTCTTTATTTGCCAAAATTTAATTACTACCTAAATACGAGATTGAATGCCGAATTTACCGAGAGCGAAAAATTAGAAATATTTAGGTTATTATTCAGTAAACATGTTTCTGTTCTTTTTTTCGTAAATATGTTATTCGTTGTAGGTAATGGGTAATGTTCAATCTGTAAATACTTATTTATTGTGATTCAAAAATCACCACACAAATGAACTGGTCCATCTCGCTTTAAAATCGGTACCACTGGAATACCCCACTCTGAGTACTCCACTGGTTCAATCCGCTTATTTACAATTATTTTTTTAATTTCTTGTTTGACTTTATCCTTTAATGCAAATGAAACAGTTCTTACAGGCATGAATATTGGCTCTAGAATCAACTTCAAATTACAATTTTTCAATATACTAACCTGCAAAGTTGCAATTTTGTTTTTATCCCTAGAGTAAAAGATATTAAAAATTTCTGTATCCGCGTTACTGTTTTTATTTTCAAAAACATCTAAATTTGTAGCTTCTTTGATGTCTTGTTTTACTACAAACTTTAAAATATGTCCTATGACACCGCATTTACTACAGAATTTTTCTCGAATTGAACATTGTGCTTTTAAATATCCATTCTTTCCACAAAAAAATATGAAATATTTTGTTTATTCATTGATGTGCTGGAGCGAAAACCACTACTTTTATTTTATTAAAGTTTTTTCTCTGTAATTGAAACATCTGTGTTCGTTCCTGTTGTTTTTAATGGTTAAATGATAACTCATAAGCTAACTCCGTTGTTTTTACGATGTTAGTTAACGTTTCCAATGATTGGTCATATCGTTTCAATAATTCATATTTTACAGAATTCCAATAAGTACCATTCAACGATCTTTCTTTATTTCTTCATTTAAGTTCTTAAAATTGCAGTTTTTGGACAGTTTTTTTAGTTCAATTAAGTATTGCTCTATCGATTCATTAGGTTTTCGACATGGTTTTAAGAATTCTGCCTGCTGTAACGCATTTTTTTACACATGATAATAGTATTTTCTCGAGTTTTCACTTATTTTTTCCTATGTTTCGTTTATTGGCGAGTCCGGCACACAATTTTTTCAACAAATCATAAACATTCGTATTGAGCTTTGTGAAAAGTAAATACACTTTTTTTCTTCAGCTACATCGTTCTATAAAATGAAACATTCGAATTGTTGTTAATATCCATTCCAATTTTCACCGGTAAATACTTCCAAGCTAGTGATCGCAGTCATGATTCCGCGTACGAGCAGTCTTTTGTTTTTAATCTGTCAATGTATTCACGTAAGTGTTTCCTAACCGCCTCTATAGAATTCGTTTCCAAGAACACAATTTTCTGTGCTTGTTTATTGGCAATCTCTATTAATTATATTTTAGTTTTTTCCTGCAATCAAACTTTTCTTCCTTCTTTTCTTTGTTGTTCGATTAAATTCAAAAACTAATCAAAACCAACACTTTTTAACTTCGACGTTAACAAGCAAGTCACGCTTTTTAATGTCACTGTTATGATATCGGATATCTCTTGGAACACTTGTAATTACGAATTATGGTTCGTTTCACGATATGTTACATCGTATTTCTATGTAGATAATTAATTAATACACTAAAATTAAACACTTTAATTGAAAAACACGTTTTTATTGTGCCAACAACATATATAAAACTCACATCTAACATGGCCAACTGACGGCAGAGCTTGTGCGGCCCTCTGGTTAATTATTTAAACACAAAAAATCAAGATGAGCTTATGAACAGTTTAAAAAATATAAGACATCCTATGTGTGTGTGTACCTGCGTGCACTCGTGCGCGTACGAGTGTGCGTGCGTGTGGGTCTGCGTGCGTACGTATATGCATGCGTGCGTGCGTGAGTGCAAGTGTGCGTACATGCATGCATTCATGCGTCCGTGCATGCTCATGTCCGTGCGTGCGCATGCGCGCACGCACCTGTGTGTGTGAGTGCAAGGTATACTCAAAAAGTTGTAGTGATTATGTTGTGAAGCGATTACTACGTTGCAACGCGCTAGGACCGGAATATATAATATAATAATAGGAAATAACTCAAGGATATAAATAATTATCCTAGTACAGTCATGCCGTAACAAGGTTAAAATGATGCTTACGTACTGTTATTGTACATAATAATAAATTCGAATAATGACGATGTGAGTTATGTTTAGCCCCTACAAATCCATAAGTTTGAATTTCTTTAGTCGGAAAAATAAAGCTTTATTTCATTGTTTTCATTTTTTCAAATTACCTTTACATTTTGGAAGGGTGCGTTATATTTTTAGGTTTTGTCGCAGTATTGCACGAGTGAAAATTGTGATGTAAAAATTTACCCACAGAATGACTGTAGTTTAAGATACGCATTATAAATATTAACATATCTTCATGATCTCAATTTTTTATAACAAAAAATCATTCAGATATTCTGGATGATTTTTGACAAATCACAAGATGACAAAAAACGACATAAAAGTATTCCAGTAGAACCCAAGTCATAAACCAACAGATGTTGAATTTTTATAAATACATATTACGATTAAAGACGTCAGATAAAAATATAACGCACCCTTCCAAAATGTAAAGGTAATTTGAAAAAATGAAAACAATGAAATAAAGCTTTATTTTTCCGACTAAAGAAATTCAAACTTATGGATTTGTAGGGGCTAAACATAACTCACATCGTCATTATTCGAATTTATTATTATGTACAATAACAGTACGTAAGCATCATTTTAACCTTGTTACGGCATGACTGTACTAGGATAATTATTTATATCCTTGAGTTATTTCCTATTATTATATTATATATTCCGGTCCTAGCGCGTTGCAACGTAGTAATCGCTTCACAACATAATCACTACAACTTTTTGAGTATACCTTGCACTCACACACACAGGTGCGTGCGCGCATGCGCACGCACGGACATGAGCATGCACGGACGCATGAATGCATGCATGTACGCACACTTGCACTCACGCACGCACGCATGCATATACGTACGCACGCAGACCCACACGCACGCACACTCGTACGCGCACGAGTGCACGCAGGTACACACACACATAGGATGTCTTATATTTTTTAAACTGTTCATAAGCTCATCTTGATTTTTTGTGTTTAAATAATTAACCAGAGGGCCGCACAAGCTCTGCCGTCAGTTGGCCATGTTAGATGTGAGTTTTATATATGTTGTTGGCACAATAAAAACGTGTTTTTCAATTAAAGTGTTTAATTTTAGTGTATTAATTAATTATCTACATAGAAATACGATGTAACATATCGTGAAACGAACCATAATTCGTAATTACAAGTGTTCCAAGAGATATCCGATATCATAACAGTGACATTAAAAAGCGTGACTTGCTTGTTAACGTCGAAGTTAAAAAGTGTTGGTTTTGATTAGTTTTTGAATTTAATCGAACAACAAAGAAAAGAAGGAAGAAAAGTTTGATTGCAGGAAAAAACTAAAATATAATTAATAGAGATTGCCAATAAACAAGCACAGAAAATTGTGTTCTTGGAAACGAATTCTATAGAGGCGGTTAGGAAACACTTACGTGAATACATTGACAGATTAAAAACAAAAGACTGCTCGTACGCGGAATCATGACTGCGATCACTAGCTTGGAAGTATTTACCGGTGAAAATTGGAATGGATATTAACAACAATTCGAATGTTTCATTTTATAGAACGATGTAGCTGAAGAAAAAAAGTGTATTTACTTTTCACAAAGCTCAATACGAATGTTTATGATTTGTTGAAAAAATTGTGTGCCGGACTCGCCAATAAACGAAACATAGGAAAAAATAAGTGAAAACTCGAGAAAATACTATTATCATGTGTAAAAAAATGCGTTACAGCAGGCAGAATTCTTAAAACCATGTCGAAAACCTAATGAATCGATAGAGCAATACTTAATTGAACTAAAAAAACTGTCCAAAAACTGCAATTTTAAGAACTTAAATGAAGAAATAAAGAAAGATCGTTGAATGGTACTTATTGGAATTCTGTAAAATATGAATTATTGAAACGATATGACCAATCATTGGAAACGTTAACTAACATCGTAAAAACAACGGAGTTAGCTTATGAGTTATCATTTAACCATTAAAAACAACAGGAACGAACACAGATGTTTCAATTACAGAGAAAAAACTTTAATAAAATAAAAGTAGTGGTTTTCGCTCCAGCACATCAATGAATAAACAAAATATTTCATATTTTTTTGTGGAAAGAATGGATATTTAAAAGCACAATGTTCAATTCGAGAAAAATTCTGTAGTAAATGCGGTGTCATAGGACATATTTTAAAGTTTGTAGTAAAACAAGACATCAAAGAAGCTACAAATTTAGATGTTTTTGAAAATAAAAACAGTAACGCGGATACAGAAATTTTTAATATCTTTTACTCTAGGGATAAAAACAAAATTGCAACTTTGCAGGTTAGTATATTGAAAAATTGTAATTTGAAGTTGATTCTAGAGCCAATATTCATGCCTGTAAGAACTGTTTCATTTGCATTAAAGGATAAAGTCAAACAAGAAATTAAAAAAATAATTGTAAATAAGCGGATTGAACCAGTGGAGTACTCAGAGTGGGGTATTCCAGTGGTACCGATTTTAAAGCGAGATGGACCAGTTCATTTGTGTGGTGATTTTTGAATCACAATAAATAAGTATTTACAGATTGAACATTACCCATTACCTACAACGAATAACATATTTACGAAAAAAAGAACAGAAACATGTTTACTGAATAATAACCTAAATATTTCTAATTTTTCGCTCTCGGTAAATTCGGCATTCAATCTCGTATTTAGGTAGTAATTAAATTTTGGCAAATAAAGAACTAAAAGCATACGAAAATTCTACGAAAAAGACTCAGAGTTCTTGCTTGATTTATTTCGTTTATGACAAAAAGAGCAAAACGAAAAAATGCGCAAAGATGGATAAAGGTTTTTAATAAACAAATATGTCTTATTGAAATAGACCCCAATTTAAACTTACGACCTTTAGCCCACAATGCTCTTATACTGTAATATAAAAACAACATTATGCTTTGTGTGTTTTAACAAGTAAAGTTTTAACAAGTTTTCTGTTTGGAAACCATAATGAAAATTGGAAACCAAAAACCATATGAGTTAAAATCATGTCTAGCTGTATTACGCATCGAAAAATATTTTTACTTAAATAGACTGTGCTTCCTCATTTGAAGTCCTCTCCAGGTTTTTCGTTCTTCGACTATTATATGTTTTGTTGTCGTCTATTTTTTAAAAAATTAAAACCCGGTTATGGGGTTAGAATGTATAACAATGTTCAATTAGAAATCCACACAATTCTATAAGGACAAAATTTTACCTCTATTTACAAATATAAATTATTGATAACTATGATGCTTATATAATTGAATACACATTAAAACAAATTGATAACTTTGTGGTTTAAGATGGCAGATTTGTTAGTTACTATCTAATATATAGCCATAGGAAATATTAATGACACATTACATTGTATAGTTTTAGAAAGTTTTTAAAATTTCAAATATGCATGTAATACCATTTATATTTTTCACTTTCCTATCCATTTTAACCAAATTAACACATATAGCGATATCAAACTACATGTGGCTTACTACTAATTGTAAGATTTTACGCTTCGCAATTTCTAATTCATATTTGCGTATTTACCTTTGGCCATTTAATAAATCAAAAGCGAAAGTCATCGCTCTTCAGAGATATTGTTGGACATTTAATTAAGTCCCCCGAAAATCACACGTCTCCACACGCACGAGTACAGGGACGCGCGACTTGCATCGCTATTCATTATAATGCGGCTTATTGGTGAAATCTCAACGCTGTTGTGAGGAGCATTAATTACTACCGGTGTTCAACGCGGATCATTTTTTTAATTTAAGTAAGAGGTATATGAACCAAAATCTCATGACCAAAGTGTGCGTTAACATAAGTGAAGGTAACCTTGCATTACTTATGGATTATTAAGAAACGTTTAGGTAAATGAGTGTATTCTTCTCTACGATTATGAGTTCTAAAATTTTAAAATGTTATTATTTTTAATATAAAATGTAGTCATCGTGAAAAGACTTAACGTTCCATTGTTAGTGGATATAACTATATATGATTCTTGCAAATGAAATTAATATATATATATATATATATATATATATACATATATATATATATATATATATATATATATATATATATATATATTGTGTGTATATATAAATTATTATGTACATAAATTATTTTACAATCCTAAAAAAATACGTATATTTTTTGTTTCTATAGTCAACAATTTATACACAGTTCATCGAAGCTTGTAAAAGTATTTATACTATCATATCATATTGTTACTATCGTGCTTATTTTTAACTCTTATTATTATTAGCAAAAATAAAACAAGAAAATAAAGATATAAAAATTAAAAAAGCAAAAAAGATAACAAATTAAAAGTAAAATGAAGGAAATAAAAATATTCTTTCTACCCTACTAAATACTCTTTCTCTTAATACCGTTATTAGTGATAATAACTCTAATAAAAATGATGTCAATTTTTAACGGATACTTTAGATATGTCAGTTTTGAGTTTTATAAGTTGATGAGAGTTTAATTAATCAAAAACACTTAAACAACTGTATGTTCTATTAATAACTTTGCAATCTTTTGAACTAAATTTATAAACTTCATATAAGAAATATCATTTTCAGGCAGTATATAATATTCAATCTAATACAGAATAAAATAAGTAAATAATAAACGGCTTAATAAATTAAAAAAGTTATATATCAAGTTTGGTCTTATTTGACTTTTAGAACCTCGTAGTCAAACGCCGTGCCTTGTGATCAACCCAACTCAGCACGGTACTTTATATCTAAAAATAACTGACATACAATACACGCAACAAAAGTGAACTGACTACCAGTGTTATCTACCCTCTAATTTCTAAAGCATTTTTGGTATCAAGATGTGATATGTGATGTGGTACTCCACTTACATTAAACATGAAACAATGTTTACATTTTTTGAATAAATAATAAAATGGCCATTTATTATTTTAGCGCCAGCACTGAAAGAAAATGGTTTTATAGAATACCAGGAAAATTTATGTAAGTACTTACAAGCTTATTAAAGATTGGTAAATAATAACTACTTTTTAGATAAAGATGAACTTGCGGGCATAGTAATTGCTGGTACTTCTTTCGACCCTTCCCTCGACAATGTTTTACCACAGCTTTACCACAGCAGAAGTAAAATCAACTGCTTTCAATTAAGGAAGTTTTTTTTATTATTTACAATATATCCCTACAGGTGTCTTCTTCTGTTAAGGTGAATGCGAGAACACGATAAAGGTGAATAAAAGAACACAGTAATTGCTGGTATTTCTTTCGACCCTTCCTCAGAAATATCAAAACTGCAGTCAACTGTTTTCAATTAAGGAACTTTTTTTCATTATTCATAGTCATATATCTATTATTTTCATCTAATTTTCACTTTTTTTCATAAAAGCAAATTTAGTGGTGCAGGTACTCTGCTTTTTTCATGGATCTATTATAAGACAGTGGTTTAACGTATGTTTCAAGAGCCTACGACCATTCACACACTGACAAGGCACAAGAATCACAGAAATTACGAAACACAGAAGAGCGTCGCCAAGTATTTCTGAATATCAAAAAGAAGTGAAAATAAGCCAACTAGTTGCATAAAAGGAAAACACTCCCTGAAAATAAAAACTAGTAATTCCTGAAAACGAACGCGGAACGGAACTGAATCATGGCATAAAAATTAGAATATGGAGAAAAAAATGGCTGGAAAAGAGTATAAAAATTATCAAAACGCTATTCTACCAGCCAAACGTTTACTTACTTCCCTTTTGCAGTGCAACAAGTCGACAAACAAAGATGTTCCAGATAAAATATTCAAGGATTTTTATTTTCTTACATCCAACCTCCAGGAGTGATTTGTATAACTTCATTTGTAAGGAGCGGAGAAGTGTACCCAAAAATTACATGGTGGTGTGGTAAATCGATCGTCTCATCGGAGTTTCACTCGGAAACTTTATCTGAAAAAAGATTTGAAAACAATGGAAGTTTGGCAGAAAACGTTTATGAGTACACTAGCTCCCAACTTGATTGTAGCTAATATGTGTAAATTTTACAAACAATATTGTAAAGACCGCAATGAAGTTCCTCAAAGCACACATTTTTCCAGTCTTTTCTATTTGGCATTAAAAAATCATAAAATTATATGTGCAAAAAGTGTGACAAGAATGTTATAATTTCAAAAAACATAAACCTGTACTAGGAACTGTTAGTTTACTGAAAAATTTAAATTTGATCATCTTACTGCCGTATAAAATACATATGCAGCAAAAAAGGCGGATAAAATGCATAGCAAGTATTGCAACAATATAATGACTGTGTTATTAGTCCGACAAAAATGCCTCCCTATTTCATATTTGCGTTATGGGGTTCGTGTTGTAAGCGCCAGTTATAGACTTATAATTTGATATCTCATGTAACAGCGTTGGGGCATTCAAGGGCATTCAAGGCTGCTACTTATACGTATGATGAGAATCTTTAGCAAAAAGAGGAGGACAGGAAGTCACTTCATACTTATATATATATATATATATATATATATATATATATGTGTGTGTGTGTGTGTGTATATATATATATATATATATATATATATATATATATATATATATATATATATACACATTTATTCACGATAACGTCACTAAGCATAGTGTAGTAATAAATTTTTGTAACGACAGCTGTACACGGCAGAACCGTAACTTTTTGGTGGCAATCACGTTTATTAGGATTTTTATAACTTCGGATTTTTATAAACTTTAAACAATGCAATTTACTGTCTAGTGTAATTTTTCTAATAGTTTTACTCAAAGCTATGATTTCTGGAATTTATTTAATAAACATATGTTCACATAGTGGTATGAAATAATAAAATTCTTGGTTGTTTAAAAATTTTCAGAAATCTATTATTCCCTAAATCGACCTATTAAAAGATTTTACATAGACATATCGATGGATGTTTTGAGTCTAACGAGAACAGTCACGTTGAAATCAAAGTTTGACCTCAGTTGTCAATAATGAGACCACTACTTTTCAATATAGGAATAAACTATGTCACAAAAGATATACAATTTCCTCCACCACTTCTATGGGTCAATGCCTCAATTATAGTTGCTGTTGCAAAATTCCTCAATGAAATTCAGTTTTATATATATACCTGAAAAAAACCTTTAGAGGAACTTAGAATTAACAGAATAAAGACCGAATATATACTTTGAAACTTGGCGTTATATATATTAATACACTAACCATTGAAGGAGATCCACTTAAGAGGGTAGACAAGTTAAATGTGGTCCCCGAATACTAATAAAAACTAAAGGTAAAGTAAATAAAGAGGCAATAACTTTTTTCCATTCTTTTTTCTGTACATAAATGATGTGCTATTCATTATTAAATGTTTCCGTTTATTTTGTAATAATTAAAGTATTTGCTGAATACTAAGGAAAGCTTAACATAAAATTTTACATTTAAGCTTAAAGCATTTAGCAAGACATGAGATTGTAATTATTTTCTAGCCTATGTACTCATCTATTAGAAAAGTACCTGGGATCGCTATAATAAACCGTATTACTCAACGTTACTATATTCGTAAGCAATATCTAAAGGAAGTGTTTTGTGGATATTTTAAGATTCTTTGCAGAGAATAAAGAAACCTTGCAAATTGAGTATGAATTATTATTGGGATAATTATGCTTAACTATCCAAATAAGTAAATATACAGACCTAGGGTTTTTGGACAATGCACGCACAAATACACATATTCATGCGTGCGCACACACACACACACACACACACACACATACACACATTTTATTTGATAAGATGTTAAATATAAATGCTTCGCTTATGATTTTCTAGTTACCTATATTACAGTTAGGTTAGAAAGAAATACATGGATATAAATTTATCTGCTAATATAGTTACTACTAGTATACAGCAAGGGCTATATTTTTTTGCAGTAAATTAGGAAAAGGTTATCGCGTTTAACCGTTACTGACTGGAATTACTTCCAAGATTGTTTGATAGTGAGTATAAAAATATCTATACATCTTAATTTTTATTATTAACATATTTAAGTGAAATAAATGCAATTGAATAAATAGGAAACTTATAATTATATTATATTAGCTATATTAAATAGGAATAGGAGTTTATAATTATATTATAAAAGTATATTTTAATTTTCAATACAATTACTTTTTGTTTTGAAATCTAATTAATTACTTCTCATAAAATTGTAACTAGATTTGCAAAAAAAAGACGTGTAACTAGATTTGCAAAATATTCAAATACACAGTTGAGTGAAATAAGTATTCAACACTTTGGTAACAGATTCATTCTGTATTACAAAATATCAATTCAGACTCAAGCAACTCCTTTCATTTCAAATAACTGTATTCCAATAATTTATCTGTACTATAACTTTAAATTTGTATGGCATGTCACACATAGAAACATAGGTGAAACAGAAAATATTGCGAGAAGTCTATCTTTCCTATTGCATTTCAATATGCCACGGCGAGAAATTTCAGCAAACAATGGCGGCACCACATCCGACATGTTTTATTCGCTGATGTCTGTGAAATGCAAAAGTTTTGTTATTTATGCGAAATATTCCGAAATAGCAGGAAATTGACTGCGCAACCCAGTGTGTGTCGCATTCTAATGGAGTCTATTACTCAATGCGCGAAACTTGGCATTGAAATACTACACCTGTTTCAAACAATTGTGGTATAATATCTTGAGTAACCCATGAATTTATTTACTTATATAAAGACTTGAAGGTCCACGTTTGTTAGAGAAGCGAATTTATTTCTAAGTCAATACTATTTCTAAAGCCACTCAAAGTACTTGTAATACAGTAAATAATGTCTTAGCATACTGCAATAGATCGTACATACTGGGTAAGAGTAATAAGAAAGCAAATATTATATATATACTCTTTTGCAAAAAAACGGGCACTTAGAGGAATAAACCATATCAGAGTTATTTTATTATTATTTGATGCATTTTATATGGCAATATGATGAGAATATTATTATTTATAATTGAGATACCGTTTTAACCTACTTCGATAATTAAAAATGTGAATGAATAAAAAAAACGATGTAAAGTCCACAGACGAGCGTTTTCATAAGCCAAAGTTTATTTTTGAATATTTTTTCTTAATTTAACATAAAATTTGAAAATTTACTAACGAGTATAGCCTCCTCTATCTAAAATCAATGCGCTTAATCTGCTAGGCATGCTTGCGACGACGTTTTTTATAATTTCCTGAGGAATACGTTCCCATTCAGCGACGATCACATTTTTAAGTGCCTGAATGTTTTCTGGAGCTGGTTTTACGGCTCTGACGCGTTTGAGATTATTCCATATGCATTCTATCAGATTGAGGTCAGGATTTCTAGCTGGCCAGTCTAACTGACGAATTCCAGCCTCCTGCATATACGCATCAACGTCTCTAGAGCGGTGGGCGCGAGCGCTGTCATCAATAAAAATGGACTCGCCTCCAACTGCTGTTAATGCGGCTTGGGCAAGAGGAATAAGAATCTCTGTTATGTACTTTTGCGCATTAAGTGTGCCATTTTCAATAATAACTAACTTGGTACGATCATCTGAGTTAATACCAGCCCAAAACATTACGGAGCCTCCACCGTAAGGGGTGATTTCCTTAAAGCACACTTCTGCGAAAAAGCGTTCTCCAGGTCTTCGTAAGACACACCGACATACATTCTCACCACTAATCGATATACGAGACTCATCGGAGAATAAAACACTATTCTAGTCTTGTTGTAACAATTACAATTAGTACAACCTTTTAATAAATAATATTTTGTTAATAATATGACAAAATAAAATCCGCCCGTTTTTTATGCAAAAGAATGTATATATATATATATATATATATATATATATATATACAGATATATATATATATATATATATATATATATATATATATATATATATGTATATATATATATATATATATATATATATATATATATATATATAGGTATATAGATATATATATTTAGTATATTTAAAACGCACATACATAGCAGGCATGTATATATTACATAACGTGCATGTATATATTACATATGTATGACAGGCTGTAACACATTGCAAAATTGAGCAATGTAGACTCTAAACCAACTTTGACAGAATGTAGTTTAATATTTATGAATGAAGGGGGTAACGAGTCTTTCAAAACGTATTCAATATCCATGAACAGCAATGAACTTTAACATAATATATAATGGACTGTTGGAATTACTTTATGTATAGAAAAAAGGAGAGGAATGTGAAAATGATGCCTATGAATTTATATTCTAAGGTCCTAGATATATATCCTAATTATAAAGTGACTTGACAATGACTTGAAAATACATTCATTCTTAGTTTAGTATTAGGATATGAAATTTATTTGACCTGTATAACATGTTTTTTTTTTGCAATGGTCGTGTGTAAACATGATTAGTATGATTGGCTATAACGTTATTTTTGAATTACCTGTAATACACTGACTCACTCTGTCGAACAAATTTAAATATTGAATATCAATTCATTAATGTTCTCAATTCAAATTTAATCATGTTGATCGAGTGCACTGCTCTCGGGGAAGTTTACCATGACCTAATTATAATTAAAGGTTCTATTCTCTAAAGGAATTGGAGCAAATGTCGCAGTCGATGGAACAACCTTGAAGGAGAGTAAAACAAATCCGAAGTTTCCGCTTCCTTCACCTGCTGATCCGTGAAAAGGTGAAATTAGAACCCTAATTCAAATTTATAGTTGAAATTTTTATTTAGAAGTTTCTTAGAGATTATCGACATATTTTATGTTTTTTTACACTTGTTTGTAGATAAATGGCAATGCTACTTTAATGCATGAATATTGGTTAATATAATTAATACGAAGAGTTACTTCGTAGATAATATTAAATTTCAAAAGTTTCATTGCATAATTTCTTCTTAGAGTTATCATATTTGTACGTTTGATCCATTGGAAATAAACTGATAAAAAATGGGATCATTCCGACGGATACTGAAAATTTTATGTTATATCCACCTGAATACAATTTTAATTTCTAAGCAATATTATGATGTAATCGATAATTGTAAAACAAAAAACTTTTGAAATACCATTAGCCGATGAAGTGCTGATCAGTGTCGCAGTATGTTTATAATGCAAAATTAATTAAACGTTCATATACCACAATATATTTTTACTATATTAATGTTATGGAACTATCAGACATACATTATATATTTATAAATAAAAACGCATATTTGTTAAGAAGGAAATTTATGTCGTATTAACCAAAACTTGACGAAGGTCTGGTGAATACTCAGAGCAGCAAAGTACTATCCGTCAAATCTATTCCATCCGTTACTTGCCATGTATTTGAGTTATGATTAAATGAGAAATAATTTCGTGTGAAAAATATGAAATTATACATTTGTGAAAAATTTTAGAAAAAACCATGAATTAATTAAGAGAAGAAAATAAATAGGAAATAGTAATTCATTTAATTTGTAAGTTTGAGGATACCTGGGTAGTCAACTTTTCAACCCAAAGCCTGTATCTTTGGTGTATAAATTTTCTTCATTTGTTGCACAATGAGCTTTCTTTTGTAATACTACATTTTTTTTTGCGATACATTCTAATATTGTTTACAACTGAGATTTTTTCAGAATGATTTATGCTTATTTCCTTGTTATGTCTAATCAGTAAGTTTAATTTCCTAAGGGTTTTTTTTAAATTTATCAGTCAATTTGGATTTAAGTTGCTACGAACGGTATGAGAGAATGCGAGTACTAATACTCGCATTCCCTTATAACGTAATAGAGATACCACTTGGTGTAGAAATTAAAATGGTCTATTTGACTAAAACGTTAAAGCAAAATTTATCTTTATGGTGTCAACCATACTGTAAAAAATGATGCGTGACAAAATATTATTTACGCTATAAAAATATGAACACGGACCAATTGAAACTTTTATTTTTAGGTTAATTTTCTCAATTTTCAAATCAAAAGGCAAAAGAATTCTTCAAGAAAGAAATTTTGTCCTTGCATACCCGCTGGCGATAAGCAATAATAATTAACGATAGTTCACATGTAATTGAAGAGTGATTAAAATAATTAAATGCCTCCTAAATTATCAGTATTATATTCATCGGAATACATGACGTACTGAAAAAACATTTTAACGTAAAACGGTAAATCATGGCAAAAAACGCGACATATTTTAACTTAGATACGCAATACATAATAATATGGATGGCGCATTACCTATTTGTCGTAGACATTCAATGGCCTACTGTGATGATTTTATATTAGTCACCGATTTAATGTTCGTCACGGATGAATACGTAGAGCTGTGAACTGATGGATACTACAAATACGGGAAGCGGAGAAAATTAGGTAGGCGTTTGAACTAAATAATTTACAAATAAGAACTCTAAAAGATTGTATCACTCCGATTGCCATTATAAAGTCTAAGTATTTTAATTAAAAAGCACCGAAATTTCACTAAGCAAATATAGCAATTTTCCCTAAATACGCAAAGTAAAACATGATGCATGAACTATCTAGCATATAGTTTATTGGAGCTCGGATATTGAAAATCGACTTCCCGTCGACCAGTAATTGACCGTTACAACCATAGTTTGGAATCAGCGAACAATTTAGAAGGCCATCAAAACCTTCCGGCGTTCGTTTGGTAAATCTGATCGGAGTTTATTGGAAATTTAATGACGCAGACCGCCTCATCCCATTGTCGACAAAGCTTCCCATTAAGTATAGGTATCGTTGCCAGTGAAACTCATTATATTGGATAAATTTTGTATGACAACTGTCCATTGAGGAAACTATACTGATTCCGTTACATTTTAGTGCATAAATCTTGTTTACGTAATATTATCCAGCGAACTTTTTTTTATATTTGGATTTCGTCAAGGTTACAGAATTTACAATTATTATTAATTTTTATCGTTTATTCTGCAAGAAAAATTTAAAACTCATATTACAAAGTTTATTTTGCCTTCATTTTGATTGAGCTATAGAATTTTAAATCTTAGTATCGAAACCGAGAAAAATTATGAATTTATATTAGCCGTGAAAGTTAGGCTTACTCTTGTTTCCTATTTGTAATATTTACTTTTTTATTTTTTATTACTGAAAGCCATACGTAAAATTTAAGAATCCAAATAAGTGACGAGTTCTGCATACCTAGTTATAGCCATAGGTTTCTGTATGTATAAAAGCTGCTGGTTAATTAGTTCGTTAATTGGTTATGTACTCGATAACAAGGGATGAAAGTTGTCTGCAACATTTTTAAATTTTATAATAATTTCTTTTTCAACGATTTCATTCAACATTTTCCTAACAATAATTAAATATGTAGCTTTCACCAACATAACATGAATTCCTTAACAAAAACACCATTATAATCTATGTATATATATATATATATATATATATATATATATATATATATTTATGTATATATATATATATATATATATATATATATATATATATATGTATGTGTATATTTTTTTGTGAAATATTAATCGTATAGTTCAACATATCAAACCGAAAACAAGGGGTCAAGTCAAGGGTAACATTCAAATCGAAATAAAGGGGTCACCGCGTTGTATTGTATCGCTTTGATGATGTCGCATGGCATTTTGTTTACGGTGCACTGCACACATTTAAGCCTCGCATAAACATCGAAGCAGCGTACATCGAGAGCGGATTGAGATATAACAAAATCGTATTAAGTGTAATTGTTTTATTATGTATTTAGGAACCAAGAAAAAGATAGAGCCTGGATTATACGAAATTGATATCCAATTTTATTGGAATATTGTAGAAACGTATTATTAAACACGAATTACGTTTTAAGTTATTTTTATGATTTCGTTAGTTTACCTACTCCTGGAATATATATTTGAAATTGAATACATCAAATAGTTTAAATTTTGTAGTAATGGATATACGAGAGCTGAATACAAACTTATTGTAAATATTTGTATATATGTATGTTTACGACTAATACATTTAAATGAAAAAAAAACTAAATATGGACAATATTTTTATATAAAATCGGACTTAAAAAAGTATGTAAATTTAATTAACACGAAGTCGTTAATTTTAATCGAACTTCATCCCTTGAAACTCATCTTTTCCGACACGCCCACTGCAAGAATGAAATTATGTTTTTCTTCTCGACACGCCCACTGCAAGAATGTGCGTGAATAACTTATTCTTCTAATTGTAAACCTATTCATCTAATTGAGAGTTTTGATATGAATAGAACACATATGAGAGATATATTACTAATACGAACGATTATCACTCTCAACAGTAAATCGTGATATAGGTAAAAAGTTAAAGTTGATGTAGGTTAGAAATCCTTGGAAATTAATATCAATAATAAAATAACAATCACTAGAGACAAATAATGTACAAACAGAGAAACTAAATGGATGTCCATCGATTTGTAAGTCAACTATAGATTATCACCATTTCTAAAAACATGAAATTCTTTTAACTTACATATGCGAATTATGATCAAATTATATTACGCGTATACATAACATAAAATATATTAATATGGAATCAGGTACGCATATCGTATATACATATAAAGAGTTTTACAATAATAAACAGAAGAAAAGGAAATTTTTAAAACAATGACTTTAAAACAGAAGATTATATCATCCGAAAACCCGAATTAGGTTAAAAACACTTTCAAAATAATACTTAGGTATTTACTCCCTTTCTATTTTCTTCGTGCAAAAAGTCATTGCTATTATATTCTTCAACAACTGACACTTGTAAATATTATATACAAATATACATCCTGAACACAAAGACGCGCGAGGCTATACGGACATACATCGATTCTCTTCGCTTAAACCGTTATTGTACATTGACCACGCGTTGTGAAAATATGTAAGCTCTGTATATTTGGACACTATAAACAATATGAAGGTAGAAGTTTCATGTGAATCGAACGAGCCACTCAAATCTTAAGAAAAAAACTAAAAATAACATTTTTTTCATAAAATTCCCTATACAAGTTTTGCTACCCCTTCAATTGGTAAACCAAAGAATGAAAAATACAATTAAGTTAATAGGGACAGTATTTACCTAATGAAGACGCTTGCCGTTTTCGAAAGGAATTTTGAATAATTTGCGTACCATTTATGGTGAACTAAACGAATTTTAATGACCATTGCTTAATAAGGGTTTTGGTTGCTATTTCGATATAAACAAAATCGGAATTCCCACAACCGTTCATTCACTATAGGTGATTTATTAAAAGAAAAAAATATAAAATTTATGGGGATAATTTTTCGAGGTATAAAATATGGAGCTAGTATTGAATAAATTTGTTCAATATACTATTATGACGAAATATATATGTACAAAAATTATTCATCAAAAACTCCTGCACAATTTTTAATTTTATTCGAGGTCGAATGAAACAAGTATTATGAACCCACTGCCAATTAAAAAAGACAATGAGAAATAACATTTCATTTCATAATGTCTGTTTATTTTTTTCATTACTCTTTCATTTTTTGTTGAATCGCCTATGCTATTGTCAGATAAATAAACCCCTGACTAAATAGGATAGGGGCTCGCGCTCATTGTTGGCATTGTGCAATATCTATAAACTTCTTCGAGAGTAAATAAAACGTTTTGAATAAAAAGGCTCACTAGGAACTGAAGCTGTTTTTATTTTATATGGTGGCTGAGCCAACTGTTTTTAAATCGCATAAATTTTAATACTTTTCTATAAATAGCCCTCTGTAAATATTCTTTAACACTCACTAAATATTTTTTCTAATAATAGCCTTTCTTGAGTGTCGACACTTTTGATAACTACCAGTCTTTTGAAGACTATGGCTGAATGTGTTTTAATACTAATTCTGCAAACTTTTCCCGTATATTCTGAAAAACACCTGGAGTTCACTCGTAACTTTCGATAACTCATGAGCTTATAGAAACTGAAATGGATTAATCTTTCTGAAAAGGATTAATCACAAACAATTATTTATTAAAATAAAGAAAATATGTTATATTACTTTAAATATAATAGTAGTATTAATATTATTATAAAAAAAGTTAAACTTAAGATAATGAGACGCCGGAAATTTCATGACTGTGATGACACACACACATGCACACACACACAAACGCGCGCGCTCAAGATTGTTTGCCTTAAATAGTTTTGCAAAAAATTTCGAATTATTGTATATCTAACTAAAAAGATTATCCCGCAATATCGAAAAACAGGTATTAAAATAGCGCGACGAAACGCGCTAAGGAAAAAGAATCATTTAGTTAGTGAAAATTAAATTCATGTTAAATTGCATACACTCTTCGTCTCCGGCATTTCATTTACATGAAAATTGTCGTTATTTCGAGCTATTTCAATAATTATTTTCTATTTTACAGGGATGTTTTTGAATTAGCGTAAACAATTTGTGTCATGTCTTATGTATTTTTATCGACAATTTTACCAACGTACCGCTCCAAATGGCTCCTATCTCTCATGAAACTATATTTCTCTATGATCATTAATAAACTACGGGGACAAACATTAAACGTTATAAGTTTATCCTGGCCAAATTCAGTCAGAAACATTTAAAAGCAAAATTCTTACTGACACTGGAAGATATTCCGCACAATATTTCTTATTTGCATTATGTCCCGCGGACGTTCTGGTTCATCGTTAGCCGCCGTCACTCGGTCTCGATGCAACTCGGATGCATGTTCGCTGGACATCAAAATTGTGCATGATCACAACGGTGAAAGATGTGCTTGCCATACTTTTTGTCTATGCCCACACACATTCAGCTTTCTTGCTCTAGTTTTGTACAGACGCAATTTGACGCGCATGGGAAAGAAGAGGATATAATTACTGAGGTCCAAAGATATCCTTCTTTGTAAGATTTTAGCGAATAAAATTATTCCAATGCAATCCACAGTGATTTAGACCTAAAATTAAAAAAAATGCGTTTAAGAATCTATTAATTTTGCAGTCTTTTAACTTTCAGGTGTTAGGAATATGAACTAAATAGGAATATGAGTCTTATTTCCTTTCACCCAGAAAAATAGAGATAGTAAACGTTATGTCTTATCACGGAGATAATCAGTTGAGGTTTGAGCTCAGAATTCCGGAAATAATTTTCTGAAAGTGTGTGCGGATTACGGAACTACATTCCGACGGCCATTATTTCTATTTTGATAAGAATTTCTGATGTCAATCTAAACCTTAAGGTTCAATATTACTTGCATGCTAGGTTTTATATGTTTCTGCCAAGTGCAACATTTAAACAATTCATTCGATTTGGAAGAAAAAATAATTAACGCTTAATGTACAGGAATGTTTATGCAATGTTTACATACAGGGTGTCCAGTGGCAGATTTCAAAGTTTGAACAAACATAGTTTCTAAACGTAACACATAAGAGGGGCGCGGGGGGCGTCGTTAGAAGCGCAAGCGATGCGGATGTTTTAGTAGCCCTGGAAGAGTGGAGTGGAGAGCAACGCACTTTTGCCGTCGAGGCGTACATTTCGAGTGGATTTTCGCTGTCTGTAGCACGCCGTCGATTTAATAATCGTTACAGTATTCGTCGATTACGTGATGGACCATCGATCAACCTCATTCAGTCATAAGTAGCAAGGTTCAGAGCTACAGGATCAACATTAAATAGGCCCAGGTCAGGACCTTCACCATTGGTAGCCACGGATGAAAATGTCGAGCGTGTTATGGTTTCTGTCGTTTAAAATTCCCGTTTATCACTGCGTACACGTTCATCGATATTGGGAATTCCGAAATCAACTTTACAGGTAATAATGAAAAAAAAGCTCATGTTCCATCCATATAAAATTCAAATTGTTCAAGATTTACACGATTCTGACTTTGAATTAAGAAAAATTTACGCAGAGGTGATGTTGTTGAGATTTCGTACTGCTACCCGGATGGGCAACATATTCTTTAGTGACGAAGCTCACTTTCACATTGGAGGATATGTGAATAAGCAGAACTTTTGTTACTGGGATGTCCACAACCCAAGACAAATGCATCAAGAGCCTTTACATAAACCTAAAGTAACAGTCTGGTGTGCCATGTTTGCATCTGCAATCATAGGGCCTCATTTCATTGAAAATCTACGTGGGCAAACTGTAACTGTGAATTCGGAGAGATATGCCCAGATGTTAAGTGACTTTTTCAGAGTAGAACTACAGAATAGTCCATCCTTCAACCAAAACACATGGTTCCAGCAGGACGAGGCCATAGCTCACACTGCTAATATGTCCATGAATGCAGTGCGGCAGTTATTTTCAGAAAAAAACATATCCTGAAACGGTACCGTACGGTGGCCACCTAGGTCACCCGATTTACTTACAATCCGGATACTTAAAATCCATTGTTTACAAAAGAAATCCGAGCACTGTGATACAACTTAAAGAAAATATTCGAGCGGAAGTCAGTAGGACACCCAAGTCGCTCTGCAAACGCGTTTTTGAAAACATGCGTGCTAGACTCGAATTGTGTGTCAGACTCGATGGCCGCCATTTGGAAAACGTGGTTTTTAAAAAATGAAATCCGCATTTGTTGTTATAAAGTTAAAATAAACCTACTTTGTATTAGAGGTGTAGTTTTTTTTGTACAATTTTTCAAACATCGAAATCTGCCACTGGACACCTGTATATTAATGTATGGATGGATATATACACGCTTGCGGTACTGCGTATTTATTATCATAAAGTTATTTTTTACCAGCTGTGCCCCATAGTTTCACTCCCGTGAAATTCGGAATAAGACAACTTCTTAGAGTTTCTCTTCTGTCTCTCTTTCTCTCATATGTTACTCTTAGGTATATCTTACCATACAAAATTTCATCAAAATCCATCCTCTAAATTTTGCGTGATTGATGAAGAAATTAATAAACAGCCAGATTTGTTGACTTCTATCATAATTCTTTGTGCTAAATCAGTCACTCTTTTTAAGATATTTTCTGTTCATAGAATTCACTCTTTTACAATTTTATCCGAAGGTAGTATGTATAGAATTTGAAATATTTTAGAATTTTAATGGCTAATTGTGTTTGGAATAAAATCCAGTTTATATTAATATCAAAGCCAGTTTATATTAATACAAAGTATTTAATACATTAATAGAATGATGTAAAAATACCCGGAAATTGACGGTCGAGTCAGTTCAGCTTAAATGCGGATTGCGTAACTAAAGAAAGGCTACCCAATTCTGCCCTCTATATCGATGTAACTCGTAGTGAATGGACGGAGGGATAAAAACTAAACAGCTTTCTTTTCACGATACTTACATTTTGAAATGCAGTTTTAATCTTATGTGGAGCCTGCTTTAGCGGAAACCTTTCATGTATTTAATTAATTAATAGAAGGAAAAAGAGAATCAAACAGAAAGATAATGAGATTTCGTGACAAGTATAACTTTCTTTTCTAAATCCTGGGCTGTGATAATATCGGTGAGGTGTATTTAAAATTATTTTAAATGGAATTCAACTTCATATTACGCTTATTAAAATAACGTTTTAATATCGATGTTCTATTGGTTTATTCGCATTATTGTTAGAATATAAAATGTACAAACAAAAAATGTGAGCCCACATGGGGTGCATGGCAAATACAAAACATCTACATTTTTTATATTTTTATATGAAATATTTTTATTCGAAACAATTAAAAACGAAAAAGAAGGTAGTTTTTAGTAATATATATTAATTAAATTTTAATATTTTATTTTTATGAAATAATTTACCATAGAAATACTTCTGAGCACTCTATCGAAAATATGTTTTTAATTTTATAATACAGTTAGCCGCCTAGACATGAAGCCGAATTAAGAAGGAATGAAATGACAAGCTGCGAAACTGGTCGAATATGACGTGCCATTACAACATTTTAACTCCCATCCAAATGCGCCATTACATGTTTCATATCAAAAATAAATATTCAGATAGTTGTTCATATTGAAATTAATTTTTCACTGAAATATTTCTTAACAAAAAATTTCAATAGATTGAAAATTTTTTTTTAATTTTATAAAACTATTAGCTGCTAAGATACGAATCTGGCTTAATTAAGTCGAAAAGAGCCGATAAAACGCAAAGTTGGCAAATAGCATATCACAACTTGTCATCAGAATGCGCGTTATTTGATGTCTCACATCTCTTCCATCTAAATGCGTTATTAAATGTTTCACATAAAAAACATGTAAATGTATTGAATTCAAAGATAAAAATATAATTTAACAACTTTTACATCAAAAACGTCAACCACTTATACAGGCACTTAATGACAGAACCTATAGTATATTTAGTAGATTATAAAGGATAACATCTAAAAGTCACGTTTCATATTTCGGAAAACCAACGTATTATTGCGATGCGGAATCAATTTATGTATGCACGGATAGCACATCGTTGGAACGAAATATTTTTTTTTTAATTTGCTGACAAATATATTGAACCTCATTTTATTGCTTTGGATATATTCTTAGTATGAATGATCAGAGCAAACACCTGAGATAAGTCGTCATCTTCTGGATGAACATCAAATCAACGGCATGCAAACATTTTTTCACAACTGTATGCAATAATTTTTTAACCCCAACGACAATTGTGTTACAGAGCACAGGGACTATTGGTCGAAAGTAGAAGCCCTTTGGAATCCATTGTGCTTGGAACACAAATCGGTAAAGTAATTTGTTGTCTGTTTTCGAAAGCGATTAGAAAGATATTAAGCAAAACATTCTCTCTGCTGTCTGACGTGTTTTATTTATGAAACGTAATAAGTAAAATTAAAGTAATTTCAATGGCAAAGTTTTCAACGTGATTGATTTTGAAAGAGGTACATTGAGTTAACTAGTTTATCTGTGCCCACGGTCCCAATAACCACAATAAATTATGCTGAATCAAACGGGACAAAATTACATAAATCTACAATTATGTCGAAGAAGAAATGTTTGCCCTCAATTTGCAAAACAAAGCTTGTAGGATCTTTTAAAGTACCGCCTACGAATTTCACATTTATGGCATTATTCGCTATGTTTACGGTTAATTGGAAATAGACTTTATTTAACGATTTAAAATTTATGTTTATATTAGTGTGATACGAAATTTATTTTATTTTATTTATGCTTTGAAAATTAATCTAGTTTAAATAAAATAAATTTCGTATCACACTAATACTAAAGAAGGCACTGCACAATAAAGAACAAAAGTATATACTACAAAAGTCCAGTATAAAAGATCATCATCATATCATCATCATCATCATCATCATCATCATCATATATATTAATACGCTAAGGTTAAGATGTTACACTCCCTTTTTAGAAAAAACCTCAGAACTAATCCACATAAATTATATATCATTTTATAGATAATTGCTTGCTCTACCGGCATCCACAACTAAAACATTTATTATTGCTATAGTTTTTGCAAATTAATTAATTATTAAAATTATATACACAAAACAGCAATGCTGCCATCTAACGGCTCAACGTCAATATGATTGACGGTCGGTAAAATTTTTGTTTAATTTCAAATCCACTCACGTATAAATAAAGTGGCGCTTTAGCTCAAAGCTTTTGATACTTGCGCCTCTATATATCAATTTTAGTAAAATAGAATAAATAATGCGAAGACTTCGCACGGGTCACGCTAGTTGTATATTAATGGTACAATCCAAATCATATTATATTTTAATCTATGAAGTGTACCTGAAAAAATAGGCTCTTGGTAGAAAACGAGTATTTATAAACATTACATTAGTCAATTTATATATATAACTAATATATAGTTAAATATAATTAAATATTCACAATTAAATGAAACTACGTGATGTAGTATTATTTCTACTTTCTTTAAGTTCTTTACCACGACCTAGGTTTCGTTGCAAGATATTAAATATTCAACATAATTAAATATATTTTAAACTTCCATTATAATTTATTTCGCTGAATGCAAACTACTAGAGACTCAGATAACTAAAAAACAAACATTGACCAAATACACCACTACCATACAAGTATCCAAAAATACGGCACTGAAGAAACTGTGAAAGTCAACAATTGTTCACTTGCTACGCAACGCACCTACTGTCACTTGAAGGATTCGAGTGGTCTTTGGAATTCCTTACTGCCGAACAAGATCGCCTAAAGACAATAGTAGTGAACAACCAGGCTATAAAAAACTTTAAACGCCTCTAGTAACTTGATGCGAAAAGAATTTGACTTATTAAAATCGAAACTTGAAAAAATTTAACAAACCGCTCGTCAATATAACATTGAAATACAAAATATTTCTGGGAATAAAAACGAGAACGTCCTAAATATAGTGGCTAACTTGGCAGCAGTCTTAAACGTGCCCATACCTCCAGAGCAAGCACGAAGTGCATATCGCGTTGCTACCAGTAGTACGGACCGCACGCGTAACATCATGGTACAACTGGCTACGCGACGCCTACGTGACGACATTCTTGTGGCGGCACGCGTGCGTCGCTCTCTCACGACAAGTTCTCTCCGTCTTTCAGTACCCGAACTAAGGATTAATGAATATCTCACGCTACACAAGAAAATATTTTATGCAAAAGTACGTGCCGCGAAAAAACAGAAAGGCTACGAGTATGTTGGGATACGAAATGGCAAAATTTGTGTGAGGAAAAATTCCGTCCAGAAGTCTTACGTAATCAAGTGCGAAAACGATATCCAGAAAATGTGACTATTAATTCATAGTATATTTACTCTCAATATTACCTGTGTGTTATGTGTAAAATTTGAGCTCCAGTGTTGATGTTGATCATTATCCTATATTATTCATAATTGAAAATAATTTTAATTATTATGATTCAGTCAAATCAACTCAAAATTTAAATACCGTAGTTTTATACTCCTGCCTAGTCTATTTGTCGATCTGTTAATATTATATTTTTATAGTAATTATCTGCTGGAAAGGTTTCAATTATTTTGTATTTTGTTGTATTTTATTTCATTTATTCTATTTTAAATTAACCATTCATTTGTAAAACATGAACAAATTTGCAAATTTATCAGTTTATTATCAGAATAATGGCGGAATTAAAACCAAACTAGTGAACTGCGCATGAATATTCAAACAAATGATTACGATGTAATTGTACTTGTCGAAACTTGGCTTCACCGAAATATATTTGACGCCGAGTTCATCAACGATCGTTTCACGGTGTTTCGACGTGATCGAAACCTGCCCAGTAGCACTAAATCATATGGAGGTGGAATTGTTGTCGCGATTATGACAAAATTTATTGCAAAACGTTCAATCGTCACGTCAATGGGAAAATAAAGATTTGGAGGAACTATTTATTTCTTTGCGAATGAAGAATTTCTCCCTTACGTTATGTGCGTTTTATATTCCATCGAAAATTTCGCAAAATATCTATAAAAAGCATTTTTATAACTTACAAAATTGATGTACTGATAATTTAAGTAACCACATAATAATTGTTGGTAATTACAATATTCCAACGATAAATTATGAGTTTATGGAAAATTGGCCCTATGGCATTATAAATGACAGCTCTGATCCATTAGCTATCCTCGTCACCAACCTCACCTCGTTCATGAAACTGCAACAGTTTAATAACCTTTAAAATTGTAATAACAGGACTCTCGATCTAGCACTAAGGAATTGTAAATGCAAACTCTTTTCTGTCGATCCAATACTTCGTGAGAACCGCCATTATCCTACTCTCCTTCTCACAATCGATTGCTTCTCACAAGAGGTCGCGACGAACACCTCAAACTAAAATTTCCGCTAATGTGACTATAGTGCAATCAATAAAGCGCTGGCATCTATAAATTGGCAAACGGAGTTCCATCAGCTTTCAGCTACCTGCGCTGTGGACAGATTTACATAATTATCTTTGACATTATCAATAAATTAGTATCAAAGAAATCACAAAAAGCCAGGAAATGTCCAACATGGTATACTCCTAAATTGATACAGATAAAAAAACGTAAAGAAAAGTTCTGGGTAAAGTGGAAATTACACGGAAATTTCTCTGATTACTTGAATTTCTCTAAATTTAGAAGTAAATTCAAGAAAATGTCCCGGTATTTTTTTCATGACTATGTCCAAAATGCTGAGAAACTTATTAATAACAACATACAAGGTCATACGTGTCATCCCTTTAGACGTCGGAAGGATACTAATCGTCGATGATTTTGGAAGGTTATGAATCGAATGACATTCAAACGATATGCCAAATGTTTTCTAATTTCTTCCAATCTACCTTTGAATGGAATCCACCTCTCAATCCAAACGATATTTGTGAATTATTGGAACAAAACCTACCTCTTCACCACAATTTGGCACTTCAGATAGATATAAATATCACCTCCATCTGCTTCCAAAGGGATGAAATAACAAATGCTCTCAAGAAAATCAGTGCCAATAATAAAAATAAGCAGGTCCAGATAACATCGAACCTATATTTCTTAAAAACACAGACGATAAAATTTCTGTTCCACTCACTATAATATTTGACATGTGTATCGCGCAGGATACGTTTCCCGCTATTGGAAAGTTGCACACATAATACCAAATCTGGTAGCAAACAATGTATCGAAAATTATCGACTGATATCCATTACCTCAGTAATGTCTAAGGTATTTGGAAAAGTGGTTCACAATAGAATTTATCCGACATTGCATCGGCATATTATTGAGGAGCAACATGGATTCGTATGGAACCGATCAATTTTAACCAACATGTTATTGTATACGCATTATATCTTCAAATCTATGGATTGCAGGACACAGATTGACTCTATCTACACATATTTTAAAAAAGCTTTGGTAAAGGTCGATCATCTCATCTTGCTGAAAAAAACTCTCTTTTTACGGTATAAAGGATAATTTACTTCGTTGGTTTGTATCCTATCTCGGCAACAGGCAACAAGTTTTGGTTTGAATTCCGCCACAATTCTCATAATAAACTGATAAATTTGCTAATTTGTTCATATTTTACAAATAAATGGTTAATTTAACTTAGAATAAATGAAATAAAATACAACGAAATACAAAATAATTGAAACCTAGCCAGCAGATAATTACTATAACGGTGTTTAAATTTTTGAGTTGGTTTGACTGAATAATAATAATTAAAATTATTTTCAAGTATGAATAATATAGGATAATGATCAACATTACACATATTACACATAACACACAGGTAATATTGAGAGTAAATATACTATGAAATAATAGTCACATTTTCTGGATATCGTTTTCGCACTTGATTACGAAAGACTTCTGGACGGAATTTTTCCTCACACAAATTTTGCCATTTCGTATCCCAACATACTCGTAGCCTTTCTGTTTTTTCGCGGCAAGTACTTTTGCATAAAATATTTTCTTGTGTAGCGTGAGATATTCATTAATCCTTAGTTCGGCTACTGAAAGACGGAGAGAACTTGTCGTGAGAGAGCGACGCACGCGTGCCGCCACAAGAATGTCGTCACGTAGTCGTCGCGTAGCCAGTTGTAACACGATGTTATGCGTGCGGTCCGAACTACTGGTAGCAACGCGATATGCACTTCGTGCTTGCTCTGGAGGTATGGGCACGTTTAAGGCTGCTACCAAGTTAGGCACTATATTTAGGACGTTCTCATTTTTATTCTCAAACATTTTGTATTTCGATGTTATATTGACGAGCGGTTTGTTAAATTTCTTCAAGTTTAGATTTTAATAAGTCAAATTCTTTTCGCATCAAGTTACTAGAGGCCTTTAAATTTTTTATAGCCTGGTTGTTTACTATTATTGCCTTTAGGCGATCTTGTTCGGCAGTATGGAATTCCAAAGACCTCTCGAATCCTTCAAGTGACAGTAGGTGGCGCTGTGTAGCAAGTGAACAATTGTCGACTTTTACAGCTTCTTCAGTGCCGTATTTTTGGATACTTGTATGGTAGTGTTGTATTTGTTCAATGTTTGATCTTTAGTTATCTGAGTTTCTAGTAGTTGGAATTCAGTGAAATAAATTAAAATGGAAGTTTAAAAAGGTATACACAAAGTAATCGTGGGCACCATGTTTTAATATAAATTATACTGTGCCATCTATCGATGACTTAATGCTACTAGTTACAATGTTAAATAAGTTCGTCGCTTTTGAAACTTTGAAATATTGGTAGTAGGTGGCGCTGTACAGCAAGTGAACAATTGTCGACTTTGAAATGTTGACAGTAGGTGGCGCTGTATAACAAGTGAACAATTGTCGACTTTTACAATTTCTTCAGTGGCGTATTTTTGGACACTTGTATGGTAGAGTTGTGTTTGGTCAATGTTTGTTCTTTAGTTATCTGAGTCTCTAGTAGTTTGCATTCAGCGAAATAAATTATAATAGAAGTTTAAAATGGTATACACAGAGTAATCGTGGGCACCAAGTTTTAATATAAATTATACCGTGCCATCTATAGATGACTTAATACTACTAATTACAACGTTAACGAAATAAGTTACTTTTGGAACTTTCATATATTGGCAGTAGGTGGCGCTGTGCAGCAAGTGAATAATTGTCGACTTTCACACTTTCTTCTGTGCCGTATTTTTGAACAACTTGTGTGATAGAAATGTATTTAGTCAATGTTTGTTCTTTAATTAACCGAGTCTAGTAAGCATTTCACGAAATAAATTATAATGGAATAACCAGAGTAATTATGTGAACTACGTTTTATCCTCAATTATACTGTGCCGTCTACCGATGACTTAATATTACTAATTACAACGTTATCAAAATAAATTCGTTGGTTTTAAAATTTTAAAATATTGGCAGTAGGTGACGCTGTGCAGCAAGTGAATAATTATTGACTTTTACTCTTTCTTCAGCGTCATATTTTTGAACAATTTGTATGGAAGTGTTGTAATTGGTCACTGTTTATTATTTAATTATCTGAGTCTCTGCTAGTATGCAATACCAAATTGATGTAACTATATAGGTTGAATACTGAAAATTTCAGTTTATTAGCTTCCTTTCAATGTTTTAAATAGGCTTTTAGTTTTGGCGAAAGTTAACTATGTACCTTTTGCAATATGTGTGTAATTAAAAACAAGATGATAAATTAGCAAATTTGATAATAGTTACTGCTGAGGCCTGGATAGGCACAGCGTCTTCTTAAGGTTGGTAGATGATGACAGCGGCAACCACTCGCAACTTGCTTCTCAGAACTTTATCGTTGTGTATTGTTATTTATATTCAAAACTTATGATATCTTAAACGGTAATAACTATTATCAATTTCGAAATAAACTTGTGAAATTAATATTTACATTAAATATGATAATCAATTGATTTATTTCCCGATTATGTATTCCTACGCACGTAGGGAGGATATAGTCAATAATCAACCAATTATTAATTTGGTAATTATATTACGTAACTATTAGTGAAATTTTAACTTTGAAATTCAAAGAATTCATCATGATCGACTGAAAATAAGAATTGTTTAACTCGAAACAATTTTTTTTTAATTTCTGCTTTTTTATGTTATAAAGAAGATGGAGCTACCAAAACAAATAAAATGTAAGTGTCTCATATGTCTACCCTTTTTTTCTAATTCTGACATGAATTAACGCAGCTTCTTTTTTAATGAGTTCACATTTCTTTCTATCTATCTAAATCTTTTTTGTTTTTGTACTGGCATAACAATTTAAAATTAAAAATGTAAAAATTAGGAATTTTATGGAAATAAATAAACCTTTCTTTAATAATTCTTGTCGTAAATAGTCAAAGAAGAAATTTCGCCGAAATATTTTTTTTGAAGACAAACACTTTCCTTGAAGTTAGGTGTAGAATACGATGTAAGATGATACAAGTCCAGGTAGCAAATACCTAATGAATTTTTGAATCGTGACATGCTGGTTTATACACGCGTTAAATAAAGATGACAACACATGAAACTTGAGATAGCACGCCTCGACTGAGCGAAAAAGCATACAAAGTGGCACAACAGGAGCAGGCTGTACAAAAAAACGCTACCGCTAGCGCGCCGACTGTCGAAGCATGCAGTGCTCTCGGTGTACCGCACTCGGTGATGGCTCGATTACTCGTACCGCGTTCGAACAGAAGCGTTGCGATGCTTTACCGCGCTGGCTTTGACTTCGATTCTTATTATTTGGGATATGGAATTTGGAATAGACGCAAGTGAAGCGTACAGGTAGCCAAATTGTAAGCCCAGAATCTGTTGCCTTGGGCGCTGAGGGAAACGGGCGGCGAGTAATGTGTGCGGAAATTAAAATTTAATTTTTTCGGTTAGTCGTCGCGGTAAATGTGCGGTGATGGCTGTTCTCACTGAGTATGTAGGCAGATTTCAGGCGGTCGATTGAGATAGTGCTAGTCTGTCTGATAGTTGCAGTGTGAATGTTTTGTCATCCCGTTTAAACCATCTGTTGAGGCCTTTTGACCGCCCGTTGTGTGACAATAAACGTTTGCAGGTCCCGAAGTTTGATGAATGTATATGGGCCGATGCCCCGAGTGCTGATTGGTAGGTGTCAATGGTTTGAGAGTATTAATCACATTACGTAATTTTTGCATGTAGTTGTAATCTTAATACGCTTGCGTGTGGGTAGCTACCGTCTGTTATTCGCCGATAGTCTAGGACTCTATCCATACATTAACTCGGCGTAGGGCGGTTCGTAAACTAAGTAGTACGGTAAATAGTTCGTGTATCTATGATGATTAGCTTCTCAAGTGAGGCATTAGTGCAGCTTTCAGCGAACGGTGTCAACGATAAATGATTCCGGTGCAACTGTGTATGATACGGCGTGATTCGCGTCTTTTCGATACTTACCTCGAACGGTTCGTGAGTCTGGCGAAAAGTTAGCTCCCGAAATGGTGTCCTTGGTTGTTGGTTCTCGTCGCGGGCATCCGAATCTCGATGTTTGGTTCTTGCTGAGTATTTTCGCTTGTAATAATTGCCGTAGATATTACTTTAGGCCACACGTAGCTTAGTTGAAAATTGTAACGAAGAATCGATCGCTCGTCAGTGTAGTACACAGTGGCCCGATGATGCCGATATGGACGTGTATCGACGTGACGTGGAATCGATTGTTTAACTGAAAATTCGAAATGAAATGTATGGTATGCGATGTATTTCGCTTTTTTGGCCTTGGTCCATTTTTTGAAGTCCAATATTATTGATGGTCAAAAAAACTCTGCAAAACCCAACTTGCAGGTAGTTAGGATGCCGGGGTGACTTATGTCGTGCACGGATTTGAAGGCGGTGCATCGATATTTCTCGGGTATGTGTACGGGCGGATGTGCTGAGTCCACAATTCACAAAATAGTTTGCACTTGGTGTCGGGTAAATTAAATTGTTTAAGCGATAAGTTGCTTTGTTGGCCTAGTCATTGTTTTACCTAGAATGTTAGCTGCACCTCGGCCATTTTAATGAAATCCAACGTCGACGGGTTTTATATTCTTCTAATATTTCTGTGAGCAATAACATCTTATTAAGGACATAGGTGGGCGGCGTGTGGTTGGTAAAAACAATACATTCGCTCCTTCAAATAACTAACTAAAATATTTAATCGCCTTGTATATCACCAACAATTTGCGATTATTTTGTACTGTATTTCTGTAGGGCGAACGAAATCGAAATTTAGGCGAGTAGCCGAGCGGTTGTCACTTATCGTCGACTTATTGCTGCAGTACGGCTCCGGCTGACAGTTTGGGTGCGTCGATAAATAATGCAGCAGACGTTTTTGCGACGGGAGAGTCAACAAGGCTGCGTTTTAATGCTGCCCTTACATGCTTAGAACGCTTGATCCGCTAACGGGGTGTAGACTTATGTTTTGTATTATCGCTTTACACTGTGAAGGTATAAATTCAGTCACGCTTGAAACAATGCCGCATCAAGTGTGTTTCTAGTAATTGATCAAACCAAAAAAACCTCGAACTCCGTCGCTGGTTTTTGATTTTGGGAAGTTGATAATAGCCTAGATTTTTTTCCTCCGGAAGATTGATACCGCCTTCGAATGCGTGATACTCGAGACCTGGATTCATTCCCGGAAATTCGAAAAGACCAAACAGCTGTTTTTACGATATCAACCGATATTGCTTTTATGCCCGGTTTGTGTCAATCGTACTGAACATGGTTTTATTAGCTAGTTGGTAGGTGAAGCCCTTGATTCTCGGTATCGGGTAACAGTAGCCATTACTGATTCGTAGGTCTTCATTATTTTCAGTACAACGTGGAGTGGTTTTGACTAGGGTATTTGCTTGAACTATATAGACCCTGCTGGATCATGTCATTGAACTCCTTTTTAACCAGATAGTAGCGATATGGCGCTAGAGATTTTACTATATAGCGAAAGGGCTGTCCGGTGGTTTCGATGACGTATTCAATTCCATGTCTGGATGTTACCATCGCTGTAAAAGGAGTAATCCAGGATATCGTGATACGATAGTTGCACGTCATGCTCCTAAATGTTGGCATAATAATTGCGCATAGCAGTGTGTTCACGGCAAGGTTCGTTCAACTGTCAATTAGGTTCGGGTTTTCAGGTCAATAATATGCTGATGATGTTTCAGGTAATCGGCCCCTATGATGGGTTCACTAGCCGAGGGGACGATAAATCACCATTTACACAGACCTCGTAGATGTAGGTCAAGCTCCAGGGTTTTTTTGCCATAGTTGGGAACTACAGTATGGTGGCGGCATGACGCTGGAATGGTATTGGTTGTTTTGAAATGCTCCTCTTTCTTGGCAGAACAGATATAAGTTTGGACTCCTTGTTCGTGTTAAAAAGGCGATAAGATGGTTCGTGAGCGCTGGATTCCGCTACAGCTAGTATTTTGTTTGATATACTTTTTGTGGATTTCGTGAATGGGCATTGTTTCGTATAATTTCTTGCGGCAGCCCTTATCTATTATTAATCTGTGATGTTAATAGCAGTGTGATAGCTATAATGGTTATCAGAAGCAATAGCTGGGATTTGACAAATTGCGAAAAGATGATAGGTGGTGACAAACTTAACTATGAGAGTCGAGGTTGTGTTGCAGTTTTGACTTGAGTTCCACGATATCGAGAAATTTCATTCAATAGGGACTTGTTGCTTATAGTGGCGCGTGGTCGTCTAATGGTACATTTTTTGACATAATACTGGTTACCACGAGCAGGCTTCATATATTGGCCCATAGTTTGTTTAGTCACAAAAAGCGTAACGTCTTTTTGGACAACAGATCGTTAGAAAATATATATAGTAATTTGAAGAGCTGCCTTTCCTCGCTTTCTTCATAAATAGAGATGAAGCGGTTCTTGATGAATGTATATGCCTCTGGGTAGTCTTTAATTTTTCATTTAGGATGCCGCTGATTCGTTCAACATCTTGATTTTCTAGTTGCGCGATGACCATTTGCTAGTTGCAGTGAAGTTTTATTCGAATTGCTGGTTATTAATTCAAAGTAACCGCATCATAGGCGTGGTCCGTCTCTTCAAAATGACAGTAGCAAAACTGCGGTAACTTGCAGTGCTGTTTCTAGCACCATGGTTAGATTCGTCATTAAGCACAATTGTCCTCTAGATGGTATTCTTGAAGGCAGGTATATCGTCAAGGAGAGATTTATCCTCCAGATAGCGATCTCATAGTAGCGGAATCTCAGAGTTAATACTAAAGCGAGTGCTAAGAAAACAAGTCTTGTCTGTGTAGAATGTGATGTAAGATAATAAAAGTACAAATGGCGAATACTAAATGAATTTTCGAATCTTGACATGCTATTTTAACACATTCTTTACTGCTTTCACATATTCTTTACTGCGTGCTAACTTCGTCTTCGATTCCTATTATTTGAGATGCGTCTTAGATTTTGCTATTTGAAATTATATTCTGCGGTTTAATAACGCATCGCTTTCGTTGTTTAGTAGCTAAGGTAAGTGGAGCTACAAAATATATTGACATAATGTTAAAATGCTCTTATAATGTAAAAAGAAACAAATGTGGAAAAGCATGGTAAAAACTTAGACAATACTAATTTTAAAGAAAAACAAATCTTCATGAAAATGAAGTCATTTATGAAGTAAAACGTGCTAGTGACAAAATATAACAAGATGGTGGTTTATATAACCCAATTACTAAATTTATTAGATCAAACATTATTTTAAGTTAATGATGTTTTTGTTCTTATAATTATAGGTTTTATCTCTTTATGGCTTTACCATATGATAAAATCGACAGAATAACTTAACGTTTATATTAACAAAACTCTGGTCAAAAAAGCTAAAATGTCCCAAAATTATTCGTAGCGGCCCACTTCAAACTACGAAAGATATAATGTTAAATTGTTGATAGGTAAATATCAATGTATTATTTTTTGTATGGTAATACTAATACATAAGATAATGGGCCCAGACACGTAATCCATTGTAATTGATTGAAACAAAGGGATGATCACTGTTTTGTCAATAAATACTCTTAATCCATTGAAAAGTTACATTTGGGGTTGCATTTGTCAGAGGACGCAATTTTATTTTTTACATGTCAAGGGGCGGTTAGTGTAAAGTTAAAGCCAAGTTTGTGGGGTCGCAACCCTTGAGCCGCGGCCGCCATGTTGAAAAAAGGGGTGCAGATGTTTTTATGGTTTATCTGGCAAACTATTGATCGCACAGAAAATTAGTGAAAACATTTTTCGTTGCAAAAGAAATTCTATACAACTTATAACGACTAAAAAATTTTTTGAAAGCAGTTGTAACGACCAAAAGAAAATTTGTTCCAACATTTTAATCAATTTTCGTTTATAGCTTGGTTATGTTTGGTTCCACAACTAAAACTTACAGAACCGAAGTTGTAGAGAATTTAATTTGTAATGAATAATGTTTTTACAAATTTCCTGTGCGACCAATAGTTTGCCAGATGAACCATAAAAATCATCTGCATCCCTTTTTCCGAGGTGGCGGCCGCGGGACAAAGGTTGTGACCCCACAAACTTGGATTTAACTTTATACTAGGGTTAGTATTAATACCTAAAAAATAAAATTGCGTCCTCTGACAAATGCACGCTAAGCCCAAAAAAAATGTAACATTCCAACGGACTATATTGGCGTCGGTGCGGCGTGTACTGCGTTTTGAGGTTAAATCGGTGGGAAGGAAAATATGTCTTGTTGAACAAGGACGGGGTGAGTAAGAAGAACACGACGATGAAAGACAACTTTAAAATACCTGGTACCTGTACACCAACATGAGCATCAAAATGAGACCTATCGAAGTTTGAAACCGTTATTTTAGTACAACGTCAAGATTTACTAGACATAGCAGAAGGGAAGAATGTCAAGCTGGAGGCTGGGGCTGATAAGGCTGCATGAGACGAGAAAGACGCAAAAGCCCAAACATGGCTTGTAAGAAGAATGTCAATAAACGTGGGGATGAATATTATAACTAGCACTACATTCGTAGAGATGTGGAGGAAATTGGCTAGTGTTTACGAACAAACATCTGAAACAAGTATCCACATAGTGCAACAGCATTTCTTTCATTAAAAATATGGAGATGTCTGTTTGTGTCTAAAATAGAAGAATTGAAAAATCTAAAGTTGATTTTTCAATGGACAGATGGGAGAAGAGATTTTTGAAAAATTTATTATTACAAAGGTGTTGAGGTCGCTCCCAGATTGTTACAGGCATTTTATGCATGCGAATTGACGCCGGAAAATAAACAAACATAAGACAATCTTGTCGCTAACCTATTGATAGAAGAGGAGTGATGGAAAGAAAAAGAGGAAACAACTCAGCGATCATCGGCTTTTCTTGCAAGAAAAGTGGATAAAAAAATATAAAGTGTTACAAATGTATTAGATTAGGACATTATCAAAGCGAGTGTAGTAGTAAAGTAAACTATCATAATAACAGTTTGGTAAACAGTAAATCGGAAAAGATATGCTTTTATTGCAACGAAATAGAACATATTAAAAGCAAATGTCGATTTAGAAAATGTAAAGAAAAGGAGAGTAACGCATTCGTAATCGTGCGTTCAAATGGACATTTTCAAGAGACACAGTGGTTAGTGGACACCGGTGCAAATCATCACATGTGCCGTGTTTGAAATTTATTTACAACATATTCTCCGATATCCAATAAATCAGTGATAGTAGATAACCACAGTGTAATTAGTGCGTATGGTTGTGGACAAGTCGCAGCACAGTTCTTTAATGGTCGCCAATGGATAAACACGACCATAGACAATGTATTTTACACCAACCAGTGTGACATACATACCGGAACGGCAAGGTAGAGCTAGAAAACATAACTCTGAGTGTGGCAGCGCGAACAGTGTTACTTTGAAAAGGATGATGTAATAGATTAATGTAAAATTGATGCACCAGTAGCTAAATTTTCTACTGTTAGGATGTTTGTGTAAGTAGACACAAAATTAAACTTACCTATTTATCAGGTAAACATTGTCGGAGCATTTTTATATGGGAATATTGATGAAAATATTTATTTTGAACTACCAGAAGGCACTTATAGTGGAGATAAAAAACTGTTAAATAAAATAAATTTGTATATGGTTTAAAAAAGTCACCCTAATACTGGAACGGTAAATTTATGAAAAAAGGTTTTGTTAAGTCCCAAAGAGACTGTTGTTTGTATGCTAATTGTAACGGCGATGCCAAGACATTTGTTTGATTACATATTGACGACTTGTTAACTTTTGGAAATGATAAAAGAATGATATATGACCTTAAGTCAACGTTAAATAGCGAATGACATAGCTTCAAATGAAAGATATGGGCTTGGTATCGAACTTCTTAGGCGTAAAATCGTTGAGTTGAGTCATGATAACTATTGAAGAAGATAAGCAATTTCTATTAAAGCAAAGAGAAATGAGTCGTCCAGGAAAAATTGGTAATATCGATAGAAGCCATGCGAAAAAACCTAAAAAACATTTATAAAAAGACGCTAAGTTGCAAAAGATGATAGAAAAGGAAAAAGAAGCACCGAAAAAATTAACTGAGAAATGTGATTTACTATCTTCTTCAGCTTCTTCTGCAGGGAATGAAAGTGATAGCGGTATAAGTCAGTCATCCTATATCTCCTCAACCAGGGCCCTCTTCAAGCTATGGTTTTACTACACCACAGAAACGAGGCCGAAAAAGAATTTTAGATTTGAGCTTAGCTGCTACTCTTGATGTCGCTAAGTTGACATACCGAAAAGCAACTGTTGTTTTGGCTTCTACACTCAAACGTCTGGGCTGTGACGTATCACAATATAACGTTAGCTAATCTTCTATTCATCGCCAAAAGAATGGATATTAGAAAGTAGATTGCTGAGTCTATTAAAGCTGATTTCAAACCACTAAATACGCTTACTGTGCACTGAGGTGGAAATATGCTGGAGGACATAACCGGACATGAAATAGTAGATTGTCTACCAATCTTGGTATCTGGAAATGGAGTCGACCAGCTCTTGGCTGTTCCTAAACTTCCAGATGGAAAGGGAGAAACAATAGCTTCCGCTATTTTCGAGACTATTTTATCATGGAATTTATATGATAAAATAAAATGTATGTGTTTTGATAAAACAGCATCTAATACAGGGCGAATAAAACGAGCATGTGTTTTTCTAGAAAAAAAAAATGCACTGACTTTGTTTGCATGCCGGCATCACATACTAGAAATTTTACTCCAAAGTGTTGTTGTAGGGTTTTCCAGTGGTCCTGAAATTATAATTTTTAAAAGATTTAAAAGCTAAGCAATGTCTGAACCATCTAAATGGAATTGCTTTCAAACTGTCGCGAAAGATATCATCGCTTTTGCTGAGAATCAACTCGAACAATTTCAGCCCCGTGACGATTACAAAGAGCTTCTTCATTTGATAATTACCTTTTTGGGAGGGATTTCTGAAAGCGGTAACTCATTCAAAGCCTCTGTTGGAATGCACCGTGCGTGATAGATGGCAAAAGCTATATACGCACTGAAAATGTTTTTGTTTAAGCATAAGTTTAAAATCACAATTAAGTAAGCTAAGGGCATTACAGATATTTGTATATTTGTTGTAGTTGTTTACGCAAAATACTAGTTTACAGCGCCAGTGGCTTATATGGCTTCAATGAATTACTTACAGATATTAAACTATTTGGTTGATTTCGAAAAATATAACGCAGTTGTAGCCAAAGTTGCCATCAAAGAAATATTGGGTCATCTTTGATATCTTTCTGAAGAATTATTTAAAGTAATAAAAAATAAACGAAGAACTAATTGCTTTAGCTTTTTTTGACAAACAAGTTTCTATCGAAACAAAACGTAATATGATTTTGACTATGAAAACTGTAAGGACGAAAAGCAATCCGAAAAAGGCATCCTTAGAACATGATGCAATCGTAAACAGAAGCATCGAAGATTTCATATCAACAAACATTATGATTTTTTTCAAAATCACGGGAATTTCTTGCGAGTACATTCAGAAAGATCCTGAGCTATGGAAAGATGAAGAAAGCTTCAAATCGGCTAAATAAATTGTACAACATATAAGAGTCAACGATATAGCTGAAAGGGGTGTTGCATTGATGGAAGAGTACAATAAATTACATACTAATGAGGAAGAGCAGAAGCAATATTAATGTTGTTAGTTAAGAATTATAGGCAGAAAAACTCAAATTATAATAAGGCAAATCTACTATATTTTTTCTTCTTTTTACTTAATAATTTAGAGCGACGATAGTTATTGTTATTTAGTATAATATTTTCCCCAAAACCTATGCGTAACACTGATTTCTGGTATTAATGAACTCCTAAAAATAAATGCTTTTTTTTAATTTCAAAAGTGGGTAGCGACCCTTAAATATAAATTTTAAAAAAATCCTGGCATATTTTCTAGTGGAATAGATAAAATTAAGGGGTTGAAGAAAATGTCAAAAAAAAAATTTCGTTTTTTTATGAATCACCCTAATATATATATATATATATATATATATATATATATATATATATATAATACGTTTCTATTTCTTCTGGGTGTAATTTATAGGCTTCTATAATCTACAAATAAGAGAGTAAGTGAATAAGGTACGAAATTTATGATATTTGATGTTAAATATCACCGAAATGACTTAAGATTCACTCAGATTTCTATACCTATACTAATACAAAGAAACAAAATGTGTGAGTAATCACGTGAATGTAATTAAAAAAACGACCATATCGATTTTCTCACTGATAGATAAAATATTGTGTTTAGCGTATAGTTGAAATTAAAATAGAAAAAATCTATATTTCACAAGATTCTTCAACTGTGCGGCATAGTAAATTAAAGTATGTAATCAATGTCATTTTTAAGGACTATTTAAACAAAAAATATATATTGTACTTTCGCTGAAATTGCATTGGCTGTAGGTTGGGCCACATAGTCCATTAATTAAAAGATCGGATCGACTATCCAACAGGAGTTATAGTATTTTCCAGAAGCATCGTGGGCAATAAAAATACTAGCATTTCCCAGAAACATCATAGTAATACAATGATCCTACGAAAAGTTCTTGGCGTATATAAATCGTACAAGTCCTTTGATACTGTTGTAAATATCAAGAACAGAGTGCATTATCACTAAAGTTTTTAAATTCATTAAATCTTTCATGTCATTATTTTACTTAAACCCGCCTATTTTATTCAACGGCATAAGGCAATTAGGAAAACATTTGCAAATACTGTTGAAATTCAATACATAAATATAAATACATAAAATACTGTTGAATACTGGCAGTCGAACAACTAGAACATATTCTGGATATCACAATGATTACAATCGGCACACCATCCGCTTATAAGTTCTACAACATGTTACAATTTGGTTTAGTTAATTCTTTAATCGTTAGTGTGAAAAAATTGCACGAAATTTTGAAACATAGGTCTATCTTAAAATACCATGTTAAAAATTATAAGACCGATTAAATATTTGAGAACGTTGCTTTTAGGGAGTTTATTAACCTTTATTATCAAGCTTAAAAAATATGTGTTATTTGAATACGGCAGGGAGAACGGTGAAGATATACATAATAACCGTCAACATGAGAAAACATTGGTGAAATATTTGAAAAGATTTTATACCACTGGCGAATTACACTAAATGTGTTTACTATATATTTTCACTGAATGAATATATTAGTATTTGTGGATTTAACCTCTCGAGCGCGTACGTCATTTATTAAGTAACGCTACCGCTTGCCGCAGCTAACGCCACTCAAACATAGTCAGATTAAAATGAGATAAACATATAGACAATTATATGTAATAGAAAAAAAAAATAAATCGAATAGTAATACAGTTATCTCCTCACGATAAATAAAAAACTCGTAATAAAATAGTGTGATCATGTTTTGTTTCAAACCTTAACGTTAAGATAATTCTTACGTTAAGTTTATAAGGAGAATTAAGAAATGTCTTGAAATCTAACTGAAATGTTAAGCATATGCATTCACCTAATATTAATTTCAAAAGTGAAATGATTTATTTTTGATAAAAAGCACCCCACGCTTTTACACTCAAATACTATACTCAATAACAAACATGGCTTACACTAACGTCCTCACTCAGTAGATTTAGAATTGTTTTTTGCTTTTAAGTGCAGTATTTTTAAAAGTGTTTTTTTTCCAGTTTTTAAACTATTCATTTGTTTTTATTTTTTAACCTTATATTTTTGTGTTACGACAGATTTTTTTTTTTAATTTATGAAATTGTTTTATTGTAATCTTGACATGCGTGCGTTGAAATTTTAAATAATTTAGACGTCTGGAAATGAGTGAAAATTTAATTTAAAAATTGTTCTTTTTTGTTTTAGGACTAAACAAAAATTGTTTTATTTTTCAAAATTACTGTATCATCATCGATTCTAAATGCGTGTGCAAAATTTTATGTAATTTTAAGGTAAATATAAATTTAGTAGAAATAATCCGTTATTTCCTTTTTTTTAATTTTAACACTAAAAAAAATTTCTTCAATTTTATGAAATTATATATTATATTGTCATGAGAACTACATACAACTGCTAAGTTTCGTGATGATACAATAATCAGAAGTGCGTGAAATTTAAGTTCGTAAATTCCCTCATATAATTAGTTACAGATCCGTTTAATAAAAGCGTCTGAAAAATGTTTTCAACATGTAGGAAATTTCCTTACTCTCAAAAGTAATATCTATTAGTCATTTATAATAATTCATCGTTTTTCATTAAATATGTGGTGGCTGATACAACCTTGAAAAAATGATAATACGTATTGGCTATATCAATTTGAAATAACTTGTAGCATCTAAAAAATGTAGACAATAATCAGGTCGTAAAACATTAACAAATTTATTATTAGGTAATAATAGGGATCAAACATTTATCAATTTGCATCCAATGAGCAAATTTTTCTCAAAATGTTTTATCGACAATAAATGGTACAATACCATTCACGGTTTAAATATTCGCGAAAAGGAATTTCTGTTGATAAAAGTGAAAGAAATAACAAATTCATAATAATGATGAAAAAAAACAAAAAAATATTTGAATGAAAAATTACATTCTTTCCAATTCGTGTAAGTAGAGAAAATTATTATGTCTAGAAAACTGTGTGCGAGTAGCACTTTTTTAGCCTTAAGTTTATCTCTTGTATCATGAAAACAGAAAGTTGGATTCATTGTAAATGCATATTAAAAGATCCCTTTAAATGGTTTTTATTTTAAAATTCCTCTACTTGTCTTTCAATATTCCTGGATAATGTTCCGAACATAAATTGTAATAAAACAAATGTACGTTACACTTAATTAAATTCAACCTCTGAGAAAATTTTAAAAATGTAACTTAGAGGCATTAAAAGTATTCATAACTAAATAAATTTTGGTTTAAGAAACATTTTTGTTCTATCTCCTTTTTTAAAAAATGTTCAGCAAAAAAATTGCTTCCTTCGCTTTTTAACGGTATTTATTTCTCGAACACAAATAATTACAACGTGCCGCGTCCGATGTAAATTGCGTGAAAAAAGTCGTTACAGCTTTCGAGGAAAACACTTTAATTTTTCTTTCTATGCCAAGTACCTTAAGTTTTGGGGTTAGTAAAAAGAAAGAAAGGTGCAGTAACTTGGTCTAAAATTTTGCAAATTGCGTTAAATGTATTAAACAACAAACTTTCTTACTGTATTGAATAGGTAAGAAAACGTTATTTTTTAAAGAAGAATGTTATGATCGAGTACTTTCCAACGACAAGTATTATGCCAAAGAGAATGGTTAATAGAACAACTACTCCCGTGAAATGTATGGGAAATCCAAAAATATAACTGACGTGTTCCCGAAATAATGTTGGATGAAATAGGTTTAAATGGATTTTGGGATCGAACAACTATTTGCTACCATGATTAAAAATTATTTGAATTTAATTCATTGTAAAAAAAATTTAGAGTAAAACTAGAAGATATATATTGTAATAAAACAAGCAAATGTTGACGCAGTGTATCACTTGCTGGCGAGATATCAATCAATGTCGCCAAATGCCCAAATTTCGCCGGACGTCCTAACTTTTAAGGACGGAATAACTTCATAAGAGAATCCTTTCATAAGAGCTATACGGAATGCACTAAAAATATTTACACGATATGCGTGGATGACATCATAGCTAAATGTAGCGAAGATTCTAATTAAACAGAAAACTTATTCATAAATATTTTTCTTAAATCACAACTCTCTGTTTAATCACAAGAAACCTCTCCTCATAAAAATAAGTTTCTGCGATTATCTTTTAATTTATGCTAAACAGATTTCACCATATAGGATATGAAGAAAAACAATTTGAGCTGTCAGCCATTTTGCGTGATAGTTGGAGATATTTTTAAAGTGAAATAACCGTAAAGCCTTTACGATTTAAATATTTTTTTTAACGTGATATCGTACGCTATGAGACGTGATTACAATAAATGCTTTTGTAATTGCAGTAAATGAATTAAGTAAATGCTCCTATACCACAATAATCATATTATATCCACAATAATCATATTATGCAAATACAAAATAACAAAATACGATTTTCAATACAAATATATTAATGACAAATATATAGTTAACCTTCAAGTTTACTACGATCAAAACAGATTTTTTTTATCGACTTTTTCAATTCATTGGTTACGTTGTAACGCCTTATAATATACTCCGTGTGATTGACTTGTTAAGTGTGAGAAAATACCGCCGCTGAAGGGCCGATAAGAAATAAATTCGTCTCATGATTGTCGCTCATTTCAAGAGTGAGATCTGAAGAGATCGAACGCGAGTTTCAATTTATGAATTGATGGGGAATGTAATTGCAATTTTCTTCTCAACAACCAATGTTTACTGGTGCTTCATGATTTAGCTGTATACATACATTCATAACTGAATTATTGTTGTTTGTAGACATTATTTTTATTGCCGAAAAAATGCGGTTTCGAGAGTGATATTTTGAATTTCCCGCTCAAAACACATCAAATACGGAGACGCTATCCGTCCTATTGTTAATGACATTTATAATAATATCACTTGCAACTTTATTTAGTAAAAAAAATAATTTTTATAATTGTTTTGCTATCGATGGGTATGTCAAAGAAATGCCGCTATCGATTTCCAAATATAATTTCAAGAGATTTCTTTACAAAAAGTTGAATATTGGGTCGCACAGAAAATTCTAAGACACTAAAACAATTGTTATTTTCATTTTTATCTTATTCCAATACATAATTACCACTGGAACCGAAATTTCTTCTCGAGCTTTCAGGCAAAAATAAGATAGCTCGGTTGTAGAAATCACGTGGTTTTTCATCGAAAAAAAATTGTATCTCATCTTGCTCGGTTTCGAATCTTTTGTTCCTCAAATGATTAGATAATGATAATTGATAGGTGAGTAGTCCGGAGAGTATGATGGGTGAACGAATAAAGCCCAGCTTAACTCTGTGATTGTGCTGCGTGTCTTCAAATTTATGTATGGTGGAAGGTTTTCATTGAGAAAATTATATTTGCGTTGTTTTTTTTCACGGAACAAAGTTTTTTCACCTTGTTTTTCCACAAAGTCTTGGTCGCCATGATATCTAAGTACGCACAATAATTGGCATTATTTATTGTAGATCCAAGTGGTAGAAAATACCAATGGATAACTTCTCCATTAACAGGCTCTCATGACATTCGTTTCGAGGTAGTTAAATTCTGGCGTTGAAACTCCAATTTCGATGATCCCAAGCCACTGATGTCCCAAGAATGATTGAAAAAGAATATCCACTTCTCGTCGCCAGTCAAGTAATAGCCAGTAATAGTACACTTAATGCGCTTTGCCGACCCCGATGATACGAGGAAGGCAAACTCGCTGTAGAATGTTTATATATTTTTTAAAGATTCCGTAATACGTACTCATGCATTAGCCGTAAAATATTTGAATATTGGTAATTAGTAGCAAAACCATTGATAACCCATATTTTACCAAGTTTAAAATGATCTGTAAGTGAATTAGAAACGGCAGATATTTCAGTGGGGAAATTTTATGTAGTTTTTCTTTAATATTATATGTTTTAAAAGCAAGGGCAAATAAACTAGAAATATTTACGGTGAAAAATGTGGCAGCATAAACACATTATCTTTATTCAGTTGTATAAAGTGAATAAATAATCTGTTAAACTGCTATCGAAAATCTATTTGACTTTTTTCTCGCTACAAAACGATATTTTTATTGAATAATGATAATTCTAACAAGCAAAATTAATTCATTATTACAACAAAAATAAAATGAACCAAAGAATATACTGTTATCTTACAAGGTTTACGTATTTCTCTCAATTCAATTCAATTGTCCACGTATTTAGAAATATTTAATAAAGTGATGTAATTATTATTGTCTATAGAAGTACAAGCATTTCTTTGCAGATAATAGTTTTTGTAAAACTATGTAAATATATATCTACACATTAAGAATAAAGGATAATAGATAAATTGCGCAAAACATAAGGCTTAGTTAAATAGTTTTTGAAAACATATTATTCCTAACAATTTCTAAGCCAACGATAAATGATATACGAAATAATTTTGTAACCAGATATTACTTTTTTAGTTCAATTTAATTGTATACGACATTGATCTCAAGGAATATCTGAAGAGCACTTGTATTTCAAAAACGGGCAAGTCAAGTTCAAATCTTGTTTCATTCACCTGGTAAATTTAATTTTCCTATAACATTTTTATTGTCAAAAATTGAGCAACTTTTAATTTAGGTATTTATTTGTTACATAACTAATACGTATAGCTCTATACTCGATTAAAGTACAGAATAATAAACTAACTTCCAACATAATATTTAACCTCTTCACTATTATCATATGAAATCAATAAATTATTTATTTATTTATTTATTAGAATAACGCATACAATATTCCTTATCATAGGCAGTAGCAAGCAACAGTCTGAACAAAATCTAAAAGAATTGAAATGATATACGTATATTCTAGCGGTATTCGATACTTCCCCAACTGACTGTTCTGTACAATGACGTGACATACTTATGATGTATGAAGATAAATTGTTAAAATTTGTTACCATCGTATTTATTGGAAAATCTAATACATTTATTATGGAGGTATTAAGGTTAAGTGCGTAGGTTTGTTTTATGTCTCTGATTTCGATAATATTTCAATTACTGATTAATAAAAAATCAATAAATTTTATTTTTGTCATCTAAAGAACGTCTATATAATATTTTATTTTCTTTAAGTTATGACGCAAAATCACTTGAGCCGGTGAGAAATTACGTATTATGTCCTAGTGGCAATTGAATTGCATCGTAAATATATCTCGGAGAAATACAAACAGATTTTCTACTCTCATAAACCGAGAGTTTACGGAATCATGAACATTGCCCGAAGTTTTTAATTATCCAAAGCATTTTAAGTTTTGGAAATAAAACTAACTAGATGTGAGCAGCATCAAATTAAGGACTGTACCGATATATTCTCGTTTTTGAAATTAATAAAAGACATTGATATTAATTGGTGAATATGAAAAATGACATGATTGAATTTATTTAGGAGTCGAAAGTGGAATATTTAACGTTTTTTTTGTAATTTTGACATTGAAAATTTAATATATTTGGCGTTAATTTTGTAGAAATTCATTGTTAACAATTAAATGAAACTACGTGATGTCGTATTATTTCTACTTTCTTTAATTTTTTTACCACATGTGGTAAAGAAATGGTAAAGAAATTAAGGAAAGTAGAAATAATATTACATCACGTAGTTTCATTTAATTGTGTAATTTTGACCTTAAAATATGTTACGCAACGTTGCCATATTCCTAATTCAATAATATTATTTTGTACTTACAGGTTTATACCACCTGTCACTAGTATTCTTTTAAAAAATATATACATAAACAAAATGTTATTAATGTGTTTTTAATTGTTGTTATTAATGTGAGTAATGTAGACAACTCGTGTTGATGATATTATAAAGTGATGAAATGTGTGGCAGTAAAATGTAAATTTTGTGTATGAACTGTCGCAATAAGAGGTAACAACAAGTTTTTAAGTATTTGTTTTATTGTAATTTATCGTGAATATGAGGTGGGTTATTTTATAATTACTACAATTCCAACTTTTTCAAAAGCAGTTGAACTGGTGTTTTGGTTGGCAATAAGAATCAAAATGGTAGTTACCTCATAACTTATCTTTACCATTAACTTTAAAACATAACCAGAAACTAAAGTCTATTGGTACATATGAAATAAACACCTAATATTAAATCTATGCAATAAAATGCAGCAAGCAGCAGGAAAACAAAGTGCACTACATTATTTTGAACAAATTTGCAAGGATGGTTTTAAAAATTTATGGACACGATACACAAATAAGTATATTGTTTTGACCCATATACTGATTTGGGTATCGTGTAATGCAATTTCGCATTACAAAAAACCACAAAGACACTTTGTTTTTCTTTCACATAAACACTTTGTTTTTTATTTCAGATCCTTTTAAAAGAACGCCATTATTCCGGTTTCCCAGTAGGCAACTTTTTTATATGTTTCCTAATTATTACGTCACATAAAGATGTAAATATTTTAATTTCATTAGAATCTGACGCAAAAATCTCTACAGTAACAAGTGGGTTATATCCATTAGTTAACGTAAAGCTCTAATAATTACTTAAGTTCTAAGGACAAGAGTCAATTAGCGACACCTTAATGAATTGCCTCTAGCAGACACTGTCGGGCTTAATTTCAAAAATTTCCAAAACTTGAGCTTAAAGAAGTATAAAATATATTTCTTTGAGCTCAAGTTAAAAGAAAAAGTAAAAAAAAAAAATTTCTTTATTTTGGCACCATATTTAAATAATTGAAACCTAGGATAGATGCTTTTATTACTTAAGAGGATCAAATATTCTTGTAATAAAAAGCAATGAAATATTTCAAAATAATAATTGACACAAACCCTATAAAATAAACATTTTTATTTTTGTTTAAAACTCTACCGAAGAAAACATTGTCCTATACCAGGCGAATTTTACGTTACTACAAGTTCTTACAAACGCTAGTTAGCACCATCGATGAATTATATTACACTTAAATCGGCACTTAAGTTATTTTCTATACATCCTGTTTTACTAAATTTTTATATTCTTTCGATTTTATTGTTCTTTAAAACAAATTGTCTGATTTTTTCGTAAATGTACATTAATGAAATAACAAATTTTCTAAAGTAAATGCTAAATAATTTTTTGCATATTATTAAAATAAAAAAAAATTTAATTATAAAGCAAGCGATCTGTTATTTTGGGATAAAACACTTTTATCTTAGAACAGGATAATACATTGTTCTTTAGATTACAAATCAATATTATATTTAAGGACAAATTTTATAATATAAGTGTAGGGTAATAAATTACATTAGTTGTGATTGTAAATTATAACAAAAATACTCTTATTTGCAATAAATCTAATAAATGTTTAATCAAACATTTCCTGGCTTTTAAGAGCTCAAATAACTGAATGTAACTTAGATATTTGATAACCATTGAAACATTCATTCACCTCCTTTAAAAATATAAGAAAAAAAATATATATATAGAAATATGTACATATATATATATATATATATATATATATATATATATATGTATATATATATATATATATATATATTTATATAAGATATATGAAGTCTAAATGAAATTAGAAAGAGAACTGAATGCCTAAACGATATTCTGCACCTACAAAAAGTTATATCGTTAAGTATTTCGTGTAGTTATGTTATTAACTAGTTAGTATTGAAGTGGTTATTAAGGAAGCTCTTGTGTTAGTAAAATAATGTTATTTTATACATAGGAAACCTGAGTCAATCCAAATGAGGATAAATGAACTACAAAAAATAAAGACTGATATAACATATAGTGACTGATATAGTTAAATAAAGATAACTAAAATAATATAATATATATAAATAATATAGGCGATATGACATTTGAAACCTTTAAAATATGTGGCAAGAACGAAATATTTGTAATGCATGCATTAGAACGTAAGCAGTTTTCAAGCTTCGGTTATTAATTTGAATGAAACTTAGCCTTTGATCCACTGTTGTCGTAACTATTGCCTAATGGTAATGGCATATTATATGCCAGTCAGATACGGCTGCGACCAAATGGTTTACGAGATTTATATCACGGCAGAGTGAAATTCCATTACATAGATTAGTTGGGCATTGAGGTATGGCAAACAATTTATATTCGCGTGCTTCTATATGCATATTTGAGATAATAAAGGATATCTGATATACACAGTAGGGAACAGTAATATCACCACACTATAGTTTGGAAGTGAACATGAGTAATTAAAGAGAACGAAAATTTACCGTAACAAAGATTAAGAAAACAGGAAAGAGAAGTAAGCATATGGTTTCCCATGAAAATACATATTTTTTGATTTTCCAAGCATAAGACAAATTTTATATATTTAACGATTCCACATAATGTACGATACTGCGAATTAAAAGCATATACAGAAGATGAATAGAGTGTAATGTGATAAAACCAGTAATTCCGCTGAGTGAATTCGAGACTACGTACTTGAAAGATTAGCTGTGCTGAATCTTACACCTAAATCCGGTATTCAAACCCGATGAAGTAACAAGTTAGTGCCAATATAATATTCAAGCAAAACAGTGAAACAGTGAAGTCTGGCTTGGCACAATGTCAGATTTACGATGCAAAAGCAACATGTGAAAGTTAAATGGGAAATTAACTTTTAACTTTTGGTGAAACCTACAACCTGACGCTTCTCTTTTTATGTGGAAAGTTCTTTTATAAATATATCTTGAAGAGATACACTCATGTTTTACTTAAACTCCAAATAGACTTAATTTGGCAAGATTTCATACCACTACCCTTAATTTCAGACAAAAAATTTTCAAACATTGATTTCTAAAAGCCAAGGGGAGCGTATAAATCAAACCAGAGTTGCAATTTTAAGTTCTTTCCAGTTTAAAACGTTTTATTTAGATTTTAACAATGATGTAAGAAATGAATTACATAATAAATTCATTAAAACTTATGATGTTTAAGGATTGATTCTTCATAGTCATAATTTTATACCATGATTTGCTTCTTAATGAGCTGGCAAGAAAAAATGTGAACGCATTCATTTTTGCATCTTAATTTTTAGTATTTCTTTTTATCACTAAATCGTTGCACAATTATATCTTTTAATCGATTACTTGGTTTTCTCTCACCATGAACTGGTTTTTCTTCAATCAGGGTATTATTGAATTTGCCCTCATTCTTTTCTATTAAATATAGCTGTACTTTTGCACATGACTTGTTCATTCGAGTTTTACAATGTAATATTAAATATATTAACATTTCGTATTATATACCTTGCGGCCTCCATTTCTAAAGTAATGTACATATATCATTTCATACTCATCTCACTTCATTTCATTCCACTGTCGGGATTTGACAATTTATTTTAAGCAAATTCATAGAATGTTAAATATTTGAGAAAAATATGTTAAAGGATTTGTAGGATATAAAAGGGGTTAAGTGTGGTATTGCTTAAACGTTCCATTGAACAATGAAATGATTCGAAATGTGCGCCATTTTCAGTACTTTGTTAAGTAAAATGAGTGTACAAATTATAAAGTATTGCTATCGAATTTTGTTTGTATATGCGATGTGTGGAGTAGTGAGTTTTGGAACTATATTATGTGATCCCGAAAATAAAATGTTTTGAAATACAAAATTTTTGATGTAATATTTTTATGATTTTAATATTTATAATTATGATAAATCAAACGCTTCAACCAATTAATTAATAACTTACGACAATCGAGCTAAATTTTAAAAGATGAATATATATATATATATATATATATATATATATATATATGTATATATGTATATATATATACATATATGTATATATATATATATATATATATATATATATATATATATATATATTTATTAATGTGAAAATAATTTGACACAAAATCTCCCAAAACGATAAGATATTTCAGAATTTTTTTAAAAAGTTAGAACAAAACCTTAATGCATCAAGAATTACTTTCTAATAACAAACGATTACCCTCCTTATCAAGTGTAATGAAGACGAAGTGAAGAGATCATTGACACACACATATCACAATTACGAACATATATTTCTATAATATAACAACTAAACCATTCACGAAACCCGAAATATTTTACGTGTATACCTATTTCTGGAGGCCTAGGAAGACCTCTTCTGAAATATGAGATAAACTTTTCTCGACAAGTATTGAGGCGAGACCGACAGCTTTTACAACAAAAATATGTTCAACTAAACAAAGCTTAAAGCTTTTTTGTATAGAGTGTTTTAAAACGAAGTGTTGATCGTCGTTAAATGTCGGTAAGTTCTACGGTTCAAATCATTATAAATGTAAAAGCGTCATTTCTAAATGCAAATGATTTTTGAGAGACAAACGAATAAATTATTCAATTAAAAACGTATCTTTGCTCTATTAGTTTTTATTTTATTACATTTTGTTTCGTTACTAATATATTACTTCAGAGTCATATTAGACCTTAAAATTAGTTATCAATTATGTGACCTGAATAATACGTAGTGACTGAAAATAAACATTTGGGTTTTTATGTACAGTAGTAATATTTATGTTTATTAAATTTCTAACAAAACTGTTTTCGCTTATATCAATATGCTTAAGAAAGTAATTTTAACTGTTTCAGTACTCTGAATGATTTTTAAACCCGCATACTAGAACTCAATTTTGAGTGTTTACACCATTGGTGACTACACCTTTTTTTATTATTCTCCTTAAAAACAATGTGTTCTTTCGTTGAACGTTAGTTGTAAGTTTACTTACAAAATAATAAAAAATAAGCATAAAATGCAACAAAAATGTCAAATTTTGTTACATAATATAATAATTGCATGAATATTTCAATGTACTAATTTTATAAAATGGGCTAATGGCTCCAGTCACGATGATGTATCTATGCGTAGAATAAATTTGCAGAATTAGCCTATAAGTAAATTAAAGGCATTATCGAAAAAAATATAACCCATAATACAAGTAACAAAACTACAAAATATCGTTTTTGAATTTTTTGTGCCTTTCTCTCTTTTTATGTTTGTTTGAACAAGCATCACGTAATAATTGCTAAGTTGATTTTGATTGATATTAAATTAGAAAACACAGAGGTTAACTTTAAGTAACATCTAGTTTTCATTTTACCAAATCCTATCCATTCCATTTCCATTAGCACAACAACAACAACACTGGCAACACTATTAGTATTTGTGCAAAGGCAATAGCGTATCTATATTCATAAATAGGCAGCGATAATCGCGTAATGAAATTTTCTACCCAGATACCTCCCAAAAGTTGTCGAAGTGAACATGGTGGGAGATGAAGTGAAGAGTGGTGAGGGAGGGGTAAGCAATCTAAATAGGGATAATCCATGCAGGCAGACATCTTTATCAGTCGTCTACTGTATGTAAAATTTCCACGCGCATAGAATTAATATGAAGATTTCCCAAAAAAAGCTTTAAGAGAACATAGCAAAAGTAATAGAATAATGAATAAATTTATTTTTAATTACTTGTTTTTAAATATTTGTCCGTTTTTTTAAGACCCTGTTTATTTGTTAGTGCATCACACGAGAACAGTCGAAAACTATTTCGCCAAAGTTTCTACTGGTGGACTTTGTTGAGTTTAGATATATAGGCTTTATGTTTAAATTCTAAATGCATTACTTAATAAAACTAAGAAGTATTATTAAATATACTTTGTTTTAAAAAGTAATATCTAAAATTATTAGAATAGATTGCTTTTATTAGAATATATGATTGATTTTATTAGAATAATGCAGCACAGAGCATAAACGTTTCGTAAGACTTTTTTCCAACCGAAGATTCAATGTAAATTATCCAGAATTTAAATAATTGATATATGTAATGAGTTAAGAACTTAAGAAATGAATATGGTAATCTAACAGTTACTAAGGTAATTTAACATGTATGTCCATTTCATTGCCAGATTTGAATTTAGAACACAATTACTATTTTATACATTTCTATATTGTTCTGTTGTCCCTCAAGGAACATTTCACGAGCGGCCAAAAATTTCTTCAATCTCTGTCGTATTTCTTGTGACGCTTCTTATAATTTATTTTTCAAATATTTTCAACCCAATTCATTTTTAAATTTTATGAGATCCACGTACAAATTTAACGATTATTTCTCGTTGATTCACTTTTTTCATGGGTTTTTATTAAATAATTTTTGCGAGAACGAATAAATGTGTTCCTTCGAATTTCCAATATTCAGTTTTTTATTTTTCATACTTCGTTCGTATTTTCATTCCATATTCACGATTATCTCATTTATCACCTATACGCGTAAATATCCTCATTTATCAAGAATCAATTTTTACTAATTTTGTACTCTTTAAATCAATTAATTTGTACTGTTTTTTCTATTGTTGCTTTCATCTCCACCAGATTAGAAATTAATTAAAAACAATGAGCCTTAAAATAGTTATATCGTTATACGAATAGTTTTATTTATTATTGTGAACATATTAAGCCATCATCTGCAAACATAAAATATGGTACACTCTGGCGTCACGTTTCCATAAAAAAAAGCAATGTTAGGTAAATTATTTTCGTAAATTATTATTTTTTAGGAATTGTATATAGACCACTGCTATTGTAAACGATTTAAGCTCCATAAAATTATTTTATTCGTGAAATAATGATATTTTGGTACTACATATGTAACAATTTTTAAAACATAAACATTAAAAATATATGTCAATTTATGCAATTTCATTTGATCAGTACAATCATGACAATGCTTCTAAGTATGAGTGTGGTTATTATTAAGTTGAATATGGGATGAAAAAGAAAAGGAAAATAATTATCTATAATAAGGTTTTATCACAACGTTATTTACTGTCGGATCCTGTAACCTATTTTATTTTTATCTTAGAATACTATTTCCTAACTGGGGACAAGAATTTCACCGTTAGTAAGATTTTAACGCCGCAATAAATTATCCATTTAAGATTTCCATGTCATTCTCACTATTGAATATTTCTATCTGCGGACTATTGAACATTGAATTATCACTATTAAGTACTGAATCTATCACTATTGAATATTTCTATCTGCGTACATGATTACATAATATGATTACCCGCTGTTATGGTCATGTATGAAGTCGAAATTTCGTGGCGAATTAAATATAAACAATCCTTTGATAAAAATTATCACTTGCTAGATTAACTTGTATCTATTATTTTCCATTTCATTCTATTTGAGAAAATTACCAATAATGTCGCGAACAAGTAAAAATGACATGGAAATCTTAAATAAATAACTTATCTGACTTGAATTTGTAAGGAAGATACATTTATAACCGAAATAGAGAACAAGAATAAATTAAAACGCTGTGTTGGTTCCAACATGTTATAAATAATATTTAGAAGTGATAGAATATCATTTTCTTCTAATTATTCATTAAATATATCTGTCATTTGTAAAATTTAAATTAAAAATTGTTAATTACATAAAAGTAAAGCTCAATTTATGGTAATGGCAATGATAAAATAAATCTCCCCTGTGATTTGCATTGTTGGGTAATGCTGTAAAAAACTTTACGTAGAAAAAATTAAAGAAAATCTTTCTTATTAAAAGCAAAATGCAAAAACGACGTGATAACAGTTTCATGAAATATAGATGTCCAATTCCGATACTTTTGTCACACACACGCACGCACGCACGCACGCAGATATTACATCCTTGAAATTATTGAAGGCTAACTCTTCATTTAAATTGGAAATTGGTACGTGACGAAATTTTAAAAAGGTTTTATTTGTTTGAGAGTACATTTCATGTGTAGCTGGAGTTATTTGATACTTTTTTATGTTCTGCAGCATTCTACAAAAGATATAAAAAGTATATACTTAGATTGTAATACATTTGACTGCCTTCGCGCATGTTAGAGGGGAAAATTGCCCACTATCATAATATATGACATGCATAAGCAGCTGAAATCGGAAGAGATCTTCAACATGCTCAAAGAAAAAAACCTTACAGTGTTTCCCTCTATTGAGGAAGCTAAAATTCACTCGATCGCCTGCACCTAACGCTCAGGCAACAAGAACTTTTTGTCGGAGCTGCCACAGATCCTGAAGGAGAGTCTTATGAGAATGGACAACTTATTATTTTACTGGACCTCCTATCGCGTCGCCGATTTTCTGCAGGTGACAAAGTGTTTCACGTGTCATTTTAAGGCCATATGAGCGAACACTGCAAAGATTGTAATCGATGTACAGAGGAGGGCCATGGTGGCAAGGATTTACCCAAGTAACCTGAGACTGTCACCTGTGTCGTGTGTACAAAGTTTAAGAAACTTTCGAATTACAGGGTCGGAACTGATGTCTACCCTGTATTCAGGGCAACGTTGGAGTGGTCCACGAAAAACACAGATTACTTTCTATAGGCTTATTTTTTCTCAACGGTTATCCGTTGACCGAGCCCTCGATGAGTCCTATACTAAGACAGCAATTGTTCTGAACCCGAAAAGGATTGGTGACCTGTTTCTGGATCACTCGTCGACAGCACATTGCGTAGTGGTGCAGATCTCACCCAGCCCTTGTCAATGTATGGTGATAAGTGTATATTTTCAATATTATATGGCCACCAAAATTTTTTTCGAGCATCTCAATATCGTTCTTCGTTGAACTGGAAGAAATCCGGTTGTCATTTGGCTGATGTTAACGCGCAATCTTGCCTATGATATTCGAGACGTCCTAATGAAAGTCAAGAAATTCTGGAGATTTCTATCCATCCAAATGTTATCCTGATGTGCAACTTGCCTCTTGCAACGGTGCCTCCAATTTTCTCAAAACCCTCGGGAGAGAGGGATTTTGAGGCTCATCTCGAGTTGCGGGGGGGGAGGGGTGCGCAGATGGAGGTTATAACCGGATGTTTTGCCGAGAACTTGACGTTTGTTCAAAATTACCGGAACTTTTAAATAGCTGTCATAAAATGGCCGTTGGGTTTTTGGATAGATTGATCATCAGTACCGAGGGAGAATTGTGTACAGTCGAGCCCATCAAAACTTTTTCAAAAATTTACACTGTCGAACAATGGCGTATTAGAAATGGAACGAGCATAGTTTCGGCTATCAGCTTTAATCCCAAGTTGCGTTATAGATGACTGAGTTATATGACATCGTAAAGAACCTTAACCCACTTTGGATAAGTCTCCAAGCATTAATCGACAACAAGATCATTCAGGTAGTGTGAAATATCGCTACGCATGAGATACTGTGGTCTTTAATCATTGTCTCGGCAAGGGTCATTTTCCGAAACTATGGACAGTGGGAAGGCTTGAAGTCGTACCGAATCTCCTAATAATCCAAAATTCTATAGCCCATTACACTCCTACCAGCTTTTGAGAAGTTGTTTGAGCGGTGTTTTCGGTATTTTCTTACACATTTCCGGTGCGTTTGATAATGCCTGGTGGCAAGCCATTTTTCCACGCTAGAATCCCGAGAAGTATCAGTGGATTTGCGCCGAATTGTGATAGATTACTTCCATGATGGAGTTGTAAATTTGTAGAACGGAGACATTGTAGTACAGAAGACGTTAACCAGGGGCTGCCACAGTGGCGCCGTATGACTGAGGACGTCCCATTCCGTAAAATTTTGGATTATACACTCGCGATACCCTTTCAGGAATGCGGTGCCATCGCGTATGCAGGTGACACTTTCGTGATGGTTAGAGGAGCAAACCGTAGAGAAATAAATAATATGGCAGCGGACTTCCTCGCCAGATTACATATTTGAGGCATTAAGAACAATCCCACAAAATTCCGTAGCTCTCTTTTTAAGGACAGACTGGCGAGTGAGCTATCTGTGGTGAATCCAGAATTGATGTGTAGGACCAAGTCACATATCTGGGCATGGTTTTCCATTCATGATGGAGCTTCTTACCACAGAAACGGTACATCAGTTAGAGGGCTTGCGTTGACTTCCACGCATTGGTTCGTCTTGTAAGTGTCGGTTGAGGGATGAATAGCTTATTCTTAAGCTGTTGTACACGCTAATATATAGAGCTTCATTAGCCTATCAACCATCGATTGGTGCGCTGAGGTCCAGCAAGTTAGACGGGTTGTGCTTAGGGATGGAGTATGCGTTGGTGGTTTTGGCGGGTCATTTTTCCGGCCGACCTCATAGTAGTCGAACGCACTACGAATTTCTTTTTGGTACGTAGCAAGAGTTTTGACATCGGTCCGTTACACTTTTAAATTTTTAACAGAGAAAATCTTTATTGATAGAAAGAGAGGTATTTTAGATATATTATGTTCTCACAAGCAGTTTTGGTGGTTTTTTCCCGATTTTAAGGGGAAAAACATGTTGTTTTTCCCTAATGTGTCCAAGTGGTAAAGTAAAGGCTGGTTGGTTAGTGATTACTATATCTTGCAGTTTTTAATGGAACATGGTGCATTTTATGTCGGCTTTTTTAAATTATTTCACCAGAATGATGCACCTTAATACAACTAAAGGGTTGTTGTTGGAAAACTCCATAAACTAGGTTTCAAAGTGCTTTTACATGTATTGTATTTACTGACCTCTGCTCCAAACGATTACTACCTCCCCTCAAATGTGAGGAAACTCCTGGCTGGATGACATCAAAGCTGAAACGAGGTTTTATTTTGCGGAGTTGAATAAATCATTATAAACTTAGAGTATTAAATTTTGAAAAATGTGGCAAGATTTTTGTACATGAAAGTATATCTAAAAATTGTCGCGTTTTCTTTTGTCAGATAGAGATCAATTTAAAATATTCTCTTAAATATGTAAACAACTTTTAAAATATTTCGATTCGCTTACCCACCTATAAATCCCTCGGTTGGATATATTGCGAAGTCAAAAGGTACAGTGTAAATAGTGCTATTCTTTATATGTTTTAAGTGAGTGTTCGAATTCCCTTCTATACTAACCTCAAACTATCAAAAATACTTCAACACTAAATAACAAATAATACAAGTGCACATATTATTGGATATTTGGAAATTTTTAAATGGCGGATTAAAAATCAAAATTAGAGTGGAAATTATATTTTTCCATATTTATCAATATTATTATTTTCCATAATAATTACTTAAAATTATATTATGCAGCTAAAGTTATATGTGCATACATTTGGTAAACTTATTGCCACATGAGCAATATCGTTTATAATAAATTCACTATCTGTCCACAATCTTTGAACTAACTACAATGTTTAAACATGATAATTTATTAAAGTTGAAGACTAAGAAATATTAATAAACCTTCTATATTACAATATTTATAAATTAAAATCTTATATTCTTCAAAATGATAATAAATGTAAGTGTCGAAAGAATCCAGTACACATGAACAAATGAAACCAGACCAAATATAAAAAAATAAAAAAGGTAATATTCATTACAAATCTTGACACGACACGGCCAAAACAAGATAGAAAAAATGGAATTAAGAAATGTAGGCATAAGGCAGACGGAGGATTTTTTAACTGAATATTACAGATTTAATTTTTAATAATGAAATATATCATAACCAGATATTTAGATGTACATTAATTTATGTGAATTTCACAAAAAGTTAGTGAGAACATTCAATATAAAAAATAAGTATCAAGATAACATAGTTAATTGGAACATGTTGCTATTATTACTACTTACATGTATAATTAAATCCAATACTTCCTTTCATTTTTGAAACGGGGTTACAAGATTCGTCGTGTTTTTATTTCTATACCATGTCCGTTTTTGTATTCAAATATAGTAATAGACATATAGTTGTAAAATATTTGAATATTTAAGTCATTAGAATTAGTTCCTCGTTTAGAAAATTTTGGGACTTGTCAAAATACTTACAATCTTTGGAAAATAAACCTTCGTTTTTCCTAAATTGAAGTTATTTTACATTCTTGTATTGTTTAAAAAATATAATTTAAAAGATAATCATAAGTAAGTAGCGTTGGTTTGAAATAATAAAAGAAAAGATGGTTACGGAATAGGCGAAATATACTTGAATTTGAAAGTTTATTTCTTAGCATAAACGCTTTCCAAATGAAAAGCTTTCTTAAATCAATTACCTGCTATGGAATTATAAACACTTAAAAGATACAGACCCTAGTTTATAACTTTCGCTTATTAAAATTTGTAAGAAAAACTTATAATGGGCAGATTTTGTAATCATCAAAAAAGAACTTTATAAATTGGGAGACTATTTCCATTATTCAACTACTTATTAATTTTGATGATAAAATAATTTAAGCATTACGTTTTCAACAAATATTTTATAAAGTTATTGTTAATGAGATTATCGTAACACTGCTTTAATTTTTACCATAACACCGCTCTATATAATGATAAACGTTTTAATATGTATTACATTTAGGCTTGTACTTAAATGATAGATTTAAGGTACACGTTGATCCATCTATTGGCCTTTTGCAGTTATAAATTTTTATTATCGATTAAAAAGACGGAATTTTGTCAAAAATTAATTATCCTACTTTTCGTTAAAAAAAAATAAATCGAATCATAAAATAAGTTTGCATTGATATTCATAGAAAATTGTTCAGCTATTTAGACGCGATTTAGTAAGACTTTTCTAATACAATTAATATTGGTAATCAATTTAATTATGAATATTTAACCTGTACGTAACATCCTCCAAACTATAAGGTGCAAGACTGAAATTGTGCGGTTGCTTTTTGATCACTTTCGAAATTATTGCATATTTTCGAATAATCTTAGTCTCTTTTTGACATACAAATATGATAGAGGAATTTTATTGTAAAACGGTTTATTTATCAATCTAAATAAATAGTATAAATTCGCAATCGTGGCAAAAGCTTAGTAAATTTGAATATCGAAATAAACAATTTTAATTTTTTCCCACTAGCATTGGAGAAGGCTTTGAACTTAGGAACTCAGGAACTCATGTACGCGTAAGTATGGCAAAAATTATTTTACCCTACACATATTCTACATATAAGTAAACAATTAAATTGTAATCAAATCATACGTTTTAGAATTATACATCATTTTATTGGAAGCGGTAAAACGACCGATCGTCGGGTCAATACTTCAGTTAAGTCTTATGTGAAACAACAAGGTATTAAAATACACATCCACATTACTTTCCACTGGAAATGTTTGTACGTCCTCGTATAGTTACTACGACGATGCTCTTCTATTGTTTACGTATAGGTAAAAAACAAGCAAGTAACCTAAATATAAACATCTCGCACTTACCAACAACTAACGCTATGCCAACTAAATATTTCATGTCATCTCTGAATCAGGTTTAATCAAAATATGCCATTATTTTAGCTTCGTATGCGTTTTTCTGTAAAAATATAAAATTAGAATATTCTCCCTAAAATTGACACTTAAAAACCTTATAATTATACTTTGTATGTTTTCTCTATTTGCCAAGTTCAATAGGGTTGCCTTATTTTGCAATTTCTTATGAATCTTTATGTAGTTTAACACCTAACCTATATTCTACTACTATAAAAATAATGTGCAAGGACGGTATAATAAATTGTATTGTGTCAACGTACAGCCAAAACCAGTAATGCCTATATATTTAATGAAACTGTAGAATTGGCGTGTCTACATATTGAAGGTATTTAACAAAAGTGATTTAGGGGGATATAATAAAAGTAACGGACCAAAAAACATAGCTTTTCTATTTTTTTTATCTGCTTCTGAACTAAATCCAATCCAATCCAAAGCAAACTCAAACCGCCTCAACACAAACAGATCCAATATAAAGCAAACTCAACCCAAACCAAAGTAAATCAATACCACTCAACACCCGCGGCTATGTCGGTGACGCAGCCTAGTTTTGAATGTCGTGGGAGTGTATATTTTTTCACATGTTTTCATTTGGAGAACCTACTTAATTTGAACCATCTTAAACATCTATATAAATATTTTGGAATGCCAACAATTGGGCACAAGTGTTTCTGACAAAAAGTAGCTATAGACAGACAGAGGGATTTTATAACAGCTCCTTTTTTTTCTAAGGTACGGAGTGCTAATAAAAAACGGCGATAGATATGAATGAATAAATAACATTTTTTTAGTATAAGTAATTTTTTTACTTCTGATTTCCCAGTCGATATTTGAAAGAAAGGTTTTACTTTTGAGTTTGTAAAAATACTGCCCATATTTCTATGAGATTATTTTTAGCCTATTATTGATGGGAAATTAAAAATTGCGCTGATAAAGTTGTCAGTGAAATTAGTTTTAATGACTTTCTAGCAATGAGTCCATGAGATATACTAAGCTTATTGCTCGATATATTATGGACTAGAATAATTGTATTTAGGAAACTACCTCGTTTAGTTCCATTGTAGTAGATGTTGATTACAATTCCCAAAAGTTCGGAGTGAAAACGCATATCGTTAATGCGGGACGGGCACCCGTTAGTACATATCCAGTTCCAACAACACAAATTTCAGAATAATTTTCGATTTAAATTTTACGTGCAAAGGTATAAGTTATCCTACAATTTGCTTAACAGAGTTATTATACTGCGTTTTATTCCATATGTAACACTTAATTACCAGCAGGAAAAAAGATAGTGGGTTAATACTAATGTGATCTGGAATCAATGCCAATGTAAATACTAATGTGATCTGTAATAATGAAATTACAGTATTTCTTATTTCTGAAGGTCAAAAAGATAGCCGTAAGAAGTAATATGATAAAAGTACCCAAATCTTTGTCGCACTTTACTAGAAATGTGTAGATGGGTGAGTTGGAGGTATCTGTTTATATGTATTGAATAAAATTTTTTCATAATATTAAATTTGATCATCCTCAACAGTTTTTATTAGATTTGATCGTTTTGACAACGAGATTTATTCGAAGAGAAAATTTCAGTGGTTATATATATCCAATCATATAATAAAACGATGAAGGGATAAGAATTCATACCCGTTAAGTTCAAGGTCAACAAATCTAGGCACAAAGTTCTAACTCATTCATCTATACTTTTCTACAAAACACTCACTACCTTTTACAAAGAAGAATTTTTTGAAGTTCCTTCAAGGTCTGATTACTAATTAAGGGATTCAAATATAAAGGATTTATTTAAAGAACACGGTATAAAAGGCCATTCAATTAAATTTGTAAAATATATTTTAAATACACCTCAAAATTACAGTTTAAATAATTTCCTCAGAAATATATTGTCATCTAAACAGTTTTTTCAATTCAATCTTAAATTAATACCTTGGATTGTTATATCGACGAACAAGTTTCACGAAAAGGTTCCATTGAAATACTTCTCCTTGATTGCCCAAAAAATTATTGTAATATTTTTATATGATACACTCAGTTATTATGACGTATCTCTTGAAAATCACCATTCTAAAAATTTTGAGACTTATGGTGGGATCCCCTTAACTGAAATTTAATTATTTAAATTGGATGGCAATTATCTTACGTAGCTGGAGGTCTAAATTACATTTGATTCAATAATAAATACAAATGTATCCATGATGGCAATAAATAAATACCATTATTTAAGATCGTCGTCAGAAATCAAAGGAAGTAATAAAATCAATTAAATTCACTGCAGGGAATTAAAAAATGCTATGGGGTCTTCTTTGTGAATGATATAATGACGTTTACGTACTCACGAATAAATATTTAAAATTATTATTTTGCATTGAAACTAGTAAAACATGGATATCATAGAAGCCTTCGTTTCATTGTAGAAACGAAGGCTTCTATGATATCATTATTATTTTTCTAATACTCCTCACGCAAGCGGTCTGAACTATTGTTTTTTTTTCTAAATACATTGTTCAAAGCATGTCTGCGCGATTACGAAAGAATATTGTGCAATCGTTTAAAGAAGGATATTTCTTCACGTTTTATTTATACTTTTTCTACTTGGAAAGAGTTACAGCATCCAATTTAACTCAAATAATTTTTTTAACGTATCTCATTTGTCGGTAGGTTGATTTAATTAGTTTAAAGATCTCAAATTCTTTGTAATTCTACAAAGATCTCAAATTCTTTGTAGAATTACAAAGAATTTGAGATCTTTAAACTAATTAAATCAACCTACCGACAAATGAGATACGTTAAAAAAATTATTTGAGTTAAATTGGATGCTGTAACTCTTTCCAAGTAGAAAAAGTATAAATAAAACGTGAATAAATATCCTTCTTTAAACGATTGCACAATATTCTTTCGTAATCGCGCAGACATGCTTTGAACAATGTATTTAGAAAAAAAAAACAATAGTTCAGACCGCTTGCGTGAGGAGTATTAGAAAAATAATAATGTTCAAGACAAACAATCATTGAAATTATTATCAAGCAAAAATTAAATCCACGCGCAAACCTGGTTGCACATTTTTTAAAGACGAACATGGAGTACACGATTAATATTATAAATTTTAAATCCTGCTAAAGAAATAGTGAAGTTTTCAAATTAAATTTATGCTCTTATTGCCTTCCAAGAGTTCACAACTTTTGGGAGTATCATCTCCCCGGCTCTTGTCGAATCTGTAGACGTGGACGTAACATGTTTTAAGACACAAACAAGAACAAAATTTAATAATTATAATTAAACAGAACAGTATTTATCTGCCACATCTTCAGTATATCCTAATAAACAAGTCCTTCTTAAGTAAAGCACTAGTGGAATTACATTATACAAAAATATCACATACCTCGCTAATACTTTACTGGATGCAGGAATAGTCATCCTTTATAATTAAACATTTTAGAAATACATTAGGCTTTATTCCATTGATACGGAATCCGTTTGTATTTCAGATGTTAGCGACTCAAATTTCGATCGATCCGACTTGCGTATACTGAATTTTATAAGCTATCTGATATTAAAATTCTGTTGGCAATGAATGTTTTTCACTAACTTATAAATCCCGAACAAAAACCATTAGTACTTTAGTGTTGGACACATTTGTATTATATCAGTAGTATTTTAGTGTTGAGCACATTAGTGTTGAACACATCGTACATCATAAAAATGTTACAAACTTATCGAAGCGAGGCGATGCGATGCGTGGAGAGGCGACGCTACGTTACGTTACTTTACTACGTTACTTTACGTTATGTTATTTTATTTTGTTAGGTTACATTATATCAAGTTATGGCAAAATAGGTTACGTCAGGTATGGTTAAGTTAGGTTAGGCAAGGTTTAGGTTAGGTATGGCGAAAATGTTTTAACGAATTGTAACGAGTTTCTAAATGTTTTCAATTTGAACAAATTTTTCATTTGCATTAAATTTTTTTATTTCTATGATCACAGTCATTTTTGTTCAATACACATTTAGCGACATAGAGACCAGTGGCGGTACTAGACCAAATGTGTATTTTTCAACACATTTAGGCTGAGTACTTTCGTATATTTATTTTGTCTATTTTTCATTATTTCTCTGACTATAATATACCTACAATTTTTAAGTCCTTATAACTAACCTTATACCCCTAAGTATATATAGAAATAAAAAAAGAATTTGGGTATTTAATTTTTACAACCCCAAACATTTTCAAATAAATATTTTTCAATTTTAGTTATTGAGATATGTGCCGGTTAATATTTTTGTTTTTTCTATTTCTACCAAATGGCAAGTTGAAAGGACGAACAGACATGTGAGTTATCTCATATAGTGGAACCCTTTCTTCTTTTTGAGGTTTGGACCCCTAAAAATGCTCATATACAGTGGCGGAACTAGACCAAATGTGTACGTCGGCGATATCAAGTTCGCGAGGCCTCTTTACTTCGCAGTGAAAAAAACCGTTAAATTAAGTGATCCAAATTATAAAATAATTTATGAACGTAACGAGTTTTATTGTTAATAAAATGATGACAAAAAATAATTACACACATAGAAATTAAAATAGTCGAACTGTTCGGGTTTTAGCCTCACTGAATTTTTTCAGAATTGTGTTGTAGTTAAGTCTAGCCGTTATTGGCTAGCTTCGATTGACCGAACTGATAACGCGCATAGTCTGTCTTGGCTCATCGTGCTTCTCAAATAGGTTTTTAACAATTTCAACTTTGAGAAGCTTCTCTCAGCGGAAGCTGTGCTGAGCGGAACTGTGAACATGATTCTAATTGTAATATTAACATATGGATATATTTCTTCTAAATTATTTTCTAAGATGTATTGGATGAGTTGTTTCGCGTCGTTGATAGAGTCTAGTGAATTCGTTTTTAAAAGCTGAAGTTCCTCATATAGTTCGAAAGGCTGTATGTCACTGTTTTCGCCTTCCCGAAATATTGTACCTAAATTATTACAATGTTTGAGAAGATCCTCTTTTGGCATAGATTTCAAATAATTGATATCATAAATAATACCAAATTGCTCAAAATATTCATTGAGCGCTATAAATCGACATTCGGTGTCGACTATTATAGCATCTACCATTGTGTTAAAATAATTAACTCTGAACTGCATTTCAGGAGATTCAACTGGTTCATCAGTATGTTCGTAACTAAACACTCGTTTTTTCCTGGCTATTCTTTTTTCCTTAAATTGAGACTGAATTTCATAAGTACTTTTCTCCACAATCTAGCTTCTGTTACGCTTTTTTGAAATCCTGTATTACGGAATTCTTGAATCCAGCTACAAAATGAATGTAAAGTATCAATAGCGACTTTCAAGTTGACTTGAACCGATTACCATAGTTTATTTATTTTGTTTATACGTAGCAAAACCTCATACCACACGTGTATTGCAACAATAAACTCAAAAGTCAACATTTCGTTCAGGACTGCTTCACTGTCGCTTAGAGTTTCGGAATAATCAGTTTTATTTTTCAGTTCATTCACGCATTCTATGACATCATCAAATTGTAAAAATATTGCTTTTACTGCTCCGATTCTACTCTCCCATCTCGTTTCAGACAGAGGTTGTAATGTCAATTTTAATTTACTTTTTACTATCTCCCAACGCTTACTTGACTTTGAAAACAGCACATAGATTTTATTGATAAAGCCGAAAAATGTTTTGGCTGTCGTTGAAGAGTTAGCTGCATCTATCAAAAGTAAATTCCAACTGTGGCATCCGCATGGTGTGAAGAATGCTCTTGGATTTATATTGAATACTCCTTTGTTAATTCCGACCATATTGGCGCCGTTATCATATCCCTGTCCTCGACAGTTTTGGATATCTAGATCATTTCTTTCCAGTTCTTGTAATATTGATTTTGTTAAATACTCTCCTGTTGTTTCTGCGACGTCAATAAACCCAATAAAATGTTCCTCTATAGCTCCAGTTGACAAATTGCAAAATCTTAATATTATTGACATTTGTTCAACACGACTTACGTCCCTGGTACAATCAAGCAAGATGGCGTAGTATTTTGCTTGTTTAACCTTGTGTATAATTTTGTTAATAACTAATTTAGACATTAATGTAATTAATTCGTTTTGGATGTCGTGGCTCAGATAATGTTGATTAAGTTGGTTTTCATTAATACGTTGCAAATGCTCCCGTAGTGTCGGATCATATTTAGATAACAACTTAACTAAGTCTACAAAATTGCCAGAGTTTTTACTATCGTACAATTTCAAGGATTCTCGATGAGCTCTAAATGCCAAATTGTGTGAGGCCAAGTAGTTTATTATATCTATCAATCTTTCAAACAAATTATACCAATACTTTTGGGATTCCCTAATCGATCTCTCGTTATCCTTATCTATTGTTTTACCGCGTTTGATTCCTTTAAAGAGTTCCATCCATTTAATCATGCACTCCATGTGTCCTTGACTTTGTTCATGTCTTTGCAATATCCGACTCAGATCCTTCCAATCACAACATCCTTTTTTTATTATCTGTGTCTGCCAATGTGAAAAAAATCTACATGGAAAGCAATAAACTTTATCATGAGATATGGAGTAAGTTAACCATCTGCGATGTTGCGTTTCGCCGTTACTCAATTTTCTAGTAAAATGAAATTTAGAAAAATGTCTTTTACTTTGGTCTTTTGGGTAATTTTCATCCGATTAGTCTACGTCTTGATCGAGACCGTTTTGAATTAAGTCATGGCGCTGCGCATCGTTTATTGGCAATACCCACTTCCCCGGATCTAGGTCTATTAATGGCTCGTTTAAATTAACTTCTTGCTCTTGATTTTCTGACTCACACATATACTCACTTTCTAACTATTGAATTCAGAAATTTCGGTCACAGCAGATTCACTCGATGTTGAAGGTAAAGCTCTATCAGAAATTTGACTAAAAGTTTCATTCAACTCTGAAGCTGGTTCTGTTTCAGAAAATAAAGAAAGATCACATGACTGAAGCAGTGACACTTGAAGAAGGTTTTTTAAGAAATTTCACCATACTGGAACTCAGAGCTTGGTTGGATATTCTCTTCTTCCTTTTCTTTTTGACGCACCGGATTCCTATTTTGTCCCTACATCTCTGTCTTTAGAGGGTCCTCCAGACATGATGACCTAAAATATTTTTTAGTTAAGTTTGGTAAGAACGCAATGTTACAGGATACAGATTATAAGAGTTGGTTGATGATTATTACACAGGGAGGTCCTGGATAAAGTGCAAATACGAAAATGATGGATTACGATACATACCCGGAACATTTTTTGTCAAACTTTTTGTCGGAAATTAAAAAAAATGCCACCTAGGTAATCAAGTGTTCTTTCCACGTTAAAAGTGAAATTTGCAATATTTGGTGAGACTGAAATACCAGGGTGTAAAATAGCTTCGAAATATTTTGTTAAAGAGCGCAGTGTCCTGTACTGCTGCTCGGAACTCGACGGTCATCTATCGTGCCCCTAGATAAAGATCATATTAGAAAATTTTCAAGTAATTTTAAATATTTGTAACTATTATATACCGATGTGGAATAGAGGGTCTAAATAAAAATTCTCCCAAATTTGAAGTAAATTAAGTAAGAGTTTGCAACTGTATATACGTATTACCTATGTTAATTTAATTTATTTTAAAAAATGTTAATTCAAAAAGTCATTCAAGTATGGTTTCAATGTAAAATCTTAATTCAATTTACTTTAAATTTATACACAAATGTATTTTATTAACCTCACCCTACTTTAAGATAAACAGATTATTGTGAGAGAAAAAAATATGTTACTATTGTCAACATTTGAAATCTCCGCTTGGTGAAAATGATTCAACGTCTTTTGCTTTAATGACAGTATGAATTCATGAGTTAAATTGGATTTTAGAATCTAAAATTATGCAATTAAAATCATAAATAGATTACCAAATTGTAGTAAGACATTTTCTTAATAAAAATAAATTATAAATATCGGGCTCGGGAAGTATTTTTTATGGATTTGAATACAAATCGATTAAATGATTGAAATTATACAATATTTGATTAATTTAAAAATAAATTAGAATTGATTGAAAAAACTGTAACCATTTTTTCTTTAATAAGAAGATTGAAACATATTATCTCTATTGGTGAGAAAAAAATTCTGTGTAACTTACAACTGGACATTATCGATATCACTCTATTAAAACTTGTTGTATTAAATTTTTAGTCATGTCTACAATGACTATGCATCTATAAAACAGTATTCAGCCAAGCATGCTACGCAGGAGAAAGGAAAATTCTGATCAGATTTACGCTTTTTGTCACGAAGGTTACACTTCTGTAGAGCCTGTGGATATTCCAATGCAAATTGGGAAATTAATGTATTACGTGATAAAAATTACTTGAACATTACATAATTTTGCTCATAATCTAGTATATAAACACTGTGGGAACATAATATTTGTAGAATGTCAACAAAAAGCTCTTTAACTTCTCTTCTATTTGAAAAACGAGCAAACAAAATCGGTCTTCAAAGTCACTCACAACTTTCATATATGCCTGTGAAATAAAGTACCATAGGAAAGTAGTTTCAAAGAAGATAAGCGTAGCCCTCTGTCAGTTTCGTATCTTCTGTTTATTCCTAACATGCTTAATGGACAGAGATGAAATCGTAATAAACCGATGCTCTGGGAGAAAACATTCCATTTGGGAAGATTGAAATGAAACACACTTATATAGCAGCATTGATATGGAAATACTGACAGTATTCCCCACGTTTACATCGTAACAGTATCTAGCAAACATATTAGTGAAAGCTTATTACCATTGTGTTACGGACACTCGGGTATTGTTCCCAAATTACCAAATTACTCTACCTAGGTATGGAAAAGGAAGTAGTATCTACTTTATAAATGAATTATATTATCACATTCAATTATATTAACATAATATCATCTTTGTATTTGACATCTCCTTTGTTTCCTCACTTTGGATTTTTTTTACTGCTAATAGCTACAGTAATGAAAGATTATTGATTTTTGCTGAACGAAATACGGAATGCCAACGCTATGCTGTTTCGTTAAAAAATATCTATCGATAATAACATGACTGCTGTTACAAGGCATTGCTGAAACTTTATTTTTGCTGAACTTTATTTAAAAATTAATATATTTTTACTAACTGATAATTAGTATACTTGTCAAGTTTTCTTATATGATGGAAGCCAGCTACGTTGGGCTTATTATCATCCTTATTTCTCGCCACAAAAGGGAAACATGAATTCGCTGCTTGTCGTTTCCAAACTTGTACTCTATTGCAGTCCTCAAGAATAATATTAATAATGCTACTATTTTCTCGGAAGTTCCAACACCTATAAATTACTATAACAACTGTTTTATTCGTGCTAGATTGAGGCTCGCTATATCCATCTAACATCATGTTAAATGAAATTCTTTTGCACAAAACGTTTACCCAACGAAGCGTCTACCGACAATTAACAACCAACACAAAAATACACATTTTCAAAAAACTGACTTATTAATAACTGAAATAATTATAAGTATATACATATATATATATATATATATATAATATATATATATATATATATATATATATATATATATATATATATATATATATATGTATATGTACTACCACGTGAATTATAGTAAAAATATCATACATTACTTTTCAAACGCTGATTGTACAATACATGGCCAAAATCATCCGAGATATATTGAAGTGATACGCTTACTAAAAAAGGTGTGTTTTTTCCAAGCTTTGGAATCTAGTAAGATATATGAATTAAAACTCAAATATTTGTTGAATGTACTATTCATAGTTTCTTTAATACAGTTCACCGAAATACTAACCAAACGAATTCAACCCAACCCTAAACATCAGGCATTATAATTATAACTGACAAAGCTGTGAATTCATTAAGGCTTTATACGACGTGGAAGCTTTACATCGAGATTAGTATAGAGATCAACTCTTGTAAGAGTTATCCGAGTTCACAAACAATGAACAGTCGACGTGTGTATTGAATAAGTTCCTACATATTTACGACTTCCATTAATATAATCAACATATTCCAATGGTAAGGATTCAGATGGCTCAATTACGAAGGCACTATATATCGAGTCAATATATCATCCACCTTTTTGTAATCAATTTATCAAAGCTTGCTTTTGATTAGGGAGTTAACGGGGAGATCATCAAAGTTTTGGTGATATGCCCGTCGTTATTCAAATTGTTTATCGATGGCTGATTAATGGAAACGATTTTAATAATATACATATCCGAATGCTTCATATTCACTTACTCGGCAGCATTGCTTAATTCAGAAGCATTCATAGTTTTTATGTTCGTTTTGCTTAAAGTGGCAATGTACTCATGTTTACTTGGTCGATGATTTTATTTTACATATAGGCGTTTTTCATTTTCTAATAGGCCTCGCTTGATATGGATAAGCCTTATATTTGATTTAGTCATTCGTCAAAATCTTGTTTACCGTCGTAAAAAATACTTGCAGATATTCAAGCTTTGATTTCAATTATTCTTTTGCCTGAAAGAATACCTTTACGTGCCGGCTTCATTATCTATTATTGTAACTTCTAGTATAGTTCTGTGTGTTTTAACTCAATTTGCTCTATTTAAGTTCAGCTACCCAATATTCAAATATGAAATAAAGTAGAGTTCAATCACCTGAAATTTTTCCCATATACAAAAAAATCGTTGGTAGACATTTCTTCCAGGCATAAATACTTTATAATTTTACAAATCTTCTTTTTATCAATAATTAGCTTCCGCCCGCGAATTTGTTGCTTATATCCGAATTAAAACCTAAACTAATGTAATTTAGCCTTGGTTTCAATACTCGCTATAATTTTTTAATTTTTTTTTTCTTTCATCCGCAGTTGTAACATCGTGATCAAGTTGAAAAAGAAAAAAAAATTTTGAATGCTATCCTATTGGAACCACACTCTGATTTGGGAATTCGGGATACATTATATGACAATTAAATGAAACTACGTGATGTAGTATTATTTCTACTTTCTTTAAGTTCTTTATCACGACCTAGGTTTCGTTGTATTACAACATCTTCAGGTGGGTTATTAGCAAAGATTAAAATAAAATATGTCGTAAAGAACTTAAAGAAAGTAGAAATAATGCTACATCACATAGTTTCATTTAAATGTGAATAATGAATTTCTACAAAATTAACGCCAAATACATTCAATACATTATATGAGTTAATACATTCTAATATTAAACTTCCTTTATCAAATAGAAACCTAATGAACATCATAAACGTCCAACGTTATCTCTGAGTAATTTCTTCAGATTTCCAGATAAAAAATTGTAGATGTATATCAATTCAGACTATATTTTATTTATGTTCTTAAATCCGTAGTACTCTGCAACTCCGTAATACTTTCAGAAATTACGGAGTAAGTATTTTTAATATTAGTGAAGTTTATTCATTTCAAACTATTTGTACAAATGAACAATATTTAACGCCAGGAAAGTATATTAGTTACTCGTAAAATTAAACGAAGGCTATCCTCTATACGAATTATAAGAATGAACTATTTTAACAATTGTTTGATCTACTTTCGAACATCTAATGGAACATATAATAAGCTTTATTTCTTTTCTATCATAAGCAATAAATACTTATTTATGTCACTCACTGTGTTTGTGGTTTACGCCATTTAATGAAGAGTAATGAATGAGGCATGTAGAAAATACCCATCCACATGAATTATACCATTCCAACACATGTCCATGTTTAGAATAGTCCCTGTTAAGAGTGTTTTTGTAAATCTTACAATGTGTTCCTGAAATATAGACACTTCTCCATAGAAGAAATACAAAATTATATTTATAATTCGGTATTATGATCATATAATTTCTCGACGTAATTATTACAAGTAGAAAAATATGTCACAAGTAATAGTAATTGTTTCTTCCGTTTTCAAGACCTTTGATTTTGAGTAGCAACGAAATGTTTAATATTTACAAGAATATCATATCACGCGGTTTTCTTAGAAGATACTGAATAACTAACCATAACTTATTTTCAACTATGAATATCTTGAACATTCGGCGAAAGGGGAGATCGGATTGGTCAAGTAGATATACACTATTTATCTACTATCTATGTTCTGGTAACAATAATGTTTTTGATTCTATCGATAATCATATTCTTTTTAACTCGCTGCAATCTTCTTAACGATATTATTTACTTCTTTTTCTATTTGTTTCATTGATAGACGTAAATAATCTAAAAACTACCTTTTAAGTGAATATTTGAGATGATCGCCAATGAGCCAAAGTTTGGACCTGTACCAATACTATCTTCTTAACAGTGTTACGCTTTACGATTAGTAAACGAATGTCTTGTGTTTTTTTATACAAATTCTTCCTTGTACCTCTACAATGACCTGATTGTAAATGGTTTCTCATAAATATACCTGAGAGTGTGTTCAAATTCTGTTGATTAAGGTTTTCATTCTTTGAAATATATTTTGCGCATACTTTTATTATTCCGCCATTACCTGCCTCTACACTGTGTAATAAATAAATAGACAGATAATAATATTTGAAAAAACTTAATTATCTTTCTGCGCATCAATAACTTACTTGGAATCGATTAATTTTTAATAAATAAATAAAATTTATCTAATTAAAAAATAAGCAAACTTAATATGATGCATTTTATACATGGCCCATATATAAATGTAGAAAGGATCTTTACATACAATAGAAAATAAAATGAGTAAACGTGTAATTCAATAATATAGAGTGGTTTAATTAACCATAATATATTTTCGTGGCGCCTGTTTGTAACACAAAATTAAAGTGGAGGGCGGATTAGCACCATTCAACGAATTACATTAGTATGAGGTGATGATGCCTTTGCTCCTGATGCTTTCTTATTTGAACCCAAATATATGCAAACAATTATTAAATAAATTTCCTGCATCCCATCTTTATAGCCCATGAAGCATCCGTGCTTCGTCTACTACTTTTTGTCCCCAGTCGTAGTTTCATGATGCCAGTATTTTATAATTTTGACGATCAAAGAAGGTCTTAGAAACTAGATTAATAACGATTCCCTTTCGCTAATCTAAATTTTAGTTTTTGAAGTGTATCGTTATCTTCTGTGACATTCAAGACTCGCAATATACGAGAGAGCGAAACACCATTGTGCATTAAAATCCTGACCACTATTCTTGCATTTAACATGAGCATGCAATAAAAAAATTGTTCGCATCATGTTCCGATGTATTTTCAGGCCTTTTCTTTATTCCATAGCGTGTTTTGAATGATAAAGATGCTCCATTGATGGAATATATGGAATTTAAGTTGCTTGAAAAGGACTCAAAAATATTGTTTAAATTAATAACCTACTATAAACTTAAACAGAAGTATTTAAAGGAATTTAGAGAATTAGGGTATCAATAATACTTACGTGTGGATTCGGATAAAACTTGAAAATTCTGTTTATCTCACCATTTAGTTATTATTCTGTTTAAAAACAAAGAAAAGTATAAATTTTAATTATTATGTAGCGATTATAGCGTAGTTCTAACTACAGAAATATTTTTATTTATAAATTTTTTAATTCCAATTTCCATATCCAGCCAAGTGAAATCTATGTTTTTTTCTATCATTCAAATTATTTATCAGATTTCTGTATCAAATTATTCAAAGCGTATGTGGCTTCTTTAAAATAATACATAAATTAAAGTTGACAAGTACAAGTAGAACTTGCACTATGAGAATTCTGTACAGGCTTAGGCACGTATTATCTTTTATATTATCTTTCGCCATAGAAATATATTCCTCGCCGTGGTGTGTTGGATTCATCACAAGACGAACAACAAGCCTTTGACGGCACGGCGCGTCCTGGGGATCCGGGTTTGATTTCCGGCTGCTCCTCGAGCGGGGCTGGTGTAAGATATTGCTCTTGTAGCAGTAAGTGCGCCATATATTTCAACTGTATACACCAAAGTACAAAAACAAATAAATATATTCCTTAGCAAATCTTTCACAGTCAGGATAATTTTAATTGCTTAAAACCTACGAGACTTAGAATCATCGCTATAGTTTTTCGGCAAATTTTAATTAACTTTTCGTAAAGGTGTTTTATTATAATTTTAACTATAGCAGTTTCAGAGGTTGGAGGACAAAGGGGTACATTTTGTGAATATTTACCACATCTCCAGAAGTTATCATCTCACAAAGTACAGTGTAATTGTGATAATGATTGTATGATCTTAAACAGGGTTATTACAATAAGTTGATCTTTCCACTACATCATAAAACTCTATTGCGTGCAAATAATGTTTTCCATGGAAGTCTTTCATTCAACAACCCGAATGTTATTTTCAAAACAGCAATGTTTCTGCACAGTTTCAGGATTAAAAAAGGTTAATTAGGTAAAAAAAATATCAATTTAACATGGCAAGGGTTGTATTAAAATTTTTATTCTCCTTTAGGAATAATGGAACTCGTTGTGAAATGAACGTGTCCCCATAAAATTTTATACACAACGAGACCTTAAATGTAGAGTGTATTTAAGGTCTTCTAGTGGTATTTTAATAATTTTAGTATAAAATATCTTTTAAAAAACCGAACTCAAAAAAGGTAGGTACTAAAGTATAATAAAATAATTAACTCAAAATAGGTACCTGCTTATTCGCAATAAATAAAAAGTAAATTACTTATTTTCGAATTTGGTGCTGCACTGTCGACCAACTTAAACAAATTTATAATTTAATTTGTGATATAAATTTGAAACTTTAACTTTTTACTTACTCACAATATTAATAGTATATCATTCATAAAGAGCGAATTTATAATATGAAATCACAAATATTTTCTTTCTTAAAATATTGTATAATTATTAAAAGTCACGCAAAAGTTAGTATATAGCTAATTTTCTCTTTCTCTAAAGACAACACATAAAGCTATATTAGTAGCCGTTAGCGGTTATCCGAAGTCCAATATCAGATTTTGCAAATTAAAAATTATCAGTTGAGGAGTTTCGTTCTCCATATCCTAAATCCAATATCAGATTTTGCAAAGTAATAACTAAGGTAACAACTAACCAGTGGCATATATATTCAGTCACGATCGATTTGTTACCATCCGCTCAGGAGTTTCATTTTTCATCTTCCGATCTCATTATAACACCCTGATCTGGACGGTGGTGCAGTTATTTTGCAAAATAAAAACTAACAGTATTAAATATCTTGTATTACTTTGATTTACTACCATCCGATAAGGAGATTCATTGTTCATGTCGAAAACGCATCATCAGACTCTGACATGTTGATAGTGTAGTTAGTTTGCAGAGTAACAACTACCAATAGTAAATATCCTGAATCACTTTCAATTACCATCTTTTAAGGAGTTCCATTGATCATCTCCACAACTCATCATCAGACACTGACTTGGTCGGCAATGTAGTTTTTTGCGAAGTGAAGTAATATTTTGCGAAGTGGCAATTACTAGTAGCAAATATCTTTAAACACGGTTGATTTACTAATATCCGTTAAGGAGTTCCATTGTGCATATTCAGAACTTAAACCAGGTAAGTGGTGTAATTATTTTGCTAATTAACAACTACCCGTAGCAAATATCTTGAAACGTAGTTATATGCGGCCATTTGTTAAGGAGTTCCATCGTTCGTTTGTAAGCCTCATCACCATATTTATATGACACCATCCCTAAAGTACCCTCTTTCAAATAAAAGAATAATCATCGAAATCGGACCACTCGGTAAAGAATTATCGCTGAACATACATAAAAAAGGGTACCGACGAATCGAGAAAATTTTCCTTTTTATCAGTCGGTTAAATAATACGACATTTATACCAAGGAGTATTGAAGTATAGATATAGTAAAGAACACTTTGAACCAGAAATATAGTACAAAATATTTATTCGCGATTTCACGTAAGGTCACAATTTTATATATATATACTATATATATATATATATATATATATATATATCAACACATAAATATATCGGCATTCGACCATTTCTTCAATTATCAAACGAGTTTCCGAGAGTAAAAAAACAAACAAAGCACAAAAATGTCAGAAACAAAACTTAGAGTACCCTTGCTTCCTTTCAATTCAAAATATGGTTGAATGTAACATATCTGCAAAACGACAATTAATTAAGTAAATTTTGATCTATTTGACAATTCTCATACGAAGTGACTTCTTTCATTAAATTTAAGCAAACAAAAAAGTCCTTTGAAAGAGTTCATAACCTAAGTTCACTTTGTGCAGCCCTCTATATTCTCTTACGGCAATAGTAAAACAATTTTATGCTTTAGAGAACAAGTGTAAAATATTCCGTTTGGAGAAGTTAATATATATTCAACTGTAGAAGAGTACCAACTATATGAGTGAAAACATACTATCACTTGAATGGGCAATGCATCGTAATTTCCAGATTTGTTCGACGATCATCTGTTTCTCTCGTTATCTTACTTCTTCACAATATAAAAGAAAATGGGATTAAATTATGGTTCAACTTAACAAATTGTGGTATCAAAGACTTAAAGAGGAATAAATTTTATTTGTATACTACGACAGATGACTTAAAACAATAATGTTCATAGAATTGAATATATATAAAATAACTTTGTGAATAGAGATGGCGGGTTTCTTAGTTGTCAACTTAATAAAGCCGCAAATATTTATATAATTTCCGAAAAATCTCTTAAAGTGACGAAAACATAAAGAAATATATATTTTACAATTTAAGCGTTCATCGTCTTATACATATATATATATATATATATGTATATATATATATATATATATATATATATATATATATATATATATGTATATATATTTATATATAATAAGATTTGCAAATCACTTTTTTACCAATTTTATCATAATCGAACAAATAGCGACGTCAATTTCCGTCACTACAGATGTTCAATTTTTGTATTTCGCAGTTTTTATTTGCTTGTTTATACTTGCGGAATTAATAAACAAGAAGAAAATATCATCGCTCTATGGAGGTATTGTGGAACTTTTAATTAAATCCCTGAAGCATCGCCCGTTGGTGGCAAAATCTCGACGCTGTTGTACGGATCATTCATTATTACCAACCAGTGCTCGCCGTGTATCACTTGTTTAATCTAAAAAATAGGTCAGTGAATCGAAATTTCACGATGTAGATTTGCTATATTAAATGCGAAAGGTTTAAAATATGCTTGATTTGCTTATACACCATCATAGAACCGTCTAGGTTTATAAGTATATTTTGATCTATGATTATGAGTTCCAGTAATTTTAAATTTTCATGTTTTAGATAGTAAAATGTTGTTATAGTGGTGAGATTATAATATTCTTCCATTCGTCTGTGAGTCTCATATATTTTTATATACAAGATATGAATGTAAAATTAAAATCGGAGATAAAATTAGAGATGTTTCCTTTTAATTGGTGTATAGTTTCATATTTCGTGTCAGTACAGAAATCAACAAAAATTATATTCATACTAATGTAATAAAAACTTATTTCTTGTCGACTTGGTAGCTCGACGTAATTTTGAAAACTACCCAGTAGATAGAAATTCTTTCATTTGTGCGTAGACGACTGTTTTCTAATATAAACTACATTTTACACGTTTTTATTTTTTTATAATATACTAGCTGTAAATGGGGTTAATAAGAAGTAAAGTTTGAAAAAACGCTAAAAATTTCTAAAAAGATTCCTTCATACGGCGTAATAAGTTGGATTTTACACCGTCATTTTTAGAGGCAATTTCTGGATGACAGACAAACGGGAAGATACACTTTTCTCATAATACTATTTACCTTTTCTTACTTATGTTATTGTTTTATTTATCTTGTTCTTTCTTGTAACTTCTTTCACAATAGTATTTTCAGCTTCTTATATTTTATTTGAGACATGTCAAGTAATTGATAAAATAGAAAAAAATTAACTGAATAGATGAAGAGTAGCTCTGACAACTAACTTAAAAGCTACGTACGCGTGTGCTCATTTGAGAGCATGCGTATGTGCGTGCTGCGTGTATGTGTGTGTTTTTATTAACCTGCAGTAACATTTTATCTTCATTAAACTTTGATGTTTTAAAGCATTAACGTCTTGTAAGTAACAAGCAATTGTTCAATAAACAATCGAATTTCTGTCAGTAGTTGATACTCGTATAGTAGCATTAATTAATCAACTTAGTTACGCTTACAAATTGCAATTAAAACAATAAACTACGCGGTAATAACTCCATTTAATAGTTACCCCGTGAACTTCGTTCTTGCGGTTAATATAAATCAGTTAAACAAATATTTCGAACTACACTAGCGTATATTTACTTCTAACGTAACCTCCTATTTAATTTTGCTAGTTACTCCCTCAGTGATGGCTATTATAGCATGAATTAACAAATAGTGTATTACACATAGTATCTTCTATTATTATTTGTAGGAGTATGAAACGCTCTATTGAATTGTTAGCGATCGACTTGACGTCCTCCCAGAATGGACTTTTTACATATTTTTTATTATTACTAACTTCTCCAAGATAAAACATGGCAAGTATTTAAAGTAAGATATGGGCGGTAAATCATTAGTTTTATTTTATGTACTTTATTATTTTTTAAAATATAACTATAATTAAACTTTATCGATGTTTGTGAAGTGTACAGTAAACAAGTGTTAATTAAACCTTGTCAAGGTTCAACTGTGTACAGAATTGCCGACGATACTTGTGTAACTTTAGTCCCTCGTTTTTCGTTCCCTCGATGGAACTTTTGTTACATAAATAATTCTCTTATATATAAAATTAAACTCACAACTATAAAATTAAATTTACAAGAAGACGGAAACGAGGGTCTTGCACCCGTTTATACATATAAAACTTAAGATATATAAGCGTGTACTGTATTTCTTTTTATAAAAAATAATCGTTACGTTTCAGTATGTAAATATATTGATTAATATGTTGTATATAACATAGATATTATATAATGTGATAGGCAAAGAAAGGAAAAACGCGAATTTTCCCAAACAACGTGATAGACAATATTGATATAAAACTTATTTGTTACTGTTAAACATAACATAGACTAATTATATGCATTGTTTTCAGTTTCTATTTTATGTACTTTAGGAAAAATATTAGAGCGGTATCACTTAATGTTGACATATATTCAGGTAACGAATAAATATGATCAAAAATGTTTAATTGAAATATGTACTAAATAGAACTTACGAAAAGACATTAATCACAAGAAAGTAACATGAGCATAGAAAAAGTTTCAGATATCGAAAAGTTCCAAATAGTAGAAATGCATTCATGCATTGCAACTTCGTACATTAATGGAAAATTTTGAAGAGAATTGTGCACTCTTGATTTTTAAAAAAACTTGTCTTCAAATTAAACAATTTCAAATTTGTAATCAAAAATAGTTAAACACCTAATTCAAGCTTTTCCGTATATAGAGATTTATACTAACATATCATAGTTTTATAACCTTATTTATTTCTTAAGCTTATAATTTTGTTATAAAAGAAAGTTAATGAAAAACAAAACACAAAATATATAAATTATAACAGCAAAAAAAAACAATCATAAGTAAAAAAAAGAAATTAAAAATTATCTTGATACAATAATAACGTAACAAGGTAAAGATGATGCTTTCACTGTATATGACATAAACTTTAAATATAACTAACAATTATGATGAAGTTTTTGGTGATTAGTTTAAATGACCAGTCTCAATTTTCTTTAAATTGGTGAGCATTTAACAAATATCTTATGGCTCGTTTGTGTTATTTCCTCTTTCATTGAGAGAGGATTTCAAACAGAGGTGTTTACTTATGACAATTTTATTTTAATTTTTTCTGCTTTTATTTCAGTAGAAGTATACAAAATAAAGGTTTATAATGCAAAGATATGTCACATTAAATTATTTAATAACGTTATATTTTTCTAGTAGAACTATTTTCTTCATAATTTTGACTTTTGGAGGTAAGGGGATCAAGTTTTGCATACATTTTCATCAATGCCTCAAGAAAAACGTGACATAAAAGTCTAGAATAGATAGTTTTGGATACCTGGTAAGTCCCAGCTATGATAGACAAAGATACAGATGAACGAAGACGTGAGTTTATATAGCTTATAAAAGTTTCAGTTTTTTCATTCAAAATACAAAACGTGTTCAAACTGTGTATATTTACGATAGTTTTTTAATTGTTCATTTATCTCGCATTCTTTTATAATATACTAATTTACTCACTACCTTTCCTTAGTTTTTCAGCGTAAATTTCTTTCCGAATTATTTATATTCTGTTTATTTACTTTTATTCACGATACTTTCCTTAGTTTAATCATGTTCAAGCCCCTGAATTGCTTAAATTAAAACATTATTTACAAAGGCAAATTTACACAAAGTGCAATATTTTAACCATCACTCTTCGGCATATATGTAACTGGAGCGACACTAACCTTTTAGCGGGCTACATAAGACGTGTTTCTGTTTTATTTTACACTAGCGAGACAGAAAATTTTAGTACATGCAATTAAAAAACTAAGTGTAATTAGGAAGATTATTTATCCTTCAGTACTTTTTTATCTTCATTCCAGACAAAAAGGAATTTTTGTCAAAGCAGTAGTGCGTTGAATTGATTACAAGACGTATTGGCTTGAAAAGCATGGCACAACACAAGAACTCGAGTTCGGTTCGGGAGTGAAGTATTTTTGTGCGTAGGTTGTGCAGTTATATTAATATTCTTTAGTTATTTATAAAATATTTCATCCAAGATTATGCTAGAAAAAGATGGAATTAAAACCCCGATTTAAATATACAGTTAAGTTTTTATTTCTAAGTTTCATCAGAAATTGTCGATAATAGATTTTTTTAAAGAATTATAATAGATTAGATTTTTTTTTAGGTGGATAAGATAATTCTTCCTAGACATTACTAAATTTTGAATGTCTCTTTACATTACTTCTTATTAGAGATTAGAGATAGAGTTAGTATATTACAATTACTTATTGGAAATTAACTGATGAAAAATAACATCAATTTAATGGGTTCATGGGAATATTTTATATTATATCTACCATCAATACAATTTTAATATCTAAGTAAAAAAGGTATATTTAAATTTCTTTCTGATACAGCATTCATTAACTTATTTTATAATATGCATGTATTACCGTCATACAATCCTCCGTCGGGAAATACGCCGACAGTTGGAAATGGAATATATGATGAAGGCATCATTGTAGTGATGTTTGTAGTATGTTAATTTATTATACATTTACTCTCGACATTCAAGAGTTTTTGTCGTCCGTTGTTTATCCTAAAACATAACTTTAAACTGAGTAAGTAATTGACTATATCCTAATTTATTTTATTAACGAGTAGAAAATTTAACGATAGGTTAAATGCATATTCTCACAAAAAAATTAAATTTAACCAGGTTGATAATGTTTAGGGAAGTTAGTGAAAAAGATATTGCAATATTTGATAATTATAAAATATAATCGCAGAACGCAATATTCAATATATACATTTATTTTAAAACACTGCCAACTAGCTATGATTTCCACCTTTTTCTTAGAATCAGAATGAAAAAATATAATCATGGAATATATTTGTAAGCAGCTACGAGCTTAATAAAAATTACTATCCGGCATGATGCAGTCGATAATTACTATCCGGGGAATGTATTCATGTGTGTTTGATTTAGGAGAGAAAAAAAATTTAGTGAAAAATGAAAATTATATCTCTGTAAATAGCTTTAGAAGAAAATGTGAATTTTCATTTATTTCCATTTAGGAAGTGGAAAACAAAACTTATATTTTCAGGGTCAACATTTTCTTCAAGTATTACAAATTAAAATTTCTTTTGTAATTTCATTTTTTTATACACTCCACATTCTAACATTGATTTAATTGAGGTTTTATTAGAATTTTTATGCGTTTTTTGCGATATTGTCTAATTTTACCTTATCAGCAAGTCTAATCTAGTAAATTTATTAGTTAGTAAATATGGATTTAATATGATTTTCTATTACTTTGACATTAATATTGTTTGTCATAGATACTTCTTGAAGACCCCTGGTGAGGTAAGTTACATAAAGAGCGTGAAAATATTCTGTTCAATTAACGACTGCGTTTCAGCTAGTAAAGAACAAAATAGTGTTTGAGTTCCTTTGTTTCATGCATTATGTTTAGGACAAAAAGCAAGCGGAGTAAAAGGGCACGGCGGTATACACGGTGGATAAAACATATTCTCATTGACAGAGATAATAATTGCCTAAATTCAAGAAGCCTTACTAAAACATATTCTAGGCTATTCTGCCAGAAAACGCAAATTTAAGGATGGAAGGTAGATAGATATTGCTGAATTATTATACGCATCCCCTCATATCGTATTAGAAATAAAAGTTGGTGAAGAAGTGGCAATATTCTCTTTAACTACAACATTAAAAAGTTTATTTTTAAATAACCACATGCGGCAAAAAATGACACGTAAGAAAATATTTTCATTTGCTAGAACTGGGCTTCCTCACGTACCCCAAAATTTCTGTCCTCTGTTTATCATCTGTTTGCTCGCTAATATTTTATGTAAAAAAATAAATATATTCGTATATCGTCAACTGTAATGGATTACAGTTTCTTTATTAATTAATATTTAATTAGAGTGAAAAGTGTTAAAAAAATAATATAGTTTTGTCCTAAATACATTTTCCTTTAAATATTTAATTTTCTTCTACATGATCAGTTTTATATTCATCGTTCACGAGGTGAGGAAAATAAATTTCAAGGTAAAAGGATCATTCAAGGCAAATAAGTATGACGTATTTTAACTTTCATACGCAAATAATAAGAGAGATAACGTATTACTTATGTTGTTGTAGACATCTCATGGGCTATGGTGATTAGGTCGCATTGGTTACGCAATTTGTTAATATCATTCAGATAGTCATTCGAAAGTCTAAATATTTTAATTCAACAGGGACGCAAACACACGACGTAGATATCGTAATCTGCACTAAGTAAAACAGGATGCATAAACTATCTATCGTACAGTTTATTATAGCTCGGATATTGGAAAGCGACGTCGACCAGTCAATATCAGTTACGACCGTAGTTTGGGAAAGTTGGATAATTTCGAGGGTCATCAAAATCTTCCGGCGTTCGTTTGGTTAATTTGATTGGAGTTTATTGGAAATTTAATGATGCAGGCCGCCTTGCCCGACTGTCGGCAAATATTCCGATTGAGTATTGGATATTGTCGCCAGTGAAACTCATTATATTAATTAAATTTTGTATGACAATTCTCGACACCAATCTTCACAAATTGTCCACCTGAAGATGTTGTCATACAACGAAACCTAGGTCGTAGTAAAGAATTTAAATAAAGTAGAAATACTACTATATCACATAGTTTCATTTAGTTGTCAAAAAATTAAATTATAATGTATTTCTTCAAAATGAACGCCAAATATATTCAATATTTGACAATTGGGTATTTGACTAATTTTTCTTTATTTCATTAATCTTAATTTCAAGATACAAGCTGATGAAGAGTGAAAAAACATTTTAGTAATCTTAAAAATTGACCGAGTTGTAAAAATTTAAATTTAATCTTTAGAGAAACACGGGAATACTGTGTTGAAGGTCATTTTTAATATTGCATATTATATTGTACGAGAGCAAAAGAGACAGGGATATACCCAACTCTATCCGTATCTTCAGATTTAGAAGCCTACAACTAGCTGATTTTTCAATAAATTTTTGAATTTTTTTCAAGACTGGTTTTTAATTAACTTATATTCCAAAATATTGTATGGAAAATATACAAATTTAGGATGAGTTAACTACCGTATTGTTCATTAAGGAAACAATGTTGATCCCAATAACAATATAGGGCATAAATTTCATCTGCGTAATATTAACCTGCAAACTTTTTCGCCTATTTGGATTTCTTTAGCTTGATATAATTATGCGCTACAAACTTTTCATATTTTATTTCAAACGGAATCTTTAGTGTCCATATTATAAATTTACCTTTATTTTGATTTCGTATAAAATAATGTTTCTTTACCTCAAATCTCATCTTTATCGGTAAGAAGAAATATATCCTCTAAATTTATTTCATTTTCTGACCTAATTGAGAATAATATTATTACATCTAATTATTTGAACAAATATATGATAAGAAAATGTATAATTATATTCAATAATAGTATTTGTGTATTGATATGAAGTCAAATATTACATTTTTTTGTAAGAACTCTAAATATATAATAGATATTTGGAGGTCTTACTACGTGTGATATTAGAATTTTGAGTCTTCTTACTAAAGCAGACAAAATTTAATTGCTATTTGCTTTCGCTTGTATATTTATATTATTATTTTTTTTAAATTTTATAAAGCTATATGTAAAATAAATAAATCTAAGACTACGACGAGTTCTGCATATCTAGTAGTGATCATATATTTCCGTATTTATATATATATATATATATATATATATATATATATATATATATATATATATATATATATATATAGGCTATCGCTGTCGTGTGTTTTCTGCTGTTTTAGCGTCAAGTTTTTCAGGTCTTTTTCAACCATTCGACCAAGTGGATGACCGCCTTTCTGTACCCTTTAAAACTGCATTCCTTGTAGCTGTTTTTTATGTCTTTCCTTTTACTGTAAGACGCATTATTCTATCGCACGTCAGACCTGTGAGTTGAGTGACGTCTGTGACTTGACCCAGCCTATTGTATCTCCAAGAGTAACATCGCTATCAATTTTACTATTATTACGGAGGATTGAGCATAAATATTTAAATAAGGGTACCACGGGTAATTTTATAGTTCCTATGGAGATCTTCAGATTATGTTAATTTGTGTTCCAATCGAAAACGCGCGCCATATGTTCTGTACTCTTTCCGCTATTCTTCTAAATGTTTTCTTCGGGCATTTTTTTTTTGGGAATGCTTTGCACGTGCATTTTTTTTTAATGTACTTCAACTTCAATTTCAAAAATTTTGCTTATGCTTACAGGAGTTAGGACGTGGGTGGTTACGAATTTGTGTTACGGTTTGATTTGTGACTTGTTTGATGTGGGAAATCCGTTTAATAGTCCTGTAATTGCTACACTCCATAACTTCCCCTTTCCTTGTAAAGTGGTACCTGGAGACTTTTTTGTTATGACTATGTTATCGTGTGACCTTGAATTAGTTTGTTAACATAGCCAATGCACTCTCTGATTACCTAGGTATTTTCAGGCTACCCCTGCCTGGTAAGTAATCTGACCCTTGAGACATATTAATTTTAAGTTATTATTTATCATTTAGTCTGTACGACTAAAAATGACCAAATAAATTTCTAATAGACCGAAGATATTGATAGAGGTACATTTGCGTGACAGCCTTGAAAATGACGGTCGTCAATTTAATCTTTGTGAAATAATCACGGAATCGACTATAAGTGGACATTTTATTTCCCTTATAATTCCTGGATTTATCGCGATTTCGATGTGAAAAATTTTGAGTTTCTCAAAATATCCCGTTTATGATAGATAAGTTTCAATGGAAAAGATACAAAATTTATCGAAATAATTTTTTTAGGTTTAAAAATAATAATATTAAATTGAAAGAAATATTGAATTTATTAGTTTAGTAAATATTATTATAACGGAATTATTACATAAATATATATGCGCAAAAATATACCCATTAATTCGGAAAATTTCCTGGAACTCGTGTCCTCAATAGTAGTTCCAGTTACGACGCAAAAAATTAAAGGCTTTTACCATTTATCAAAAAAATGGTAACCATTTTATTTTGCCATGTCTATTAACTAGCTCAGTCGCTGTTGGTTAGCTGCCAGCATAGTTTCTCTCGTAAACGTTCTAACGTCGACGTGACATATTTTGATTTTATGAAGGCATTTGGACCAATCGATAATATTATCTCCTAATAAAATTATTGGAGGCTTTTACTTTCCGTCTTTACATCTAGTATGGAAATTTTACCTTATTTTCTCTCAATTTAAAGACTTAATAGTTTTGGTACATATTTTTCTCATTGTGATAAATGGCTTGCCCTTGCTTTCAACAGTATTCGTTGCTTTCTCTTTGCCGATGATTTAAAAATATTCTTGGGATTAGATAACTAAGCGAATAGTGAAATATTTTAAAGTGATATTAACTAAGAATTCCAATGGAGCTTGAGAAATAAATTATATTTATTGTAAGCACATGTGCAGAAATGACGTACTCCCACTTTTACTTTTTCTTTTTGCACAGTTATAAGCTCAATATAACTACACCTAAAAGGACGACACCCGTGTTGAATTTCAGTGTGATTACGAATATCAGTTTCACATCTCACAATTATTTCATATAAATCTGTTAGAATCCTTACAGAATGCTGAAATTTATAGTACTTTTGTACGACTTTAACCCCCACTTGTTATAATCAGATTTTAGAACATGTATGGTCTTATTAATAAAACAAGAAAGGGTTTCAAGCCTTACTTGTTTCATTCACATTTCAGAATGGGTATTTAATTTAAATCGGAGGGAAAGTAGTTCGGTCCTTTTATTAATCGTTCATTGATGAAATTGGTAACCTCCCTCTAGTTTACTGGTTCTTTAGGCTTATTATTGTTGAGTTAAAAGACGAAGCCCTATTTTAATTTATCTGCATAGAGACTGCACAAATACTATGAATTGCTTATTAATTTTTTACTCAAATATGAATGAACAGCATATCACGATATTTGATAGGATTTTATTTGGTTTTGCTTTGTTGACGGATTTAGGAATACGATTATAAATTATGCACGATAACTCACGAATAAAAATTAGTTGGTGATATACTCAATTCGAATTGCTATGTGTTTTACAACCGCCAAAACGTATCCCTTTTATGACTTATTGGAAATAAAATTACAAAATCAATTTTAATGCGTCATTGTTATATTATCGTAATATAATAAAAGGCTAATATATCTCTAAACAATTACGCTAAACATATTACTATATATATATATATATATATATATATATATATATATATATATATAAGACATAATATGGACATTACGATATATTAAAACATTAAAAATATTTATCGTACTTCCAGTTCCTCTTTAACTAATTAAATGCATATTTTCGTCTATTTAATTTTAATTTAATATATAAAGGACATACATATTGTTGCATGCACTAACTAATTTTAACCAATACTTCAGAAGTTATGAGAATGTCTTTGATTGTGCTCAGAAGAAAACCTATATTATTTTAAATTACTACATAAGATAAAACTAAGTATCTAGTCGCGTTTGCATGTTTGTCTATGCATGCTAAAGCAACAGGTGAAAGTATTTTGTTTCAGTTTTTGTAAATTATTCCCGAGAGAGGTTTTGGTGAAATTTTCGTGTATAATTTATAAGTGTGTCCTACTTCGAAAAAATAACCGCAGTGGGAAATTTCTCGGTCTATGTAAAAATAAAAATGACGTAAGACCAAATTGTTTGTCTCAAGTATATATGCAGGAAAGTATGGAATAATGTGTTACTACAAAGGTTAATTCGAAAAATTGTAAAACTAGTCTTAAAAACAGACCTGACGAAATACTTCAACTAAAGATAGTCGAGGGGGTAGCAAGAGAGAGAGAGAGGGGTAGCAAAAATTACTTTCTTATCAAATTCAATACAAACTTCGTTTCATGTATTCTATTTAGATGAACAATGCAGTTACTTGGAACCATTTCAATGACTATGCAAATGTGTGTTTGATTAATGATAGCAAACTCGCAACATCAGCCATTTTCCTGTAAAACTATGTTTCCCGATGATCATCAACAAAGTACAGGGACAAACATTAAACGTAGCATATTTAGTCTGGCCGCCTAGAGTCAGAAATTCTTGTCAAAAAAATTCTTATGCCCGAAATTAGTCCGCGCAATATTTTGTATTGCATCTCATGGGAATTCGAAATAATGCCGGAGCGGACGTCTGGTCTCGATGCAAAGCGAATGTGCGTTGCTGAATCCGAAAATCAGAAATGCCGAACATCAGAATTTTGCTCATACTTCTTATCCTATCCTCCACACACCGTCGGTTTTCTTGCTTCAATTTTGCACAGACATCGTCTGGGGTGCAGGCATTGTGGTGATCGTCATTAAAAATGAATTTAATTATTGAAATCGAAAAAATCACTGTTTATGGAATCTTAATAAAGAAAATTACTATAGTAAAATTCAAAGATATAGTTTGTAAATAAATTTATAAAAGTTTACATCCAAACCAGGATGATTTATATATTGGCGATAAAAAGTTTATATTTATAGCTACTACCATTAATTGTTGCCTTGTAATTTTTGGTGATGGAAGGATGACACATAACATTTTTATTTTTCACTCAGAGCAACAGACAATAAAAGTCACATGTCTCCGTCCATGTATTTATCTCAGGTCGCATCACGGGGTTAACCAGTAGTGGTTCAAGCTCCCAATTTTCGAAAATAATTTTCAAGGCGTGTGCGTAGATTGCGACATGCCAAAAGAGATGAGAACTTAAAAAAATACTGCCTGTATTCAATCAAGCTTAAATTTTGGCGTTAAATCAAAAATAATTTGGATTTAAATCAATAATAATTTAATATGTTTCACATAGTAAGTTTTATAGGTTCTTCCATAGGCAACGTTTAAATATTTTTTTAGTTTGGTACCTTGGGAGAGAAACACTTATCGAGGAGTATAAAGAAATATCTACGCTTAAATTAAAAAAAACTATCGCTAACATATGACTTATTACCCCAAGGGTGGAGTAACGTTGAGTTCATATTAACAAAAAACAGCCATTGAATACCCAATAAAGTGTCATAACTTAAGGACAGATTGCGGAAGTAAAAAGGGGGCATCCTGTTTTGTCCTCTTTATCGAGGTAATTCGGAGTGAATGGAGAGAAGCGTACAAATTAATCCACTTTCGATCTGCGGCCTTTGAATCTTAGAATGCAATCGTAGTTTTACCTTGAATCTAGTAAGTGCATTGGGTCAGTTCGATAGCGGATACAACACACAATTTTCTAATTCGTTAGTTGCGTTCAAAAAGTAGAAATCTGATTTCAAATTTGCTTTGTTAGTCTGGCCGCCTTGATTGTAATAGACCTCAACTATATATATATTTGGAATTTCATTTCATTTCCATTTTAATCGTTTTTCTATTAAAATGGAAATGAAACAAAATTTTAAAAAAACAGTGAGCCGTCACGGGAAGCCTAGCAGATGTGAAATATCGTGTTCGTACAAGTATTATGCATAAGAGACAAGATTATTACAGGGACTAAATACGGCATAATTAAAAAATAAAGTATTACGAATTTCTTACATAAAATGGTGACTTTATTTAATAAACATTTATTTACAATTAATACAAAAATAATAAAGCACAAGTTATGTGTACCGTAGTAAACAACAGCGTCGAACTGAGTGAGGAGGGGGTCGCGTAGTCGGTTGCGCATGGCGAAACGTCGCCATACCGCACGCTGTATAGTATGGAACTGGGTAGTATCCCAACAAAATAATTATTATTGATTTTGACTATCTGTCCACTGAAATTTTTATCTGATGAAGTTTATTCTTGACTATGAACTGCCAAGTCACTTAGTCATAATCATAAAAAGAAAGCTTCAGCGGTAAATATGGTTTCGTGCAATTTCTGGATCAGGATTTACTGATAATACATATTTTAAAAATTGTAATATCACAAAAAGACACGAGTGCCACCGCAAATCAATATTGTGTCAATTTGATTAAACGGTTCTAGATTGTAACCGAGTAATGTAGAAGTGGTTATAAAGAAACTTTACAATACATATTTATTACACTTAATTTGCAGATAATTAGTGACGTAATTTTGTCACTTAATACCATTAGTTATGAGTAAAACAGTCAAAACATAAATTTTTTAGTCAAAAATATTATATAATTTATGACTTCACTGTTTTACTCGTTTCGTTTTTATTCTGAAATCCGGTCAGTTTCACTAAATTAAATGTGAATGAGTGTGGAGCGCAAAGTAAACAAAAATAATATAATTTTACAGGACATTAATCTTATGGGATGATGCGAGGTGCGGAGATTTCAATTGGTTTGATATACATCTGAAATTATCTCCAATATTTTTCAGAAATTAAACATCAGTCGGTAAACAAGAGACGTATAGAAATAAGTATGATTTATGAATTTTATTGAATATGAATATTTTTCTGTGTGGGAATCGACGATAATCCGAAGGAACTAAATCGGGTGAATAAAGAAAATAAAAAACGAAATGTAGTCGTGAATTTTGCAGTCAAAAGATCTTCGGTCAAAGCCTATATTATTATATTAAAATGTATCTTTTTTTTAATTAAACGTAGATGTTTTTCGATACCAACGCTTTTAAGTTGATTTCACAAAAACATCAATATGAAACACAAATGATAAAAAAAAATAAGTTAATGTTGTTGAGGTCTAAATTTATTAATAATATCAATATATATTAAACAGATATTAAATGTAATTTATATATACTTTCAACCAAAATATAACAATTCACATTGAAGTTCGTGTTTAACCTATAATTCCCCTCTTCATTTTTCCTATCTTTAGTCCCAAAAGGCGATATGAATGCGGAAAAAATTTCTCCTATGCCAAAACTATACTCTTATAAATTCAACTTCTCGAAAGTTCATGGAACCTTTCTACAAATGGTGTGTCAATAAATATTTCCTTTATTTTTTTCACTGCAAGGATGAACCTGGTTCTTTTTAATCGGTATTAGTTTATAAAATGGATAATTTAAATTTTTTTTTTGTTATAATCTAAAATTTGATAAGAGGTACTTTGGCTTTACGCTGTTGATATCTATTTTAGCTACTTATTGAACAAGAGCCAACTACTTTCATACGAAATTAGTACCAAAATATTTAACGGAAAAAAATAGGCATTGAAACAGGAATAAAATGAAATGTTTCAACATCGATAACACTTTCTTTGTAATCTTTGTATTGGTAAAGGATTTACAGGCCATCATCATTAAAATATTAATTTTACCAAAATGAATGTTACCAACTTATACAGCAAGTCCATGATTGCACATAATGTTTAGTAGAGTACAAAAGAAAATGACGTTTAAAAATAATGTAAACATAAATATTTGAATTTATTCGTCTTATATTTGAGTTTACTTCACACATCACTGTGATGCGGGATCCATCTAAGCATGCACGGAAAACCGGTTCTTAAACCGGTTCTTTTGCTGCCTTAAATATATCCGTAATGTGAATGATAACAAACAACTGACATAAATCACGTTACGTTTGTTCTACTCGTACATTACATGCAAATATTTTTAATGCCAATTAACATTGTTGCAAAATAAAGGATTTTAGTTTCAGGAGAGCCATTACCTCTTCAAAATCTCTTAAACTGAGTGAACAAATCATTATAACCAATCATCATAATTGTTACCATATTTTCTATAAAGCGATAACGACGAAGTTGCGCAATATAAAATATTTTCAGTCCATAATTATTATGGACTAAAAATACTGTTAAAAATAATTTCACTAGTATAATTTCCAACGTGACCCATTTTTAAACAGAAACGTTGCGTAAACAAGTTTGTGTGTGCCATAAAATAAATTACGTTGGATCCAACTGGATGAAATTTCATAAATCTACAATTTTCTCGAAGACGAAATTCTCGCCCTTACTTTACAAGACAAAGCTTATAGGATCTTTGAGAGTGCCGCTTGTGAATTTGACATCGATGGTATTAAGGGGGCTTAATCACTAAGTCTACGGTTAATTGGAAATTTCCTTTGTTTAACGATCTCAAATTTATATTAGCACGGCTAGGTTAATTTTCATTTCCGTATGTAATAATATAGCAAGATACTATATAGTAAAGAACAAAAGTATTGAATAAAGGAGCAAAGTTATATTTCATTGACATAATCCAAATCATATTATGTCTTCAATTATTAAATGCATCTGAGTACAAAATATCAGCCCGCTTGCACCATCAGCAGAAACATCACATGTTTACATACAGGTCGTTCAAAACTTTTTCTACTTACGGTGGATAAATTACTTGTTATCAGAAAGAGCAAGTAAACCGTTAAATATCAAATATCGTATTTTCAAAACAGTGAATTAAAATTGTAGACATAAGTTTCTATATACACACACACATACAGACACCTGTGTTAAATAAATATCATGTAAATTTTCAATTTGAAATACGATGAATTCATCATAATCGACTCAAGAATTCGGAACAAATTGTGAAACTCTAATGGTAATATAAAAAAACGGATCTGTCAAAATAAACAAATGTTGCAGGCTTAATTCGTTCACCATGTTTTACTAGCTCTGGGCTAAATTAATGAAGAAATTTCGAACAGCCTTCTTTAATGAAGATATTTAAGAAGTTATTTTTAAAGTTATTTTTGCAGCTTCATGGTAATATGTTTATCAATACAATCGGAGAAATAAGCTCAATAATATTATCAGTAAATGGGTGCTGATATTTTTTTTTCACAATTATTCCTTATCTGTTTCTATTATCTGAAGTATTACTGTGTTTTTAATTTATGCTACGATATTACTGTGTTTTTAATTTATGCTACGATATTACCTCAATGCGCGATATTACTGTGTTTTTAATTTATGCTACAGATTTGTAACACAGTAATTTTATGAATTGTCAATAACATTGTAGAAAGTTACTGATAAACAATTTTTTAAGAAATAAATCTAGTCATCTTTTTATCATGTGAGCCTAAATGTGTGTGTTAGACGAAATTTAAAATTTATAACACTTTTATGTACCAAAACGTATTGTTACTATCTTTACTCGTCTTTACTATTTGTATCTTAGAATAATCTTTTGTAATATTTCATCTCTTGAATAAGAGCTGCTCTTGACTAAGCACTCTATAAATTGATCGATATTTTTATCGAGGATGCATCTTATTAAGATATAATAAGTCTTAATTCGACGAAGAATCGGAAATTACTTAATTGACATTTTTAAGAACAAAATTATAATAACATAATTGGTTAATAATTCATTGCAAATTTGTTTAATAGTTGTCTTCTCTTACCATGATTAACCACGCAAAATTTTCTTTCTACACTGTAAGGTGACTATTAAACCTTTTGGTTTTTACAAAAAATTAGTCTAAAGTGATTTAATGAATAAAGAAGCAAATAAAGTTAATACTCAATAAATAATTGGTCTAAAAGTATTTGTTTATCGTCATGTAAAATAAATTATTTTTAAAGTTATATATACTATAAATATATATACCTATATAAATACATATATATATATATATATATATATATATATATATATATGTATATATATATATACATATATATACATACATACATATATTTTAATATATATGGGGATGGTCCGGACAAAGCAAATAGTTTAAGCAAAGCCAATCCCTCACTATTTCAAAACGGCGTATTCGAGCATGACTGTTGCATGCCACGAGGTCCTTTTCCTTCCCGTCAGTCGTAAACAAGTAGAGCTAGCGCACGGCCACGCGCCGTTTGCGAAAAAAATATAAAAAATGAAAAAGTTATTATTTTGTTACGATATTTTAACGTATGTATTTTTATAATTACGCATTTACATATAGTGTTAGTATTATGGCCTTAAAGTGTGTGTCTTCTTGTCGAAATACTGTCAGTTTGAGTTGATGTGGCTGGATTCTATTTTAGGTTAGGTTAAATTCAATAAGTACGTATTGGGTAAAGCGAACACGGGCAAAGTTAATACGGTATCTGCTTTGCCAGGTAGTGTCCGATTTATCTGATGTACATTTTCATTAATGGTTTTCGTTTATATTGTAATAGATGATTTTCAAATATAAAAAGAAAACAAATCAAGCCGAATGGAGTGAGGATATAGTAGACTGCTATGCTGGTAATCCTGTGAAAGGGACCGCAAAAAATGTATCCTTCCTTATGCATCTCTGAATAGGCATTAGAAAAAAGGTAGTTCGACTGCTCAGTTTGGACCTCTTTGTGAAGTTGTCAATGATCACCAGGAGCGTAAACTTCAAACTCGTTTACAAGAGATGTACAGCATTTTTTATGGATTTAAAGTACTGGTTTACATTTACGCAAAGAAGAATAATTTCATATATCCAGCAAGTTGGGACAAAAACGAAAAGGCTGGTGATGATTGGCTAGCACTCTCATCTTATACTTATACATATTTATGAGCAGAAATCCGCATATAACTCTAAGGGTGCCAGAAGCATCGTCGATTGCTAGAGTTAAAGACTTCAACCCACCACAAGTGAAAATATTCTATGAGTTGTTGAATAACCAAACCAAAAAGTATGGTATTGACGACACCATAATCTACAATGTTGATGAAACCGGCATCCAAATTCCACAAAGAAATCATCCAAACTTCCACAAATAAACCACCCAAAGTTCTTTCAGTTAAAGGTAAAAAGCAAGTTGACCTGATTACTAGCACGGAGCGTGGACAAACTACCACTAATGTGTCTTGCTGCAATGCTGTTAGATCGTTCATATCACCGTTCATGATATTTGCGCTTAAAAGGTCACAAGATTGCCTATTCACCTGGAGTACTCAGGTTAAAACAATGTCATCATCTTGTCTTTGTCACCTCACCTCTCGAACAAGCTGCAACCACTAGACGTTGCTGCATATAGTGCTGTAAAAGTATACTTCGAACAAGTAATCAATCGGGTCCAGAAGACTTATCCAGGAAGGATAACCAATCAGGATGATGTGGCCAGATTATTTGCTATAGCATTTTAATGTACTGCTACTACTATCAAATATTTGCACATACACATATATTAACGTTTTCATTAAGTTTCAAAGTTGTCCACAAGCGAATAGATCAATTTATTTTTAAAAGTATAAGATGAGAGAGATAAATCTAGGCAAGACATTAGAACACCGTTCATTTATTTTATTGGGTAAATGCAATAGTTATTGAATAAAAACTATTTAAAAACATTTAAAAAGTCGGAAAATGCAAACACTATTGTTGAAATAAATAAATAAATTTGAGTGATAAAGGTTATAGGATTGAATTGACGATGAAGATTATAGAATTGTTAAATGTTGACGGTTATAGAATTGTACACCGAAGAAAACGTAAAAGAAGAGACGACGAAAGATGAAGAGGTCCCGTATTAAATTATTCTCATATGATTAGTTTTCTGCAGTACATACTGCAAAACAAGAATAAGACGAACTTGAGTACAAAGTAAATAATAAAATCCCAAATTATTTGGCCAAAATGTTTTTCTTAAAACAAAGTACTAATCATAAAACGAAAATTAAAAAAATCAATCTAAAGAAGCATGGTGATCGAGCTAGACGGAGAAAATTTGTAAAAAGGGCAAATCTTCATGAAATTGTTAATGGAGTCAAGCGTACGAGTAACAAAATCCAACAAAATAGCCGTTTATATTATTTTGATTATTCGTTTATATTATTCGAACCCAATCAGAGTTAACAGAATAATGACGTAAAAGTAGGTATTCGTAAAATTGTAGTAATAAGTTGAAGTAGGTATTCATAAAACTAGAGTAACAATTTTTCCATACGATTATTGTTTTTTTTAAGTTTCTTCAGTGAGTTTGACTTCGGAAATAGTTATGTTACTCATTCGTGTTTGAAATATTGTTATTTTCTAAACTCAAATCGCTATCGCACTCATAAAACGTCAAAATAACAAGAAGGTTGAACTATGTAAAGAAATCGCATATATGTAGTAATGTGGAACAAAGTAATAGAGAGTTATATAACCAAATCTGCGAAGCCGAATACGAGAATTAATTTATTTAAATTTTTAAACCACAGCGTTTATTGTAATATGTATATGTGTGTATATATATATATATATGTATATATATATATATATATATATATACATATATATATATATATATATATATATATATATATATATATATATACATATGTATACACATATACATATGTGTAAATACACAGTAAACGTACTACGCATATAGAAAATTTTATGGGTTGATATAAAACTAGGATATAAAACTTTATGTTTGTTACTAGCCAACAATATCCAGATTTATGACTTCCTGCTTCATTGGTATATTGAAAATTACACATGAATCAATATTTCCAGTTTTCAGCTCTTCTCGATGTTTCTATCACTTCCGGGTGTGATCTATGGCCTTTCGTGACCTGTAAGTGAACGTGTGAGTGAATAAGTTACGAATAGAATGTTGGAAACGACTCTAGATAAAGATATGAAATTTTGGGACATTCATTTCTCAATTTCCCGATTATATTCATTTTTCTAAAGGAATTTAGTTATTCATCGCTCAAAAATTATGCAGCATTTTCTGCTGTTGATTTGTGTAGGTTTAAATAAGTTAAAATATCTGTAAAGTACTTCAGACAAATGGAGTAGTGTCTAGTAATCCAGAGTGGTGCCCAGTAACGGTTTAGAACTTGGTGATGCATAGTATACCTAGGTTTCTGTATTTGTAGTAATATAATAAAGGTGTAAAACTAATTGTTTAGTTAGAGATAATTTATAAAACAACTCAATCAATTTTAAATTTTTTTCTACTGGTTGATAAATTATATTTTGGGTTTTAATATTTTATTCCCTTTTATATACGCAAAATTTCGTAAAATGTTTGGACTGTACGGCATTGTATATCAAGTTTGCAAATTTGTTTCATTTTTTAAAAGATACTTAAAGAAAAAACATAAAACTTGGAATTATTATTATAAATGTAGGTGTATTTTTGAGAAGGAATGTCAAGTGGTTTGAAAAACTACTTACTGAGTATTAATGTCATATGTAGACTATCTGAAAAACAAGCCTCAATGTTATAGACTAAAATAATCATTTATTTATGTCATTTAAAAACTGATCTCGCACTTATATCTTATTCTCCTATCTCCACTCACAAACTCGACTCGATTCCGAAGTGATTTGCTGATCCAAACCAAGTTCATGATGGCTATAGAGTCATCATTAATGCCAGCAGTGTGGAAAAAAAAGAAGTGTTTTATTTTTTAGCTTCTCTAAAACATAAAGCCTTCCTTACGAGCTTAATTTTAGCAAAAGTCATACAATCCGGAAAAGTATCTTCAGCATTCGCATCTTTTCGGATAGCCACAATCCTTTTGTCTTAGGAAAAACCTCACATTCAAATTTCAACTTGCCAATATCACTATATGTCGAGTAAAGATCAGTGTGTTCCATTTAGAAAAATGGTCCTATGAAAAATTCGCCACGAGACTTTTCCTTAATTACGTGAGGCGAATGCACTATGATCAACAGAGCTCAAGTTGATGCGGCAAAGCGAATGCTGCTAGATTTCAGAAATACAAATGCACTAATGAGCGATATCACATTTATAATTGCAGGAGATTTTTGCCGAACTCTCCCTCCTTGCTGTAACAAAAGAAGCATGCGGAGATGAATTAAAAGAAAGTCTAAGCTTATAGTTTTAAAGGAATTCGGATCAAAGTTCAAAGCGCGAACATATTAACCTATGTAAATAAAACAAAATAATGTTGATTTTCGTCACTTTTTCCCATCAAAAAAATTTATTCTGCAATGTTTTCCCATGCTCAAGTATATGGGTAAGATAAATTAACTTCATAGTCAAATGAAGCATTGCTGAAAATGAATTCTATTTTAGGTTCGGTCGCATGGTCCACAAGTAGTGAAGAACTGCTATAGATTCTGTTCGAGGACCATATTATGATTGTTTATTTGTAATTATATAGAAGTATTATTTACTGTCATAATAAATACATCTTAACAATACTTTGAGAATAAATGGAATTGATTTCAAGTGACAATATTTCTTTTATGGGCAATTATATATATTTGGTTTTCTAGAATGAGAAAAGTATATTTTACCCACACAAAAATTTAACTTTAACTACATTTTGTAACGAAATATTTACCATTAAAAATTAACAATAAAAAAAAAAGTGTAAATGCAACTGAACGTAAAATAAATATGAAAATATAAAATACATCCATTAAACGTTTTCCATGCGAACGGAGAAACGAACAAAAACTAGTTATATAAACCTCATGAACCGTTTGAGTAGGATTAATCGTTTCTCGGGTCTAGATCTTACCCACAAATAAGTTTATCTTGACATTAGGAAATTATATGAAAATGGTTAATTTTGATAGCAAAGCTATGATTCATTGATACGTTAAAAATACATGACACCGACTCAAGCCGCAGAGGGCAATGTTTTAAAGGAATTTATCAATCTTTATTTTCAACGTTAAAAATGTGTAACCTTGTTAAAGTGGAAAGTGGAAGACACGCAAAGTACCAATTAATATCAACTATATACGAAAACGTTGTTAAAAACCATGAAAAAGTTGAAAACTTACCTAAATGGGTATATCATATATTTGAACTTATATAAGAATTTTTAAAGTAAATGAGATTGTAAGTTCTTTATTTGAATAAAAATTTGAAGATAGGTTGTTCATCGTAGAGCAAACACACATGCGCGTGAAAATTTGGGAAATTGTTTATTTTTTGTTAGAGCTGGCAAGGTAGATTTATTTAAAAGGTTCTTAACAACTAGTGATTTGCAACAATTGATGAATCAAATAACTTGTTAGTAATTGTATTTATAAAAAAACTATTAGTCATCAATACTATACTAATATATTAAGCTATATAACTAAAAATACAGGAAAATTGTCAAGTTTTGCAAAAAAGAAAGTAATGTTTTATTAGAATAACGCTATTTACACGCTTCTATCGTTTGAGTTTTGCACTAATTTGCCTAAAATTTTGTTTGAATTATTGTAATGCCCTTCTTGCTCAATGAATTTCATGCATTTAGATTTTCGCCTTTCCCCAAAAAATTATCTCAGTGGAAATTTTCTTCCAATGACGAAAGTTTTGTTAAGGAGTTGGAAGAATATGCTTTAAGTTTTCGTATTGTTGACACTGAAAACTGTTTAAACTGCTCTCATATATTTCACAGGTGTACGATTTCATTCTATGATATAGAGATACTTCCATTTTATTTTCATCAATGTCTCGGTTTATGTCCACTCTTTTCCTAGAGATTTATGATGTTTGATCTTTTTTCTCCATATTCTGTGCATTTAATATTTGATTTAAATTACCAGTTCATATTACATTTAATAACATACAATATAAACTGATAATTTAAAGCAAACATTAATTCATTCCAAAATATTTTTTAATATATCCACAGTTTCTTTTAAATCTTTTATTTCAGGGGGAAAGTTAATTGACACAAAATTAAAATTAGCGCTGTTTAAAATGAATAATAGAGCTTTTTCTTTAATTAAAGTTCAAAGGCAAAAGTCGAACATTTTAATGAGACAAAACAAAAGTTTCTAGATTTGTTATCTTGTGACTTCCCGTAAATTACATTGTTTGTACTTTGAAGAAACTTGACGCCGAATGAAAAATAATAAAATTCCAAGCGCAAGCTTGCGCTTATCCCCTTCAACAGAGAGTCTACCTTAACAAATTGCAAGCATTCTATAAATGATGGTTTTTTCGTTAAGTCAGAAGCTTTGAAATTAAATTTTTGGTAGTCAGTATTGTTAACATTTTACTTAATTGAATTATATTGAACTGAATTTAATATGCTTTGATTGCAATTTTTCACATGATGCTTCAAAATACTGGATAGGTGCAATAGAGTATATTAAAATTTATTAAATAAAGTTACAGGATATAAATTTTACCCACTTGAAATATCAATGATGTAAATATGTGAGATATTGTTTCCATTTATTACTAAATAATCTAATGGCTCACAATTAAATGAAACTACGTGATGTATTATTACTAATTTCTTTAAGTTCTTTATCACTACCTAGGTTTCGTTGTATTACAATATCTTCAGGCGGGCTATTAGCAAAGATAATAGCCTACCTGAAGATGTTGTAATATATCTTAATATACTATAGCGTAGCGTGACATTAAATGAATAAAATAACGTGAAATAATGATAAAATAGCGTGAAATTAATAGAAGAAATCCGAGAGTACGGAGGAATAAGTGGGTTATTTCACAACGTAATTATGAAACGTTAACTGTGTGTTGAAACTTACACCCAAATTTATTATTATTAAAAAAACCTTATTTACATCTTAACACTGATGTAATCAATGAATTACGTAATAAATTAATACAAACTTAGGATACATTATTATTGATCATGTTCATAAAATAAAACCATAATTTGGATCTTAAATAGTGCACAGGATTTAAATTAATTTAGACGATACGAAAAAAACAAGCCCCAGGGCGCATTCGTTTTTGCATCTAAGTTGTTAATATTTCTTCTTATTGTTAAATCGTAGTATAACTGAATTTGGTCAATCCTTTGGTTTGCCGTCAACACCATTGTTGTGCCATCAAATATTTTTTTTAAAATTTACCTTCAGTCATTTTTTTCAAATGTATAACTCGACACCTTCTACATAAAAAAAAACGATAGTCTTGAATATAACTTTACAGGAGAGCCAATTAAATTTTTAAACGCTTATAGACATATTGTCAATGCACCATTAGGAATTTTTATTTTAATTTCATAATGGATTATTAGTTTAAAATGATATTAGACCTAATTTACTCTTATACTGTTTTTGGTGAACACGCACTGGTTAACCGTTTATGATTTTATTTAGAATAGATGAAAAATTGTAAGTCATTCGTATCCATTTATTGTTTTGAGGAAAGTTTTAAAGAAATTTTGCCAAAAAATATTACGCCAAATACACAACGTATTTGAAAATGATTCAGTTTATAATATTAAATAAAATAGGGTAATATAATATCGGATAGAAGCAAATTTACATACTTAACTGTGTCTCCTGTGTGATCGGAGTGAGATTTATTTGTTATATACATTGTCTGTAAACAAGACATATTTATTTTTTCCTTCTTCACACATGGTTTAGCAAGTAAAAACACTTTTTTTTGAAAATCATGTATCGCAATGTCTTTTTTTTAATAAATCAATTTTTTATCAAAGACTTTGCTAATCGTTAGGATCTTAACATTTTTACGATAGTTGGATCACTAACTTAATAATCTACAACCCTTGTCAAACTCTAAGATTATCTAAAAAACATATTGGAAAGAATCATTTTAAAAATATATTAACTCTACGAAAATTTAAACTAACTTTTCTAATTTCCTTTTTAGTATAATACATTTACTTCACTATGCGTGCATTATTAATATTCTGTGAATCCAATGGTGACACAAATTTTGAATAAGCCTTTTATTTATCTAGACTTTCTTATCTTCTGGTGATTTGCTTGTTATCAATGTGGGCTTAATCTTCAATTCGATTTTCTTAAAATAGTTAAATGTTGTTCCACTTGATATGAAAAATGTCACATTGCAGTTTTTCGGCACATAGAAAGCGATATTTTATTCTTTATTCTTATATTGTCTTTCAAATTTGTCTATCTCTTTTGATAGGGAATATTGAACAAACCTGACACCTGTTTAAATACAACTCACACATTTTTTAAAAATATTTTTACTTTCTGAACAGAATCTTATGCATTCCTTACTATTACAATGGCTTTCAACTGCCTTGAAAACTTTTCATATGGGAAGTCATACTTTCCTTCGTTAAAGTGGTTATCGTTGTAGGATTATTTTACGAAAATCATGTTCCATCTGTTGAATATACGTCTCTGTCTTAGCTCTTTTTATCAACAGCAGATTGTAATGAATATAAAAATTGTATTTTTAAAAATAGTTTTTTTATACGCTAATTATGATTTTTTATGTATAATTAGTAAACAAGGTTGGTAAAAAAATTGTACAGGTTTATTATTTTTAATCCTAAGTCCACTGTTTAGCAACTTTTTAGCGCTCGTAAGCGATAGCTACTTTTGCATGATTATGGTGCACTTGGTGTTTTCCTGAGCGAAACATGTGTGTATCGTTTAAGTTCACAAGGGATTTTCTTCTAATATTTAACCAATTTAAATTATTAATCTTTTGGCTTCCATAATAACTTTCTCCAAGGACGTGTATTTTTTATTACTTAAGTCTAGATAATCCTAACCTAACCTAACGACATAGATGAATATTTACTTGGTCCTAAAGGACTTTATCGTAATTATGTACTAACTTTTATAGTCCTTGTTAAAAATATTACTATAATTATCGAACGACCAAAAAGATACAGTGACCTGGGATAGGCTTTTGCTGACCTGGAAGTTCTGTTAAAATTAACAAATGTAGCGATAAACGACGGTTGGATTCATTGGGTATGGTTTTATTACATACGTTATCTTTTGAAGAAATGTAATACTTTTATTGCGGTGTATAAAACTGAACTAGAAAATTGGAATTCAGCCTAACATGGCTTTGTGTTCTACATTAAAATATAATTTTTGTCTTAATATATACCGCGCAATAAAGAAACGAGCAATCCCCGCGTTGCGCCCACCCACCTCTTCTATTGTCCCGCATCGCACCCTTAAACTTGCGCTTACTTTCACTTATTGGTCAGCCCCGACTTTAACCTAATTGCACAGGTCACTTTACATTACGGGATGCATTTGGAAAAATAATCGACGATAAGTTGTTACCATTTCTAGTGAACTTTAATTATCAGCATGATGGCCAAGTAAAACACGGTGTAAGGGCAATCCTTGATTTTTGGAACAGTCACAACGGACATAGGTAGATCAAGTGTGGAGGAACTGTGCCTCGGTCTGCAAGGGCGCTGGATCTCAAACCAGTAGATCTTTACTTTCGAAGTGAGGTATAAAGATGTACTTTTATTGAAGATACACACAGTTATTGAGACCTAAAAATCAGAATAATTTCTTCGTTTAATGAGATGGAATATAATAAGGCGACGTATTAAACGTCACGTTATGTAAAAAAAATTTACGAAAACATACACGTTTGTGTATTAAGCAAAATGGCGCCATTTTAAATAGTTATTAAAATATTATTAAGAATAAAGGCAGAGAAATGTGTAAATAGAAGTTGATCGGGTACATAAATGTTCAATAAATATAAATATAGTGAACTATAATAATTAAAAGCATGGTGATCATGACGGGCCTAAGGCTGTAAAAGTTTGAGGGGAAAATTGGAATTTATTTCACAAAAACGCTCTCGCTCGTCCACGAATATGTCAAATATTCATGAGCGGGCGCTATACCCATGACTATAGGGATTAGAGGGAACATTCATTATATGTTTTTTTAAAAATTTAAAGGTTTTCACTAAAATTTTAATTTTTGATAAATTTTTAATTACAACAGTTTTCTTTTCATTTGAGCTTTAGAATATTATTTTCGATTTCATTTATTAATAAAGAAATAATCATGTACGTACATATATGTATGCGTGCGTGCGTGCATGCATGCATGGGTGCGTGCGTGCAGGCGTGCGTACGTGAGTGCGTTCCTATGTGCATGCGTGCGTGCCTGTGTATATGTGTGTGTGTGTGTGTGTTAGAATTTCCACGTTCGATAATTTACTCATTACCTAAACTCGGTATCACGTAGTTGGAGCGAAGAGATAGTAGTATACACTTTTTATACAAAAATTATACGTAGCTGTACCCTAAGCACAGTTTACCCTTTCTGACATACAACGCGTCACTTTATAGTACGATACATAATAATGAAGTAATTATCACAATATAAAGAGGAACCCCAATGGTTTATGCAACTTGCGAGCACTTCATGATACTACTTTATTTTATTTACCTTATTAGATGTCACCTACCGCTGAATTTATAATAAAATATTTGGAGATATCAGTATGCACAGGTTAAAAAAAATATTTTCCTGAAAATAGTCCAGATGTGAATAACATCATGTTAGTTACAATGCACGAGTATAAAAAATATGTTTACTTACACCTGCGCGTACATGTATTTGAAGTTTTCCACACTACGCGAAACCTTTCGAGGTAAAATTTTATACTCGTATAAAATTCTTTCATTCTGGCATTCTAACCACCAATTTACTGATTATCGAAAAAGAAAATGTTTACTGGTTTATTCAAATGTTTCACTAACTTTGGGGCTTTTACAATCACACATTTCCATTACAGAATAATATTTGAACTACTTATGAAGCACGACCTATTTTACATATATATGTATAGGGGTACAGACATTTACATATACGGTAAATTATTTCCAACTCCTCCAAGAGTTTCTATAAGCTTAGAGAGACTTCTTTGAAATAGGGATTTTAATTTTCTCGACAAGAATTGAGGTACAAAATAATTTTGTCAATCGAAAAAGAATACATTTTCTAACAACTTTCATCATAAAACTATGTTCAATGTAAGCAAAGCTTAAAGCATTCTATAAAGAGAAATGTTAATAGTCGTAAAATACCATTGCGCCCGTAAGGTTTACATACTATTAATGTTACAGCGTAGTTTCTTAACGCGAGTGATTTTTGACAGAGAAGCCTCTTAATTAACTACTAAAATTAATTTCTTACTCCATAAAGCTCTATTTTATCCTGTTATTAATATTTTCCTTTATCATCAAAAAAAGTTTTAAAATTGCTTATCAATGATATGACCTGAAAAAGATTTATTAGCTGAAAATCTATCGTGGATATATTTTTTTATTTTAAAATCATTCAGTACTATGTGAACTATATACCCACTAAAAATTGTAGCGATTCGTTGCTCGCTTGAAAATTGGCATAGTAACACATGGACCTTCTTTCGGATTATATGGCGTTAGTAGATGCTTCCATGCATTCATCCGATATATTGTTTATTTCTGGTTGTAGTATTATTTATGATTATTTTAAATAAACCGTCTCAACAAATTTTTTCGAGATAGGTAGGATAACATTTTTGTAAAATTCCCACTCAATTGTTATACTAATCATTTATAATTTTAAATGCAGCTGCTTTTTGACTACTTATTAAAGCTGTTGTATACTTTCGAATAATCTTCGTTTCCTTTTAACCACCCAATAAGATTTTTGCGGTGAAACTAGTGGAATCAAACAAAATAACTATGTAAGATCACAATTTAAAAAAAATTAATTAATTTGAATGTCCACATTACAAATTCAAAATTGTTCCACACTTACAGTGAAGAGAGCTTTTAAAATTTAGAAAATGTGCCAACCTCCCATGACATTACAATCTGCATAAGAAGATTTTGAGGTGTCAATAAGTTCATAGAAATTAAGAATGGGAATAAAAATGATCGGGCTAGAACTATGACAAAAGAATCCACATGCGTATGGACTTGAACCAATTTTTACGGACTTGTACTGCATCAATTTTTAGCAATAAAATTTTATTGACCATTATACTGATATAAGTCATTTTATCTCCACGACTCTCAAGTTATTCACGCACATCTATGTTACGAACAGTATTATTAATACAGTCTGACATTTTTCTGTACTTAAATTATGTAATTTTGCTTGGAACATTATATTTTATTGCGGATAAGTGCTCATTTATTCAAATTATATTTCTATTTATTCTTAACATCGTGATCCATCTTTTCATTATATGGGAATAAATTTTCCAGATGTGTAAAGGATAATATGAAATCGTAAGATTTATATTTTTCATGTCAGCGTTAATTATCATTACGAAATATTTTTTGTTAATTATATATTTCCGTATCTACAAGTGAACCTTTTAGTTAGTGTTTTAGTCTTTCATATATTATTTCGTACATATTTTTGTTAAAATATTATTAATATTTCATGTTATAAATACTTGAAACAACATGGTTTGAAGTATTCATTACTTTCAAATTAATTTCCAAGAGAATTTTTAAAGCATATTCGTATTATAAAACAGATACAAAAATAATAGACACAATTAAAAAACGATACTCGTATATTATTTACGCAAAGGTAAAGAATTTTGATTTCCCAATACGTAACCTAAAGATAAAAATCTCGTACTTACCAACAACTCACATCATATCAATTAAATATTCCATTTCATCCCTGAATTATGTTTAAATAATTTATGTCCTTATTATACAACAGCTTCGTAAAGGTTTTTCGTGAAAATACTAAACTAAATAGAATGTTTTCCCAGAAAATTTATATGTAAAAGCCTGGTTATTTTTTTTGTTAATTTTCGTCATTTTCAAAATTTTCAAAATTCTGTACGATTTCCTAATTTCGCAAATTCAATTCTGTTTGAGTTTTCTACCTACATTATTTAAACAAAATAGATAGCGAGTGTGATTTGGCATAAACGACTTTCTTATATTTTATATTACTAGGCCCAGTTCGTGGGTGTTTTTGTTATTAAGTGAATCTTTTCTAGTCTAATTTCATAAAATTGTATATCGCGTTTTGCTATTATCACTTTTTCTCTGAATCTTTTCACAAGTAAAAAATTAATCGACATCAACGTTGAGTTTGTTTCCCAATCTCATTTAATAATTGGTAAGAAATGGATCGATTACTCATCACAGATACTGTAAATAAGAGATATTTACCATTTTTGTACCTGCAAAGCAAGTGATAAAGGCACGAATAAATAAGTTGCAAGGGAAAGTTGAAATTCAATATATATACTAAATATGCGTTAAAATCTCACTATTATAGTAATATAGTTATAATAATTTTCCTGCCTTTAACTTTAAAAAAAATATATTTGCACTGCACTCCAGAAGCATAAGAAATAATTACCATGTGTTTAAATTTTTCAAGTAAATGTTACTTTTTTAAATTATTTTTCCTGGAAAATGTTCAATTCTTCTGAAAATAAATAAAAACATAATAAAAGTAAGGTTAAAAATTTTTTGACAAATTCTTAAAAAAATAGTTTTTATTTTTCGTTATAACAAATGCTCAAACTCATATTGGCTCTAATGTACGTGCGCCATAAAAGTAATAAAAGTAGGTTAAAAACAATTTTAAATATGGTTAACAATTTTTAAACACTTAAATGGCGCCACATGACAAGCAAATATATGGGTAAAGGGAACGATACATACGTGTTAACCGTTCACGTGTAGTTTAATATTTTGAAATTGGTAATTTTGCGAAAAAAGCCAAAAAGATTATCTAAAATACTTTTTTTTTTATTTATACATTGTTCAGGTCGAAATTCCGTCATACATTTTTTATGGCGCTTGCACCCGTAGTTCATAAACAATATAACGATTTTTGCGACAAATTTTATTCTTAGTGTAGTTAGTTAAAAAAGTGTATTGCAAAAGTGTTTGCTTGTTATAGTAAAAACTTCTACATTTGATACAATTTGTAGATCTAACTTACGAAGTTTCGTCCTGAATTTCTTAGAGCACGGTTAATATTTGGAATCACATTTGCTATAGCGTTTCATTTCTGTCGTAATTCCTGTTTGCTTTAATTTTTTTTCCGGTACACTCGTATATAATTGGTATCAATGAATTGTATGATATGTAAAAGTTTTTACAATAACAAACTTCAATTTTTCACTTCTCCATAATTTGAATTTCAGCCTCTCATTCTACTTCATCGACGCAAGAGACATGAAACAATTTCTAGGCAGACTTTTCATGACAGAACTTCGATCTAAACAATTTATAAATTAAAAAACTGAATTTGAAATGATTTTTCAAACTCTTTTCAGAAAATTATAAGATTCAGAATATTTTTTAAACTACACATAAAGGAGTAACACGTATGTTCCTCTTGCTGGTATATTTACATTATACGGACGTAGGCTTATCATATTATTTAAAGAAATATAATAAGAGTGACAACTTATGTTAATTTTTAGAATATTTTTAACCATAGTTGAAATCGTTTCTGACATTAAATTACTTTTCAGGAATATTTACAAAAAAAACATTTATACGAAAATTTAAATAGATGATTATTACCTTATAATGGGTCCCTTCTGTGTTTATGTGTGGATATATTTTTTTATAATTAAAAGGAGTAAGGTTTTTATTAGTATAATTTTGCCAGCTCCCATTCAAATATATACATATATATATATATATATATATATATATATATATATATATATATTTATATAATACGAAGAATAAAACCAAGTTCCAGGTATATACATAATTTGTAGAATTAAAAATAATTCGACACATGAATTTTCCCTCTCTTACTCTTTAATTTCCACACCATGTCATGTACATAAATATATATAAGGATAGAGTATTATAATTTTATAACTATAATTCGTAATATCCTCTATATTCAAGGGTTGCTCTCGGCGCGCAACATCTGTTCGCATTTGACTAATTTTTTCCTGTTGCGTTCGGAAGGGTGCAATTCGAAATTACTATCGAAACAAATAGTATTATCATAGACTTCTATTACAGAATATAATACTAAATAAAGAAGGTCCAGTGAGTTCTTATATCGTTTATTAGTTTATACTTTATAAAAAATAAGAAAATAAAAAAAATATTGTACGAATAAAAAATGCGTTGGCATTACTTAGTTGACAATTTCCTTGGCGGTTGCGAGCTACACTTTGAGAATAATGAATGTTCCCTAGAAAATAAAAGTCGAGGTTACAAAATAATTTACTTTACTAACATTTTAAATACCGTTTCGACCATAATACTTCAATGTCATTTGCTTTAATTACAATATGATTTAAGAAGCAAATCTGTTAAAGATTTTGTTGGTTTTTACTACACCATTAAAATTATAAACGAAATGGGCAAATTTGTAGTAAAATTATTTCTTGAAATAAGAAGAGAATATAAGGGTATATTTATCGTTTTAATTATATGTTAATGCGGTAAATATATATTTATATTACGAGTTTTTTGATTAAGTAATTGAAATATTCCATTATTAGGTAAATTAAATAATAAAATCATGATAATTCGAACATTTCCTTCTTTTATACGAAGGAAACTTGTTAAAAGAGTAACACTTTTATTTCTGAAGCAAAATGTCTGTATTAATGGTACAACCGGACACAATGTATATTTTGTTTGCTCTTGCTGCTTCAAAGAGTATTTTAGAAATTTGATCTACAAATTGTTACAAAAAATGAAAAAAAAAATAAAAATATTATTCATAACAATGTACTCCCGGAAATAATATCCCATTTGGGATGATTGAAATCAATCCCATATACGCAGCAACATCGATATTGTAATACTGGTAGTGCAGTGTTCACCACGTTTTACATCATAATATTATATAGTAAACATTTTAGCGAAAACTTACTACTATCGAGTTACGGACACTAAAGTATTATTATAAAATTATTCTACCTAAGTTTGAGAGCTCAAATTTTACTCATTTTATAAACTATTTACAATATTGTATTAAATTATATACCACGATAATATTATTTTTGTGTCTCTAGAACAAGTACTTATTTCATATTATGTATTAATACCTAATATACCTGATGTAACTAATTTTCTATTTATGATGTTATGGTTGCTTTTCAAAGAAATTACTGAAATTGATTTTACTATCAACATATTTATACCAGTTGAAACATGGACTGGTAATGGTTATCGTTATTTCTCTCTACAAAGAGAAAAATACGGATTTCATTGCTTGTCGTTTCTAGACTTGTATTTTTTTTGCATTCAACAAGAAATATTTTAATAATGCTACTATCTTCCCCAAAGCTACGGACAGGCAGTGTTTCCTGGCGGTATTAACCAACATTATTTTTCACAAAATAAATCTATAGTACGAACCGTACGCGATCCGTCAGCAAATGATTAAAATTATTTCTTCAATACAATTTTTTCAAAAAATTTCACGTCCTGTTTCATATTAATTTAAATTTTATCTATAACTGAAATAATTCTATTTGAATTTATAATACATAAACCAATATTTTAATTTGTTAAGAATTATTTCTATTATATATAATCTCAATATACATTTAGTACATTTGAGGTAAATAAGATATTTGAATAGTATGAAGTATTCTCGAAAAAGTCATGTAGAAAACTAATCGGACACTGCGTGTTCAACAAAGGACCAAATTCATCGGAAATTTATTAAAATAATATGCCGAAAAGTGACGATTTGAAAGAAAAATACATAACACTTTGTGTAAAATAAAAGCGTAAGTCATAAAGGTATTTGTATAAATGAAATTTATTGTATTTATGCGTACATATACTTTATCGGCTCCTGAAGCTTTCAATCGATTTCCTTTAAATTTTTCACACTTTTTCTATTGCACTTACCTCACCTCGTTACCTCGGTATATGGGGTGAGAAAATTTAATAAAAAATACGAAGTAACACAGAATACTTACCTACCTCACAGTATTTTTCCTAAATACATAATCATTAAAATTATTAAAATGTTTCATAAGGAAGTAGACAAAAAATATCATCATATTTATAAGTACTTAATAAAATCATTGAATATCTATATAAATAAATATCACGTATTTTGTTTACAGTAATACCCTAACCGTTAAACTCGTGTATACATCAAATTGTTTTGAAATTAAAAATATTTTCTATCTGACCGATGGAATTTTGCTATAACACGCTTGTAATTCCTTGCTATCTATTTAAGTGGTTAGTATTTTAAAGGTAGTTCATACAATATTATGGATTAAGGCCGATAAGTAAAAATTAAACAAATTTTACCTATTTACGTCATACGAGTCGGTATAGGCAAATTTTATGTTAATCAGAAATGGGTGTTTGATACACCCTATTTCTATAACAAATATAGTTAGAAGAAAACTCTCAGAGTATAAACAAATTGCTTGTTTATTACTGAAATAAATCTTTCACTTACCTCGTATATGGGCAATAAGATATTTTTAACCGACCTGAAAATTAATTTTTGAGCTAGAGAAGGGAAAGGTTTTATATACTTAAGAATGTTAATACTACTCAGATATATGTTCGTCAGTTGTCGAATTTCAACTACAAATTAATTGCTCTTAGGAAATTTAGCAAAACTCCAATTTTATTTGCAATTGAATTTGATAAGAATTAATGGACATGTGAAAATTCATAATCTAACTGACCCTACTAAGCGGTACTTCCACAATAATAATATGATCATGAATCTTTAATCAATGCACATATTGGTAAAACCTTTCTTACTGAGGCTTCATAACTTATTTATTCTACTTCCTTTTTAAACAATTATTTTTGTCATGTTTTACATTTTAATTTGTATTTAATTTTCATCTTTAAGCTATATCATCTCTTTTCACTCATTATATTCACTATTGAAACCGAACTTTCTAAGGTTAACGTTAGCATCTTTTATTAAGCTTGGAATCTAGTAACCGTTAAACATAGAGAAATTTAAGAATCACAACCGATATCTTTATTTAATTTGTTATTCATTGCTTGTATAATACAATGCACAGGAACCTATTGCACATCATAAAGATGGATGTTATTTGTAAGAAACTTCTACAGATTTTCAAATATAAGTTGTATAAATATATTATAGTCTGAATTAACACATATTGTGTAACACAAAGTGTGTGTATCAATTATTGTCACTTGATTCATTTATGGTTCTAGGCCACTTATGCACTATTAATGTTATGATCATATATAATTATTACCGACCCACAGAAATAATTGTGTTCCAACACATTTTCAATATTAACCTTTAAAATCGTGTCTGTTAAGAGTTGTCATTTTTTGAAGTCTTGATGTTTATTATCAAAACGTCTTTCGGATTATACAACACCAAAATTTCATTTTTTTTAGTTTTACGTACCAACATACCCTTTACTTACTTATTAGGAAATTATAATGCACTATTCGTCCTAATGATTAACGTGGTTGCATTATTCGGTATTATGATTTTATAATTGCATAAAGCAAAATGTGAGGTAAATCAATGGCGATTTTTTCTTCCGTTGCTAAAAGCTTTGATTGTGAGTAGAACTAAAGTATTTAATGTCAGCACGCATATCATATTACGCGGTTTTCCTGGAAATTACTTCCTAACTAATAACCATATATTCTCAAATACCAATTTCTTGAACATCTGAGAAAGAGATGTCGGTACATTCAAATAGATATGACCTACAATAACATCGTGTGTATCGATAATTATATTCTTCACAACTTGATATAGGCGCGGCATTTCAACGATATTATTTAATTTTTTCTCTGTTCATTTGGTTGAGAAATGTGAATAACTTAATAGCCAAATATTAAATCTCAGACTAATTAAATTATCTAATATCTTAGTAATTGAATTGTAGTTTATGATTGGGGTAAGGTGCAGTTTTGCATTCGGCGATGGCGGGATGCAAAGATTTATTTAAATATTTGTATAAAGTTACTGCTGTGATTTATTTTAGTCATAATTACCATATTGGTAATAAATTGGGAATAAAACATGCACACCAGGCCTATAGAACCAAGTTACAGTGTTTTATTAACACAATAAGGAGTAGCTTGCTACTTAATAAACATTTTTTCAAAAACATGCATGTTCGGATATAATCTAATAATTCTGCCCGCTTCCGCTTAAGAAAACAAAGGTCGACTTATAACTCCCAAAACTATTAATTTTTTAATTTTTTTTTGATTTTGATTAATTTTGAATTAAGATTCTACGTTAATTCCATATCACTTCTGTCATCAAACGTTATGATATTAAGTGATTACTATAATTTTTTTGTAAATTTTACGTAAATTTTTAGTATTCTTATTTCTTTTTCAATAATTTTGACTGCAGCAATTTTGCAAACCGAGGGGAAGTGGGGGACATATTTTTGTAGACATTTACAACAATATCTCTAGAACTATCTTCCATTTCATTTTGAAAAATGGTTTTAAAATCTTCATAAATGTTCTTCCCACGCGATATGTGAAAAAATTATGGTTATGAAAATATAAGCTTTATTGCTATGCCAAATATCAAATTTCTTCTTCAAAGGTTTCTGAGGAAAACGGTAGTAACCGATAATTAGACGTAGGTATACGTGAGTGTTCTTATAAGGTTTTATTTCTTTGAGGTTACCAATTATAAATAAACTTGCGCACAACATTATTAAAACACTGAATGTGCATTTTGCTGTCTACTCAATCAAAAGTTCAATAAAGCGTCAAACGAGTGAACACATTACAGACATATTTTAAAATTCCCGCCACTCGAGAACGAAAAGTTACTAGTCGTAATAATCACTAACATACACGTAACGTGCAACAAATTTATAGCCTCTTAGCATTATCTTGATCGCTTATATTGTACATGAAAGTATGTATCCAATAACTATATCAACGACAAACTATATCAATAAACCAAGAGTGTAGAGGTGACAAATACGACATTGGATACTTTTATTCGTGGATATGGCCTTAAAGCCATATTGCAACTATTTTCAAGTAACACGGCATCATGTATTGAATGTACCGAAATATCATTGTAGTTTAATAATTAACCTTAAATAATAAAAAACACAATAAAATATTTGTACGCCTCCGGATATATTTTATCCTTCGTTCACACGTGCAGTTGAAAACGTCAAAAATCTTTGAAATTATCTGTTATTGTAAGAATAAGTAAGTAATGCACGTAATACCACATATAACCAAAATTAAATAATTGTTTTTAAGTAAATATAATTATATTGAAACGTCGAAGTGTTATATTTTCTTTTTAGTGAATCAATTGCGATAAAACCTAGCTTATGCGTTACCTCAGAGCCAACAGAATGTAACAGTAAAAACTTCTTCAAAATTCCTTTAGCTGAGCTTGCATGGTGCGTGAACAAATAAATAGACTTACAGACACATAACTGAGAAATAATATATTTGTGTTCATTTACTTTTGTTTTGTTAACGTGAATATTTTTTTCATAAATGTTTTCTTTTATCTTTTATTTAAATTTTTTTTTATAAATTTCTTTATTGTATAGATAGACCAATTCTACAGCTTTATTATCTGAACTAATGGAATAAATATGTTTGTTTGTCTTTTTTTCAAGTTGCAACGGTGCTAGAAATTGATGCGATTTTTTACACAAAGATAACTATGGTTCAAGAAATGATACAGTATACCTTTATCACGGGAAAATTCCTATTTGAAATTGGACAAAAAGAAAAAAAAAAAAAAAGAAATATATATATATATATATATATATATATATATATATATATATATAAATATATCAGTTAATAAGGAAGCAAGGGCGCAACGTAGCAATGGGTCGATGTGATTTTATGAATCGTTATATATGAAATATAATGGAGTAACAGAATATTTTACTTTAATCTTAAAGTTGGAATCCTACTAATTATAAATGTAAAAATGTGTTTATTTGTTCTTCCTTCAGCTCACAATAGAACAAGGAATCAACATGGTTTTGTACTGAGTTAATTCGCAGGTCGAAAAATAAAACAAGCTTCTTTTTGTCTCGAAAAATCTCATAATATTGTAATCCTGACTAATCTTATAAACGCAAAAGTGTGTTTGTTTGTCCTTCTTTCACGTCAGACCGCAGCAGCACAGAGGTATTTGGTGGACCGGAAAATATTATAGGCTACTTTTCACCCCAGAAAATATTATTCGTTTGGGAAAATATTTATTTGGAACAAAAAAGAACTCAATGAGAATAACGAAGCAACGTCGCAACAGAGTCAAGGATAGACGTGATTTTTTAAACGCTACCTACGCAATATAAGGTAGTAACAAAGTCACTCCCTTTATCTCAAATTTAGAAGAACATATTGTTGTTTTCGATGTAATTTGTAGCATAGGGTTAAGACAATAAATGCTTAGCATTTAACTTCCTTTAATCATTTTTAACTTTAACCACGTGAGCGAAGCCGCGGAGTAAAAGTGGGTGGTGGTATATAAAACGGATTCTTTTTTTATTCGATTTGTGTACAAACTTTGAATACATTGGTATTATTTTGGGATGTTAGTTTAAGTTTTAATGAAAAGAAACACTACCTATGACGTTTAATGAGTTTGCATATATTTGAAGTTGAAACAAAAATTACATTACTTCTTAAGAATTTACTAACTGAAATCATTTATTAGAACGAATATTTAAAAAGCATTAAGTAATCGAATAAATGGCGGGAAATAGAAGTTAATGATAAAAAGACTGAGAGATGGTTAATTTGATTAGGAATATAATGGCTTCGGTGACGAAACTTTAAGATTATAACATGTACACCTATTTAAATAAAATAAATAAACACTAGTAAACTCTGCGTTTCGACGGTTACGTACACATTTAGTTAGTTGTAAACATTTAAGTGTACATAATATTTCTATTAAACTATTTTCAAATATTAATTTTTAATAACGTAAATGTATTCCATAGTTCCGAAAATTATTGGGGATTGTTAAATTTTTGGATATTTTTTGAATATATTTTTAAAAATACCATTTAAAGTTATAATAAATATTTATATATACATCAGAACTAAATGGCACCCATAAGATACAATACATTAACAAAAATTAAAGTCTTTATTTACCCCGTATTTATTTTATATTTATTAATAACAAAGTAAATAAAAAATATGGGTCAATAAGATATGTATTCAAGCTTCTGCGAAGCATGGTTTCGGAAAAATCGTTTGAGACTACAAAAAAACGTAAATTTATTGCCTCTATACGTTCATAGGTGTAAAAACACGGTGTACGCCCAAAAAATTAACATTATACTCATCGTTATAATTTTCCTACAACCTTTGCGTGGACTTAAAAACTGTTATTTTTCATAATTTTGGGTTCAATTGGATATCTTTAAATATATGACGCCCAAAATTACCGAAAATAAATTTACCCTTATAACTTGCCGTTTCAAAAAACACCCACATTACATATAGATTTAAAAAAAAAATTCGAGTTCTTATTCCTTACGCCCCAAAAAAATTTCCATATGAAAATTTTTGAGTGTAAGCTTTTGAAGTTAATGCGAGTTATGTGTTTTACCATTAACATTTTTACTTCAAGCGGCTTCCGAGAAAAAATGGCTGTAACAAACTGGCATACACGTGAGTAAACTTATAAAATTGTCGTTTTTCCTTTCTCAATTTTATAAAAGTTGTATTGAAAATAAATAAGTCTTTGTTATTAAACCAAAGTTTTTGTCTTTTCTACTTATTAGCCTAAGTTTTTGTCGATTATACCTATCTAAATATTTTTCAGTGTACTCAATAAATCCTTGGAATTTTATTATTTAAATCCATTTTTAATACGCGTTACTATCATAACTGGCTACGGCTTTTCCTGGAAAATGGCATCATTATCGCAATTCGTTTTATTTGCCAATATTTATGGTTAAATCAATTTATTTAACAGTGTAGCTGCTTATTCGTACTTGGATAGAGTGCAAAACGATTGGACCGTGCCCAATCTCGAAATATAAAAATAAACAGTCTCTAGCAATAAGTAAGATTTTTTTTGTAGGTTTCACAGTCATGTACAATTTTTTCAAAAATGTGACTATAACGATTCAGTTTATAACGTATAACGTTTAAGGTTTAACCTTTTGAGGCATAACAGCATCACTGTGTTAACAAATATTGAGCAGTGAATTAGCTTATCGGGAAAAGTATGCGAGAGCGCGCGTGCGCAAGAACATGCCTGTCTTCATGCATGTCACGTACTCGCGCACATGTATGTGCATATGCGTCATTGCGCGTACGTGCTTTCATGTTTGTGTACGTCTAACAATTTATTAAACATACTTACGTAATAATTAATTGTTCCTTGCAACCATGTATAGACGTAAGCATATGAACTTTAATAAAATAAATCTCATATTTATTCTCTCGTTTTTTTTATAACTTAATGCTTTAACTAATACTTAAATAAATATAAATGTTAAGAAAACATAATCTTTATAAAAAAAGGTCGTGGCAAGATCAAAAACGTTGACCGGAAGTATAATTGTACACATGTAGAAGTGAAAAAACGGAGATACGTTCTTTCCTTGTACATCTGTATCAACGGCAAACGCGGTCGACTCTTATGTTTCGAACCTTGCCCTTTACCTCAGGTCTGTCTTTTAGTAACCTTCATTTATCTTAATAATTACCTTTATTTGCAAGCAGTACGCTTCGTTGAAACCTTAACCATATTTTATTTTTCTTACATTCAGTTCTATTTCTATATATGTATATTCGTGTTATAAACTCATGATAAAATATGGATAATACTTTGATATGATTCAATTAATAGTACAGACTGAAAGCATCACCAATAATATCACACGTACATAAATAAATATAATTATTTACATTATTTTATACAATATCTGCAATTTAATTAACAAGAGAAAATAAAACTAACTTTTGGTACGAAAACATATACAAGGATCTTTCAAAGATCCGTTTGAAAGATGTCGGTTTCAAACGAGTCTTTGAAAATTTAATAATAAAGTGCAATATCTCTGATTACATAAGTATTCATCAAGTTATTTAATTTATTCATTGACAAGAAACAAAACACCCTAGGAAAATGATGTTTTAATTAATAAATAATCCCTACAGCAATTAATTAGTTCATAATATATATATATATATATATATATATATATATATATATATATATATATATATACACAAAATATTTGTTAAACCATTTAAAAAAAACCAATGCTGAATTTTATTCCTTAGAAATACGTATCATTATCAATAAGAAATATTTAGCAAGGATACTTAATATCCTCACTAAAGATTATATATTATTTGTAATTAAAACAATATTGAACAACTGAATAAATTACAAGGCGAAATAATGATTTATGTTGGTTATAATAAATACTTTATGCCACAATTTTGTTAAGCAGGATCTAACCTGACACTGCAAGATATTTTACCTGATATTTCATAAAATATCTTGCAATGAACTTTGAAAAAATAGATTAAATTAATTTGCTTAATGTAGTACACGCAAGTAAATATTCTAAAAAGAAACTTGGTTACTCCAGAAAAATTTTTTTGTCGGAATCACTTACTCCTGTAAAATCATACAAATGCTTTAATCGAATTAAATTTAGAATTGTCTGCTCATTCATCTCATCAATCTGAATTGAAAATTACGTAAGACTGCATATAAAATGATGAATAAGAAGATGGAATTAATTTTTGGCCGAATCGTGCCTGGAACAAAAGAAGAGTACAAAAGGGATGAAATATCTTCATGAGTTGTAAATATTGAATTTTGTTATAAAATATACAAAACAGAACGGCATGAAAACATAATGATGAAGAGTGAAACATGCAATGAAAGTAAATTTTATTTATATACAGGATTATTTTACATTAAATGCGAAATAAAAAAATAAAAGGAAATTAAATATAAATAGGAAGTTAGTAGTAAAAATATGTTTACAAGATGTAAGGATATCATTGGACAATACATTAATTGTACTAAATTTTATTGCATTTGTTTCCATAGGCCATTGTATCATATTATTTACAAGAAAAGCACCATTAATCCATTAATCCCTTGTCTATGTATAATAATAACAATGTCATATATTATCTCAACAAAACGAATTACATTCATTAAAAATTTATAATATAAGAAGTTCGTTAGTATATTCTAAAATCTTAATGGTATATCCGAGAACTAGTCAAGTTATTTAATTGTATTAGTAATACACCTAAAAGAAATTCGTTGATAAATAATGATTGAAAATTTGTTGTTTATTCTCAAAAATGGTCAGATGTAGGAATTCTTTTGTTAATTATGTGAGCGTCGCAACTCCTTTTATTTTTCGTCTTGTTATGCGTAATAAAATTTTTTATGATTTTGTAAATCAATACTATTCTAATTGTATAAAAAATAATAATTTTTGATAGAAACTATGACATATATATATATATATATATATATATATATATATATATATATATATATATATATATATATATATACTGAAATTAAATATAATAGGTTTCTTTAGAATGCTTAATATTATTAGAAACATACAAAACATTTCAAGTGCTATTTAAAAACCCAGATTCAGTAATATTCTATGTATTGTTTGAATGAATAATCCCAATTAATTGTTTACAGTATATTTAAAAAGTTACTGTTTTGGTTTGTTTACTTACTAGAATTTTTAAATAAATGATTGGGAAGGAAAAATAACAGAAAATATTCAATATTAATACAATTTATATTGATTAATTATTACATAGAAAATATTTCATAGTTTTTCTTAAATATTTTATAGTTTTGTAACTAGAGAAATTTATAGGGAAAAATCTGGCAGCCGAAATAAATTGTATGTTTTTAGTTGAACGCAAATAGTAAGCATTCTATTTGGCCACAATTTAATAGCCATTAAATACAATTTTTTCCACTACTAGTATATATATTGAGTAAAATAATTCTATCAAATCAACATCCATTCCTTAGTACTGCAAAACAGCACTGAACAGTTAATGCTACTTTAATTATTTTTACATATTTAGATAAGTTCGATTCAATTTTCTACGTAGCATGTATTTAGAATTATTTAAGAAATATTATCGTTTTTGATTCAGTAATTAAATTATTTTAAATACAATATACATAAACCCTTTCTTTCAAAAATTAGTTCTCGCTAAACCACATAAGTACAGCATTGAAGAGTCGTAAAATACGAGGGCTTAAAAAAAGTGGTTAGTAATTTAAGACTCAATGCCTTCTTTTTATATCCGGCAAATATTATTTTCACTCAAATTTTTTTTTGTCTATTATCAATAAAATTTTTATTTTCCAACGGTATCCGATTCTTAAACATTCTTGGACGTATGACGTGACGTATTTATATTATTTGATGTGACGTGACGTATTTATATTGATAACGTAACGTATTTATATTGTTTAAAAATAAATTGATTGTAATCACTCCCCGACGGCGTTGTTGGGAGATGTTAAATATTTATTAGAGAAATGTTAATGTTAAGTGTATGGGTTTGTCTTATTTCTCTTGCTGTTAATGCCATATTCTTTTAGAGACTTATTTGAAATATAATATATTTTATATTTTTCTTCTAAAGAAAAATATCCACAAAACTGTTAAATTATATAAGTTCAGTTTACGACTAAAAATAATACGAGTACTGAAAATAGAGTGCTCACACACGGTGTCCTCGTTTCAGTTGAACTGCACCGTAAACGAACCTCGGAAGAAAACAAACAAATTTTCTACTTCTTTATAGCAAGAGTTTATAGCTTTCTATTCGAATCTTAACAGTTGTTCAAACTGTTTCACGAGCCAAATTATCTTTTCAAGTCTCGGAAATAAAACTAGCTGCATTTTAACGGCGTCATTCTATGGATAATTCAGTATCATAGCATATACCTCTGTCTTGAGCTGAATATATAAAATCGTGATCATTACACGTCTTTCTAACTTGGACCAATACGCCAAGGTATTGTCTCATATACTTGGAATTGGCCTCATGCACTTATGATATCTTTAATAAAAACCAATACAAAGCATTTATTTTTTACTCCAAGTACAAAGTGAGTAAGATATGCTATGAAAAGTGTACATGAAAAAATTACAATTCGAAAGTTTCATGGTGTATTCTAAAGTATAATACTATAAATATTCTAACCAATTGTAACAGATTAATGCTACACGTAATAAATTCGTGAAATTATCTAGTTGTACTTGTTACGCATATAAAATAATTACTTTGATGGGCAATGATGAAAGAGTTGTTATAATTCTTACCGACGGTCAAACATGTAAACCTCCTTATTAATATATGGAGTAGGTAAGACATATTGGAATTTCATGGTATATTTGGCTATTCAAGATATTGACGATAGAAATCATCACAAGTCCTACACGCAGAAACTTCGAATATCTATTTTGTATGATCTATCGGTTTGTCCGATATGTATTGACAAAATTAGTTTAACATATGATTAATTATAGAATATAATTAAATCCTGTACTATAAAATCTAAATTAACTAATATCAATGTTATAAACTTACATATTTCATATACGAGTAGCAGTCAATTTTCGAGGTTCTCCATGTCTTTTATCCAGAATCCCTGCCCTCGTATTCTTAACATGAAATACACATTTGGGATTTTGATCAGTGTAATATTGACGCGTAGATATTTTTTTCAATAATTTTAAACGTAATAAATAGCCCTGTAATTTATTGTACTAACTTACAAGATAGAATAAAAATTGAAGGTATTCGATAAAATTACGATGTTGAAGAAAGTATCATTGAAAAATAAAATAAGAAATATTAATACGGTCGGTCTGAATTGAAAGTACGTAAAAAGGAAGCTGACAAAAATGAGTACATGGCAGAGAAACATATGATTAAATTGCAAAATTTGCAAAAGATGTTAAAGACCAATGTTAGATTGCAGTAGACTGATCTTGTATATACTGACCCTATATTAATATAAAAACGTAATAGGTTATGTATGTTGAATCCTTCAAATTAATGTAATTTTACGTACAAACACATGAATAGTGAAGTCGATTTCCTCAGTTTTCTCGAATTCTCTCGTTCTTTGGATTTATGCTATTCACAATACAAAATATGGTACGCTTAATTCTATCCAGTTACATTAGAAAGATATATAGGATTTTATTATTTCTTTATCACGTGTAAAGATACCAAAAAGGTTGTAATGACATTCAAGTAATATGTAACTCTACACGAAAGACATATCTCTTTTTTAATGCAATGTGTAATTTCAAAAAATAGATAAGTATGTAACGTTCTAATACAACATTATTGCACTACACTACGACTATATAGATCTATCCCTCAGTTAGGTGATATACAAATGCTTAAACCAAACAAATATTTTTGTAATAGGTAGGTAATATTACCCTTTCGTTTAATTGTACATGTTTTATTGCGTCTACAACCTCTAAACATAATTTTAATGTAGTCATAACGATTTCAAATACGTAACTAAAATTTAACTGGCACGCTTTGACTCCCGTTACTTTATCCCGTTACCCACTCTTTCTAGAAAAGTTTGACATGCTGTATGGCCATTGGGATACTGTAAGTAAAACGATTATGAAGGTTTTTCGCAAAAAGCAGTCTACTAAAATGTTTTTCTTTCTATGTGGAATTGTCAACCAGCTATCAGTTACAACTGGATACAATGTATATAAATAAATATTCTAATATTCTATCACAATACAATTATATCCAAATTATGTATGTACTATGTAGTATGATATATTGGTAAACAATATATTTAAGAAACGATGCAACGTGACATATAATTTCAGTAAAGCTTTATTTACAGCCAAAGAGATATGAATTTTTGCCATATTGTGCTGGTCATACTGACTACTTTTTAAACTTTATAATAGCTAAGTCTCTGTTATGTAAATCAATTGAGACAAAGAAAAGTAAATTAATTTAATTATTATATAGTTAGTTATAAACACATCGAAAACGATTAAACGAAAATTAAAATCGAAGAAAATAATTAAGACTGAATAACAATAAATAGATCTTTCAATGTCAAATAATGAACTATTATGTGGCACTGAAATAATGGAAAAGATTTTAGGAAATTTATGGAAATTTTGAAAATAACTTTTTAGGGGAAATCAGATGTGTAATAAGACAATATTGAATTTTAGAAGACAATATCGTTTTTCCAAAAATCCAACAATTATAATTTTGTTTCATTGAGCTAAAAACACATTGAAATTATTACAAAATCGTTTACTATATAGTTCTCTTCATTAGAACTATTAAGGTGGTCAAATAGAACTCCGCTAACAAATATCAAAATTGTCTCCAAAATGCAGTTTTGTACTGCTAAAGATGAAGAGTCCAACTTCAAATGGTGTTGAGCTGTTCGTCATTTATGCGCACGATGGGCTTCCAAATCGTACAAAACTCTCTCTCTCCATGCCAAATGGTGATATAAACATATGAAACATAGCTCAAATTATTCTAAATAGATGGTCAATTCAGCCTATTTTATGAGCAAGATAGAGCGACCCTTATAGACCCTCACTTTTCAAGCTAGTGAATTTGCCGCCAGAACATATCGACTTGGCAAATAATTTTTTTAATATTTAAGAAATAAATACGAGTAAAAGCTTGGTCGATATGCCGATATAATTACAGTACATTTATTCGCATTACCGATAAGTAAATTTTGGTCCTTTTAGGTTGACTTGATGTGACCAAACCTAATCTCATTTATAGTATAGGCAATTCCGTTTAGAAATAATTAAGAAGTACCATAAGAGTTATTTCTGTGAAATTTTTAATCGGCGAACAGTATCAACTCTCAGCCAGTGCTAATAGATTTTGTAATTTTAAATTGATTAGGAAAACCTTAATAAATTATTTATTTCATATGATTTAAGTAGATACTTTTTAAGGTTTAGCATTAGGAATCATGGAATTCTGGATTAAATAAGAGATATGTACAAAACTTGTTAAATAATTATAATGAAATAATAGATGATGAAATAGGAAAAAGCTACCAAGAACTATTTTCTTTTAAAAGTAATTAATTTCTGTTACGTTAAATAAAGCTTAAATATGGAAGTACAAACGTATTATACACTTCTTTAATTACTAAATGTTTTGAAATTAATTTTATTCTTTATATGTTATCATAATCCAAATATATATTTTCCAAATAACGTAAAAAAAGAATAAAGTAAAAGGAATGAAGAAAAAAACGGGACATGAAAATTTTATAAATATGTATCTACATATTTAAAGTTGATATATGAAATATGAAAGAAGGTTAAAGAAAGCTACTCTACACGCATTCGTATTAGGTGCATAATGGTTTATTAGTGCACACTTACACTAAAATTGTGATTACATTCTTCAGTAGAGTCATTACCGTTAAATATATAAGTGGTTTACATAGTGGCATTATATTTGTATTTTACATAAAATTAAAAATAATTGTTTGCTAGCGCAATAAATTGAGAATGAGAACTTGGCCATGGCAAATCAATGACAGTCCACGACGCACTCTGTATTTAATCGGCGATGAAAGGGTTGAAACAATAGCCATAATACTAGTTTTAAAAATACACGAAAGGTTAATATTTACAGATTCATCAAAACTTGGATTTATGCGATTCTGCTAAATTTGATGCTCGATATTCGGTTGATCCTAACACGGGAATTGGATGATGTCATTGATTATACGATCGCGGATTGAGACTAGCAATTTTCCAGAAACATTGCATTTGAAGGACTTCGGGTTTGTTGGGATCCGTTTTTAGGATTCACTTTTTTGAGCCGCGAAGGACAGGTAAGATGAATGTTTGAAAGACACGAATCTCAGTTAAACGAGTGAAGTTATTTTTTCTCCGCAGACACCATTTGAAAGAAGCAGACACGGCGCAGGTCTGCTCGCTTCGGGTCGGATGTCAGCATAGAAGGTAGTTTGCTTCTCCTGGATCAATGACTCAAGGAAACGAATGCTATCAATTTGCAAAAAGTGTAAAAATAATTTCTCATTTGTAAGTTTTCATAATCTATGGCTTATTTGCATTTCATTCCATTCACTGAAGTGTACTTTTATTGTACTTTTATTTGTATATCTAACTAAATTGTACTTTTATAAGATTTTACTTATATTGTATTTAAATTATTGCTGATTTCAACTTTAATTCTAATTATCTTTTATGATAAAAATATATGACATATGAAAATTCCAAGAAATAAATTATCACAAGTGCTAAGGATTTTAATACAACAAGTTTGATTAAATTTGTTTGCATTAACGTTGTCACTAATGCGTTGATTTAAATTTGTATTATTTAACTAAGTGTATTGATAACATTACCTAAGCTATTATCAGCAAAACTTAAGACTATCCAATTATTTATCATTCCGAATATAGGGTATGTGATAAATTTTCTGAGTGATAAAATTTCAAAACTTGTCCACGTTCCAGTTCTCAGCGCCGCTATATTACTATCTATAAAGGGCTTTTAAGATTTTTAACGTGAATCCTTTTTCCATGTGTGCTATTGTAACGGATATGTTATTATTTTTTAATATTAATATTATTTTATCCTTTTCATATCGCGGTTTATCATTCTCTTTCTTGTAATTCGAAGAATAGTATCTAATTATTCACCCAACTCATCCATGTCCTGTAACACATTTAATTTTCATGGATTTTTAAATGTAAACGAATAATAAAATAGGAAAACGAATAATAAAATAGGAAACTCAATAAATTCCGCATCTACTTAAAGAATTTGCTTATTATCTTAATGAATATTTTTCTGTTATTTTCTTGTAAAATAAATGTGATAATTTCTTAAAATATATATATTCTTTTAGAGACTTTTTAAATATTTTCATAATCTTTTGAGCCTTGTAATTGTATAACATTCTCTGTTTAAGGGTTGAAATATCTAATGCGCTTGTATCTTTTTTAGCCACTGATGTACTAAATTTGGTAGATTTACTGTCGACCGCCTCATGTAGGTGGGTATCAATTAAGGCTACGTATTTATACAGCAGGTGCCGTATCATTTTTCGGAACAGGATATTTCAATTACTTTCGGATTATGTTGTAATTTTCGCTCATTTCTTCCGATGTTTATTTATAGAGATTTCGGAAAACTTAGCAAAAGTTATTGGCGTCTTCCTTGAGTTACTCATATGTTTTAATATTTTATTTGTCATTTTCGTAATGAACTTTAAAAGCATACTGTATTTCATTATAAAATAATTCTTCGATAAGAAATTGAGGTTTAGGGTTTTGTTAAATTTTTGCTACTTTGATGTCTTAGTAGCGTTTTCGCTAAAAAGTTATTTCGTGATGGAATGCCATGTTTTTTTAATATAAATTAGGCAAATTAATTCAAGGTACAAAATTACTATTATTTAAATGCTTAGTACTATTATAACAAAAATTAAATTTTTGAGATGCTTCCCTGAATTGTTAAAATATAACATCATTATTGTAACAATTGGGCCATTATGGCCATGAACAAATTAAATGATGGAATATTACGTTTCGTAATATCACTTTCTTTAGATTTAAAAAAATTATTGTAATTTTTGTTTTTACATATATGTATATATATGTATATATATACATATATATATATATATATATATATATATATATATATATATATATATATATATAGGGGCGATAGACCTACTTAGGGCTGAGTCACCGACATAATTTGATCTCAATAAAAATATCTTCATTTTCGAGACATATTTTTTTATGACCACTCTGAGTCGACATTTTGGGTGCCACGACTACAAATTAATTCTGATTATTTTCTTCTCGTAGTTAATTATAATTGAATAATAGGTCTTTTAAATTAATTTAAATATTTTTTCGATCATTAATACGGTTCTTTCGAAATAAAATTCAAAACTCTGCTTTTTAGGATTTCATAATTTCGTCACTCAGTCTTAACTGTTAATATTGAAAAAATACATTTTTACTGGCAAACTATTTAGAAATTTGTCACATATAATAAAAAATTATAGTAATAAAATCTCGCACTTTTTATCTGTAAAAAAAAGATATTCCCATTTACTCATAAAAGGCACCCATTACGAGGTAATTACCTATGTTTGAATTTTCGTTTCAATATATTTTTCTTTAACTTCTTTACATTTAGACTCTTAAATACTCTTAAAGGTAATGAAGTCACTAAAAGTTAAAGAATGTAACAATTTTTAAACAAAAATGTATTTTTTGTCGTTACGACAAACGTTCAAACTGCCTGCAATTGGCTCTAATGCACGTGCGATATCAAAACAATAAAATTAGTTTAAGGTTAGAAGCAATTCTGATTTCGGTTAAAAATATTCAAAGACTGTAAAAGTTGTTGCCTTTTATCATATATTTTTTTAAATGGCGCCACGTTAGAAACAAATATATGAATAAGAGAATTGATACATAATTGTTATTTTTTTACATGATGTTTAAAAAATATTTTGAAAATTGTATTTTTTTAAAAGAGCCGACAAGATCATTAAATGATGCTGATGAAAAGTAGAGGCTGACGAGAAGAAACCATCCAGTAACCACCGCGTCCGCAGATATCGACACTATTTCTTATTTTCTGTACGGTTATTTTAAAGGAATTACGTCAGAAATTAAATGCTGCAGAAAAGTGATTAAGAATATTAACGGAGCTCTAAGAAATTTAGGACAAAACTTCTTTAGAAGATGTAGTTTATATCTATAAACTGTATGAAATGTAGATGTTTCTACTACAGAAAGCAAAATTTTCCTAGTAAACCTTTTTTTTAATTTCACCATCATTTGAATTTCAGCCTGCTACTTTTAAGGATAATAATTTTAAAAAAAGTGTTATATTGTTTATGGATCATGGACTTTCATAACACAATTTTAACCTAAATAATTCATTAATTTAAAAAAAAATGATTTTAGATGAGCTTCTCGCCTTTTTAAAAAAAATAAAAATTACAGAATATATTATAAATTGAACGAATAAAATGTATGTACCATTACTTTTACCTTTGCAGTCGCTTGTGACGTTACGCCATTTAAATAAAAATATATTGAATAAGGGCAATAATTTCTGCTAAGTTTCCCATATTTTTTACTACAAATATTGTAAAATTATTTTTAACTTTAAATTAATTTTTGTTGCTTTGATGTCGTACCTACATTAAAACCAATTGGTAGCAGTTTAAATATTTATAATAATGAAAAATAATAACTTTAGTTTTTGAAAAAATTGTAATAGTTTTTTTACCTTAAAATACTTTTACTGTTTATCAGGAGTTTTTTCTATGGAGTTATTATAGTTTCCATGAAAAGTATTTAAATCAAAATACATTTACATAAAAATTCAAACATATGGTGTTACCTTAAGATGAGTACCTTCAATGGTTAAGTATGAATTTGTATATATATATATATATATATATATATATATATATATATATGTGTTTTATATTTAAAGCAATAAGATTTTCACTACTACAGACATTACCCGTGCCGATTTTTTAAATAGCTTGCCAGTTCTGAGGAACATACTTTTTCCAGCACAAGTAGCCTAAATAGAGAAACAAAAATCCTAAAAAGTCAATTTTTAGATTTTTTTGAGAGAATCATGTTGATATAAACGGTCTCAATGAATTCAAAATACATATTAGTCAACTAAATTTGATTACAAAACAATTATCAATCTGACTTCATTTGAATTGGTGGAATTTAAAAGATCGACCCACATTAGTGATTTGTACAAAATTTCAATAGTTATGTTTCGAAAATTAAGTGATTCTTATTAATGTCAAATTTTGTTAGTAATGCAGACATACCTTGGCATATCGCCCTTTGCTGGTTGATCCATGACTTACGGAACACTATGTAAATATAATTTTCTTCTGTTTTAAACCAAAATGCTTACTTGTCAAATTCTATTTCAGTCTATGCAGATGTGTGTTATTCTAATTTAAATTAAAATTTATTTTAAAAATTGAGACAGCCTCAAAACCTATGTTTTTGGCTCTAATGATATCGGTCACGATTAATATAATTAAAGATATATGACCGACCCAACCTCCATATCATATGTTTTTTATCCCTTCACACCTCTTTTTTATATTTAAATTTTTTTGGACCCACGACCTGGCAGTATGTTGTAAAAGCAAGTAAACCGACCTAATCCCTAAATGTATAGCTTCATTTTATGCTAAACTCTTTACCACACATATTACTAAATTATGGAATCAACTAAACATAAACATACATATTGCGCCTTTATTATCTTTGCTTAAAAGCTATCTGAAATTACATTATTTAACGTAATATGCAGATCGACATTCCTTCTATACTCCATCATTATCCCTTTCCTATCCCTATTCTGTTCCTATTTTACTTTTGCTATATTTAATTTTATATTTTTCCTATTAATAACTATGAAAAAATCGTTAGCTCGTTTTGTAAGTCATTAATTAGTGTGTATTGATAATTAACAATTTACAATGGTACCCGTTTTTCTCCCTTGTATCAATAAATCCACCTTTGTACTTTAAGAAGTCTGCAGTATAAAATGAAAAATAAATTAATACATGTACACGCGCACAGGCGCACACGGGCACACAAGCACGAATGCACACGCGTGCGTGCGTGTGTGCGGGCGTGCGTGCGTGCGCGCACCCCTGTGTATGTACATGTATTAATTTATTTTTTTATTTTATACTGCAGACTTGCGCATGTGTGTGTGTGCGTGCGCTCAAACAGATTCAGTCGTAGTCATTGCGCATAAAAAAAATTAACTCAAGCAATGTACGAGTACTGGCGAAGCAAACGTTGTCAGTTCACTATCAACATAAGGACGTGAGCTTACATTCTGACGAAATTTTTAACTTGGAAGTTCGTTAAAATGATTAATTTAATAAAATAAGAAAATGTATCCACTTTTAACGCCGTGGGGTGTCGTTAGCAACATCTTTCGCCCCGTTATTACTTCAACATTGGGGTGGAAGTTGGTCGAGATGGCAAGTAATGAGGCTTGACCGGAATTAATAATTCTAATTTGCCCTTGGCCTATGTGAGAAAGTAAGAGTTACATTGCTATATAAATTCGAAGATTTTAAAATAGTTTTAATTCATAATAAATTCCTTAAAAATCGTTTTACGAAAATAAGCAAACACTGTGTGAAATAACAATACAATATATACATATATATATATATATATATATATATATATATATATATATATATATGTATATTTATATATATATATATATATATATATATATATATATATTATATAAAATATTATATATTATATAAATTTCGTCTAAACTTTAATAACCAATCTTGGAAAATAATATTTTTAGCGGAAGTAGAAACTTCGGAGAATTGTTTTATGTTATCTCGCCAATATTTTAATCAATTTTAATAGCGCAGTGAAAAAGTCGATTTCGAAGCAGATGGTAGAATGTTTTAAATGAATGATCGTAATATTTTATTTTTAGAATAGTTTAATTTCTTAGAATAGCATTAAAATCTTGTAAAAAATATGTATAATATATATAAGTATAAATAATATGTAATAAGTATAAATAAAATGTATATAATAATTATAAATAATATGTAAAAACATGTATTTTCAAGGAAAAATTTAAATGCTATCTTGTAAAAATAGCATTTAAATTTTTTCTTGAAAATACCGGTTAGCATTGAACTAGAGTTGTTTTAATAGGTTATTCTATGTTTATGCATCCGATTCTTTATAAACCCTAAGCTTAGAGACTATTTTAGGTTATTATTTGAAATATAAATAATCATTTAATTAAAGAAAATTATTTCAAGTTAGAATATCAATTGGTAATTTGTGGCAGGATTTCATTATTGGAAAATTTTCGAACTATATTAGTTTATTGGACTTATTTTTATTCATTTTATAAATTATAATTTAAGGCAAAAGCTGATGAGAAGTGACACATATTTTTGAAAATTTTAAAATTTGAATGAGCTATGACGGTTCAATACATTTAGGCACGGATGACAATACATAATTATCATGTAATTTTTAATATGCTTATTGTTTCCCTGCGAGTGAATGAGAAAGGGAGATATCCTCACCCTATGCCTTCCGCTGTATTTAGAAGCTCATAACATATTTTTTAATTACTTCATATTTTAACAACCCTTTATTAGCATTGTAAGAAAACTAACAATTTACTTTTCATCCACTTCAAATTTTCATAAATTTATACAATTTTGATGATAATATGGTGATATGATACCATCGGAATGATGCAATGATTAAGGTGGGAAATGGTTAAAGGAAATGCTCAATGGAAAAAGTAAACCTGACAAATTTAAACTCATTTTACTTGTCTCAAAGAGCTTTTTGGTTACGTTTGGTAACCGAAAGGATCTGATGATAGAGGAGAAAGTTGGCCCCGGGACCTATCAAGTGTGAGATCGTTTGACTTCTCTCGATGAATCCTTCAGGTATTGTAACCAGGAATATCTGATTATTGAGGAGGAAGGTAGTCTCATAAGCTTTTCAATTATTAACAGTAAATATATCAAGTTTGAGCTCGCTTGGTTAATCTCAATGGGTATTTTGATATGAAAATTTGTCACTGCCCTTTTGTCATACAGATTTTTTTTAATTTTAAATACTGGTTTTTAATTAACTTATTATTCATGTTACTTTACAAAAAATTACAAATTTACGAGTAGTCAACTAATTTATTGCGTGTACTTTAAAACTAATATTCACGTTTATTTGAAGTTTACTTTGTTACGTTGTGAAATATACATTCTACTCATTTGTGGTCGGGACTCTAAGCGTTCGTTGTAAAATATATCTAGAAAAAATCTCTATATCAAAACAGCTATGCTTACTATTTCAGCTGCATATTTATTGAATTTCCTCTCATAGGACTTACTATTGAAATTATTTTGCAAATATTTATCGAGAAGTTATGTAAACAAAATTGTAGTTCAAAATTAAATTGTAGTTGTGCATTATCCTTACCTTATTTATAATTGTCGACGTATTTCTACTGAGATGGCAATTAATAAGCTTGGTACTTTATTCCAAAAATTTCCAGAACGTTACAGAATATTGACGAGTTACCTCTGGTAGAGAATTTATAGCGGGTTCCTATGATAATTATATGCTAATTATCATGCTATTTCTATTCCATTCCCCATAGAGTAACCTCAAATAAAAAATAAAAAATATTTATTGATACCCAGGTTAATTTTGCTTTATCTGGCCGAGCTACCCTGACGCGTTCGTATTGCCACAGAAAAACAATTCATGCTTTGGGGAAGAAATGAAAATATCCTTTGTTGAAACTACAAAAACTGGTATATTAACTTTAACTACTTCAACGTCAAAAAGGGGAGGCCACATTCACATGGATCTATTGAGTTGCAAAACAATATTTTCACTGTACGGACTGTACTTCTTCTCTTACCGTACTGTCGGGACTTCTCATCCTTCGACAATCATGTATTTTGCTCTTGCTGTAAATATTTAGACCTTTAACAATTTAAAAACATAGGCCATTGTTAGATTGAACTTAACTAATTATTAATATTTCTGAAACGAAAATCACAATAAAAAAAGGAATAAAATCAATTCGCGATAAATGAGAGATAACAATGGTGCTGATATAACTGAAGACTGATTTTATTAATTATATTTAAAAAGAGGATAACTTTACTAACCGAGATAGTAGGTTAATAAGTAACCAAACTAATATAATTTTCCATAGACTAAAATTGACTCCTGTTCATAATAGTTGGTAAAATAATGTCGAAATTACCCACAGATACACCGTAGTTGTCTCTTTTTATCTTTCTTTATTACTCTCTTCTCTTTTCAGTGCTCGTATTAATTGTTTGTCTTTTGTTTACAAAAAACGACTTCGTTTTTTCCTTCCTGCAGGGTAATGGTCTAGATTTAAGTGTTTTATTTCAAATCTGTTATCTTGTATTTATCCATTTTGATATGTAAATATTTTTTGTGTAAACTTCTGACATTCTTTTTATAATATTTTGCCTCATTACATAATCTCAGTCGTCATAAAAAACAAAGTTAGATTATTTATTATCTTTTCCGCTTGCATACCATGTTTTTCTTGAATTATTACATTTATGCAGCAGTAGTTATATAAATTGCACAACCCTATTAGCGAAAGTTATGGCATAGTAATATAAATATTTACATAGAATATAGTATGGAGTTAGAGTTTCGCTTGACAATACACTTACAGTATCAATGGGAATTGAAAAAAAATTTCGAAAATTTTAGATTGATTTTCATTAAAAATTAATTTCTTTTTTTAAGTAAATAAATTTTATTACATGGAATGTGTTTAAACAAATATATACCTTTTAAGGAACAAATTTTATTTAAATCTCGTATTTACGGTACCTGTATTTTGACGTTGTTTAAGAACTGATGTATACCAAAAAGGCTAATCTTGTAAGTAGTTTGGTAACAATTCTATCTAAATTCTTAAAAAATAATATTATGATGTCCTGTCAAAAGGTTGCCGTTAATCGGTATCTTAGTCAAACATAAATTTATCCTGTAGCAGTTAATACACCTTTTTCAAGCAATTGCTGTTAGCAGATAAAAGGTAGATCAAATATTTATTATTAGGGCCAGGTTAAGTGACACTGGAATGTTCAAAAAACTTGCATTCTATTGAAATATGCAACTTTTCTGATAACTTGTAATAATTTTTGTGAATAATTATCTCTGTTGGAATGCTATTGAGTATTTTAATCACCTAAAGCCCTTTTAACTACTTATCTATGGTCAGACAATAGAATCTGTCCCCAGAATATATTATTACTGAAGTGTCAATAAAATAGGTGTAAATGGAGCAAGTATTAAAAGAAAATATGTGTGTCTAAGAAAAATATGATCACATTAGTTTGACAACATTTTGAACGAGATTTTTCTAAGGGGTCATGAAAATATAAAAGCATATATGAAGTCAAGTATACGACTGAATAAGGTAAAGAAAAAACGTCAACTTAGAGGACTATGACATTTTATTTTGAAAATGACGCCAACGGAAATACGGATAAAATCATATTTATTAAGACAAATGTATATTATCAATCATGTCACAACAATTGAAAAAAGACACTACCTCTGCAAAATATCTTGACGTTAAAGACATTATCGATACATTAGCGATGTCTCATCGTCATATCGCAAGGTGTAATATGACATAAATTGACGTTTATCGGAAGTGTTGTTGTGGAAAGCGAAACAGCGCTGCTCGACAATAAATCAAGTCGCTGTAATAACAAAATTTTTTGTCGCGTGTGCGTTCACTTGACAGATTTATGCTTTTAATACTCGCGATTTTTACTAAGCCTCTGTGGTTTACGAGATATATGTTTATTGCTGCGAATTTTTACAACTATATTTCATGTAGCGTTTTGATAATCATAGCTGCTTCGAAGGTTTGAAGAAATAACTCACAGCGGGATATTGAAACATGTAATATGTTTGGGTAAACATTAGATTTAAATTAATAAATTTAAAAATTGTTCAATATACAATATATAGTAAAAATGCCATCATTCATTTAGTTCAAGGGCCTCTATCTCACATTAGAACCATGAGACCGTAGATAAATTTAAATTCTTCTTAATAATTTCAATTTTTTGTTTCAGTAGTTCGTGCTGATTTTTTTTTTATTTCTAAGAGGGTGTAGTCGATTGTCCGTATAAAAACTGACTTGCGGTCCATTTGCGTACTTTATTTATTCTGACATATTGTTTCCTATCTGTTTATTATTATATATATTTATTGTTTCATATCTGTATATTTACTATTACTGATGAACACTTCGCTTTAGGCTACTATTTCAATTCCTGATATAGATGACGAATGGAAGTAACGGATAGTTACTCATCAAAAATGGTGAAATCGATTCGGTGTAAAAGACCAGATATTTGATTGAAATATATTTATGTAATGTATTTGCATATTTTAATAAAAAAAACGTAAAGATTTAAAGTAATTTAAAAGGTTTTAGGGAGTCTTCTTAAAGATAAACGGTTAAACCATTTTTTTAATTATCTATATATATTGAATAACTGTTCAATAACGTAACACTTCTGTGTTACGTTTCGGTTTTATTTCAAATGTGCAAAGTTTTCAAATGTGTCAAGATTTTATTTCAAAAATTCTGCATTCCGTATCTCAAAACGAAATGAAAAGAACGAAATCACTCACGTTTTCGCCCGGCTATTAAATTTCAACACTCGTCACTGAAAAATATGGATGTTACGTGAAAAATTTACAGGGGCCAGACAATAACGATTCCTAAACTATATTTCGTATTCTTGAAAACGTCCATAAAAAATTCCTTCCTCCATTTACGAAACTATTGAAGTCAAAGTTATTAAAAAATCAAGTTATAAAAAATTTATCTAAAGTTCATCGGACAATTGTAACGATGTTTCTAAATCTCATAATTTACAGTATTTTACGCCCATGAACGATATACTAGGCGATATATTTAGAAAAAAAGTGTACCCGCAGTTTTCTTAGTGCGAGGTTTTACTCTTATCAGGTTTTATATAATAATTTATAACACCATTTTTGTATGGTTTTACTCCGTAATTTATATAATTAATTAGACATTTTTTCCACAACATTTAGATATTTATTGTAATTGTTTGTTGACTCATTGTAAAATATTTGTATAAATTTGATAAAATACCAAATATTCGTCTTGAAAAGACGGGGAAGATAACAATATTATGAAGATTACTAAAAAGGCGATTAAACAAAGAAAGCATTAACGTTCTCAATTAAAATTTAGTTGCAATCTTAGCGCTCTTCTTAATGAATATTACCGGTTCTATCCATCTCCAGTATGTCCTATTCCAGTTTCTTTAATATAAGTCATAATAATTTAGAAAAACACTATTTTGGTTTAGACAAATACCACGTACACTTTAATGTTTATATAGGCATAAATGAGTACAGGACTTTAGTGGTGCGATTTTCAGTAGAACTGAATAGGTTTTATCGTGTTTTAAAACAAGAGTAATAAACCAAAAAAGTTTTAAGCTTTTTTGGTTTATTACTCTTGTCTTTGATCCTATGATGTGTACATAAGGATTTATTTGATTAAATATGGGATTTCGTGTTTATTATGGTAATTATTTTATGGTCTCAGTAGCTTATAAGTTTCTTGAAATTAATTAAAACTGAAATCGTTTTAAATAAATAATAATCGCTTATTTCGAATACTATATAATTAATTTTTTTTACTTTTTTTGAAATCCCTTATGAAAAACCAAAGGTAAAACGCATTGTAAGTAACTTTGATGCCTAATATGAAGCAAAAGGAAATTAAAAATGAAAACGGTAAACAAAACCCAAATTTAATTTTGGAACAGCTATTCAATGAAACTTTCGATGAAAGAAAATTTTTCCCTTAGATATATGTAAATATTAGAATGCATAGTGTATTAATTAAGATTCCGTCCTGCGCGTATACGGCAAGATGGACCGATGTCTAAAGTTGCAGAAACTGTGAGGCTGTGACAGATGGAAAGATGACCATAAGGAGGTTAAAAGCATATCTTGCTTCCTTGCGTAAATCATAAAATAAGAAAATTCCGTTACGTTATGTTGCATTTGAATTGAAATTGAAAAATGTTAAAAAATATTTTACCTGTTCTTTGAATCTTATTTTCCTTTTGCAATATTTGCTTGTGCACTTGGTGATTAATCGAATATGAGTATTTTACTGTGGTAGAATAATAAATAAAAAGTACTATGAAATTTGCCTCGTAACATTTTTTGGTAATATAGCTATAAATAATGGTCGATTAAATGCACAGACAAATAAAACGCCATTTACAACTTACATCGTTTGAATAATAGAAAAATTACACACCTACATATGCCGCATCTACACAACAAAATAAAGTCTGAAACAAATTTGTAACTGAGAATTTTGCTACCTAATCACAGCCTTAAGAAAGTTATTATTAATAAAATCAGGTAATGTATTCACCCCAAACATTGTATAGCCTCTTTTCAATCTTATTATTTGAACCTCTGAGTGGAATGAGTAGGGCGGTTCGGTGTATTGCGAAGCGGAATTAATGAACGAAATGGGATGAATATAGTCAATAAACTTCATTGGCTACTATCGACAATATCGCCCGACGAGTACTCGATAAAAATCATTGATGCTTCGTTTTCATATTCTTAGGGTTGATGTAGCTCAGACTCTTCATTTATTTTTTTAAGTAAAGAACGACAAAGGCACGAAAACTTTCAGACAAATAATTTAAATTACATATGGCTTCCATGTGTAGATTACAAGACAGTTTTATATAAAACTTTAGGATTCCGTACTTCTAAAGAAAAAAAGAACCAATTCTCGACAGATAAGATCATTCACACATACGTCTGTTACAACCATTTTTCTCAGAAGCTATTTAACTTAAAAACTTGACTTGTGGCAGTATATATATATATATATATATATATATATATATATATATATATATATATGTATATATATATATATACACACATATATATGTGTATATGTATTTGTGTATGTGTGTACATACGTCTACATAAATTTCAAATTCTATATACATATTTAAAAAATAATTTTCCCCAAGTTTTGAAATGGCTACAACAAAAATATTGCAAAAACAACATTATTAAGAATTTACTACAGAAAAATTATTATGATAATGGAACAGTTTTGTAGATTCATAGGTTTAAATAAATTAATTTTATTATAAATTATTTTTTCTTTGTTATAGACTATTGAATAAAAAAATATATTAATAGAAGAAAGCTGCAATGTCAAATGAATAAACTAAATGAAATAAACGAAACAGTTTCAAAGTTAGTTCCCGGGTGAAAAATAAATTTTCGCAAATTAATAAGTAGAATATATTTCAGTTTAACATTATAAATACAAGAATAAAACAAATAATTTGTTTTAAAATATTTATATCACAATAAAATAGCGTACATTCTTTATAAATAATAAGAAGTGTTACGGGAAAAAATAAACCCGTTTAAAACTGATTTTAATAGTATGTTCTTAGGTTTATTCCTAATAAAATGTACAACTAAACCATTGTTAATAATAGAGGTGAAATATTGAAGTTTTATCGTTATAAATTTTTGTATAAATATAACAAAATATTCATTAAAGAAATTGGTTTCTTTGCAAAATTTGCACTTTATATTTCAGAAACAAATAACTAAGTCTACACTAGCAGTGAGTTATTTTTAAAATTATTTCAATTTAAAAGTCCTTGTACTTGCTGCAGTGATTATGCAAATAGTACAGCATTTGCCACTGTATTAAGATACGCCCCTAAATATATTTGTGTTGTATATGTGTCCTAATAGACTCCGCCTTTTGGTTAAGGTTTTAATGTAATTATGCTACTATTACTTCGTTTGACAAAGAATGAAAAGTCATCACAAAATAACAAATAAATAGAGACTTCAATTCATGCGTTTCGTGCCTTACGTCAAAGACGGATTAATAATTTTCAAATGTGCACAATTAAATGAAACTACGTGATGTAGTATTATTTCTACTTTCTTTAAATTCTTTACCACGACCACCTAGCATAAAAAAGCAAAGATGCTAATATCCCACTGGAAGATTTTATAATACAACGAAACCTAGGTCGTGGTAAAGAACTTAAAGAAAGTAGAAATAATACTATAAAACATAGTTTCATTTAATTGTGAATAATGAATTTCTACAAAACTAAGGTCAAATACATTCAATTTTCAAATGGATAATCTGAGGAATACATGTTAATTAATTATAACCTACTTTTAAAAAAACACAGAAGACAAAATATTACTCATATATGGCATGATAGCAGGAGTAATAATATTTATAGTTATAATGCCGATTCAAAAATTAAGTTCTTATACAATAAAAAAATCGTTTCAAGTAATATAATATTCTTACTAATTATAGATCTTAGATGACGAAACAAATAACATAATAAAAAATACAAAATAGGGGGTGAATTTTCCGAACGGAATGATTATAAATAGTTTGTTCAGTTTTAAATCTAGTCCAGGAGCTTACGTTACTAGGGACACGAGGAATATGTTAATAGGGCCATGTTTCTGATGTACATATGTAACAGTCTGCTTAACCCAAAGTGTATTTATTTGTGTTGAGTGTTTTGAATATTCATTTTAATGGAGTTTTAATGTATTGTTTAATGTTTATCCTTTGATGTTCTATAAAAGTGAAACACAGATGAAAGATATTGACTAAATATGGCAAATGTGGGAAAACACAATTACAGCAAAGCAAGATTTGAATAATATTTAATCAAGTTTAAAATTACAGACGAGCCGTAAATTTAATCTATTAATTACAGGTTTATTGGTGACTTATGAAATTACACTTTGAGAGAAATGTTTTAAATTCGACGACAAGCGTACGAAGAACATCGACGGTTGTTGTCAAGTAAGTATTATACCTTAATAAACCAGAAATTGTCTTCCAGTCTGGGTTTTTGGTATTTCCCTTATATTGAAATTGTGTCAAAAGAATTGAAATAATTACATAATCGTGAATTTTAAGATTTTAATTAGGTTCCTATAAATAATTCAGGCTTGATTTTAAATAAATTCTCTTTTTGAGTTCCTTTGAAAATGTTTGTATATTAATAACTACTTAATACGATATTAGTTAATTAGAGTATTGCCTTTATTTTCATAACTTTATTCTAATTTGAACATCGTTCAAATTTAGCAGATGGTTTATAATGTACGTATGATTTACGTATTTGATTTAATACTTGATTCGTATGTTACGAATTAACCCTATGCTTGACTGTAATTAATAAAGTTGTAACACAGTGCAATCAGTTTTAAAATATTTAATGATTTAACTTGAGCATGAAGTTTACACCTATAACACACAATATAATATGAAATTTTGGGACTAAAACTATTTTTACTAATTATTTTTTCTATCTCTAATATTTACAATAATTTAATTATTCATACGTTGGTAAAAATAGGTCATTTAGTAATTATTTCAAGTACACTAAAATTGATGAAGGACGAAAAATACTTAAATAGAAAAAATATTTATATTACACATAAATATCGTTTTAGAAATAATTTTTTAAATATATATATATATATATATATATATATATATATATATATATATATTCATTAGGAAGGAAGAATTTTGTAAGTTATTCGCCAGAAATGGAATAGTTCCAAACTGGAATGTAATATATCAAAATAAAAAAATAAGCACCGCGTTTATACTTATCACTTACTTTAGGTTCGTGACTAATTTTGAAACCAATTCTTAATCATTTTACTTTACTTATTAAAAATCGTGATTATAAAATATTTAGTGTTACATTTTCTTTTTCAATGTCTTTATGTAAACACTTAGTTCAGGCTAGTTTTTGGATCAAGAAACTCGTGTTAGGCTTTGTAAGTTTACTTGGATAAAGAAAAGAAAATCAAAGTTTACAAACTCATGCTTAGCGAAACTAATTCGGAAATGTAATTTAACAAATAAGGTGCTGACATTACGAAACTGTTGAAACCAGAATGCTCCGTTTTTTTTCATATACCAATATCGCTAGCATATTTGAAGGTATTGACCTCTTGCAAAATTCTTTAATGTTCTCTTCATCAATCGATCACCATGCTACCTTGCCAGACATGAAATTTGGAACATGAATAATACATAGTAAGTCGATATTTCGATGAAAAGAAAATTACCTTAGGTTAATATCAAAATTATTAATTTAGTTTTAAAGTAGAAAAATGTTGGAAAAAAAAAGAAAAATATAACAAATATTTTTTCAAATTTCATTGATTCACCTCGGATGATATATATATATAACAAAAATTCACAAGTCAAGATATAAATTAAATTTCGTTACGTATTTTATACTTTTATAAAAATTAAATACATCTTAAATTTTAAGAAAATTATTTGATAATCCTTTCAGTAATTTGTAAAAAATATTCGCTTATTGAACTTATCTAATAAGGGATAAAGTTTAAGACACAAGTCAAATTTTACATATGTTCAGTATTTTTAAAAAAATCGTATAAATATAGGAAACTCTGTTTATTAATGGTTAAATTTACTTCTAAAAATTGCAATTTGTATATTTAAAAACTAAAAGAAAAATAAGTAGGCGTCTAACTTACGTTATTAAAAGATGTATGTTTTACTAAGTGCACTAAAATTTAGTTTTCGACTTTTGTGTACGAAATCTTATATTATTTGTTCATAAACAAATGTGTGGTTAAATAAATTTATTAATTAGTGAATTATTACATTAAAAACTGATTTTATATCCATATCCATGAGGACACCAATAACTATATGATTAGTGTAAATTACAATTATTGTGCACACTAATTTTACTAGAATACGTCATTTGTCTCTGTCTGGCATAGAGACTTTTGACATGACCCTTTTCAAGCAAAGTTGCTTTGGATACATCATTATATGGCAATCATTATTAAATATTAAATTTAATAATGATTGCGACAAACTTGCTCTATCTAAAAGTGCAAGATAAACATTTTATTGGCTGAAATAATATTTACATCTTGAGTTTTTTTATTTTCCACGCCATCAGATGATAAAGAAATAATATGATCCCCTTCAGGTCGGCAACTTTCCTCAGTCAGTAGAACAAATGACATCGCGTCAAATTTATTATACTAATTCATTTTTTTTGTTTCAGATAAGAAAGTTTTGGAAAAACTAGAAATGTTACGTGTAAAGTAAAATGTGTCTCTTATCTTGCTTAAATTTCAAAAAGGTAATCTGACGTAACATTATCAACGAATGATTGTATTTTCGCGATCGATATTTTGAAATTCTAGTATGACTATTTAGATGAAAGTTTCACTCATATTATGAAATATACACTTTGCGACTAGAGAAGATGAAACAGGGAAAGAATAAATGAAGCAAACGTGAAAAGAATAGGTTTTGCGGATGCCCATATCCATCATTAAATATGATGAATGAATACGATCCATATTTAAGGAGTCAAGAGTGAAAGTAGTTGTCTTTTCTAGTTTTTGTTTTTAAACAACAGAATGAACTGTTTTAAAGAAATTTACACAAACACGGGAACTCTTTTTATCGTTAGTATTAAATGAGGACATAAAATGTTTTCTACAGCGTTATATAGCGAGAATATTTTAAAATTTATGACCATGTCAAATACGCTTATATGACAACGAACGAATAATTGAGTGTAAATAATGGAAGATATAATTCTTCCAGAATTTGACGTTTTCAAATTTGTTTTCATCATCATCTTTACGAAAGAAATGACCAAAATAGCATCTTACATAACTTGTTACATTCACAATACTTACATTTACATAACATGATTTGCCCTACAAGTTTAAATTGCAGCCAAAAAATATCACCAGGGTTTTTTACTCCTACGTGTTACGCGACGAAATTTTTTCCATGTCGTCAAAAGCTCATGATTAACAAAATAAATAACTGAATCAAGGTAAAACATTAAATATTTCATATAACAATCAGGCTATCATGTCAATAAAAAATGTCAACACCAGGCCCAGTTTATAGTTTAATAAACAAAGGGGTGCGGAAATTACGCTATGATGGATCGTACAAAGGGATTTTAGCAATATCCGGCGGAGACCCTTTTGCAAATTTTGGCTATACAAACTGCCTTTATAGTTGTCGTTTAAAACTGTAAAAGTGGACAGAATATCGTTGATCTCATATTTGAAGTAATATTTATTTTCATTGAATATAAGTAAAGAAGTCACTGCGTGTTCTTTTCTTTAAATACGCTGAATTTTCACTTCTCTTATAGTACTGAAATATTTTGTGCAAAAGGAAAGTTCAATTACAACATATTTTAGGCGATTTAATTATGTTTTATTTGCGATAAGTGTTTTGTAAATGATAACACGACAGAATGAAGTATTTAATGCAAGTTTTTATATAACCGTGAATTTCTCACACTTATATAAATATAGTTATACGTCTCTTTCTTATTGTATGATACTGTGGTGGCATCGAAGACTGTTCTGATAAAGATAACTGAACGCCTATTTTGTTAAGAAATTTCTATTTTGTTAAGATTATTTACTAGCAGTTAATTTTAATATCTCTTATCGGTCTTGATTTTAAACTGGGACACTTGATATAAATATTGTAATACAGCCTGTCACCTAAATGTTTTCTTACTATGTTAATGTAGTTTTATTTCTATTTTGTTTATAAATTAACGTGGTACTTAAACTTTTTTACAAATTTTCGACCTATAAAATATTATTCGAAATTATATGAAGAAAATAGGAAAAAATATATTTTGAAGACAAAACTATTATTAGCATCATTAATTGAAGTTTAAAATATTTTCATTTAATTATTCTAGAAATATTTTAATATTATGCACTATTCCTAAAAGATTACGTTATGTAGGGATTTCCTGTATTAGGAATATTAATTTAACGACTTGTCATTAAATAATGTATCAAGTTATTATAAGACGCTACTATCGAGTCATAACAGAAGTAATAACTTAACGTACTTTCAGTACTCAAACCGTTCAACTTTAATACCCAGTTATTTTCTTTTACATTTAATACAAAATCGTTATAGAGAAGGTAAAGTGAATGTTTTTACATTGGCAAACTACAACATATTTATCTCAACAAAACTATATTGTTTTTCAGTGCAAAGTTTGAAGGTTGCAGTAAACCTATTTACATTTGTAATGCAAGGAAATGGAACTTCAACAAACTTAAGGTGGAAGCTATTGTATTATGTAGTCGTATTTTCTTCTATTCATATATAACTATTATTTCTATATCATTTTTAATATTATATTATATATTTATTTTCAATACCTACGATTCATTGTCTCATTAACAAGAAACGTACACTTCTGATTCGTAGTGTTTACATGTACAAGGAATTTTACATAGTAATTCGTCAACATTTTAAATACCATACAATTGGATTAGTACTGATTGACTTAGATCTACATAGTCGACATTAAGTTTGTAGTTAATAATAATGCCAATGGCAACCACTAGTTTTTGATATAACGCTAAAATTTGATACGCAAAAAAAATGGCGAAAAGTGTTTATACGGAATAATGCGCATTTTACTTAACATCTAGCAGAATTTTTATTAGTTTTAAAAAAAAATATCCATATTGTAAAAAAAAAATGACAGAACTTTTTTTTGTATGTTCTCATATATATACCCAACTTAGATGGCGTACGTATTATACAAAGATATCGTGTCATTGGCATATAGGTTGTGAAATACATTTAGGGCGTTATTTTCTCTTTAACTAATGGATAAAAAACTGTTAGGTTAAAAGTTACAATAAGTGACTTTTATTGTAAACTTTTGTTGAAAAACGAATTTTTAGCCAAAAGAAATGTGACTCAATTATATATATATATATATATATATATATATATATATATATATATATATATATATATATATGTATATATATATATATATATATATGGACGTGTATACGACACCTTTCAGCAAGCTGTCCTTGGATTTGGCGTCTAAGGGCCATAACCGACGAAAGTATAGTAAAACTACTTCGGAATCTAAAGTCAAAATATCCAAACTATATGTATTTCTACGAAATTTACTCAAAAGTATAATGTTTTGTATATAATGACACATGATTCCTAAATCAGTTTGTATATTCGGAGCTTATTTTCTTTTATATATACATATGTTTGCATATACCTACATATGTATGTTTTTCAATCACACGAAAGTTCTTATATAAACAAAAATATATTGGAAAAGAGAGATTGTAAATAATACAAACTTTATTTGTCATTACGTTGTTATTATTAAAACATTATATTATTATTTTTTATTCATTATGTAGAATATTCCAAAAATTGAATTACTATTATTCTTAATTGTTTATTTGACTTTATAAAAAAGAAGGAGTTATTTTTATATTTAGTTTACTGGATTTATTTTACTGAATTTTAAACATTATTTGTTTTATTTAGGGAATAAGGGATATAGAGGGAAAGCTTTCTCCAACCAACTGCAGCATTCTATTTACAGCACTATGCGCCTGCTCTTCTACAGTCATTTTATTTCCTTTAACCTCTCTCTACCGGTCTGCCTCTTTTACCTCGCAAACCGTTCCTAAAAGTAGTTAGTCTGAACTATTTCATATCGTCCATACGAGTTATGTGTCCTACCCATTTCCATTTTAGATTCTGCGCGGGTTCTAACGCGTCTATGATTTTATTTATTCTTTTTTTACGTTATTGTCTCTTACTCTCATTTAGTAACCCCCTTTCTATTGCCCTTAGGTAGGTCCCTATTTTGTTCCTTATTGTGTCAATGTAGATTTAAGTTTGACTGCTAAACTGACACTTTTTAAATGACCAGACAAAGGTTCAAAAGTATATATACATAAAGTGTTATTTCAAGGTGGTTAAAAATTACATTTTTTCTAACTAACTTGTATCGTTAAGAAAAGCTGTTTAAGCAGAGTATAGACATATTTTTGAAAGATAATACTGAAAGAGATAGCCAAAGTTGCTCTTTTAAAAACTATTGTTTCCAGGTTGATTTTCATGAACCTCTTGCCTAGGCATATGATATTCATTAATCGATGTTACAAATATGAATTTTAGCATATGCAAATATTATATTAAACTATAATAGTTTTTAAATGAGAAATAAAGCAAACTTGTTATTTTTCTGTTTTTAGTTGTCCCAAGCCAGTACAGAACTATTTTAAAATATAATGTATTTACGTAAACCTGCGAAAATTAAGTAAAAATGTGAGTGCACGCACATTTAAAATTTGCGCTTTTTAAAATTGTTTGCATAATTTTATAAAGCGTGTATCAGCAACTGAACTTATTTCCATACAAAATTGCTTAACAAATCTTTCAACTTATTATACAAAACTATACAAATGTCTTATCATTTTCCAAAAACCATGGAATAAAAGTTATTTAGTTTCTCAGTCTACCTATATTTTCAAACGGATATATATATATATATATATATATATATATATATATACATATATTTGTTTCGAAATTAATTTAGCTTAAATTGGTACGTTTTTTAATGATAAAATATACGTAGGGAAAGAAAAGGCTAGATGAAAGGACCTGTACTTTTCATCTAGCCACCTTTTAGTTTGGATGGAAATTTCTATTTACCCAAATCACGTTGCATCATGTTCATGTTGCTACGCACAAAACCATCTTGCACTCGTAGCCGGAAATCAGTCTCTCTCGCGTCAATGAAGCCCATAAGTTTTGCAACTTTTTCTTGCGAACAATGTAATATGCAATTGACAATGTAATATACATTACCATATTGTTGCTGTCAATAAATATAAAGTATTTTTTCCGATTCATGGTACTAATTTACTTTACTAGAGATAGTAAATGTTAACAAGTTTTTAATTTAATATATTTTTAAGTATTTTCAAAATTATAACTGAACTGTGATTTGGGCAAGATGGAACATGTGTTATAAGAGCAATATTTCCACACATTTGCTTTATTGCCTACATATGAATTTTGTTTTATTTATTTTAACAGGAATACTTTTTTTATATTTTGATGAACTTAAAGTGAGAGTCTGAAGAACTTTGAAGCAAAACGCATACTAGATAAGCTTTAGCCAGTTTTTTTTTCAAAAAAACTGGAACGCAATAAAAAATAGACGATCAGAAATCGCAATACGATTTAGAAAAATTGTAGTGACATTGCTGCACAGTAGTTGCAAAAGGCAATGATAGTGAAGGCAATAATAAAGTAGAATAAGAGAAACTTATACATAACTTTCGTCATATACCTCTCACATATATACTGATCAACCGTTGTCTCCTCGCTTTATAAGAAACCATTCAATTTTTGTTGCACCAAATAATTCTTCTGTTCTTCAAAAAATACTCCTACAAAAGATAAACGTAAAATATAATATCATAAATTGTTGTCTTTAACCATTTAAAATTAAATTTTCGATTGAAAAGGCACTTCAATAAATAACAAAATTAAAGAAAAATAACCTGTACCTTGACCATTAAAACAAAAAAAGTGTCAACCCACTCCGTGTAAAGGAAAAGAAAGTCTCCTCAAAAGCAATTCACACAAGATGTTTAATTTAATTTTTTTGTGAGAATAATACCTACATTCCTCCAAAGAAGACCGAGTCTAGTGCTAAGAATGCAGTAATTAGATGCACGAACTATATGACGAAATAGGAAGTGTCGAAATAGGAAAAGGAACTATATTATGATATAAGAAGTGACCAATTTATGTTGTTTGTGTTAGAAGAATTAAGTATAATGCACTAATTCCATCTTGACTATATAATATTTCCCGGAAGAAGGCAGATGGAATTGATAGTACTTATATGTAAAATTCAGCGACTTTTTAACTATGGTTTTTCACTTTTCAATACTGCTGTAATTTAAACGCTCTTAATTTATGCATTTTTATGTTTAATGTATTTAAATTAAGTTTTTTCAGGTTTTCCTTCTTTCTCATTTAATTGCAATACTACGGAAGGAAGTGTTCAAATAATAAGCGTTGCTGAGAATGCTTCAGAAAACATGAGATAAAATATATCAGAGGAGTCGACCAGATGATGTTGAATTATTTGTTAATGCTTTAATACATATATTTTGATAACATTAATAGAAACACATGGAATCTATGTGAAGCAAGTATATTTGATATTAAAATATTTAGAATTATTAAAATAATAAATACTGATTTCTACTTCGTTTCATTTCTTCTGCTCTAAAATAAAATTAAATTTTATGAGGGTTTTTTATTAACGACGTTAACAATTTATTTAGAAAATTGAATTATTTATAATTATTTAATGTGATGTAATTTTTTACGTTCCTTATACACCCAAACGAAAAATATTTTCCCTAAAATTCCACTAAATTTGCAAAGCCTATAATTATGAGTGCACCTTTTTAGGATCAAGAGATAATTAAAAGGGTAATTTACTTAAGTTTAAGACATAATCAAATTCCTTTTTTATAAATAATGTTAGCTGACGCAACAATATGTCTAGCATATATGATAAATGTGTGTAGTTTAGACAAAGAAATATGGTACCCATTATATTACATATTTCCATGTAAAATTTTAAAGCAAAAAAAAATTGTGAAAATGATGTAATCGTAAAGGTATTGCCTTAAAAAAACTGAAATTTTCTCTAAGGTAAGTAAGGCTTCTAAAGTATTTTAATTTAGCACCAGGTGTCGACCGTTAATATGTTATTAAAATTAAATCAATGTTTTAATGTAATGTTAGTTATAGAGTTTATTAAGAATTACGCAATATTTTTTTTTCGTTGTAATAAATATGTTACGCGTTTAATAATGTAATCTGAAAGTCTAAATACCCTTAATAACTTCTTTCATTTCGACGCCCCTTACTACGAATTTATAGATATAATAAAATTATAAGAGAATAAATACATGGAAAATATTTGAGCGAAAGTGATTAATTTAGCATATATAATTATAAAAGAAGCCAGAAAAACTTCCTTTCTTGGAATTTTTGTCTGCCTGTTGATAAATTATTTTGTACGTTGATCACGAAAAACGTACGGATTTTGATAAAATTTAGTATGGCAATAGTTTATACACAAGCGCAATATATGAGAATATATAAGTCGCAGGCACAACTATTATTAGAATTTAATAAGAAAACAAGATGAGTCGTTGCATTTGTTTTATAATTTTATATTTATGACGAGTTATATATTGTCCACATTTCCCTTATCTTCATAGTGCGTGATTTGTTAAAACTGTTAAAATCGCATTTAATAAAATCAATTAAATGTTTTACTTACAATAAATAATAAAACTGGTAACTGAGTGGAATTATTTTGTATAATTTCATAATTCCAGAAAAATATTGCTTACATAAATTATTACATAATTTTTTCAAAATGAGTGACTGACGATGTAACCGTTCCATAGTTAATTTTATAATTAGCGACATGATATAGTATTTTATTTCATTTACCTGCCCCAACTCACTTCACGGTCTTGTCTGAAAAAGATAAATAAAAAGTGGTTTACGAGTAAATGTTAAACATAATTTCCTGCTTTTAAGTAATTTAAGAAAATATTTAATCTTCGTTTTTGTGAACATAGGTGCACACAGCAAAAAGTTTGAAAATTAATTTGTGACTCTGTGATAGAGATTTCTGTATGTCTCTTCTAAATGTTAAGACAATTGTGTAAAGACAAAGAAATGAAATAGAATTACCATTTTTTAAATTCTGTGAAAACATATTTATTTATTGCTTATTTTCAGAAGAATACTCTCATTATTGGCATTATTTAATTAATTACTTAATATTTGATTACAACTATTAGATAGATATAAATACACGCACACACACATTAGTGGGGCAAAGAATACTAAACACGGTACAAAAAATACTACAACACTTTCCGCAAAGCATGAAGTTATTTTTATATATGAGGGAATGACAGTACCTCTAGCAGATAACCTAAATTTAAGCTGTGATCTGTTTCTGTAAGGCTATTTTTCTAAATTTAGTATAAGAAAAGAATGAATGAAGTATATTATTATTTCGATGGAAATTTCGCTTGGCCATATCATATGGGATTACACTTTCACCCATCACTGTGGACATATCGCATGTTGTTTTGCTTGCTTTTAGTATTTCGATAATTTATTAGTTCCTTACTCGCCAAAACTAGATACTAAGTGAACAGAACGAAAGACGCGCCCTTCCTATACCACAAAGCATTACATTCCAGAAATCGCTGGTAAAATGACATGCTTATTAGGTTTCCTTATATGTTTACTTGTATACACACACACACACACATATATATACATATATATATATATATATATATATATATATATACATACATACATACATATATATGCATATAAGATAGAAAACGATGCACTTTTGAGCTTACAGTTAATTGTTGTGTACACGAAATTTAAAATGAAATACTTCGTATTGACGTTACATTTACAAAGGTTAATATTTTATCAATCTTTATTTTAAATACAAAATAATAAGAAATAATACGTAGACAACCCGGACATAATTAAATATTGTGTCTTGGAAGAAGATAATAAAAAATTAGTCTTGTCACAATGGAGCGAGAGACGGAATAATTTAAGGAAAAGCGTCAGGGAATTAGTGATTGGTCAAAACCATTACATTTTATTTTCGATGAAATTTGATTGTTCCTATTGATTGAGCATTGTTTTTCTTGTAATCATTTTCATTACCTTTAATAATAGATACAAACACAAAATAATTATGTTTATGTACAATGAGTATTATTTCGTTTGAGTGAAATATTACTCATTGTAAATAAATATGAAAATATAAATGACATCAGGAATCATGTTAAAAGTACGATGGATTAAATTGTACACATATTAACAATATTGTCATTTTACAAACTCACCTTTCGCAATCAGATTTATAGTTCACCAAACCAAGAGATAGGTGTATAACTGTAGATTTCTTAAATACATTCGTGTATTATATTAGTCGTTCTAAATTGCCTTGAGAACAGAATTACACCCTTAATGGCTTGACAGACAATTTTATTGATATGTTCTTATTTAGTGACTGTTAGTAGATTCACTGCAACAAAAACGCAAGCGATAAAATTACTAGAAATAAATTTAATTAAAAAAAATATTAAAAACCTATAGCACACTTAAAGAAACAAAATACCTTTATCTAATATGTCTTTAGTCTCCTTTATTACAGATAGTAGTATTGTAATGTTCTTATTACTAACATAAATTTTTAGCTTGCATCTGCGAAAACGAATCGTAAATATTGAAAAACCGGCAATACATTTCTGGACAATTACTTTAAAATGGTTAAATTTTCTTAAAGATGAGGCAATGCTCACAATTTTTTGTCGAGAGTCCTTACACTAACTTTTATATACTTTTTTGTTATGTCTTTTGGTTTTGGTGCAATGTGTTTGCATCATTTTACTCAAAAGTTTATTCATTCCCTAATAAACATTTATAATTTGTGCATATTTATTGAAGATACATGTAAAAAGGTTTGTTTTGTAGTTAATTGCGTTTACAGCTTTTATTTAGAGTCCAAAAAATTTCAATATGATTATTGCGACTTACCACGCAACATTAAATTGATATTTATATATTACATAACGGACTATATCAAATAACAACCTTGGATCTATACACCTCCTCTTGTATGGCGCAGCTACTATGCCGTTATGTCAAAAATAAAGTGCTATTACATCTTTTAGTAATAACCAATTCTATCTAAAAAAGTATCTAAAAAAAGAGTAGAGAAAACAAGCAATATAATCCGTGCCTATTTAGTCGATAAAATGACGATCACCAAAACTCATCTACTAGTGCAAAATTTTAAGAAATCGATAAATGTTCACATGTTCTCCATAGTTAGAAATTGAAATAATATAATTTCTCTAGAACTAGATAATAGAAAACGTACCAGAATCGATTCTAGTGTTATATGAATACTTGCGAGCTGAATTAAATAAACAAGCGGTATGGTGAGTTATACCTACGGCAAAAATAGAGGGTTCTTACAATTTACTTTTATCTCTTTCTGGCAAATTGCGTTTCAATAGCGTTTAGAAGATAAGTAACATTACATTATTTTAGTAATTATGGGTTATTTATTTGGACATAAGCATTATTTTCAAACTTTTCAAGGGGTACATGTCGGTACATAATTAGAAAAATCAGACTAATTTAAATAAATAAAAAAATTATTTTAGAAATTTTGGCCATAGTTTATCTAAGCTCTACCACTTACTGACGAAGTAGTTCAACAATTGCCCGTAAATCGTTTGTAAGATAGAAGCGCAAAAGGACAACTTATCTTTTTGTTTCTTTAATATTTAAAATCCACAAAGTAGTTTTTCACGAATTCTAAGTTTAGATGCGAAATATTCATAATATATTACAAAAAATGTTATATGGAGTATAGGAAACTATTTCTACTCGTTACAACGGAGATATGTAGGAAATTCATACTTAAATAACATTTAAAAATTATTTTTTTTAATATTAGGACGAACTTGAAAGTTTACTGATTAATATTTCATTTTTATCTTGTAACCTTCTCATATTAAGTTTTGTTTTAATTTTTTTAATTATATCACAAGTGAAGCTCAGATTATTCTAAATATTTTTTTTGAAATTCAAAACGTATATTACAAAAATTCTTATATATTACGTAAACAGATGCTTGTTTCCAAACTTTGATAGCAATTTCAAACATAATAAAAAACAGTTGGAGACTGTTTGTAACATTAAATTTTCATTAATAGAAAATGGTTTTTAAAAAGATTTTTACCAATTGTTTATCATTAGCTAAATTATTTTATTTTATTTCCTATAGTTTTATAAGTTTCCTTTATAAAATATTTAATTTTGACATCCCGTTATTTTAGTGGTTATTCATTTCGTACAAAAGGTCGCTTGTTTTTTCTCTTAAGTCCGTGATATGTCTACATGTATGATTTTTACAATACACATCCATCTAAAACCAAAAACGAAAATTGTCACTGGTGCGTGTGTAAACAATTCAGATTAATTTGCTCTTTTTTAACACACCGCTATATTTTCTTGCGATAAATTTTTGGCTTCTTACGCCGATAAATATTAGTTTCTTAAAGTATTCTATTAAATGGTGATTTCAACCTACATTTATTCTCTTTCCTTACGCTAAGGCAATATGATTTATTTGTTGAAAATTAGTAGAATAACTACATATTCATTAAATTATTATTCATCCACAACCATTCAGAATACCTACATTATCTATATATATATATATATATATATATATATATATATATATATATATATATATATATATTTATAAATATATATATATATATATATATATATATATATATATTTATATATATACACAATTAATTGTGGCTATACCACATAGCCCGTTTTACAAAATTATCAATGTAATTGTTGAAGAAAATTTAAGGGAATTTCATAAGCGGGCGAGTAACAGATTTTCGTCAAAATGATAAAAAATTTAATCTCAATTGCAGTATGAGCTTTGTAGCTATTACTACATCGCAGCACTCAATCAAGATAACGTCTGGCTTGTTACCATATCATTTACTAGAAGTCTAACCTACTGTGCAACTTGGACGAAAGGAACCAAGAAATGAAAAATATTTTAGCACTTTGCCCCTTTCACAAAGAAACCTTTGCCGCTGTAATTGAGTAAGTGATTTAAATTGAAGACGTTCGTCGTTTCATGTTAAGTTTTCGTTAATTCTTGATATTTTTATAGAAAGCCACCAAAATGTTATCGTAACAGAATTTACCAATTAAATTAATTCAAAAACGTTGTGTAAGATTAATTATATTTACGTTGTTGGTTTTATGAAACAAAAATATTTTTTTAGCTATTTTTACTTAATTGCGGTAAATAAACTTAGTTTTTAATTTTTTAGACTCGTTTTTTAATTTTCTTTTACTACTTTCATTATTGTTTTCTTATTCACTGACGTATAAGAAGATAAATTATAAAGAGGCTACAACAATGATTTTCCTTGACGATACAGGGTATGTATTCATTTCTTTTCTTTCGTACGGTTTGAATAAAAAAGAATTTCAAGTGAACTCTACGTTTGTCTGTATGTTAGTTTCAATCTATTATAGAAAGCAATTTGGTGATGGTCAAATTGTAGTATAATCAATACACGTGTAGTTGAAGATGTACAATTTAATTTCATCTGTAAACCAAAGGTATACACAAATTTCGTTCTTATTTACTGGAAGAATATTAAACACGAGAAGAAATTGATTTTTTTCCAAAGACTATTAAATAAAGGCTATTAAATGATGGTGATGATTGAATGTTCGCAGTCTATGTATATCTTTATTTAGAATCACCATGCGCAGCTTTAGTGAAACAGTTAGTCATAAGAGATAACGAAATATTAATATACAACCAATATAACGGGTATCCAATTTAATATTTTATTTGTAATAAAATGTGCCCTATGTTTTATATAGGGGCGGGAAATAATTGAAGAAGGTGGAAATAATAATTAACATGGAGATGAAAAAATGCCGGAGGCTATTTCGGTTTTATTTTTTTATTATCTCAAATATAAACAAAGCATATTTAGCACATACGTCTTATTGCCACATACTATACTAATCAGAATTACAAAAATATAATGTTGCCGTTTCTGTCAAAAGTTAAGTACTAATCATTAACATCTGTTTGTATGATGTGTGTAAAAAGCATTATGCACTAATGTGACTGGAAAATAATAAATAATTTATTCGAAAAACCCCGAATAAATTAATACGTTTTTTTTATTACCAATTTTTATTAAAACTAGTTATATAATTAACGATTAATTTGTTTCTGAATTAATATACTATGCGCTGACTAAACTAAGATTTTCCTTTGAATCACTTAATGTTCTAATGTCTAACAAACTCAAAAGGTTTTATTCTTTTGAGTCTTCTAATAGTATTTTGCACATTTGAAAGTCTGGACACTTCTGGATTAATGTGGTTTTGAAGTCTCTTTTTATGAGAACTAGCAAATCTACTAATAGTATCGTCTACCATCACAATCTCAAGATCGCGATGGAGCTCACAGTTACGGACATACCAAGGCACGTTAACTACACACTTAAGCACTTTGTTTTGGAATCTTTGTATCACTTAGATATTAGACTTATTGGCGCAGCCCCACAGCTGTATTCCATAACTCCAAATTGGACGTAGGACTTGGTTATACAAAATAAGCTTGTTGTATGTTGAAAGCTCAGAATTACGACCAAGCAACCAATACATTTTTCTGAACTTGATATTAAGTTCGTCGCGTTTCTTCTTAATATGTTCTCTCCACTGAAGCTTGGCGTCGAGAGTCATACCAAGATATTTAGCGGTGTTTGCATATGGTAATTGAGTGCCATTAATAAAGACTGGTTGTTGTGTTATCTTTTTATTTGTAAAATTTATATGTGTTGATTTGAATTGGTTTAATTTCATACCCCATTTTTTTGTCCAGATGGCTACTTTGTTGAGAGCAGATTGCAATTTTCTAGTTGAACCTTCTACAATTTCCCCCACTGCCATTATTGCCGTATCATCTGCAAAAGTGGCTGTTGTACTATATAACGTTGTTGGAACATCATTAATGAATAGCAAATACAAAACTGGGCCTAGAATACTTCCTTGAGGGACTCCTTAATCAGCTTCAAGTCTGAATACGAGTCTTCCTATTTAAACCGAAAGTGTCAATTAGTCAGATATGATTTTAAGAGTTGGTAGGAGTGATCGGGAAGAAGTAATCTTAATTTGTGTAGGAGACCTTCGTGCCAAACTTTATCAAATGCCTGTGTTACATCCAATAAGATAGCAGAACATATATTTTTGTTTTCTATTGCTTTTTCAATAACATCAATAATACGATGTACTTGATCGATTGTCGAGTAGTTGTTTCTGAAATCAAATTGATGTGGTGGTATCAAGTTTCTTTGATCAAGAACAGGTTTGAAATGCTTTAAAATAGTTTCTTTAATAGCTTTGATATGATTAGTAACAGTAAGATGGGTCGATATGATTAAACTTCACTTAGATTTTTCCCAGGTTTTGGTATCATAATAACTTCAGCTGTTTCCCACGCATATGGGACATAGTTTAGCCGAGTACAGGCATTGATCAGAGTAGTTAATTTAACCAGAGCTTTTCTTTGAAATCTTTTAAGTATGTCACCTGTAATTAGACCAAATTCAGGAGCTTTCTTCACATTGAGGTTGTTTTTAATTTCATCAGCAACTTACTTAGGCGTAACTAATTGAATTCTGATAGGATAAGCATTGGGATGAAGAGGTGGCAGATAATCATCTCCCTCGTTTGGATAAAATCTTGCTTCAAGATGTTGAGCAAACACATCTGCTTTTTCTAAATTATTACGAGCCCTTTTTCCATTAGTTTTTTTTATAGGGGGTACTTGAGCTAACGGTTGTTTGAGATATTTTGTAGCTTTCCTATACGTTTATCACGTGACACAAAAAATCAGGATTGGCTTAAACTACGATGACGTCAAGTGCTCGTAAACATTTCATTATTTGCCTGCCATCTTGGTTTCTAACGACTTCGAAAACTGTTTATAATATTTTTTAGTGATATTTGTGGTTCATTTGTTATATTTTAAAAATTTCCTCCTTGTATATCTATAACTCACTCTATCAAATTTGTGAAAGCGGACAGCAGAAACTTGCCTAAACTAGATACAATAATGGTAGGACTATTTAAAAGAAAAACCCTATTTTTATGCTGCTAAGATAAGAAATGTAAAAATAGCAGTGAAAGTACGATAACACTTTACGTTACGGAAATATATCGTAAAGAATATAGACTGTATTATATTATAGAAAATATCTCGAATAATCTTACTCTTAGAACATTTTATTCTAACCTCACTTTAGAAATATTTTTTTTCATTTATATATTATTATAACAATCAAATAATATAGGTTTACTTACGTCATAAAAAGAGTGGTGAAGGTGGTTCCTTTTGCGAAAGTGGTCTTCTGTGAAGAACAACTTAACAGAAGAAAACTTTGAATTATTCCCTATACCATTAGGATTTCTCATACACAAAATATAAAATACATACAAATAGCTTTTCCCAAGTTTTCATTGTCGTATTAGTGTATTTTGGCACTGCATATCATTTCGTAGTACTAAAATGCACAAATACGATAATGAGTCACTTGCAACTCACTTTCTTACATATTTCAAGGTTAAAATCTAATACAAATCACAAATTTCAGAATGCAAGATTAACGCAAGACTTCAAGTTTGTCTTGTTTATGGAATTGTGAAATGATCGAAGTCAGTGCGACGCCATGTTGATCGAAGTGGCGTTATTTATATAACACATTTTTATTTTGAATCTTTTAGGCAAATATATAACAGAATTAATAATAACTTTTTATGGATGCCATAACCACTACAAAAAAATCTAAGATGATTTTCAAAACCTTATTAAATAACTGATTCTAAAAAAAAAAGAAAACAGTTAAATATTATACTGCATATTTCTATATTTTGTAGCGGAAAGTATAATATTTATAGTTATAAACTAGACTTGAAAATTTGGCATTATGTAATTATGCAAAAATTATTGGACTTGATATAGCATTCTTACTCATAACCTATTTGATGTTATTAAGTTATGTAATAAATTTCCTTTGTAACAGTAGAGAAAGTAGACAAATTTCGTAAATATATTGTGAGAGGGACAGATTGCAACAATGAAGACATCGTTACTTTTTACCCTCCGTTGGAAATGGTCATAAATTGTTTGTTCAGTTTAAAATCTTGTCCCGGAACTTACCATTACCAGGCACACAAGCAACGCATAATAAAATCATTTCTATTATGCATGAAATTTGCATAAATTAAATTGTAACTCTGCTAGAGGTACTGAATATTCATGGAAATTTCTCAATTATTTAATGTTTGTACTTTGAAGCTTAATGACAATATTTTAATAACATTTAATAAAACTTCAAATTACCGACGATCCGTGAATCTAGCCTACTAATTATATACGTAATGACGACCTATAAATTTATATTTTGAGAGAGTCGTTATAAAATTCGAGTGGATGCCAACGGTGAACATCGATGGTTGTCATCAAGTAAATAATCAAATTATAATTATGAATAAGTGATCGTCTTCCAGTTCTGGGCCTTGTGGTTTCTCTCAAATTGAAATTTTATCATGGAATTTATGAATTCCTTCAACGTCATTAAGGTTTTAATTCCTTACTATTTATTAACTTAAACCTGATTTTTCTTAAACCCATCATTTGTCCATTTGAAAAAAAAGTACAAAACAAACCGTACATTTCGTTCTTATTTAACTTAGCATACTTCCTTAAATAGACAATAGGAATAACTAGTAAATTAACGAAACTAGAAATTTAGCGAATTAAGCACGTCATAATTCGCTAAATTCCTAGTTTTTTATGCTTAATTCCTTTACTAAGTACTTGCGCTGTTGCACGATGTTTTTTGGAAATTACTGACATTTAGTTTGTGCATGCGTACACAATAAAAATATTAGAATTATTTTATTTTCGAATCCATTTTACTTACCTTCGTTTTAAATCCGTATCCGAAACTGTACAGCGCACATGTTAAATGCTTCCCCATTATTACAATTGCATTCGGCATACGGGTGAATCTACAAAACGGCAGAAAAATCAGGTTCTTGGACTGCTATTTGAGCCGCAATCACTAATATTTAAAACTAGGGGAAAAGTCGATAAAAAGTTTTCTCAAAAGTTGCAACTTAAATTGTCAAAATATGTGTATTTATGTTCATTTTATAATATAAAAATTTAGTGATTCGTCATTGTCGTCCACGTTCATACCATATATGTACTTAATGGAACACACATATTTAAAAAACGGAACATAAATATTTGATATAATTGGAATATTGTTTATAACAGTAATAGTTGCTCTGGATTAACATGTAGGATTATTTTATTCTAACAAATGTACCTTGATATTCAGATGATTAAAAAAATGTTGACCAAATATCGTCATTAGCCGAAACAGAAATAAAAATCAGTGAAAAGTAACACTAATTACGCTTATCGCGTCGAGCGACATTCCCCCCGCTTCATCCACGTTACAATCCCAGTCGCCATTAATCCGTCTTACTGCGCGCACGTGTATACTTGCAAAAAATGTCAAAAGTTGTTTGTCGCCCGTTATTGTCGCAAAATATCATCATTGCCAGAATCCTGGGTTGCCGAATAAGTATCACTGTCTTAATATACCTTTTACTACTCTAAATTACGCAAAATAACATAGTTTAGATTGGCTTAAATGTGACTTTTAATAACAAGAATTTAATATGCGACATATTAAATTCATGTCATTAAAAGTTTTTCTTCAAATTCGTCATTGCCAGCAACATCTTTGCCGGTTAATTTTTTGTTGATGGTAATGACGAATGATGTAAGGTAATGACATTCTTGTGTAGGGTAATGAAATGTGTCGAGTGTAATGATATTTCCTAGTAACGGGTAAATTACAGAGCGCCTTTAGCCTAACGGAGAATGTCAGTAGGTAGGTAATATCACTTGAATCTAAGATACAATACATCCTATTTGAAAATTGTTAATGTACTCTCGGAGAAATACAACTTTTTCAAAAAATATTTCAAAATGAGATAGTCACTTACAAATTATTAAGAAACTTTAAAAGTGTCCAAAATGTCGATCTTACAGCACAAATATAGGAAAAAATATAATAACTGGTTTGTTTAAGCACTTTTTCAAGAAAACTACTTTAATTACGAATATATCAAAACCTATAATGGTCACTTCTAAATAAGCTAGAAACTCATGATTTGGCTTGAGTTTAGATCTTTCAGCCCAAACGCTGAGAAAAATCTAAGAATTGGCTATGGTACATTAGCAACAGACAAATTTTGGTAAAAAAAGTAAAAATAGTTCGTTCCCTGAAATGGTGGCAGATACCATATTATGTTGATTTCTTTGCTGTAGCCTAAATGGTTGACATAAAATAGTTCACAAGTTTATGCAGTCAGTTTTGTTAAATAAATTATATTCTTTGTTGTAGGTATTATGGCAAAAATAAAAAAATCTTAAGAAGACCACCTAGCTCAAGAAAGGCTCTGCAAAAAGGCGCCGCTATGCGGAAATTAAAAGTGATCCTGAATTATATATTATAGAAAAAGAAAAGCAAAGAATGAGATATTTAAAAAGGAAAGGTTCGAAAAAAATCACTTGAATTACACAAAAAAAAAACACTACAGAAAGCACAAAGAATGAAATGGAAGAAAAATTCTAAACAATACAGGCAGAGGAAGACTGAAGAAAATAAACAAAAATACCAGATCCCATAAGTGTAGAGGCAGTACCAGAAAACAAAGCAGACAATGAGCAAGAACAGTTGTTAAGTGATCCATTCAAAGGCGCTGGAAATCGTATATACACATCCCATGAAATTTCACTGAACGTTAGAAAAATACGTTACAAAGAACAGAAAAAGCAAAAAAAAGAATGAACAAAATGCCATGTACCGAATGAGAGAACTATTATCAATGACGATGGTGATTTACAATTGATGGCGAGTAACAACAAAATTAATAAAAAAACACAAAAATTGAAAAAAAAAACACAGAAACATTAAAAAGAATGAACAAAAAGTGCTACAGACTGCAAAGACTGACGTCGTTGAATCTATTCATTGCTTTTATTACGATGATAGTAATAGTGTCATCAGAGCTGGAAAAAAAGAATACATTACGAAAAATAAAGTCAGGCACCAAAAGCGTTTTTTGACTGCACCTTTGAAAGAGCTCTACAAGAAATATATCAAGGAAAAAATATTCACGTCTCCTACTCATTTTTCTGCAAAAAAGACCCTTTGGGATATTATTCCCAGTGCAGCAAGACAAAGATAAGACATGCCTATGCATGCAACATACCAATATGGATCTGCTAATAGAAGCATTATACAAGGCGCGTATTCTTAAAGTAAAGAATTCTAATGAATTATTGGAAACTCTGTGTTGCGACATTTGGAACCCAGAATGCTTAGAAAGAACCTGTGCTGCTTGTGAAAGAAAAGTTCCTGCATATAAGGAATTTCGTGATGATTTACCAGTAACATATTATGAATGGAATAGGGTGTCTAAAGAAATCACGACGAGAAAACCCTAAAAAAATTATTCAAAAGTTGGAAACAGTTCTTCCAACGCTTCATTCTTTACGCATTCTTACAACATAGTAAAACAATATAATGCAATGAAATATTTGAGGGAAAATTTACGTTTTGATGAAACTATGTTACACGTCGATTTTTCCGAAAATTATGCGTTGAAGTATGCTCAAGAAGTTCAGAGCTTCCATTTTGGTGGCAGTCGCTCGCAAGTGGCCTTGCATACAGCAGTGATTTATACCCAAGATTTTAGTATAGGAAATGTGAAAGCAACTTGCGTATGTATTGTTAGTGACTGTACACGTCATGACGTACCGGAAATATGGGCACACTTGATGCCTTTGATGAAAGAAGCTTACAAGCTGAACACATTCATCGAAATTGTCCATTTTCTCTCCGATTCTCCGTCCTCCCAATATAGGAACAAATATCAATTTTATGTGATTTCACAACTCTCGAGTGATTTTCCTCAAATCAAACGCATAACATGGAACTACTCAGAATCAGGGCGAGGAAAAGGTGCCCCTGATGGAGTGGGGTCAGTCTTAAAACGAACAGCAGACGACATAGTTCGCTATGGTGATGATGTAGGGCGTTTTAGAAAGTTTTGCGAAGTGATTGATACCAGAATCGACAATCTCATCATAAAAGCTGTCGAAGAAGCTGAGGTGTTGGAGAAAGAAAAGAAAATACCAAAAGATTTAAAGCCTTTCAGGGAAACCTTTTCCGTGCACCAAGTTATATGGGACAAATACCACAAACAGACCACAATGAGATCAATCACCTGTTTTTTGTGTGATGCTGGAGAGATTTGCCACCATAATAAACATCTGGGTTTTATTCAAAACAGAATAACAATTCCGGAATCAGAATATCTAGCAGATTATGACTATGTTGTACCACTTTCTCAAACCAAACAACCAAGTAATTCAAAAGACCAATATGATATACCATCTTAGAGTTTTCAAGAAGTTTTTGAAAAAGAACACGTAAAAACAACGGGATCTGGCCAGACGTGCAGCCAATATATGCATAAAAGTGAAGCAAAAATTAGTACAAAATAAAATGTGCCAAATATCTAGAGGGTAAAAAAATAAAAAGATATTATCAAACCAGATCGATCTAATAAAAAAGAAGTCACATCAAAAATAGTAAAGAAAATTCCGACATTTTTTGTTGATTATTTCAGACTTATTTATAAAAATTCTTACAAAATGATTTCTACAAAGATGCGAACAAAATGTGATTTTAGGACTATTTTAAATCGAAATACTATTACGGAAAACTATTTTAGTTAAGTTTTAAGATGGAAAGGCGTTTTCTTATTTTTTAGAGACCTGTTTAAAAATGTAAAAATGATGTGCGGGACATTTAATTACAATTTGAAGTGTGAATTTTTATAAGGATTATGATTGTTCATATATATATATATATATATATATATATATATATATATATATATATATATATATATATATATATATATATATATATATATATATATATATATATATATATATATATATATATATATATATATATATATATATATATACATATATATATATATATACAGTGCGCCTCGCCACAAAATGAGCAGTGAATCATATTAAGCGACCTCTGGCGATAGCTTTGATAGACGCCATAGATGACGATAGACGCTCACGCCATGTGGTAAACGTAAATTGCAACCCAGGTTACAAACTACAAACTAAACGTATTACGCAAAAAAGATATCATTAAACTTTAAATATTTTCATATATTTAATATTTTAGGTGTTGTATGTTACTTAAATACGTTGTTGTAACCATTGTAGCATTATATATTTGTTTTATTAAGTGTATAATTAAAATATCAGTTCTTATTAATTGGCAATCAAAATCAAAATGGCGTGTACTTTCGTGGATGTAATTGCATTAATAGAAAAACGCCTGAATAGTCGTTTTTATCGTTGCCTCACATAGAAAGTTGATAAGTTTTATCCATTATTTATTATTACACGATATTCCAAGACCATATTTTAAAGATTAAAGTAAAATTGTATAATTTGAGATTGGCAAGCACAATAGCGGGTGTATTGCAACTTTAGAAACATTCTAGAAAATAATTCCATCATATAAATTCAATATTTTGAAGTAATAAAAATAATACGATTATAAACACAACATTCCATGTATTATTAAATTTACAAATAATCTTTAATCATTTCTTGTTAAATATGTACATATTATAAAAAATAGAAAACGAAATGATTTGTTTTTTGACAATTTATTTTTATTGACCATTTAAAAGAAAGCTTATATCATTATTTTTAGCAAGATAACTCTGAGTTGCATATATATAGTAGAGAAGTTTATTTAAAATGATAATTTACTAAACATTATATCCAAATAAAGAGGGTCTGGTCCCAAATAAATTAAAATAGACTTTAAAGGAACTAAGTCGTTCGGAAAGAAGATAAAAAATTACAATACTTGTTTTTAATTCCAGCACTTTTTAAAAATACTCTTTTCAAATCTTAATATCGGCTGTCTGAAATGCAATGTTTAATTTTCCAAATTTTCCAAAGTCTGCTTTAGAAATGAAGAGCCCCATTCGAACAGCCTTACAACCACAAGAGATGAGAGAGACCTCTCTTATAGGGGTATTGAAAATTTGTAATAAAACTATTAGTGTTACAAATTACTGACATAGTTGTCAACTAAAATTGGTTCTGAAAGCTTGCTAATTAATTGTCCTTTAACTTGTTACAACAATAGTAGAAAATAAAAAAAATATATAATTTAATTCAATTTCAATTTGAATGTAATTTTTAATAAACTTACAAAGATATAGTCCTTGTGTGATGAAATTGAGAGTACAATAAAGTATGTCCTGTACTCAATACATTTGAAACTATATACACTTGAAATATAATATAAATTGTATAACATTTTATTGAATGAACAAATTTATATTTTTGGTTGTACGGGCCCTTTATTAAGAAAAATAGTGATTTTTCATTTTTCAAGAAACCATTTTATCATGTGATAATCAAATGTAGAATTTAAAGAAAAGTTACAAAATATATCTCACCTATTAATAGATTACGAAATATTTATATAATTATATCTGTATTTATGTATGTTTTGTTTATTTTCAGATGTACGAGTTGCCTACATTTGTAAATGCAATTACCACCTAGTGATGCCAGAGAGCTACTTACAGAACCCCGACGCTATTCACAACTGAATTTTTGAATTTATTAAAATTTTATTGAATTGTTATTTATAGTACTTGTATCTAAATACTCATTCATGTATGTAATTACCACCTAGTGATGCCAGAGAGCTATATGCAGATCACTGATAATATTCAAAACTGAATTTTTGAATTTAAATTTCATTGAATTGTATTTTTATGGTAATTGTATTTTAATACACATTCATATATACAATTATCATCTAGTGATGCCAGAGAGCTACTTGCAGAACTGCGACACTATTCACAAATGAATTTTTGAATTTATTTAAATTTTATTGAATTGTATTTTCATAGTAATTGCATTTTAATTCACATTCATATATGCAATCACCACCTAGTGATGTCAGAGAGCTACTTGCAGAACCATGATACTATTCACAACTACATTTTCAAATTTATTAAAATTTTCTTGAACTATGTTTTTATAGTAATTGTATTTTAATACACACTCATATATACAGTGACCACCTAGCGATGTCAGAGAGCTACTTGCTGAACCCTGATACTATTGACAATGCAGTATAAAATTTATTAAAATATTCTTGAATTGTATTTTTATAGTAAATGTATTTTAATACACTCGTATATGCAATTATCACCTAGTGATGCCAGAGAGCTACTTGCAGAACCCTGATACTATTTTCAACTCCATTTTAAAATTTATTAAAATATTCTTGAATTGTATTTTTATAGTAATTGTACTTTAATACACACTCAAATATGCAATTACAACATAGTCAGCTACTTACAGAATCCTGATACTATTCACAACTGCATTTCCGATTTTTTTTAAATTGTCTGAAATTGTATTTTTTATAGTAATTGTATTTTAATATATACTCATATATGCAATTACCACCTAGAGATGCTAGAGAGCTACTTGCAAAACATTGACACTATTCACAACTCAATTTTCATATTTACTAAAATTTTCTTAAATTTTATTTTTATTTTAATTGTATTTTAATACACACTCATATATGCAATTACCACCTTACTGATGCCAGTGAGCTACTTGCAGAACACTTATACTATTCACAAATGCATTTTCAAATTTATTAAAATTTTCTTGAATTGTATTTTAATACATACTAAGATATGCGGTTGCCACCTATTGATGCCAGAGAGCTATTTGCACTAATATTTATACTGATACTATTCACAACTACATTTTCGAATTTGTTTCAATTGTATTTTTTATAGTAATTGTTTTTATAATACACGCTCATATATGCAATTATCATATAGTGATACCAGCGAGCTACTTGCAGAAACTCGAAGCTATTCACAATTGAATTTATTTAATTTTTATTGAATTGTATTTTTAAAGTAATTGTATTTTAATACACGCTCATATATGCAATTACCACCTAGAGATGCCAGGGAGCTACTTGTAGAACCCTGACGCTATTCACAACTGCCATTTCAAATTCACTGAGGCCTTCTGCATCAGTTCACATTTTCAAATTTATTAAGATATTCTTGAATTGCATTTTTATAACGTTATTTTCACGTTTGCCTATTAATTGAAATATTTTTAATGTAATGGTCTTAATGAATTCGTAAAAATAAAAACTAAGTTTTCCATCCTACGTTTTCCTAAGTTGCCATCTATGAACAATAGAGACTAAGAGATTACGCCATCTATAGGCATTAATCATTCCACAAGTCTTTTGTCAGGAGGGGTGAGGCGAGTAGAGAGGGGATTTACTTTGATAGCAATTGAGATAGTATAAAAAATATAAATATATGGATTGATTCGGTAGTGCTATTTCTGTACGTATATGATCGATATATAAACCACAGACAAATAGACATTATCGTTCAAAAACAAAATATTCAAATTTCATAACTAAATTTATTTACATATATTTATTATAAATAATAGTTTATAATAAATTTTGTTTTTTATTGTGTAATAAGTGCTTAGTGACAAAAGAAGTGAAATGAGTCAAAAAAAGAAAATTTAAAACATGTTCCCTCGGAAACAAAATCGTCAGGTACAAAATTTTTCAAATTGTTTTTTTTATAATAAATAATAATCAGCTGCACAATTTCTTTCAAGGTATGTAGTTTCTAATGTACGTTTTCGTTATCATATGATATCCAAAAATGCATTTATAACAAAATCTTGATTATAAAAGATTTTGTACTTTATTCAATTTTCCATTATTTATATAAATTCTAGAAGCTAGCTCTAAATTCTAATTCTAGCAAGAAGAAGGACCTCTTTTAAAAATTCTGCTTAGTGAATCTATTTAAAAAAGTTCATATGAAGAATATAAGATAACATAATTGCGGAAACTAGAACGCTTTGTATTTTTTAACAAGTAAATATTGGTAATATCGTTGAAAGAACGTGATTTCATGCAGGATTTTCCAATGTTTATTTATCTGTGCATCTGTCTGTTACTATCTCTTCTAGGATCAAGGCAAAAATTAGTGAGTAGATGCAGAAGGCCTCAGTCTAGATTCTACATTTATTGAGAATCCGATATTGGGGCTTCGAGCCTTTTGCGCAAATTTGTACTTGCGTTCGATATCGGACGCTCGGACCATGTATGTTGCTGTTAAGAAAAATTAATTTTATTTTCCAAGCAAGAAAATGTGTCATAAAAAATAAATATAAATCCTATTTATTAATTAGGCCAAACGAATTTTGGTAGAATATAATTTACATGTAAATTATATGATGGAGGTATGACATGTAAATTATATTCCACCAAAATTTTTACATAATATCGAAAATAAAAGTTATTTCCGACTTAGTCTTCTTATTTCCATTAACAAGTTATTTCATATTGAATACAGAAACAAAAATTATTAAGTCTTTAATTATTGAATTATTTGTCAACTTTTACACAAATGTTCCAAAAATAACTATAACGATTTATGAAAAAAAATTGTTAATTGCATTTTGGTGATTTATTTATAAAAGGGCCTAACTCAACTTCTTTAGGAAGCGATGAGGTTTAATACAAAATACAAAAATTATATATTTTGTAATTGTGGCTTTCAGATATTGTTAAGAATAATAAAAAAATACAAAAGCTGTATGACTTTGCTGCAGTATTTGAAAGTGAGGTCCTGCATATTTATGTAATGTCTTATTTTGCTTCTGAACACCTGGTCATAACAATTCACAAGACATGAATAAAATTAAATTTTGATATACATTTTATACTATACTGACAATATTTCTTTATGACGACTGCTAGATATATCCAAAAATAAAAAGAAGTTACTTACGTACCTAACTAACTTACTAACTTCCACACCTACTAACTCATATTGTACAAGACATGTATTGCACTGTATGCACTAGACATGACATTTTTGATTTTTCGATTCTTCATATTAATTACTAACTTATTATATTGAAAATAATTATATACCCAATCCGGGGATGTTTTTAACTATTTTATTAATATATATGATATTTATAAATCATTTTTCGCGCTAATTTTAGTATGGAATAAGTTATTTATCTCTGGCGCAGGGACTTTGATGTGATCCTCTTCAAGTAAAAACGGACTGGGTATAATATCATTATTAAATAAAAAAGTTGACTGTAAATTAAACTTGTACCCTCTCCATGTGTAATATAATTAAATTATTGGATGTCAATATGTTAATATTTCGGGTTTCGGCCTTTTGTACCATCAATTGATATATCAAAAATATAACGGCTTTGCGTGTAACTTATGTTACTCTGCAGAACAAATGATGAAGCATAAAATCCTTATTTATATTAATCCATGTTTAATTTCATATATGAAAGTTTCTATTAACTTCAGAAGTTCTACTTGTAAATTAAAGGTCTTTGGTATCTTGCCTAAATTTATAAATGGTAATCCAAACTGATATCATAAAACGATGTATATTTTGCGGTCTGTATTCTAAAATTCTGCAGCACTCATCCAGGTAAAAGTTTAGTTCATTTGCTGTGATACATACACGAAGATAAAAAGAGGCAAACAGCGCTTAAATTGTGAATGTTAAGTAACTGAAAATGAGAAAGAACTAAAAACTATGTGAAATTGTGAAAGAATAGTAAGTAGTAAAAAGGCTAAGTAACTGATATCTATGACAAGTACCGGAGGAAAAGGTTTCCAAGTTGTTGTTCCTAAAAAAATTAACTTTTTTGAAAAAATTTCAATTACAATTTCTCATGTGTATTTAATGTGGACAAAAAATATCCTTTACAGCGATCCCTGGCGAGAATATTTTAAAATTTGTGATCACGCAAAATCCACCCAGATGACATCGAGCAGCAGTCGCTATTTAATGAATAACACGAGGACAGATAAATTGGCCTAAAAATATGGTACTTTTTTTGATGAACATTTTATTTAATCGTCATCATTTTTACAAAATAAAACACCGATATAACAAGAGACACTTCTCATAACTTTCTCAATACTTACATTTACATAACATGATTTACTCTGTAATCCGTACATGTCACATTTAAATGGCGCCAAGTTTTTTTATTTTGAAGCAATTTGTTACCATATTAACAATCATTTATAGTTAATTAAGTAAATAAGTAAACCTAGTTGAATGATGATAAACGTGTGCCGTCAAATAAACATGAATCGTCGTATAAATATCAACATCTAATACACTGATATATAAGGAGAAGGCTATAATCGTGAATAAAAAACGTCAACACCAGACCGTGTTATTAGTTTAATAAACATAGAATTGCGTAAATTACGCTATGATGGATTATACTAAGGGATTTTAGCAATATCCGGCGGAGTTCCTTTTGAAGATCTTGCGTATACGTATTCTATTTATAGTCGTCGCATAAAACTAAAAACGAGAAAATCTTTGATCTTATATTGAAGAAAATTAATATTTTCAATGGATATTACGAGAGAAGTCACTGTGCTTTATTTGGTTCAAATACGGAAAATTTTCACTTTTTCTATATCACTGAAATATTTGCCGAAAGATGCAAGTTTGAGTCATACATATCTTGGCGATCTAATAAAAATGATTTAATTACAGAACTTACTGCAAGTTTTTACGTAAGTTTAAAATTCTCCCACTTAAATAATTTATAAGCGTAAATTTTTATAGTGTTAGATGATTGTTGTTGTGTCATCAAAAACTATTCAAATAAAGCTAAAAGAATACTTAATTCGTTATGTAATTTCATGTCTGAGTATTCATTATAAATTAATTTGAATATCTGTTTTCAATATTCTTCCATTTATATTAGATTAGGTGATATAAATACTATAGTCTAATATGGTATCTTAAAGTTACATAGTTTTTTTGGAAAATTGAGCATATTAATTTGGACCAAAAATTATTGTTATTCAGTGCAGAATTTAACTTAAATGTACAGTAAATCTACTCACATTTGTTACCTAAAGAAATAGAAATGCATTATATTTATGGCAGAAAATCTATAATGACGTATTTTTAATTTGTACCAAATAATCAATATAATTTTGTCTTCAATATAATTTTAAATATATTGATGCAATCTGAAAATAATAATCGTTGGTCGATAATTGATAGAATGTTACAGTTATATCAATATGTATTCAAAATATCATGTTTTTGGGAAGTGCTTATTCACTCATTTATGTTACGAGTACTCACTGCGAATTTATGTGCTGTATTTAATTTAACATTCTAGACAATTTAATTAAATTACAATTCATAACATTAGAAGTATACATAAATGGAACATAAATGGTTTATATTTCAAGTTAATGAAAATGGTTTATTGAAAAAAATTTCACCCAATTGTTTGTGAATAAAATAGTATACTAAATAAATAATTTGCATCAAATTTGAATGGATACACCCATGGTTAGATTTTTAACGATAAGTGGGGAAATGAATGGGCAAAACTAAGAACTTTGCTTGCATATGCAGAATCATAAGTTGTATAATATTCATAAAAAAATAATTTCAACATAAATTTATGGAAAGAATTTCGTGGAAAGGAAACTTTTTTCTCTTATAATACTTGTATAATTACCTATATTAAATAATGGACCAACGTATTTGTCACCAAAATATATAAAAAATTAATAATTTCTAATGAGAAAAGTAAATACGAGTATACAATACCTGTAGGGAGATTTGGTATTTGCATTTGGCCTTATATAAACATTCTTTTGGGATAAAAAAGTTTGCGAAAAAAAATATTTCTTGTGGGTTACTAAATGAGCATAAGTTTATTTGAGGTATGGAGGTAATATGGAGTTGTTTACTGCGTGTTGGAAATAAATACTCACTTACTTTGATGTATGTAGTTTACATTACCTTTAGAAATAATTAATAATAATTCCAGTGCCATACCAGTTGGTAGAGTTTTTGGTTATCCCTTTTACTTATATTGATAAGTAAATAAAATAAGTGTACGAAAAAAATGTCTAATAAATAGTGTAGGAAAAAAATCGATTACGAAAAAATATTCGCAAAAAAGCAACAATTGAAAAAACAATGAGAGCAGAGAGTATTTTTCCCAGAGAGCAAATTTTATCCAAGCTTAAAAGTGGCTGCGTAGATTTTTTTCTAGGCCGCGTAATTTGTCTCTGACTACATTAGATTATCGCAATGGCACAGAGGTTATTTTAAAGTTTTCCCTTATTCATCAAATACTAAATTTTTATTATCAAGTAAAAATATCTAGTTTGATCTTAAAGTGGTTATTTCTTTATTTATTTATCTACTTTAATGTATCTAATTGATACATATGGCGGACTGATTGCTATGAGAGCAATATCTTACAGCCAACCATAATACCAGTTCAACCCTGTTCGACGAACGACCGGGAATTGAACCCGGGGCCCACGGTGCGTCCCATCGTCAAAGACCGTATGCCTTGTGATCAACCCAACACGCCACGGTAACATAATTTGGGTAAAAATAATCGCTAATTTATAAGTAAGTTAAGGATACTACCCATTTTCTATGATACTGACTGATTTTTCCATATAGTTAATCAGCGATATACCCTCATAACCCCAAAAGTTTATAATTATTTTAATCTTTCTGGACAGTGAAGTTTGATTTGATTAGGTAGTCCTCCATCTCTCTCCTCGATATTTTATTCCAAAGAAGACTCTTTGAAAATTGAGCAGTCATTGCTTCTGGGTTGTGATTAACCAAGACATTTTTCTATTTAATCATTACATTCTTGACATAGTCTTCGTGATTTCGGTGATGATGTACATGGTTCGTCTTCATCCTCCATCTTTTCGACTGAGATAGCTTCTTTAACGATGAGTATGCACTTCAGTCGATTGGTGGTAGCATTTCCAGAACACTCTGTAATGCTGATGCTCTATCGCCGTTTTTATCAGGTTTGTCCATCGTGCTGGAAATAGCCCTCGAGACCTTTTGCCTTCAACCTGTCCCTGCATCACTAGAAGTTCTATCAAAAGTTGTTTTCTGAAGAAATATCTGAAGAATTTAAGAATTCCCAATTATTAAATCGACCAAAGTCTTTATTAGATTGTGAAATCTTTATATTAGATATATTGGTCCAGCACCACATTTCAAGCGCATATAATTTATGACAATATTTTAATTTGAGATTTAGGTTTCTGCTACGCATGGAAAAATTGGGATTTTTTTGGGTTTTTAATTATATTATTAATAGGATAATATAAAAAAATTATTTAATCGTTTTTCAATCACAACGACTATATTTATCGTGGGTTTTTTCAAAATGTTTGCTTTTTATTTTATACTTTTTTGATTGAATTGTTTACATCTGCCGTGGGTTTATTCAAAATTTTAATTTTCCTCTTTATTATTAGTTTTAATAGCTTGACTTTTAAAAAAACAATCACCAAAGGACAAGCTTATGTGGCTCTTAGTAGAGTACGATCTTTAGACAGCGTAGTAATAAATGATTTAAATCAAAGAAAACTCTTCACCAATCCGCACAATAGTATAGCATTTGAAGAATTAGAGCGCTTGAAAAACATGTTACGTGGATCACACATCGACGAAGCCGAAGAAAGGCCACAAAGTAGTTAATCAAGATCTAACAACAATATTTATTGCAGCGCCCCTGACGAGTTAACAACATAACACCTAATAACCTTCCCCGATAAATCACAAACTTTTTACCGAAAATCGTACCTAAATCGATCAAACCGTTTAGGAGATAAATGGGAACATTCGTTTGCAACAAAGTGTTTATTGCGACATTCCCTGGTTAGCAATCATTGTAATAACTATCTAAAAACCATAGCCAATGAATCACAGATATTTTGCAGAAAACAGTATCGAATTCGGTCAAAACGTTTTGGGGATAAATTGGAACATTGGATTGCACACACAAACAAACAACCTCTCAACCTAAACGCATATACCTCCTCCGTTCCGTCGTGGGTAAAAAATGCTAATGATTGCAATTTCAATTACGAGTAACATTTATATGTTTGAATTACCCTCATTTGGACCTTTTAATGAAAAAGAAATTATGTGCTCATGGCCTCTAATTAGTTCTAATTATATTTCTAGATATTTCCAATCGATTCGTTCATCATACGTTTTTTATATTTCGAGCAACCACTTGAATGGAAGCGGACTACTGTACGATAGTTAATTTAGACATTATTATTTTTATTGCGCTTTTCGAATAAGCTTATGAATGAGGTGAATAGTAATAGAGATGCTACCTTAGGCTTTTTACCGTAACTGTTTTTTTAGCTACGCAAAGGGCGCGTAGAAGTACGAAAAGAAGTTAACGGTTTATTTTTTTTATTATGAGGACTAGTCGCACTAGGTTTGTCGATTAAAAAGGGACCGTGAGATCGTTTTGTATTATTTGATTTTTATGGTTTTCAAAAATTGGGATTCATATTTAAGATTGGTTTAAAATTTATAACGAATTTAATAAATTATATTCTAAACAATAAAGTTTTGAGAATACGACTGGCTTTAATTATTTTCTCACAATACTTTAAAATATTTTTATTTTGACTAAATATTTTTACTAAATAAAATATTTTTATTATTTAAAAAGTGTAACTTTTAAAAGTTATCTCTTTCCAAGCTTGAGTTATAGTTTAAAAAGTTCATTTTAATAAAAAATAAAGTAATAGTCAGTGTTTGATGGAAAGAACACCGATTTATTTATACTAACTTAATATATTATTTTACACAAAATATAGAGATGTCAATTTCCATAATATATTGGAAATCATTTTTGATTTCAAGTATTCACCGCTTTTCTTATATTGAATACCTAAACATTGGTCATTAGTAACCAGACAAAAACAATCTTCGACATATTTAGTTCAGAAAACATTTAATATTTTATTTTATATCCCATGAGATTCAAAGATTGGTATATATTTTAAAGCAACAAACCAGCAGCTTGAAAATTATGTGAAAAATTTTAGTCAAGGTGTATTTAATTTAGTTCACTAGAGTTTAATTATGTTCAAAATTAAATTTCGAAATTTTCAAATAAATAAAAACTTTCAGTTATCTTGCAATTCGCCGAGCATTAGCAATTCGTCGAGGTAGGCTATCTGTTGAATAAGTAGAGCGCAAGCTTGCGTTTGGAATTTTGTTAATTTTCCATCAGCGTCAAGTTTCTTTAAATTATAAACAAAGTAATTTATGAGAAGTCTCGAGAGTACAAATCTTGAAACTTTTGTTGTGTCTCATTTCAATTTCCGACTTTTGCCTTTGAACTTTAATTACGACAACCAAGATTACTTAAATGAAAAATTTCATTATATATTTCATTATATATTTTAAATATCGCCACTTTAAGCTTTGTATAACGAACTTTTCTGAAAAGAAGAGGTTGAAAGGGGAGTGAAAATTGAAAGAAAAATTACTTAATATTCACTTCACGTTGTCAGCTTAAATAACATGTTTTAATATTTAATAAAATGTAAAATATTTAATATATATATATATATATATATATATATATATATATATAAATAAGAAGGCATTAAAAATCAAGGGTATATTTTTCCGATACACAAAATATTTTAAGATATAATGTGACTTAAATTGTACCACCAAAAATTATTCTTCTAAATTGGACTTTACATTTTGTCTTCTAATTGAACTTTACATATAATACATGGGGGGCCCACGATGCTAAATGGGGATTTACTAGGGCGTCGTGAGCACCTATTGGATATTGAAGATTAGATGGTAGAAAGAAAAAAATGTTAGAGGTAGTATACTTTTTCACCGGTGGGAGGAGCGTCAACAGGCTTTCAAAAATGTAAAAAAAAATAGTCATATGGAAATACTCGAGCGCGTCAGATATTGTTAGTGTATATGCCCCACGTGTCTCCTATGATGGAGATATGTTAATCTGCCGGTTTGTGTGGTGAGGGCAGCCATACGAAAGGGTAAAAAATGGAAAAAAAAAATTATTCGAGCGCGTCATATATTTAGAGGGGATGTTAAGTGAACCCGAACGAAGTTCCCATCCAAAAGACTGGCGATTCGGATGTGACGCAAGCTCGTAGCGGCTTTTTGAAAATTCAAAAAACTATCGCCGTTTTTAAATACTCGAGCGCGTCAGATTCTTATACGGACAGTTTAGCTTGTTGTCCTGGTCATGCTGAGTCATAATCTGACGATTATTTAGAGGGATTATCTTAACCTGAAACTACGAAAAAAAAAAATTCACATTTTTTTTGAATCACTGAATGTGACAAATAAAATACACGGGATGCAAATAAAAAATGATAAATTTTGTTTAAATTTGTAAAAAAACTTTTTTATCGTATTTTTTGCAGACGTAAATTTCTTTTGATTATAATACATATAAACACATTGTTGATGGGTAATAACTTTACAAAATTCACACGAGCGTACAGTGTGGGGACGGTGCAAGAGAATGAGAGAAAGAGAAAGAGTGAAAGGGAGAGAGGCGCAGAGTGGTGAATACATGCTTCACTGCAGTTGCACGCGACGCTAAACTTTATTGACGACTTTTGTTACTTCGGTTAGTCGAAATCGGCAGATTATATTTTTTTCGTTACCCTTAAATTATTTCCTGCCAAATAAAAAAAAAAATTCGACCGCGCTCGAGAATATCAAAGTGACGCTTTTTTTTGCAAGTTTGTGACCACTCCCCCCCCACTCCCTTACGTCATGTTTATATCTTCAGATTATTGAAATGCACACTTTTCAGCATGTAATTAACCCATCATACCTTAATCTGACCCGCTCGAATATTTGAAACTATCGATTTTTTTTTACTATTCTGATCGGCTGCACTACACGTGCGGCTCTATATAGGGAGCTCAGATATGAAGGAGGTACTCAACAGGGTGCATGGTATACCCCATATGTTAATCTGCTGCGCTTGAGTAAATCCCAAAATCCTCTCTTGGGCTCCCCTTACTATAACATGGTTCGTTGGGATTAAAAAATGTTTGCATTCAAGTTTGTACTAGCTTGACGATTTATCTCGATAGTTTGCTATCATTGATACTACGACTATATGTGAGGTAATAAAATATTTTTAATAATATTTGTCAGTAAAGTTTAAAAACCGTTTCCTTTACTAACGATACGCATGCATATATAGTTTCCTAAGTGCATATTTATTTCTATTCAAAATCATCATCGGTTAGCGTGTATTGGACTTAACTCTATATACTTTACCTATGTTATCAGGAATAGGGTATTAAAAAAGTGTGGTCGATGTTGAAAAATCCTCTTATGTACCTGTTTGATTCCCTTTTATCTTCTATTAAATATTTAAATACAGGAACGGATTGCGCTGAAGAAGTTATGATGAAATTTTATGTAAAAATACTTGGCTCCTATTCAATACACAGCTACCATGGGTACCAATAACATAAGATTAACGACAAAAAATGGTTTCAAGGAAAAACGTATCTAATTTATAATACGCGTAATGACTAAAAAAAGTTTCATGTTACAATTGACAAAATGTATCACTACGCAGATTCAATTCGACTATAGAAAACATTTATTAATACCATGTTTGTAGAAAGTTTACACAAACCGAAGAGAGGTTAATGTTATCAAGTATCTTTTTTGATTTACGAGAACTTTTTTCTTTGTTCATATTGGCCGATGGCGCGATGTGATGTATCAGCCGTCTGGGACTAAAGATAGGAAAAACGAAGAGCAAAAACACGAGCGGTGATCACACTTGGCCGATGACAAAGTTTCACCATTACCCTCGCTTTTCTGTTAAAAAAAATAAATTCCCTCGTGTTAGGCAATAAAACGTCCCAAAATTATTATTTCCTAAAATAAAGTGTTTAATTCAAACTTCATTTTAATTATGAATAACAATTTGAATAATTTAAATTCGACTTAAAATTTCGTTTTTATATTTAATCAGTTCTAATTAATTATTCTTTTTTTTCTATTAAATGCATTTCAAACGAAAATTATGCTAAATTTATTAATCAATTGGCATATCAGAATTTGACTTGCTTTATTTTTACAATTGTGACTTGGTAGTTCATGGTCTAGAATAAATTTCTATATAAAGTGCAGTAGACATAATCAAGTCGAAACCAATAACATTTTTTTTGTTGGTTTACATTTCTGTGTAATGGACAAATATGTGAAAATCCAAGGTTGTCAAGCTTGGACTGAAAAGATTTTGATTATGCCTTTTTAGGTTTATGAACCTTATAGGAAAAGAAGGAATCCTTGTAAAATCACTGACTTGTCAGTCCGTATGTCCACCACACAGCCGTTTTATCTTAGAAAAGAATTGGTGTAGAAATTTGAAATTTGGGTCTGTAATAAACCGTATGATCCGACACGTACCACAATAGCTAAAACTAAAAAAGGCAAATCAAATACTCTAATTTTTTAAACTCCCTATACAGTGTGGGCTATCGCTTAAAAAGGCTATTTATAAGGGCTTTAAAACATTTTTTTCATAATTGTAGGCATCGTATCTTCAGACATATACAAAAAAATATATAACAAAAATAGTTTTTCCTCTTATTTTTGAAACTACCCGACCTAAAATCTTCAACGCCTTTTGTTTCAGATATCAAGCGACGTGTAAAATTGCAAATTGGCCTAATATAAACTCTTTATTAAGTCACTTAATTTAGAATAAAGATATAACAATTAAGTAGGAGGTAAATGAGGGTTTTTTGATTTTTTTTTACCTCGTATTATAGATCTTGTAAAGATTACTTAAAAAGTCTTGTTATAAGGAACACAAAAATATTTTTTACAATTTTAAATAATATGTTTGAAAAGAAATTCCAAGAAAGTATACAAAAATATAGCATAACGCTCCTTATTTTAATCATGAAAAAACATGGCTGGTTAAATTTGATTGGAAGATTACATTTTACATTTTATAATTCTTAAAATAGCACCATGTTTTACGTCTTTGAACGGTGTAGTATATAATACATCGCAATATATACTTCTAGTGAAACATTTATATTCCTAAATAGTGTAATAGAATTACTAAGTACGCTTAAATTTTTAAGTGTTGAAATGTGCGCGGAACTTTCGTAAGGTGAGTTCTAATTGTGCTTAATAAGTTCTTTTATAGGGAGGGATTTGATATTTCCATTCTTTTGAAACTTGGATACTAGATTTTACGTACGGTTTCACTGATTGTCGAACCTGAAATGTGGTAGCGTAATTTAACTGTTCTTGGTTTAAGTCTTTCTCCGGTTTTTGCTTTAATTTACATTCTGGGCTTATATTTCCTAAACTGTTGTAATATAACAATGCAATCCTTTATTATAATGCTTTAATCTTTTCTGTTTTTGTTCTACGTGACCAAATCTATTGCAACTAAAACAACGGACTCCTTTCTGAGAACATTTTTCCCTTTCTAATTACTAAAGTTTTTGTGTCACTTTTGTTTGTTCTGACGATATGAAAAACCTTGATCGTGTCAGCGCCTATCTTCATATCAGTACTTTCAGTTACTATAATCATTGCTTTGTATGAATCGGTAAAAACCGGCGATAAACATTGTTTCAGTCATTCGTTTTTACTTTAAACTGATTGTTTCAGAGCTATGATTAATATTATACTAACATATTCGTCTATGTGACGTTCTACAAGCATTGTCGTACATAAATCCCGAAGTAAACCAAATCGGCGTATCAGCCCTGAATAGACAAGAGAACGTGCCTAATTGTTCCAAACTTTATTTCCAGTTTTATTTTCTTGTACGTAGTATTTTTTCATGCTGGAGGTAAGTTTTGGCGGCCGATGCCCACGTGGAATGTTTTAGCGGCTGAGTAAATTTGTAATTAATCTTAAACAATAATTTAATCTTAACATATTACTGTTTTAATTTTTCCTAGATGTTCGTAGTTCAATAAGTGCACATTGTTGATTATAGGTTCTCAGCAGATTCATAATTTTAATCTCCAAATATTTGAGGACAAGGGGACCATAAACTGTTAAATTTATGAAATTTGACAAAGAAACTTAAGTGATTCTTGAAACATTTTCTTGATGAGGATCCCAGACAGTTACATGACACCGTAGTAGATTATAGGTGTACAATAATATTATGTTTCGAGCACCTTATTGATGAGATATCTGTATCCAACCGTTACAAGGACTAGTTTAGATTATCGCACGAGATATAATTTTTCTAGTATTATTCTCTCACTGACGGTGAACGATATGTAACGCAATAGTTATTTGAGAGAACAATGCTTACTTTATAGCCTTCAGTCCTTTAGTAGCCTTTTAGACTTCAGTCCATAATTATCAACCTTACTCTCAAATGACCTTGTAATTCGTTTTCGAGATGATTTTTGAATATGGAATAACATAATATTGCCTGTTTTTTGTTTTCTGTCTTTGTGTTTATCCAACAATCAATGAAAATTAGCCGTTCAGATAGAAATACATTACGTTAAGAAAATATAATATAATATCTAATATTAATCTAAAAATAATATAATATAAAAAGGTCTGTGGAAAAAATTTGAGCATCCAATATAAAAGCGGGGTTCACCAATTTCATAAATATCACGCAATCATAGCTACTAATTCCAATATTATTTATGTGGAGAGTAATGAACAGATTATTCTAAATTTAAATTGACGTATTATTGTGTTTTTTAGGAACCAATAAAGTGTAATGGAAATCAAATAAATATTATATAATAACATCGTATTCCGTTCGTCTATTTCTGCGGGAATAAAAATAAACAAACACTTTTCTCGTGACAACGCCGTCTGTCCGTATCAGGAGTTTCAAGCTACTAAAGGGATTAAATTAAAGACTTAAATTTTAAATACACTATCTTATTTTTCGACCTAAAACCAAAAATTGTATTTAAAATTACATACAATTTGGTTTCAAATTTATTTTGTATTGTTTTGGAAGAAAAAAAAGTAAAGAAATCGATATTAGATTCATATTCTTAACACCCATGAACTGCAAGACGGTAAATTAAGCAATATATATATATATATATATATATATATATATATATATATATATATATGTATACATATATATTTGTATATATACAAATATATAATATACTTTTCATGTACAAAATACTTTCATGAATTATATTTTTAAACCTTCCTATGTAATCGATATCTTCATATATATTAAAAATCATAAAATATCTCGACTCTCGTTATCTTTCTTTAAAATTGTTTATAACACTAATAATATTATTATTTCACTTAATATAATATAAAAAAAATTTTTGTTTATTTTAATAGGCGATTCTTACGAATTAATTATCTTTAGATTTATAAAATAGTTTTAGTTTCTATAAATTCTTAAGGGCCCGAATCTTACTAATAAAATCACGGCATTTTTCAGAATATTTGGGAAAGTTTACAAAATTAGTATTACAACAATTTCAGCTACAGACAATCTGTGAAAAAGAGACAAATTCAAAAGTGCATTGGCAGTTTCATTTAAGGTAAATTCTTCAAGAATATTGGTAGTCACCAAAATCATTGGGGCTCAAGGAGGCCTATTGATGGAAAAATTAATTAAGGAGTTTTAGAGAAAGTGTTTATGAAATGTTAAATTCATGGAAAATTGTTTTCGTTCAAAACACAAAATTTAGCGACAGGCTAAAATTATTTTTAAAAAGGTTTGTAGGATGACAAATTCAGATTTGAACTGCTTGATTTAAAATGGCGCGCTTACTCTCAAATGTTAAAGTTTATTGGAGAATGGCATAATACCTACAGTGAAGCTCGGTGATGATAATTTATTATCAGGGGTTGTTCTTCTGGTTTGAGCGATTCAATAAAAATAATGGAGTAATAAAAAATAAATAGACATCCTTGTTATAAAACAAAATGGTATTTCCACATTCGATTGATTGAATTGACTTTGGATACTTAAATCAATAAGATAACGTTCTTGGACATAGTTGAAAATTATACAGTACTTGCTTGGAGGAAGAACAAAAGAAAAAAAATTAAAACTCTTACATATCTTAATTTAAATCCGAATTCAAATTCAATTAAACTTTTATGATGTTTTACATTTATATATATATATGTATATATATATATATATATATATATATATATATATATATATATATATATATATATATATATATAAAAGCAACATTTTTTAAAAATTTGAGCTATGTAATGCGCAGTCTTTCAAATACATCCGCAAATTTTGTGGAATCATAATATGACAATAAAATAACTTAACTTAATAAAATACTATTAATTACTTGTTTCTAAAAAATCTCAATGAACTCGGCACAAATTTCTAAAATTATATGGTAGTAATAAAATCGTTTGTCTTTGCAATAAATAGATAAATATTTCTAAGAAACAAAAATGAGTGATGATGCAATTAGGCGCGTCGTTAAACACTTCGAAAGAGAACGTCACGTCAAGTGGCGTCTGCCGTTTTTTCTGCGGAACTAGCACCCTTAACAACATTTCTTTCTGTTTTATATTTCCAACGCTTCAGAAAATTATTTCGTATTCCGTCGATTCGACACTTACATATAGCGTAAACTAGTTATGACACCATATGGCTAAATCTACTGAATTTAATTTTTAGTATTAAATAATAAATTCCTATAAGTAATATTTAAATTATTTGGATTATCAAATTGGTTTAAAGTGTTGGTAGGTCTCTGCTAAAAAGTTTCCTTTCCTATTTTTAGGAGAAACAGAAGCAAAATAACATACTGTTTTCTTTTATATCATTCATATTTTTGATTCCGAAACATAAATCAAGTTTAAAAATCATACTGGGCCTTAAATAGTTACACGTTTTGTAATTATTATATATGTTTTGTAAATAATATTAATGGAGATATTTTTGAATAAATGAGAATTTTTGGGAATAATAATTTCGACAGAAAATTTAGCTTGCAGAAATGTTTATATTTATTAATCCAAGATGATACTGCGATGTCAGTAGTTCTTACATGCTAGTTATCTGAACCCACTTCAGATGACCTCGTTTGTGTATTTATAGAAATAGAAAATGCAGCCGCTTTTTATCGGACGTTATATTGTCATACATTTGACGAAAAATTGTTTCAGCTTCATGGCTTGAATGTACAAAATGGATGTATCAGTTATTATTGCGTCCGAAAAAAAGTGTTTCTACTTAGTTTTGAGTTAAATTTATTACTGTATTTTGAACTTTTAGATTAAAAGAATCGGGTTTATTCACCTAAGTTTATAAGCAGCACCAAAAATTCAAGAGAGAGCTAGGAAATATTAAGCATGGGGTAAACATAATAGCAGAAGCATTCATGCAACGTACAAACATAATATTGCTCATCTCGTTCAACACAAGTGATATAACCAAACTATTCGTTACTTTCTAACTGTTAGAAAAACTTAGTTTCCAACATTATACTTTTGATTATGTTAACTTAGAAGCTTTTGAAAGCTAACTTTCAGATGGTACAGTCAAATATCCTTATTTTTTTATTTAATCTACCAAATATATCTTGTTCGGATCTTGCTTAATCTTCATTAAACTTACGAGCAAAATCATTTATTTCTGCTAATTAAAAGGCAAACTTTTGGACTCCCATTATGTTAATCTGGATAAGAGAGTTTCAAGGACTTCATGAGCTATATTTTCGAGGAAGGAAGAAAACTTAATTAAAACCTTCTGCTTCTTCGTATTATTTCGTGCTTTCTTCGAATAATTTCTGAATTATTTCGTCCATTTTTTTGTTAATTGTGATTTGAATTTCAAAAATATGCAAACGAGTGAAACGCCATGAATCCTGTTTTTTTTACAAATTTCAAACAAACATTACCGAATAACATGAGTTTACTTAAGGTTTGTATACAAAATGCTTAAAAGAAGAACCCGTTTTATCTACAAATACTAACTTTTAACTGCAGCTTCGCTGACGTGATTACGGTTAAATATTATGACGAGAAATTACAAGATGCAAGAATATCTAGAATAATTAAAGGAATTTAAATGTTAATTCCTTTAATCGTTTGATGGTGTTTTTATGTTTGTGACTTTAAAATAAAGATGACTATGGATATGTAAACATTTCCCTCCAAATTATATATTAAAGGGAGTTATTCCGTTACAACCTGATTTTGCATATGTGGCGTTTCAAAAAATCATGTCTATCCTGAATCCGTTGTGGCGTTGCTTCGTTATTGGCATAGTGTACTTTTTCGTTTCAAATAAGAATGTTCGCGAAGAATGCGATTTTTCGAAATAAGAAGTAGCCTTATGATGTTCTGTACAAAAATAGTGTACAGGTCAATACAATTCTTGTTCCTTTCCTTTTTTACTTTTCTCCGTTTCCTTGTGACATGAAATGAGAAAAAAGAAACACATTTTCGCATTTAAAATATTAGAGTTATTCACAGGTTTCAAATATTAGAAGCAGGTGATACACCACTACATTTAAACCGTAACCAAAAGCGGAGTCTATTAATCTCCCTTGAATATATTTAGGGGCCTGTCTTAATGCAGTGGTGATACATATGTCAGTATAAATATCTTAATATCTTATATTGACCTAAACTTTAATTTTGTTTTTACGTATTCTTGAGGAGAACTGGAAACTCTTTATTTATATTTGTTTTAAATCGGTTCAAAGTTTTTGCCTGACGTTTGATTAATAAAAAAAATACGATAAATCCCAGTATGACTATGTTGCTAATAACTAAAAATAATTTGAATAGTCTTGGTAAGGAATCTGTGGAAATGTTTGCCGACTACGAGGGGAGGGAAAGTGGACTTTCTTTTAACGTGTCGTAGTTTGAATATATATATATATATATGTATATATATATATATATACATATATATTTGTATATATATATATATATATATATACATATATATACACATATATATATGTATGTATATATTCATCTGCATGATCAACTATTAATTTCCAAACAATATTTTCTTCTGAAAATAATAACTCTCGGATATCATATTATTAATTTTGCTGCCCTCGTAGAGTTTGCATCGTGTAACAATTTTCGCTATAAAATAGTTTGTTTATTAAATGGATGCCAAAACTTCTTTTTCATTAAAAACATAATTGAATCATGAATCCGATTGTATCGCATTGTGCAATTGCCAATAGATTTTAATTTGAAATAATATAGTCTATATTGCTGTCGTCATCAGGTTTGTTTCTTTAAAAATTTACCGAGTGGACTATATTACTTTGGTTCCCAACTTTTTGGTGCATCTGTTTCGATCAATTTTGTTTAAAGTTTTATTCTTTGGAAATCTATAAATAAAGAATAGGTGGTCGATTTATTTAGGAAATAAGAATTATACAAAAAAATGCTTCCGTATAGTTTATCATATGGTATGGATACATTTATAGAATTTGTCTACCCGAATGAGTCTACTGTAAAAAAAAACTTTAAATTATATAACGTAAATGGAAACTGAAAAGAGGTCTTAAAATATAAATAATTTATCTGATAATAAACAATTATATATCTATAAGAATGAGAAACCTGAAAAGTGATAATCTGGACAATTTTGAACTATCTTAAAATCCAAATCAACCTTACATTTTTCTGCTAAACAAAAGTAAAATTAAAATAAATTATCATGGTGCTCTTGCATGAAATTATCAAATTGTTTCACAATGTGTAATCAATAGACACTTGTTTATTTCTAAAAATAATTTCCTGAGTTATACAAACTTCGTTTAAAAAAAAAACTTAGGGCCTAGTTTCTTTATTACATAATGTGAAATGGCAAGCAAAAGTAAAAAATTAATAGCTTTATATTTACGGTAAAAATTTACTCCATGCTCCTGTGTATCTACAAAAAGGTTAGCGACTTATAACTTTATTAAGAAAAAAAGGAAATCTGAAATGTATATGCGGCAGGTGTATATATATATATATATATATATATATATATATATATATATATATATATATTAAAAAATCAATAAATTTTTTAACCTGAAATGCTTACAAAATTATAACATATTTCATAATAAATAACGAGAAAATTTCAAATTGGAACAATCAATGTCATAGGTTACGTACCCGTGAAACGCAATATCTGATAAATTCCTGTATAAGGAACTATCATGTATACAGTCACGACATTTACCCATTTTTTGGAATAATTTTTAAATAATTAATTTATGTAGATTCAGATATTATACATAAGATATAAAATTCCACGAAGGTCATCCTCGTGGAATTTTATTTTATTTAATTCATCTTGTCAATATGGTTACATAACAAATTAGCGTGGTGACAGTTTGAAGTTAAGAAAACGTGTGAAACAAATGCGATCTCGCTTGTGTACAAGTGATGACGGAAAGAAGGAAATGAAAATATTTCGGTCTTTATGATTTTCTCTAGATATTGTCCGATTATTTATGTCTCCTCTGCTTCTTAATATTATAAATCTGTATCATTTTCCGGCCCACCAACCATCTTTGGCCAAAAAGTCGATGAGTTGTTCAGCCATGACGTGAAAAAAGGACAAACACACTTTTGCATTTATTATAGTATAGGTTGGACTCTAAATTAAGAATTAAACTGAGTGATTCTGCTGCTCCTTTATATTGCGTATGTAACGATCCTAAAAATCACATCGATCTATTGCTTCGTTGCGACACTATTTTCTTATTCAATTTGTGTATTTTTTTTAGTTTCAAACAAGAATTTTCCCATAATAAAAAGTGTTCTACATCATTTCGCAATTCTTCAGCTATCTTCTTATAAGAAAGTACGTTAATCTCTTGCTAATAGAGCAAGAGACGACGACTAATAAAGGGCATACAAACTTACTTTGGCATTACATTAGTTAGTATAATAAAAGGGTAGAATTGGCCTCTCTATACAATTGACATATTTACGAAAATAGATATTAGAGAAGACATTTTTTTAACAATAATCATTTACAACGTTACAACAATAATTTTAACAACGTAATCAGGAGTTTTACTACCTCGATAAAGCCGCGTGTGGTAAATAAAATCATTGTACACAGTCATCCTAGTTAGATTGCCTAGCCAATGAATAAAATTTAATTAGTAGAAAATAAATAAAACTGGCTACCAAACTAATGTTGAACACATTTCAACTTTGTTTTAATGTGTTCAACATTAAAACAAAGTTGAACACACATTGAACAAAAAGTTGAACACATATTTTTATTTCAATTATGATATAGGCCATCGGATAAGGTAAAGAGACGATAAATTTGTTGCACACCACAAGCGCCTTCGCTATACGTGTGTTAAAGATTTTACTAGTAAATATTCATTCTGGAGCAGCGAAATTTTGTAAATATGTTCTTTATTAAATTTCATATCCTACTCGTTATTATCATAAATGTGAGATCACTAAACAAAGGTAATTTCCAATTTAACGTACACTTAGCGATTAACCCCCTTTAATGCCACCTATGTGAAACTTGTTAGCGGTACCTTCAAGGAGCCTATTGCGAGGTGAGCCTGGGAATTTCTTCGTCAAAAAAACTGTAGATTTATGAAATTTCATTCAGTTTCGTTAGGTCTAATTTCTTTCATGGGAAAGAAAAACTCGTTTACACAAGATAACTGTTTATATCGAGTTACGTTTCAAAATTATGCCAATGGAATTACATTTAATATTATTATTTATAGTTATTAATTCTGTCACGGGACTTCGTTATAATCGCTTAAAAGAAAACATATCATTAAATGATTTTATCAATTGTTTACCCAGTCCAAACAATTCCGAAAGGGATTTACTCTAAAACTAGTATCACTGGACTCCGTAACATTGTTCGTTGGTACTAAAAGATAATTGCATATAGATTAGTACTATCGTGACGATTTATCATAGTTGTTTACCGACATTCATACTATAAGTATAAGTAAGGTATTAAAAAGATTTAAGTATAACAATACAATTTAAAAACCGCTTTCATTACTAATTACGTGATGCCCGTGCTTTCGTATATACGTTCCACATCGCAGTAATATGTGGAATAACCCGAAATATGAAACGAATAATTTGAAATATTCATGTAACAAAACTAACAGACTTTTTTTCCTTTTTGGTGAATGAAATACACATCATGTGCAGTAATTAAGTTCCTTTAGATAATATTCTTGTTGATATTTTTTGAATTATAACAGTGTAATAAACAAAATAATGAAATCTAGAAATTCTAACTTTAATAAACATGATGTGAAGTTTAATTCCATTCGACATCAGTATCGATTATCCTACTGTATACTGGGCTCTAAATACCTAATATTTTTAGAAATTATATTTTAGAAAGAGAGGTATCGATCTTAAAAAATCTCATTATATCCCTGTTTGATTCCCTTTTCTCTTCTATTTAATATTTTAACACGTGAACGGTTTCCGCTGAAGTAAATTATGATGTAATTTTTCATAGTTTGCTTCTAGTCAATAAATGGCTAACGCGGATGTCAATAACTTAAAATCAACAAAGAAAAATACCATCAGGAAAAGACTTATCTAATTTAATATTCGCGTAATGATTAAGAGGAATACAATTTTACTACGACCGAAAAAATATATCGCTACACAAACAAAAGTTGGCATATTAATTTACATATTCGTATTGGAATATTAATTTACACCGCATTTATAGAAAGTCTATATGAATTAGAGAGTAATTAGATTTATCGAGTACTTTTTTGGTTTAATAGAACTTTTTCTGGTAACGCGATGTGATATAGCAACCGTTTGGGACTAAAGATAGGAAAAACGAAGGACAAAAACACGAATGGTAATGACAATGTGTCGAGTATTGTAAATTCCTTCCTTACCTACTCTCTGTTACTAAAAATTATATTATTACATCAAATTCGGCAATGAAACATTTCGAAGTTATTACTTTGTAAAGTGAAATTATTAATTCGTTAAATGCGAACTTTACTTTAAATATGAATAACATTTTAAATAAAACAAGGTAAATTTTAAATTCCATCTCATATTTAATCAGTTGTAATATCTTAAATGTTCGTATTCCGTTAAATGAATTTCAAATGAGTATGATGGTATATTTATTGTAAAATTGGCAACGATGGTTTTAAATTAATTATTTACTACATAATTTAATTTAACGTGCCTTTTCTAGGTTTAATAATTTGTTTAGAAATATATACATAAAAATACATGATTCAGAGAATGGATGATAATTTACATTTAATAGTTAAATTAGACATAACAAGAAAGAAACCATATCCGTCACAGATATGTTTATAATTTTCAGTCAATACATACATCATCAATATTGTCGTGTTTTCTTTATTGTTTCCTTTTACCTTGCTTTCGAGAAAAAGTCAAAATAAAATACTCAGATTAATGTATAAAACAACTTATTTTATTGAAGACAACACAAGCTCTGAATAGAAGGCAAAATTTAAAATTCACTATTACGTTGGGATACTTATACTCTGTATACACCCGATTTAGCCCCGTCTAATGCTTATCGATTCGTTCGTCCAAACATAATTAATATTAACCCCTATCCTGTCAAATTTCATAAACTTTACTTATCTACTTCTTTACATCTCTTTCCACCCGACTGATATTTATAATACGCTCCCGAGCAATGCGACATCCCGTTAGAGTGAAATCGTACAATATCACATTCCTTTTCCTTGCATTCGCCTCTACGTCCATTCATGATTATCAGCATTAAGCGTCGAAATTGGATAATTATCTATGTCTAAATTTAGCCTAATTAATTATTAGATAATAACTTCTAAATAAAACTTCACAATCAAGAACTGTTTATTTCCATTAAAATAATATTGATTGTTGTGATATTTCATGATTTAATTAGTACTTATTTAATCCTAATCTACTAATGAATCTAATCAGATTTAATACAGAAACTTCATTTATTTTATATAAATGAAGTTCACAATTAAACGAAACTACGTGGTGCAGTATTATGTTTACTTTCTTTAAGTTCTTTACCACGACCTAGGTTTCGTTGTATTACAACATCTTCAGGTGGGCTATTAGCAAAGATCACGTAGTTTCATTTAATTGTGAATAATGCATTTCTACAAAATTAACGCCAAATATATTCAATAAATGAAGCGGTTAAGAATATATTTCATTATAAATAGTGTATGGTGGATATGTCGAAATAAATAATAAATGAATCGTCCTATACAGTTCCGCATTATGATCAAAATACGCAAGAAGCTAAGATTGTCAAGCATAAAATGGAAAAAATAACTGAGTTATGCCAAAATGTATATTTCTCTGATAAGGTAGAAATTTGATTTATCGTTTGTTTAGAAACTCGGAAAACGACCTCTAGAAGTAAAATCCTTTCAAAACATATAAAAGCCAAACTAGGAAAAAAAGTGTAAAGATTAAATTCATACCTTTTGAACGCAATTAACGAATTAAAAAATTGTCATTTGTATCCATTATCCATATAGACATCAAAGTATTATATTCCAGTAAAACTAAAATTTCATTGTTACGTTCAAGGCTCGAGAAACGAGAGGAGTTCAGCTTTTATCTCTCTTTTCATTCACTACGAATTGCGTCGAAGAAAAAGGCCGACCTGGCTGCCCTTTCTTTACTTCCGCAATCGATCTCTGAGCTAATTTGATCCGAATTGTTACTTCCGTTGCATTTTTATTACTTTCTACTATTTAATAGCTCTTTGATATTAGCATAAACTCAATGCCCGTAAAAAATATTATCTATTTACATTCAAGAATTATACGAACTGTTTATAATAGACCCTAGAATAGTTAGTCAAAGAGTTACAAACCAACAGCATTCAGTATGGTACGATAATTTATTTATTTAGAATGTAAAAGAGAAGTATTTTGCTTTCAGAGAAATAAAAAAAATTATCTTTTTTCCTTAGGCCTTATTGGGTCTTACAAAATACAATTATAATGATATTATTATCACAATAGTAATAGAATTAAAATGCTTTTTATTTATATGACTAACGTGTAAAACCTCAACTTAGGTACTTGAAAAATCCAATCTATTATGTACTTTTATTATATTGTATATGTTCAATTATGTTAAATTTGTGAAAAATACGTGGGCGATTTTTGATAATTTCTACATAAGAATTCAAGAAAAATAGTCACCGCAACTCTCGATTTCTCGAGCAGAACGAGAGAACAAAAATAATCGAGTCTGTTTATATACCCTCCGCCATAGACAACAAAGATTTCACTGAAAGATATCAATAACTTAAAATTTACAAAGAAAATTAATGTTAAAAAAAGATGTGTCGAACCTAATATTCGAGTAATGATTAAAAATTACAAGATTCATCAGAAAATTTTTTTTAAAAAATATACTTAGAACATTTTATTTCAAAATATATTTAGAATATTTTATTTTTTTTACAAAATTATTTCAATAGGAAATTATTTCATTCAGGAAGCAGACGTTCTGTTGCAACCTAGAATAAACAAACTAACTAAAAACCATGTAATAGAAAAACAAGACTAATTAAGGAATACATATTGTAAAAGAAATTATAAAAAAATAACTAAACAGTGGACCTAATAGTAATTACTATTTCACGAAGTATTGTGGGTTTAGATAAAATGTTTACTGCATATTAATTTTAATTTATACTTCATTTATGGAACAGAATAATGCCCTTTCCGACAGTTTCAGAGTTTCATACAAAAATATGAAACGTTAATTAATAAGTTTTATGTCAAATATATATTGAATATTGAATATATTTGGCGTTACTTTTGTAGAAATTCATTAATCACAATTAAATGAAACTATGTGATGTAGTATTTATTTCTACTTTCTTTAATTTCTTTACCACGACCTAGGTTTCGTTGTATTACAACATCTTCAGGTGGTCTATTAGCAAAGATTAACTCTTGGGAACATCGAACAGCATTTATATGTTTCAAACACAATAGCGGAAGCCGGGTTTGTGTGAGTTTTCCCACTGCTTATGTTAGTGAGTTTATTGTGTGGGAGCGGTATAGGTTTTATTATATTTCCGAGAGTTATACGATATACCAGTATTTTAGTGAGGGTAATAAATTCAATTGTCATTATTATTATTTGAGGTTGTACAATGCAAATGTTCCGGTGTATATAATGAAATTAAATGGAAGTTATTCTCGGTAATATATTTATACAGAAGCGAAGGTATCAAGTGCCAATGTTGTCTAATTATATTATGTCTAGAAGATATTAAGTATGGGTGTTGACATTATATTTAGTTTTTCATTTAATATATTAACCTTGGTGTCTTTTTTGTCTGTTTATTTCTAACGTTTCTAGGATATTAAGTTTGCTACCTTTTGTATTTATTTGTAACATATAGGGGGCATCATCAGTATTTGTTAATTTGGTGATGGTTATTTTCAATGATATGTTTAGTAAAGTGAGATGTGTCTGGTTTATTATTTCGCCAGCTGGTAATGTGTTCTTTTTATCTTGTAGTAAAATCTTTGCTAATAGATGTAATACAACGAAACCTAGGTCGTGGCAAAGAACTTAAAGAAAGTAGAAATAATACTACATCGCGTAGTTTCATTTAATTGTGATATATATATTGAAATAAGCCACTGAAATTTTAATATATTTTATTCTTTTGGACATACTAAAGAATTTTCAAGTCTTTTTTTCATACTTTAAAAAATATTTTTTTTTAAATATAGGTCTTTAACGTTAAGTGTAAGAAATTACTCATATTATGTTAAAGTGAGAATAGGGCCATGCAGTACGACGTACGAGAGGCAATTCGCAAAATTGTCGTTGATTGTGGCTTTTTCCCAGAACTTAAGTAATAATTTGGAGATTTACACTTATTACTGAATACATTTTTATGTAATATTCAAATAAAATTCAAATATTAATATTCTTTAGCTATCTAGTAATTAGGAAAATATTCAACTATTGGGAAACCTGGAAATGTTGTCCTTTTAAAAAGACGGTATTTTTGTGACGTATATGAAAAAAGTAACGAAGCATCTTTATTATTCGTCATTAAAAAAAGTTGAATTAAAAATAATTTTATATTTTACAATAATTTTAGAGTACTGTAGCTGCAATGCTTGTACGAAATTAATAATAATCGAATTCTTCTCCATCAATATGAGATAGTGGCCAAGCATTTTCAATGGGAAATACCATTTTATTCCCAACTCAAAGACCGGTATAGACCAATGTTTTGATAGGCGTTTCCACCTTCCATACCTTTTATAATGGTATGTCATCTTTCCGATAGAATCATAATATCCATAATGTGCCGACACATAATTCACAATCCCGTCTAATAGATTTTTCATCCAATCCACCTAAAATTAAATAGCGCATTTTATTTCTTGTCACTTCTGCATATTGTTCCGTGTTATTTTATTGAGCGTATATCTCATATAATCTAGTTATAAATTTTAGTTCTTGGTACGATGATATTTTTTTTAATTCGGAGTAAACGAACGATGAGGTAACTGATTTTCAATTGTAAGCACTGACTGCAGCAGCTGATACGAGTACATCTTGGTTTTGCTAACTTCTCGTCCTTTCTGTTATCATCTCATACATTATCATAATTATCCTGTATTGGAGTCTTCAGTTGACTGCCAGTTTAATGTTCAATTGGGACTTTATTTTCGTACCAAGAACCATTTAATTATTTTGTCACACATAAAAAAATTATTTTAAAGTCCATATAAAAGAGTACAAAATAACAAGAAATATATTTCTTACTTTCAACGGAGATGTGTTTTTTTTTAATTTAGTAAGCTTCAAAAGTTTCATTACAAAATTACTGAATGACTGATGGCCATCCCCGCTTTATTCAGGCAAAATTAAGACTTTATCTAATTATGTTTAAATGACGATCGCGAAAAGTTTAGTTATTGACAGTATTCATTAATTATTAATGCTACTATTTTAAATGAGTACAGAGCGGCATGTCCAATTTATGTAATATGGACATGCTTAAAACAGAAATTGATGTTTAGCAATAAAATGTTTATGTGAGTGTTTTTCTACATTGTTGCAGGCGTCAGAAGAGGATTACGTAAATATATTTTTTTCTGATAAACACAGTTATTATTATATATATTTAAAATGACTTTCTTTATTCATCTCAAATAGCTATATTTATCCTTTCCAAGCAAAGTGAACAAACCAAAACATGAACTGTTTTGGTTTGTTCTGTTTTGGTTGTTTCAAAAAACTTCATTGGAAATAATTAGTCAAACCATATATATTGTCTATCCGTATCTAGGTTTTTAAATAATACTTAAATTGCTTGTGTTGTCTATGTATGTTTTTGGTAATAGAAAAGATACAAAAATCTAGAGTTTAATATTGTCTTACTAATAAGGTGAATATATATGTAAAAAGAGATATAGTAATTTTTTTATTAAAAATAATGGTTTTCATCACAAAATATTTCTTACAAATTACGTGAAATGAATCCCCTTTTTAAACAGCGATTTGAAGCAAGTGAACGTCAATTGCTTCTATATTATTCCTCCCGTCATTGTCTAGCATTTCGTCAGTAATAAATTAGTTTGTTTACGTTTATGCGAGTTTTTAAAATAGGTATCTTAATAAAAATATAATAAAACCCATCAGAATTTTATTAAAACTTACTCTACAAACTTACCAAGAGTAAATGTCGATATGATAATAAGTCTTTTTTATGAACAGTGCAAAATGTATTTGTGTAGAAATGGCATTGGAGAAAAATCTCCGGTGTGTGTAAGTAATATGAAAATTATTGTAACAAAATTCAAACGATTCTAATAAATTATGAAATCTCGTCTTCGTAATAGAAACATATTAGGGAAATTGAATTGTTATTGTCATTGTTTTATTCCAAACAAAACTTACACTAAAGTACGTCTTGATTAGTTATAAACGCCGCTCACGAAACAGCTTACTTGTAAAATTATTTTTTAAAAAACTTTACCTTACAAAGTACAAAGTTTCTGCAAGAAAACTCCAATAAATTACATTTGAAAATCGGCAGTGCCCTTTGTTTGACATATCCGCCAGTAGCCTAACGACTTTTTAAATTCGATTATTTACTGAATAAAGTTTCGAACGACAATTTATAATCATCAAAACTTTATATGTTCTTACTTAATATTATTATCAATTCAATTACGTAGAACTACGATATAACATCTTTAGGTTCGTATAGTGAACAAACATGAATGTTCTGACCCTCACAATTTGTTTCCACTTTTTATTAAGTCTGAAATAACTAAAAATCAACGGAAATTTTCATTTATTAATGAAAGGTACTTAAATTCCGAGTCGTTATAGAATTACAATACCAGTATCTCCTCAATAAGTGATAGGTTGTTTCAACGTTTGCTTTTGTTTTATTAAAATATTCTACTACTGATTGCTTTGAAAGCTGATATTAACGATAACGATAACGTTAATATCGCAATGCTGATATTAACGATTAATTGATTAAATTCTTTTTTTGATAAACTAACATATAGTCGAGTATGGTTTCGATCGAGCACGAAATCAAAGTTAAATATTTATCCAGATTTCAACCCACATTTATTATTCCAAAGCCATGTTCTTATTCTCTTCCAGGTTTCTTCGAAATTCACGCCACCATAATCAATGTCTGTAGTAGAATACCTCTTAGAAAAATTATCAATTATAATAATTCTGTTTCTAAACAGTCGCTTCTTCCTCGTCTATCAATTAAATAGTTTTTAATTTGAAGCATATAATATACAACACTAGTCTCTTTAACCATAGGTTTACCCCAATAAACGACAATTTTTGAGATGGTCCGTTTTAAAATAAGTAACCGCTGATATTAATGAATGTTGAAATATTTTTTTATTAAATTGATGATACTACTGGGTATTGCTACTGAAAAAAAATTAAATATTACTATACTTTTCAAAATTTTTTCTCAGATATTTAACAATAGGTGTTTACAAACCGGCGCAAATTTCACTGACTTTAGAATAATATTTTAATTGAATATCTCAGAGAATTCTTAAAAACAAAACAGATTGTACAAGAAGGAATCGAAACTACTATGATGTGATGCTGTGTTTATATATAATAAGAAAATAATACATGCAAGTCGAAATAGCAGACTTTGGGAGCAGTGAGTATACCGATACTCCGATTGCTGAATGATTTGCTTAAACATTTTGCTTGTCGATAGGAGATTTATTACAAACTTCAGTGTTCCATTAACCGCTATAAAGGCTAAACTGGAAAATAATGTCGATTCGTACATTATTTACAAAACATCTCCAATTACAATTCCGTTAACATAGCCAAAAACAGAATCATTTTGCGAAGGTGTCCTAAGCTTTTTCGAAACAATGAAACTTCTGAAAAATAGTGATGCAAATAGTAAGACTCATTTGCATCACTATTGAAGCTTTCATTTAAAGAATTCTAGAGTGTACAAAACGTTTAATGCCAGTTCTTTTAATTCTCAAAGTATCATATTTTCATTTTTGAGCGAACGTGAGAACACAATCTAAATTGATAGTTATATTAAAATCGATTCTAAAGTACTAATAGAGTATGAAAATAGCAAAATTAAGAAATCTTCATGTCAATTTACTTTGATAGCCTGATACGGCCTTACGTTATACCGCTGGATAAATTTGAATAAATTGTTCTGTTCGTGAGTTTTTTTTCAGACATACTCGCATGGTTTTTTCCTTTTTTTTTAAATTAAAAATTTGAGGTGCTTTATATAGAGAAATAACTGTAATTTAATTTTTTCTTCGAACCTTTCATCCGAGATGCGTGCGGTCTAGGTTATAACAGCCATATAAAATTTATAGGTTTTTTTTCACATATTTTCATAATAAAAAATAGGTCAGTTATTTAAAATAACTTGTATGACTTATAATGAGATTTTAAACAGATTTAAAGTATATCGAAAGCCAATATTTTAAAATGGTTTTGAAAGCGTACCATCCGCGGTCTCAATAATTTTTAATTCTTAGCTTTTCCTCTCTCTTCAATTCAAACATAACAAAAATTTAATTCAAACTGTTACCCTTCCCTTCCGCTTCGATAATTTATCTATAACAACAGAAATGCAATAAAATTTTTCAATACAAAAATCATCCTGTGTGACTGAAAAAATTCTGATTTACACTCATAAAAAATCTACAGTACTTTCAGCAGACCTTTGTGCCGTAACACAAAATGTGCAGCAATGTTATCCAATTGAATGATTTTTTTTAATTAGCTGTCATGTAAAGCCTAAATTGAATATAACTGGACTGAAATTGACGTTAATGAAGATCTGTAAAAATGTTTTTAGACTACACTTCAATCAGTTTGTCAAAATGTAAGTTGAACTGTATGTAAATAAATTAATTAGTTTTAAAATGTATGTAATTATTTCACTAGTTAATTATCTTATCTACACAAAATACGCAAAGATAAATTATTATAAAATATCGTGAAAATTTTTGGTTTAATAAGGTCAACCCTTTTCTTTTGATCAATAGCCATTAGATCATTAGTAACTAATAAAACAATGGCTAACATATTTAGTTAATTAGACAATTAATGCGAAAAATTTCAATGAAAGTATTTTAAATACAATTCACTACAATTTAATTAAGTAAAATGTTAATACTGGCAATTGAAAATTAGTCTCAAAGCTTCTAACTTGACTAAAAAACATCATTTATATAGCACTCTGAATACCCTGACGTAGGTTTGCTGCCGACGAGGGTGAACACAGTCTTGAACTTTCAATTTTCAAAATTAAATTTTGTTCGAATTCCTTCAAAATACAAACAATGTTGTGGGAAGTCTCAAGAGAATATATCTAGAGTTTTCTCTAGGTCTCATTTAAACTTCACACTTTTGCTCTTTATGTTTTATTACGACAATTAGTGATTACTTAAATGAAAAGCTAGATTACATATTTCAAATGTCCCTAATTTGAGCTTTATATGAATGAATTTTTTTCCAAAATAAAAGGTTGAAAGAAAAATATGAATATACATATAAAATATTTTTGAAATGACCCAAGGTTTACTTTACATTACCAACTCATTTTGCATATGTTTTACGTTACATCGACTGATTATATGGTATGAAATATAAGAGAAAGAAAGAATAAACAGACAAATCCTAGAAAAATGTGCAAATAATCCCATGGAGGAGTGTATACTCTAAAAATGTTGTTATTAATTTATTTATTTGTGAGAGCTATTTATAGTTTCTCTGGGAACTACGAGATTTGTGAAAGTCCGAAATGATTTTTGTATCAGTCTTCACAAATATTTTACTAACAACCTTGTATAAACCTAAACGCCACAAGCGTAAAGAGTTTAATGAATTGAAAAACATTTGGGAATACTGAACTGTGTTCTCGATATAAACAGCAGTATCAAACTTCTTGTATGATGTAAACTCGCCGGGAACTTTTTGTAGAATCATCGTATTATCTCATTGATATTGTTGTTTCTAGGATATACCAATGTTTTCGAACAGAATAAATACAAAAAGACTATCACATTTTGCCATAATTTTTTCTGATACCCTTAGATGTGAACTATGCGGCTTAATCTACAATAAATCGTATTTCAAATCGTACAAATGGAATTTTATCCTAAATTTTTATTTTGAGGTGATTACAATGAATTAATTATATTTCAAGTTAGCCATACTCGCGACTTCTTTCTCGTAAAAACTTTTATAAGATAATATCTCAAGTTAACTTTAAGGTTAATACAGGTAAAATCATATATTATAACAAAAATGAAAATAAACCTTTTCAAACATCAAATTGTCATATATTTTATTATAACGGTGACTTTCTCTTTTAATAAGCTGGTCTATTGGGTAAATTGATTAAATTAAAATTAAATATTACTTATAGTTGATCCCAACATTTTATAAAAAAAGTTCATCTTAATTGGGTCAGTTTTTACGTAATGCAAGTTCAAGTAGACACACAGACAATAGAAAAACAGACAGAAATTTGAAAAACAATATTTTTTATGTTTCTTTATACGGTGTCCTTAAATTCGCATATATTACCGATGTACAGACAATCTAATTCTATAGTTTATGATCTGGACTTCTATATCTTACGTCGCATTCTTATATCTTATCTTAAGTCAAATAGCTAAATGCTTTCTTTATTTATTAGAACAGTAATTTCATATTCTTCTTAAAAGACGAGTAAAACAATGAATCCTTGAAATTCAAGGGGCACTTTAATAAACGCAATATGAAATTGAAGTTCATTCAAAATAAAGTAAAATTATTATAATGTTGAGTGAGCTCTAAATATGTTATAAATATTATTAGAAAATGGGTTTTAAAAAAGAGTTACCAATGTTAAAAAATCTTATTATTTGATTTGTTTTTATCGTCTATTATGTAAATATATATATGAGCGGTTTTCGCTGAAGCATATTATGATATAACTTCTGTAAAAAGTATTAAATGTTCTATTAAATAAGTAAATAAAATTGGTACCATAAGCCTAAAATTAAAGTAACCGTTTATACCATTTCGGATTATAACAATGACAAATAAAATCCACATAAACGTATCTAATTTTGTATTTGATATTAATAGTGATTAAAAATAACAAGGTTCATCTTACAGCTGATCAAATATATTGATATATTTCAATTAACTATTGGAGTTTACGCACCATTCGTAAAAAGTTTACAAACGGAAGGGAAATTGAAATCATCAAATATAAGTTGGGCATAAAATTTATTCCTGCATTCATATCGGTTGATGACTCCATATAATGTAGCAGCCGTTTGAAATTGAAGAGAGGAAAAACATAGAGCAAAAACACGAGCGGTAATAATAATGGTTAGGGAGACTGCTAAATTACGTCCTTCCCACTTTCTATATTTAAGAAATTTATTAAATCATTTAAAAAATTTTAAAAGAAGAAAATATTCTAAAATTATTACTTTCAAAAGAAAAATTATTACTTCGTTCAATAAAAACTTCATTTTGAAAACGAATACAAATTTAGTTAATATTAATTATATTTTGAATTTCGTCTATCATTTAAATAGTTCTCATCATTCAGTTGTTTGTTTTTTCTGTTAAGTATTAATAACTTCATTATTAACATTCCCGAGTTTTTTTAAGAAATTGCTCACCGATAGTTTTGAAGGTCCCTAAGGAAGACGAGTGTTTTCTGAAATTTTTGAGAATTTTAGAAACAATTTTCTCTCACCTTAGAAACAATTTTCTCCTATTCTTTCTTTAGTTGAAACTTTCTCCCAAAATAAAAATTAAATTGTTTACATAGTTTCTACGACGAGGTAATTAATTAATTTCTAAAATTAAATAAAAAAAATTATTTCGAACTTTACATATCATATCATTTGTAAGGACAATTCCTGTGACAATTTGATACCTAAGTCACAACTGCTTAATTCTGCTCTCTTTTATAAACTTCTGTTCTACAAAACGTCTGTCGTGTTCAATAGCCAAAGCTATTGCCAAAAAGTCATAATTTTAATTTTAATTTATGCAAGAAAGCAATGACATTAAATTATCAAAGTGATAGTCCTACAAGGACCTTATCAAAAGCATAAACCATGAGAATTTTTACCTTAAAAACGCACAAGCAATTTTGTCTATGAATAACTTAAGATGATCTTTGTATTTATATGGTATTGCACTGGGTCATACTGATAATTCACCTGAAAAGGGGTAAAAAATAAATTTGCTTATTATTGATATTTTTTTACATTGCATGAAAAGTCCATTAATACAAAGTTGGACTATCAAATGTTTACAAGTATTATTCGTTTCTTATCATTTTATTCGTTCTATTTAGCTCCCTCAAATGTCATCAGTTTCCGAAAATAAAATAAATCTAATATCCTAATAAATATTGTAAATTATATTTATCTTTACTTTTGTCCTTCTCTTTTCAACCAACTGACGTTTAAATTTTTGAAGCTATTGGAGGGCATTTCAAATAAATATCAAATAAATTCTTCGCGTTAATTGAACTATCTACGCAACATCCCGTTATGGTGAAGCCAAACAATATCAGATTAACTTTGCATAATTTTTACTCCAGGTTTATTCAGATTATTTTCGTGAATAAATTGTTTAAATTGTACTAATATTCTACAAAATTGCCGTAAAATCCAATGGGCACAATTAGATAAAACTGGCGAATCAAAGAAGCTTGGCCTAGCAAAGATTGTTACGGAATAATAAGGTAAAGAATTACAAGGTTTAAAATCAATTTCAAACCTTTTTTGACCGCTAAGTACTAATATTAATAGCATTAAGTGACAAAATTATATAATTAATTAACTATCTATTAGTTTGGAGTGACAAATTTATACATAATGTTCAAAATAACCGCTTGTAAATTAAATGTGTACAAGCGAGTATAGTTTAACAGCAGCGACATTCATATTTTTAGATGGTTCCTATTTAATCCAGATCCGCCGAAGATAAGACCCCGTATTTAACGCCAAATCTTTATTTACTTAATTATAATGAAGATGGACCACTTCATCAAAAATGAAATTAATTATACAAAAATTACAGTGGGCATACCCATATCGATATCAATAATAAATTATTTTTTGGCATGGTATACAATTCCGCTTAATGGCTAAATACCAAGTATGGAACAAAAAAAGATTGAATTATGACAAAAATAACTAATATTAACTTGAATTAACATATTTCCGTCCCTTCAGGATAAAAAACAATATACACAACGGTTTTGTAGTGCAAGTCGAATGAAAATTACATAATGGCATAATTACATATAATATGTTCTACTGAGTACAAAAAAAAAACACAGACTATTTTTGTTACAAATTTGTCTGTTCATTCATTCGTTTGTTAAAGGCTTCCAGTTCCTAAAGGGAATACTTTAAATATATGCTATTTTATTATTCAACCTAAAATCGAATATTTTACGAGTTACATTTAAATGGAACAGCGCATAAAAGAATATCATCCAAGATCTAGTCTCGGTGCAATAGGCCTACAGGGGTTTTTTTTGCTCCTTTGATCGCTTTAGGAATGCTATTACGGGGCTGCCTGGTAATTCACATTTGATAATTAATTAGTTTCATTTTAATTCTAATTAATATATTTTTCTCTGCATTAGTTATTATATGTAGTAAATAGTAGTACTTTTTGTGTTTGCACATTTTCAGCGCTTTGAGTTACTTATAAGTTATAAGTAAATAAGAAAATGTATTTAGTTCAAAATTATGTAAAATTTTATTTCAAGGGACTGCTTACAAACAGAAGGTAATCAGAACGCCATTTTATTCTGCTTAGGCGTAGGGAAGTAGAATTCTTTATATTCAATAATCTTCTATCACTAAAGCAAATAAAGTGTGAACCATCATTGCAATTCTTACAGATTATTGTCTTCTCATTCAGAGTTTTACAAGAATGGTGCAAAATTATATGTCACAAAATACTATAAAAATTAATGATACAAATTCTTTGACGTTAATATCCATTTATAAGCCAAGAATGAACCGACAACTTGAACATACTCTTCACGCTGCTGTTTATCTATTATCTATTAGTCCTTTCCTTTTTCTATATACAAACAAGATGTTGTATATAGAATAATCATACAAATATTACAGAGAGAAAATGCTTATGCCTTGCTATTTGTTTGTTTTCATGATTTCAAGTAAAAGCAATAAATTAAAAATATAAACATAAATTTTTCGAAATTTTTCTAATAGTCTCCTAATGGGTATACAGAACATAATATCTTTCTACGTTTTGTACGTAATGAGCAATAAATTTTCAGTAAACCCAAAGTATTTAGCTCACATTTAGACGAAATGTTAAGGACTAAAAAATAGAAAAACTAAAAAATTATTTGAGGAAACGATACGAACAATCAACAAACAATGAAAAGTTCAAGATAGAAAAAAGTATTTAATTAAACACCAATGTAACAAACAAGAGTATAATTATAAACATACAAACTATAAATAAGTTATCAGTGGTTATAAAGAAAAAATAAAATAAAGCCTCCCTGTATCAAACTTCTCGATGATTGTACGAAAAATAAGATCGTCCGATTTTCCTAAAATCAATTTACGCTAACAATTAATCATAATACAAGTAATATTGTAATCAAAATACTTACCCTTGTCGGTCCCGCTGATTATCACAATTATTTTTCACGTTATAGTTGGAATTAACCTGAAACACAAAATAAGTAATAAAACCTCTGAAGGATAAGGCAACTCGCACTACTAGATTTCCGTACACACTTAGGCACACCTATATGAGAACGTAGTATTTATTTGAAGATATTTACAAACATAAACTATGAACACCGTGTGTGTGCGTGCGTACCTGCGCGCGCGTGCGGCATGCGTGTATTGCCCCACATATATTTCATAAGCGTAAAAATTAATTTCTCAAAAATTAAGAAATTTAGAATCATTCCTATTGTTTATCGAGAAACTTCTAGTAACTATATTTTTTCATAATTTTAATTTAACTATATCGGAGCTAGAAAGGGGCGTGCATATTTTTGCTGATAATATCTGTAGACTTCTTACATAAACCATTAAAAATAGTTTTTGGCTCTTTCCATTGCTATCCCGCACCACATATGAAATTAAAAAAAATATATAAATTCATTTGTCCCATCTGAAATTTCTAGAAAATTATTTTTGAATGCTATTGTAGAATATACGAATTAACAAGCCTTATCGTCATGTCAAATTTCAACTTTCAAGTCGAGCAGTTCCTGACAAAAACTGTCGTGACAGACAAACATACGGGTACCTGGTGGGACAAACGTTTCGTTGATTTTAATTTTGACGTACGGTACACTAAACATATACTTAAATACGTATGACACCAAAAAATCTACTACCAAGGATTAAAGTCACAAAAATACATTGTATAACGACACAATAATTACCATGGCCGTATTGGGACAAACTCTAAAGTAATCTAGAGAGCATCATCACAAGACAGATAATGCCCTCTAGATTACTCTGTTTAGGCTGCGTTCAACAACACATTTATCTTGTGTATTTATTTTATCATTTACATATCCAAAGATGTATAAAATACGACTTAAATTATTAAGATAACCCTGTTTTATGAATCACTGGATCAAGGAAAATTTCAACAAGACCAAAGTTATGACTCTAAATAGAGTTTTTACTTTTATTTTGCGTTGAATACAGTAACCAATTAGAGAAACGCTATGTCTCAGTTAGATAAATATGGCTGTAACAGAAACACTATTAAAGCAAAATTGGTGCAAAGACATTTCTGTAAAAAAATAACGCTTGCAAAAATAGTTTGTTTTGAGTGAATTAACAACAAATTTATTTAAATATTTTTACCTTTATTTGTGATCTATTAATTTATGATTGATAGTACCGCCAACATATTTAAATAATGACAATCACGAATCAATTAATCATTGGCATGTCCCATCTTTCTAAAGAGATGAAAGTAAACCTAATCTCCTGATTAGTTACTGATGTCAGGTAAACATAACTGGTACGCAAGTCTAGTAAGAACTAAGCTAGCTATTCTTATTCAAGACAAAGGGTCAGTAAGTGGCTTAAAAATAATCATTTTGTTACGAATATTTGTAAAACGCTTTAATGCACACAGGAATATAAATTATGAATACTTCGGACGGCATGTACTCCGCCTTAAATCGAGCAATAATATATGAAACCAGTTGGAAACTCAAACATGTACCAACATCTCCTATCTAAAAATAACAAATGTACGGTGCCTTGCTTAAGCCTCTTTTTATCGTTACCGCCGTACTCAGCACATTATAAAAGTCCGTTATATGATTCGATTAGATCGGCTATCACCGGTCCACTCATAATATACTAAAAATACAGTGGATGCCAAATGTTTCGGAACCAAATTTAAACTTATAATACGAATGTGAAACAGAATTTCAGTTTTGATGCCATATATATATATATATATATATATATATATATATATATATATATATATATATATATATATATGTATATATATTTACATTTTTAATTTTATATAATTTATGATGTTTGTTATACGTATTCATAATCTCATAACTCTTGAGTCACTTTGCGCACGACGGAGAAATGGAGAAATATCCAGTATTCATCTATTTTGTCGGTATGGAAACATCAGCAAACGCAATAGAAGAGGCTAATCTTAAAGTTCCTCAGTATGAGAATAATTGAAGAACCTTGAAAATAAAACAACGTGAAAAAACGTGAAAACGTGAAAATAAAAAAAAACATCACACGAAGTAAACCTATGAAGCCATTAGTAATTTGCGAAATCCATTCCTTGCATATTCCACACTGAAAGCTTTTGGATAACGACTTGGTTCATCGCCATTCACTTACTGATATTCACAAATGACTCGCGAGGGAAAATACTTTCAAAACATTCAGTATAGACTTAATTTTCATGATTACAATTGGCGACAACTGACGTGAATTTTTTTGTACGCTTTTCGCTGACATATAACAAAGAAAAAGCAACAACTTTTATAATAATTATCAAATAACTTTCCTGCCGCTTTGCTCGCGGGCACTTCGGTTAACGAAAATACACGTACAGGTTCGCAGAAACTTCAGCGAATAGATTCTATTTTCCTTATGATATTATAGAAAATGAACTTGATCCTATGCCAGCTATGAGATTTTTGTTATCTGTCTTCATTAAATTTATTCCTTGACGTAAATTGAAATATTATTGTATTTTACGCAGAAAACTACTTATATAATTAAATATCAAAAACAACAAAAACTAGTTTATAAAGCGCAAACATCGTTCATGTGATATTTATAAATATTTTCCGATTTCAACGCTGCAATATTTATTCAGAAAGAGAGCAATATAAACACAAAAATACAAGAATAAGGGGAAATTTCAGTCACCAAGAGAAAAATCAATCCATACAATATGAGCTCGCTATAAAAAGGTGTCATGACATACTGCTGTCTATGTGGGAAAAGCGGCTCCGCGGTCCCACGAGATTTCGCAACGAGATCAGCGCGCTCTCCTCACACGAGGTAAATTGAATTATGTTGAGTTTTTTGAAAGTGAATTCGCAAATTTTTTCTTTTATCCACTTAATCCACTACGATTTCTTCCACTACGGATTGAGTTCACGATACGACTTATTGGTAGCGGTTAGTATGCTGTAGTTATTTAACAAACATGTAACTAGTTTTATTATAATCATTTTACTCCTTTATAATAGCGAGCAAAAGTGCTTATCGAAAATATCTGTGACATTAATCGGCGTAGTGTAATTAAAGCACTCGGTTTGTTAAAATTTTAAGCAATAACCTCAATTCCGATTACTGGATATTTTGAGATAATAAGAGGTAGATATATTTATGTGTAAAAATCGACTATGTGTAAAAGACCGAGTAGAACTTGCACTACCACGGTTCTGAATACCTTTAGGCGCTTACAAGAATTTACAATATATAGTATTTCTATTAAATTGTTTACAAATATTAATTTCTCACAGCGTAAAAATATTGCCCCCTATTTTTTACAGGCAGATAAACATGATACATATTTCAAACAATTTAAAATCTAGAATAAACGCTATATTTCTTCTGTAATCTTTTAATCAGATTTCCCTCTCAAACTAGTCTTATTTATCATGATTTTGGATTCAGTAATTTCGAAAATACGGGTGTATTTCTCTTTCAAATGACACTCTCCATGACGTATTGAAGTAAAAAATTAAATCTGTACTTGTAGGAAATATTTACCAAAATTAAATCTGTACTTGTAGGACATTTTTTTTAATTCCTATACGAATATTTAAAAAAATAGCCAGTGCGAAATATGTGGATTAAAGACGTGTATTACCATGCAATATTTTACGGTCCGTTATATTTTTTCGAATTAATTTTTAATATTTTTATCACAAAGCATAAAATATAATTAAAGATGGTAAGTAGGGTGGCACACGCGCGACGAATATGATCCTTGTATCACACGTATGAACCTTAGATCCCAATGACATGTTTTAGTGGCAAGCTGAATGCTGTACGTGATGGTACTCCATCGTTAATTTTTCATTAGAGCCCAAAAATGTCCTTTTATGCCATTATTGCCATTATACCATTATATATTTTGTGCAAAAATAAAAGCCAGCAAAAGAACCTAGCCAATTGCGGAATTTCCTATCACTTTAATTATATTTCGTTGAATTTAACTAAAACATTATTGGCGATATCATTATACTTTTACACGTCATTAGTGCCGATATTTAATGTTATTATGCAATAAATATTGGTAACTTAAATATGTTTAAAAACTGTAATTTTAATAAGACAAAACTTTCACGTTTTAAAGCAGTTGACTTTGCATATTAATTCTAGAGCAAAATAATGGTATTAAAAGAAACGACTGCTAGGTTATTTACACATTTTATAGTGTAGATTAAAAAAGTAAATAAACTTAGTAATGATAAAATTTTGAGATATAAAAGTTATTCTTGAGCAAACAGTGACTACATATATATATATATATATATATATATATATATATATATATATATATATATATATGTGTATATATATATATATATATATATATATATATATATATATGTATATATATATTTACAACTAAGTAAACAGCTTTTGTTTTACGACTAATCGTGAAAAGGCAAAAGTTTTTAAATTATAACTTCGTTATTTTGGCTCTTGTACCGATTTTAAGAATGAATTAAACGTTTGTCTCATTGAAATACACGCTGTTATTTAATTTCATTCCCAATTCCCTAAAAATCCTTCTATGAAAAAGAAATGGCTCGAGGCAGACAGGGTAGGATCACTTCATAAAAATATTTCGATTTGATTTCGACGTAAAAACCTACCTCTTTCGCACACTTGATATATTTATTTTCTGTAATATATACCTAATTATGTAACACCTTTCTATAATAAAACATAAAATATTGTTTATGGAACACAGAGCCAGCGAATAAATAGTCTATGTTACGAAATTTAAATCGTTGACTTTATTTGAATCTATTAATGGAAACTGAAACCTTTTTTAAAGTGCAATTTTAAATTTAATTATAATATTTGGTTATAATATCTGTTATATTTTAACTTTTAATTAAAATGTTGTTGTCTTTATTACATTTATTCGTAATAATAGAAAATTATTCTGAAGTTCGTTTTTGTGCATTGAGTTGTGTTAATAAACTTTGCATGGTAAGTTGAAACTTACTTTTAGTAATTCTAATCTATTGTACTTTTTAACATTAATATTATTAAAACAAATGATCAAAATTACATTAATGTTTTAATAAATAACAAGAAAGGAGTCTCCAATAATTTAATTTTTAATTTTCATATTGAACAAATAGATTGAAGAAGGTACAGCATTGTGAGAAATAACAGCCGCAGCCCCCCGGCATTTTAAAAAGAAACACTTCCACCATGTGATCCAAGCCCTAATAAATCCAATATTATTTAAAAAAAAAGTATAGTAAGTTTGTTTGAATTTGTTAACTAAAAAGTTTTCTCTTAATGAATATATCTTTTATTTTCACCCATAAAATCAATCAATTAATTTTATAGTATTGTAAGTTAAACTATACTCTTAATATGTTTTAGATAACCCAAGTTTATGGATAACCCAATGGATCTTAAATAAAAAAAAATTCTATGCAGTAGATAATTTTGATGGAAAAATTATTACAAACCTAAAAAAGAATTCATTTATATACTCAGAATTTTAGATACTTATATTATTGGTTAAACAAACTATTCTTTTATTTGCAATTTAAGGTGGAAAAAGCAACTAAAATAGGAAAATGGTACAAAAATTGGACGAAGAAATATTAAACCTTTTTCTTTTTTTGAGTCATTGGAAGGCTTAAGTGAAAGTTAGAGAATATTCGTAAAAATGTAATTATTGAAAAAGAACGTGAAGCAGAAAGGTAATCGATTTAGTATGGATGCAGAGTGGTTTGTAAATAAATTTTATTGTTTACTAAATATATTTCTGTTAATTTTTTTTTACAGTTCATGTGATTTACTTAAAAAAAGTAAACTTTCCAACTACAAGTTTAACACAAATTAGTAAAACCAAAATTATCATTAACATCTATAGATGTGATATATACTAAAACTGCAAGTGTTTGGATTGGATTGTGTGTAAGCTTCTGATTACAATATATACAACTTATCTATATTGATTTAAAAGATAAAAATAAGTTGCAAAGGTAAAATACTTTTCAAAAATATATTTTGCATAGGGTATATTTTGCATTAGTTTATATTTTAGATTTTTGGGATATTCGTCATTATAGTTTTCTTAGATTCTACTATTTTCTTTTTATTCTTCATTAATCGACATCGGCAATTTACATTGAGGATATTATACATAACGTGTATGACACAATATGTAGGATGCATAAATTAAACTATAATGAGTACAAAAAATATTTTAAATAAAAAATTATACCCAGAACCGTATAATTTTTATTTAATTACATTCAGTAAATAGCGTCAACTTCTTTAAAATAAATTTTGAAAAATTGAAATTATTTCCTGATTGTTAACATTTTATTACATCTAGTAGCATATAACTATATGCTACTAGACTAGTATAACTTGCACGATTACAGAAATGTTGTCCTTTTTTCCCATCGTAAAGTATAATTTTTACAGTAAATATATTTTTATCAATTTCACTAGATTAATGGCTAAATTCGACATTATAATTAGGAAGGGTGATCATTTTGTGTTACTAAATGTTGAACTTGTAAGTAAATCAGTATTCAAAACTCTTCAGAGTTACAATCAGTGATCAGTTGAGACAGAGAGAGAGAGAGAGAGAGTTGACAATTTATTTGACGAAGATTTGCTTAACAATTGAAAGTATCAGCATTTTAATCTATCGATTGACGCTAATTTCTTATCAGCTCACCTTGATGGTTACTAAAAGTGACAGATAAATTTGTAAGATATAAATATTCAGTGATTGAATTTGTTTGTGGCTATTAAGTTTTTCGGCAGTCCTTCTTAGGTGTATCGCTCAAATTCTTCAGATGATGGAGCCATAATTTCCAAATTCTCATTTAATAATAGAAAATGTAAGAAAATTACATCTGTCAAAAATCCACTAATGAACTCGCGGCGAGTGCTCATCAAATGGTTACTCACTGCAACATCATTAATCTACACAATAAGGGAATATAGATAATTTTAGTACTTGGAAACACGAAGGCGCTTTCTCGCTCGCACAGCTACTTGAAGTTGGCCATCTATTTAATATATGATCTAGAGAAACCACCGCATGGAATAACTGTTTTCCTACAGAGATAAATACAGTTTGTTCAATGGACTTTTTAAAACAATATTTTCATGCACAATATCTGGTAGAAGATACTCGAAACCAAAAGCAATGGCAACTACTGACTATTTTTAGAACAATTTGTGCACGTTCATGTTTATAAAAGGTAACTGTACAATATCTCATTAAATACTCTTTTATACTTATCGAATATTTGTTTCTCAATGACACTATTTACTTTCAGGCTGAAAATTCGATTATAACAGAAAAAATAATGGTTTTCGTACAGAGATGGAAAATAGACTATTTTAATACCTTTTAAAAGAAAAGTTCTTGCTAGGATTGAAAAAAAAGATCATTAAACACCAGAGCTTAAGATTAAAGAAATTCAGACAAAAAATCGCCAGATTGTTAGGTAAATTTCTAAGCACGAAAAATTTGCAAATTAAATTGTCATATAAGACTGTCGAATCATGCAAGACTGTCGAAGTACTATACCGTGAAGAATTATATATTTAAAGAAGAACAAATTTACAGGTAAACATATTTGCAAAGAAATTGGCAAATCTTAGTAGTGAGTTTCGTCATATGCTAAATCATTTGAACGTTTTATAATTTGCAGGTGCATGAACTCTTGGTTCAATATGTGCGAAGATAATGTCGAGAGGAGAGATTTTTTTTTTTTCTGTTTGTATCCTGCGATCAGTCATTAGAACTTTAAGCAGGTAGGTAGTGGTATGTATCTTGTTTGGGCGAATATAGGGCCATTGCCCTTAATCGTTCTAATTATGAAGCACGTCAGCTCTCTTGAGTCTCTTTATCGAGTTGGGCTGCAACAGCATGTGCGAAAGTGGGTTAGGATGGAATGTCAGACGATCTTTGTATGTGGCTGTGTAGCGTTTTACTTCGTCTACGATGGTTGACATTTGTAGGTATTCGTGGATTTCCGAATTGCGGGAGTACCATGGTGCACCTGATATGACCCTAAGTATATTGTTTTGGGCTCTTTGTAGGCAGAGTATGTTCGAATTACTGGCCGATGACCACAGTTGAATCCCATATGTCCAAATGAGTTTTATTACGGAGCAGTACACTCTTAGTTAGTTGCTTAGGGATAGTGCTGACTGTCTTCCCAGAAGCCATAGCAAATTTCTAAATCGAAAATTGATTTCGTTACGCTTATTTTTGATGTGGTCTTTCCATTTCATCCTTCGGTCCAGATGAAACCCCAGGTATTTGACGCAGGACGATTGCGGTAAGGTGTTGGTACCTAAGTTGACTGCAGGACAAGTTGCACGTCTCAGAGTGAACGTGATGTGGTGAGATTTTTGGGCACTAGCTCTTATACGCCATTTGTTCAACCATTTATTTGTGTCATCGAGTTGTGCCTGCAGCAATTTACTTGCCTCTTCTGGACTGCTATTACATGCGAGAAATGCAGCATCGTCAGCATAGGTTGCTACTGTAATATTAGGTGTCTGGGGTAAGTCATTCGTGAAGATGTTGTAAAGCACCGGACCGAGTACCGATCCCTGGGGTACTCCTGCGTGGCAACTATACAAGGAAGACCTAGCGTCACGGTGTTTTACTCGAAACATTCTGTCTCTAAGGTAAGAATCCATCAAGGGGTAGAAAGAGTGTGGAAGTGCTTGCTTTATTTTGCATAGTAACCCTTTGTGCCAGACCCGATCGAATGCCTGTTGGATATCCAGGAAAGCAGCAGAACAATATTCTTTCTTTTCCACAATATTCTTTCTTTTCCACAATATTCTTTCTTTCTGAGAGGAGAGATAAAGCGAAAAATATTAAGAGATTTTGAGCTCGCTCCCAATTTTTATCTCTGGGAGGCATATTCATTCGTCAAAAAAATTTTCAATACATATTTTCCTAATCCCCATATCCTCAAAAAGTAGTATGAAACCGTGGATTGTAATCCTGGTTTTATGAAGGAGTCCTTTACAGCGTTAAAGCATGAAATAAAAAATCACGTATTACCAACGTTTAGCCAACTTTGCAACAGATGAAATATATATATATATATATATATATATATATATATGAAATGAAATATATATATATATATATTTATATATATATATATATATATATATATATATATATATATATAATAGGTCATCGCACCAAGTGAGACGGAAACAGTTTCATGACTACGTTGACATAGGACATTGTTTAGGTGGCTATTTTCTTGCAGAAGCTAAAGAAGCTCAAATATTTTCAGTGGCAGCTCTTATCTCAAACAACTTCTAGTTTGAGATAATGGCTGTATTCAAACAGGATACTTTTTATTATTTGGGGTACCAGGGGCACAAAGAGTAAATTTATTGAAACAATGTTTAGAGCTCGTCCATGAAACGGAAAAAAGTATGTTCTAAAACAATGTTCGTAAGTGTGTCTATCATAAATAGCCATTATTTAATAACCACATAACATTGTATGTATGTTATTAAGTATTATTTAGGAAAGGATCTAAGAATAATTGTAATATCACAATATATTCTGTTATTTCGATAAAAAATATTTGCATAAAAATTATTTCTTAATGTCGTTCGGAAAAGAACATTGATAGTCATAAATTCAAACTTATTTGGATAATAATTATTTTTACCTTTGTCGCTATGTTCTCTCATTAGATCATACGGTATGTAACCATGTTTCAAATTGGATGGCTTCATTGTTTCGGCGTTTCATAATTTAATTTCTACACAAAAAGAAAATCAAATTGATGGCTTCCTTGTTTGCGCGTTTTATCATTTAATTTCTACACAAAAAGTAAATAATATGTTTTTGAACATTATATTAATGTAGGAATTGCGCGCGGATCTATACGCACCCTCCCCCGGTTCTTTACCTGTCCGTTCTCTCGTGTCCAACAGACAGAGTGGCAGAGATTTTGTTTATGTTTCTACGTAACCTTTTCATCATCATAACTTCGAAACTGTAGGAGACATCACGATGAAACATAAACTTAAATAGTCTGAAGGTTACTATATGTGTAAAATTCATGTCAATAGATTCAGCAGTTTCAGAGATAAATCCATTTGTAGAGAAATACCGAGAAACTTTTAAGTTAAACTTAAAATAAACTTAAATTTAAAGTAAAATATCAACGTCAAATTTAAATCAATGTTTTCAATGTAACGTTTTCATGTAAGTTTTGTTGTATCGTGTGAATGTAACGAATATACAGTAAGATATACGGAAAATTGGTATTTATCTAAAAACGCAGAGAGATAGATGAACACGATAGAATAAGAGAAGAAGTGCAAAGCGGAAACTTCACTTTTGTCACGTGTAAGAATTGCACGCGATTATTATGTCCTGAATGTACAGTATTAAAATTTTCTTACACGAGTTTAGTATAATTTATATATTTACATATAACTCTCTATATACGCTCTCTATTTCTCTGCCGTTTTACTCCTTACTATATACTTACAAATCGATATTTAGATCGTCCAAGAAGTTTCACTTCTCTGACGTGTACCGAGTTGCATGCAATTTTTTTAACTCTTAATTCGTTTTATAATTAAATATACAAACTAAAAAAATAATTAAAAGTTGAAAATTAGAAAATTACAAGCAGGTTGACATTGACTTCAATTTAATATGAAATTATACTTAACAATCCTTTGGAATGTTTGATCAGAATAAAACTTACTATTGTGTTAATATATACAGAAAAACTTACAGTAGCCGCATTGATCAGATAGGAGCCGTATTGCCCTTACTATGTACTTATTCGGTAATCGCGATTTAAAAAAAAATAATGCATTAACACATTTATAGTTTGTACTAGCGTGCCTGCGACTTCATTCGCCTGGAATTCGGAGTAAGAAATCTCTCGGAAGAGCATAAAGTTTACTAAAACACTAATAGATAACGTTAGCAGCCAAATCGGAACCGATTCTAATATTAGCCGGTTCTAATATTAGCGTGCACAATGAACTTAAACTAAAGATTGACACATATTTTTCATTTGTGAACCAATTGAAATGAAATAATTCTAAATGTTAGCCCAAACAAATCCAAATACATCACTGAAAGACAATCAGACATAAATTAAAAGAAAACCATTGTTTTTGGCTTAGTAGCGTATCTTTAATAGTACTTAATTAAAAATGTTCAATGTAGACACTCACTTTTTTTTTACAATTTTATTATACGTTTAGATATAGATATCTGTATAGCAACAAATAACATTTATTTTCCCATTGTAACATAGTTACCTTATGTTTTCATTAAATATTTCTCAAACCATTTTTGTTGATAATAATACTGATTTAGTTTCTTTATTATTGGTCTCTAGTAAGAAAGATGGTAATATGATTTTCCCGGTACCTATTATTTTTATTTAGGCTGAAACTATAACACATATTCATATAATACCAGCCAAGTGCGTCTCAGAACCTAATTCCGTAATTGACAAGTGAGTAAGGTTTATTCATATTTATATGGTATTGTTTTGTATCTGTGATAAAATATAGACCAAACGCATAACGTTATTAATAGCATAATGTTTATTTTTATCGAATATAAGCACTAAATGCTTAAAAAAAATTTAAAAACACCACAAAAAAAAATTTAAAAATACTACACTTCATTTGAATTGACATTTTCAGGGTTCTGTAACCAAACTAGTTTCGATTTGGCCACCTGTCCGCCTATATATCAAGCTGAAATTTGGAATGATTATGTACATATTTATAGGGCTAACAAATTGATGAAAAAATTTCTTGAAAATAGTTTTAGAGTACCTCCCCTAAATGTAAAGTAGAGGTGATATTTTTTTATTCGTATACCCAGTCGTGTATCGTAATTGTTTTATTCGAACACCTGTAGGGTATCATTGAATAGGTATTTCAAATATACATACCCTGTGGGGTATCGATGAATAGGTCTTTCAGACATAAATTTACATATACAATATCAAATATAATGTCATGAATATTTTTTTCTATAAAGAGAACCGTTTATGATATTTTAAGCTATTAAGTAATTTTCGCTAGAGTTACTTATCCCAACCTCCTGTGAGCTGAACAACAATTTTTTTAATCTTGGAAAACTATTCACAACAATAGTAAATTTAACTAAATTAAATTCAAAATTATCATAGTTAATTAGACTACTAGTTTAGCAGTAATAGTCGACCAACTTATAACATGCAGTTGGATCTGTAAAATGTTCACAGAAACCTCCTACTTAATAATTAAATGTAAAAAATAACTTTTTATTTTAAAATAAATACGTAGTATGTTTGGGAAAGATATACTAAGCAATATATTTATATATTTACGTTGTTAGAAATAATATTACTATTCGCAAATAGTTTAATGGAAATATTATGTATAATAAAATATTTATATTCACTTAAATGTCCAAGGACATTTGTGGTGCGAAATATACTCATACTTAATCAGTTTTATATAAATATACTATACAATACTCAATTTTTCTCATTTACCCTAATTTTTCGCTAATCAATTAACCGTTTTTCTAAATGATTTTTATATCCAAACGAGATTTTTTCTGTATAAGGGGAGAGGAGACAGACCCGAAAAAAATGTACAACCATACGACTCGATTATTTTAGATGAAATTTGGTGCTTTTCAAGACAATCTGAAGCAAAAGTTTCTTCAGTACAACATACGAGTGCATGTTTAAGTATCACTCAGAGTGGCTCAGTGATAACTTCATGTTTTTGGACGTACTGAGATTTTTTTATCAATGCACTTTCATATTCTAAGAGTTTTGTTACCCGAACGATTATTTTAAAGCACATAACGTCAAACCTCTTCTTGAACGTTAGTCATCAGGTCAGCTGACACTTGCTGCACACTCCAGTTTTTATTGTAGTATGTTAAAGGATGCTGTGGAAATTTTTAATAAAGTGACAGTATATATTTTAATAAAGTGACAGTGTGTACAGTATCCCTTTAGAGAGTCCAGTAAAATTAAAAAACATTTCACAGCCTGCTCGAGTTCATGTTAAATATATTGCCAATGAAGCATTAATTCTATTTATAGACAACAGGGTGACTATTCGTACAGGACAATGAGAAACAAAGTCAAAATATAGAAAATGTGTACGAATCGAATTTATTTCTTTCGTGTACATTCTCTAATGAAGATGATACGAATAAAAGTAATCGTAACTGTCAAGTATAACATTTGAAAACTTTAGAGAGAGGGTCTTTAGATCCGCAGAAGGATAGTAATTTCCGACAAGGACTATTGACTGTCTATATGCCGCCATTTTACTTTTAGCCTCCAGCCACTTTATTGAACCGATCATAAGAAATAACGGGCTTGTTCAATAAAGCTGTTTAGTGGATTGTAACGATATTTTTGAGTCCAAAGAACGGAGTCCAATTAACTGAAAACGCCCTCGAGAACTATCTTCCTTAGATATTTGATTTTTTGTCCGACATTCGAAATTTTGTTTCTTATTTTCAGGGATTCTTAACTAGCCATAATATAAAGTCAACTCACAACTACGTAATCATACTCAGTGAAAATGTGATCAAAGTCATGAGAATTTGTGTAAATCATGCAGTTATACATTAATAGGATAGCTACACAAAATATGAAGAAGAATTTACGGGAAACTATGAAGAATAGTCTACAAATAACTAAAGGTTAACTATTTCTCATCATAAAAAATAATTACTTAAACTGAACGACGAGTATACGAACGAAAATGAATTTATCATGACACCAGTAATCCTTTAAACGTTTATATTTTTAATTATTATGATTATTAAAGAAAAGCAAAAAGTTAAGTATTTTTTTAATTTACATAGAATAACTAAAATGCTACTATAATTAGGTGATGAAAATTATCATTACGGTAAAAATTAAAAAAAAGCACTTGAAAAAATACTTGTAATACATTGTCTATAACACATGCTTATGAAACCTCTTATTACTTTCCTCAGAAACGTAGCCTTCACTAAATACCATTAACAAATTCTTTCCAAACAAATTTTCTACCATTATACCATACACATAATTTTATACCATTTGTGCTTAAATACGATTTCAGGCATATGGACGCCGCGGCTGGCTCGAATGAAACGCAATCTGGAAGTTCAATTCTCAACCCCTTTTTCAGACAACAACGCAGCGAATGTTGTATTCCAAGTAGTCCAACGCCTGTGGTTTATCAGCACTGACTAGCAACTTCGCATATCTTTCCAGAAAATAGCCCATAAGTCTGATTTCACACAATCGTGGAGGCCAACTCCCGAGGGCCTTACGCAAAATTAAGCGCTCATCAAATTTTTCCGGCAATAAATTGTGTCGCATGCTGTATGATACCATATTTTTGAAACCAAAGCTCTTCAATATTAATGTCATTCAATTTATACACAAATATTATATGATTACCTTTTCAATAAAGCCATTACCTTGGCCACTATGTGATTTTTTTCTGTTTTTCCTTAAGAAAGTTGTATATCTCTAAAACCAGCCATTATTTGCCTAATAAGACTGGTTGAGTTTCGTATCACACCACTTCCATGCATAAAATTAATTAACAAATTTGCTTTAAGTCCGTCATTTAATGGATATATAATAATATAAATGTATAATATACAATACATAACGTCTTGTATTACCGGTGTAAGTCGTCGGTTGAGAACACCAATGGAGTGAATGAAGTGGACGAGTGAAGTTGAGTAGACGTAAATGGGATTGAGCCAAAAGAAAGGGCAAAGTTCAAGAGACTCATCCAGTAGGAAATGCAAAGCTGAATAACACTTCTGTCTGTATTGAAGTAATAAAAAAAATGGTGGATTAGCGCAAAAAGAAACGTTATTAATTGGACGCGTGACAAATATTTATACAACCAGAGCTCGATTCTGGAATTCTAAGGATCAAGCAGAATATCATTGTCTATGCTATAATACAAGAATATAAAAGTAATGATAATAATACGATAAAAAAATATAGCTTTCGAGTTTGTTACAAATTTGACAATAATTTCCAAAACTACCGAATAGATTTTACAAATTATTTCACTGAAGAATAAGATTAGATAAGATACAATGAGGTCGCTGCGTAAATGGTTAGTTTTTAAGACTCGTACATAAACACCTGTTTCAAAAAATGGTCATGATTAAACGGCATAGTAAGCCCTCATGAAATTTGCAGTCATTTTGATGGGCAACTTAAAATAATAGTATAATTTAGAGGTAGTTGTAAAAGGAAAACGTCTCAAAAACAGCTCTTTGCGCTGTAAGTGATGAGTGGTATGTCTCTAAAGTAGCTCTCTGTGATGTAAACTATAACAAATCCACTGGTTAAGTCATATAGCAATACATACCACGCTTGCCTGCCTTAATTTTAAAATACCTCTAATTTTAAAATAATAATCTCACGTTTTATCTCTTAGTACTAGTTGCCTCTGAAAATTACTGCAAATTTCTTGAGGTCTTACTATGCCGTTTAGTCCAGGGATTTTCTTTTAAAACAGATATTTTTTATATAAGTTTTAGAAACTAAACACTTATGTGGCAACCTCATTATATCTTGCCGGATTTTATCCTCCAGTGAAAGAATTTATAAAATCTATTTGTTACTTTTTTTAATTTTGAAATTATCGCCAAATTATTAACAAACTCAAAAACTATGCTTCTTTATTATATTATTATTATTACTATTATATTATTGTATTATAGCATAGATAATGATATTCCAATTGACCTTTAGTGTGTTCGAGTCAAGCCTAATCTCAGTTCCATAACTGGTTGTACCAATATTTGTCACGCGTCCAGTTGGTAGCGTTTCCTCTCAAGCTAATTCACCATATCTTTCATTATCCCAGTACAGACAGAGATGATATTCAACTTTGTAGTTCCTACTAGACAAGTCTCCTGAACTTTGCCCTTTCTCTTGGCTCTACCCCACTTAGCCTACTCGAGTTGTTCGTTCATTTCATCCGTTCCATCGATGTTCGCGAATCGACGACTTACGACAATAATATAAGACATTACCTTTTGTATAAGTGTATATTATTATATATCCTTAAATGAAGGATTTAAAGTAAAGAGCCTAAACATATTTTATTTTTCTAATTTTTCTTTAATAAAAAGGACACCTCAATATTAATACCAGGAAATATTTATCAGTTAAATGTTTACCAAAAAAGGTAAAAATTTCATTTTCAAAATTTCATTCAATTTTTTTTACCAAAAAATTTACCAAAAAAGTTAACCATTTCTAGTCAATTTTAAATATCATGACTGGTTTAATTCAAAAAAGTTTTCATTGTTCGTGTATTTTACTTTATGACATAGACTTTTAATTACGACTAATTTTAAAGGACTATAAGAAATTGTTACGAGTAATATAGTTTTTGAAGAGATTTTGGGGTTAATGAGTGTTCTGCTTATACACGTAGTAGCTATCCCAAATAAAACCCATTGCATGGTTGGATTTCACAATGTAGAAGTCCTACTCGATAAGCTTTCTAAGTAATTTAAAAACTTTTATATGAATAATTTCAAGTTTAGGAAATTCGATTCACTGTTAAATTAAAGACAGAACAACTTACATTATTTTAAAAATTAAACAAATCGAACAAATAGTTTCGGTAAATATTTGTAAAAAGATTTCTTCGCGGTACTTTTCACTTTTTAGGGTTCCGTAACTCAAAAAAAAAACTTAACCGATATAAAATCACTCGCACTTTCTGTCTGTTTAGCCGTTTTTTTCAAAAAGCCTTGGAAATAGAATATATATATGTATATATATATATATATATATATATATATATATACATATATATATATGTATATATTTATATATATATATATATATATATATATATATATATATATATATATACATAATAAAGGTGTAATGTTTGTGCGCTTTCCAACAAAACGTAATATCACTGGACATATCTACTAACATAGATAATTAATTGACAATTTAATTGTTTAAACTCTGCTTATGAGATGTTAAGCTTCATAGTAATGTACAATGTGTTCCCATTCTAATTCTTCAACCTTTCATTTTAAAAAATCTAAAAAAGTTCTAGATACTTCTGTTGGATTCGAACTTCAATTACAATTAATTCATCCTTTACCAAAAATGTTAAGGCATATGGACAAGTAAGGAACACTACTCTATCTGTATTTCGATATGTACTTTACCTGTTTTCTTTTTTATTTTGAAACTAATTGAATACACTTAGGCGTTAAATACAAGCGTGTACAATAAATGTCAAATATAATAATAATTCCTAATATAACTAAAATAATAAAACAAATAAATTTACGCACTTTGAATGAAACATCTTAAAAAATCGAGTTAAAAAAGTAGGTACTACAAAGTAAACAATAATTAACTCAAACTACTTATTCGCAATGAATAACTAAGTTATTTATTTTTAAAGTCGACGCTGGTATTGTCGATCAACTTACACGAATTAATAAATTTTATTTAATTTATAATGTAAATTAAAAATCCTAACCTCTAATATATTCGTAATTCGAAATAAACTCATAAAGGGCGTATTTAAAAGATAAAATTGTACATTTGTTTAAGTAAGTTAAGTAATAATATTAATCATTACACAATAAATAACATTCAGTTATTTTTTTTCTTAGAATTTTGCATAATTATTAAAAGTCACGCGCAAAAGTATCGACAACTCATAGAAATGAAGCGACAGTAATAGCCGCCAGTGGCCAGCTGTTAGTCATTGAGGAGCTACGTTCTCTAAATCCGAAGTCCAATATCAGATTTTGCAAAGTAATAGCTAAAGTAACAACTAACAGGTAGCAAATATACGGTAGTTAAGGAGTTGCATTGTTCATCTTCAGTGATGAGCATGAACTGGTCGATGGTGCAGTTATTTTGCAACGTAAAAACTACCAATACCAAATATCTTGAATTACATTTAATTTAATACCATCCAATAATGAGTACCATCATCGATCTCTGGAATGCACCATCAGACTTTGACATAGTCAATGGTGTAGTTATATTGCAAAGTATCAACCACCAGTAGAAAGTACCTTGAATCACGTTTAGTTTACCACCATCCGTTAAGGAGCTCCATTATTCATCACCAAAACTTATGATCAGTCCCTGACCTTGTTAGTGTAAGTAATCTATTGAATCGTAGTTGATTTACTACCATTCGTTAAGGAATTCCACCATTAATTTCTGGACTTCACCATCAGATCATCATCACATATATATGAAACCACCTCTAAAGTGCCCTCTTTTAAATATAAAAAGAATCATCGAAATCGGTCCATTTAGTAAAGATTTATCGCTGAATATACATAAAAAAAGATTCCGACGAATTGAGAACCTCCTCCGTTTTTTGAAGTCGATTTACAAAAATAAAAGCGAAAATCTATAATATCGATCGAGCAAAAGTGGGCATGGTATAAAATAATTCAATAAACGAACTTACATAAAGTTATATCCCATTTAGCTACTGCGGTAAATTCTCTACATCATTGGAAAAAAACGCGTACTCGCGCAAGTACCTTTCGAATTTTGCTAGGCGGATCTAAGTATATCGTATTATGTTTTACGGTATTTTTTTTTCTTAGTAAAAAAGGTTAAATTCACCTTCATCAATGGCGAGAATCGAGCTGAGACAATAGACTTTAAAATAAAATTATTATAATACTATAACATAGTAAGGTACTCATACCAGCTTAATAATTGTGCGACCCTATTTTTTTTCATTTGGAAATTAACATTTTTTCAGGTGTATTTCAAAATTATCATAAAGCAGCGGAGTTTTCTTTAGGACTGCCCAGACAAATTGTAAACATACGAAAAAAGACTTTCCTTGTACGATCTTATGTCGACAAAAAACAAAAGTTATAGATTAACAGCCATTGTCGATCCATCCCAAATTTTCTTTTTAACATTACTTGAAAATTATTACGTAGGAATTGACTTGATGCGATGGTAAAAAACTAAAGTTTTGAATTCACATATAAGATGATTATAATTAAGGTCACTGAGACTCTCCCTTCATGCTCCCGTACTTTCAACAGGTCATACTGTACTTATATTACCATTTATTGAATGTCATCATTATTACATAACCTCCGTTAAATAAATTGAATAAAATGCATTTGATCATTTGACACGTATAATTCTTTATAGAACGTTAAATAACATTTTGGACAAGATTATGAAAAAACTATAGGCATTATTTTTACTTGTTGTAATCGAATGATCCCATTCACTCCAAAATGGTTTGACCGTTTTTAACACGGTTTTCTGCACAATATTTGATGATGATGATTCTCATATAGTAGGTGTTATAGTGTTAGCTCACCAATGCTACCATTTTTCTCCAAAACTGTTTTGGCTGATTTAGATACGGTTTTCGGTAGAAAGTTTGCGATTTAAAGGCGAAGGTCGTTAGTCAGGTGTTAAGTTGTTAACTCGTCAGGCGGCGCTGCAATAAACGTTTTTAATTGATCTAGATTAACTTACTTTACTTTGTGGCCTTTCTTTGGCTTCGTCGATGTGTGATCCACGTACTATGTTTCTCAAGCGCTCTAATTCTACAAATGCTATGCCATTGTACGGATTGTTGAAGAGTTTTCTTTGATTTAGATCAGTTATTACTACGCCGTCTAAAGATCGTACCCTACTAAGAGCGACATAAGCTTGCCCTTTGGTGGATGTTTTTTTAGAAGCTTAGTTATTAAAACTAATAACAAAACGCAAAATTAAAATTTAGATTTAGCCCAAGACAAATGCAAACATTTTAATCGAGAAAAGATAAAACAAAAAGCAGAATTAAAAATTTTTAAAAACCCACGACGGGTATAGTCGTAATTGAAATACAATTAATTTTTATTTTTGAAACAGCCCCGAACGATGAAAAGAAAGTGAGAACCTATTACTATAATTACAAACCCACTAAAATCCGTCGGGCTACCATACCCTGCCGATGCCTAAAATTTTAAAGTTTTATAAGTTCGTGGTGAATTTAAATTTTCTTAGTTGAACAAATAGCTTTTCTATGTACTATTGCAATGTAATTGAAATAGGGAACAGAAATGACGATGGCAGCCTCAACGGATTTTCTTGGATTTGTAATTATATCAATAGGTTCTTACTTTCTTTTAGTTTAGGGGATTTTCAAAAAAAAATATTTAATCGTTTTTCAATTACAACGACCACATTGGTCGTGCGTTTTTAAACATTTTTAATTTGCTTTTTATGTTTTTTTAACTTAAACATATATATATATACATATATATATATATATATATACATATGTATATATATATAGATATAGTTATATTATATATATATATATATATATATATAAATATATATAAGATATAATTCACTACACATATATATATATAATTTTTTTTTAGAAAATACACTGCATGGAAAATCATAAACAATTTTGTTTTAATAGATTAGCTACGACCGGAAATTATTTTCATTAAATATACAATTTGTAATGTATTTCTTTTTATGTAATACACAGTACGTAATGAATTCATATTATAAAAATTAGTTAAATTAGTTATATTACTGAAAATTTAATTATAAATGTAAAGGGTGATAGTTATAAATTTTTAAAAAAGAAAAAAAGATCATAAATTAAACATTCAAAGACTGTAAAATATATATTAAGTTGCATGTTTAAGATTTTGTTCGAGCTTATTTTTAATTTCATTAATTTACGTTTATTCTATTGTGTGAGTTACATGTATAATGTCTAACGATAAATTCATTGTCAATTTAGTGAAAAATAGTCTAGGAATATACAAATTTGAAGAAATTTCTTGTTAGTATTTTTTTTTCAAAACATAAGATATTATAAACATTTTATAAATAACATAGTTATTTCTGTAAACAAATAATTTAAAAAAACATACTTATATTGGTGTTTTTATATTTTTGAGTTCCACAACAAAGAAACAGGCGTTCTTTTTAAAGAAAACAATGTGCAACGGTAAACGCGTCTATTTTAAGTAGGTTGCTGTTATCAGCTTGCGCGAAATTTCTCTCCATTTTGAAAATATGTTAACTAGTACAAACAAGATTTATTAAAAAAGATCGGGAAACTCTAAGAAATATGTAACTAAAAGATCGAAGATAACACTATAAACAAAACCCAGCTCGCGAACTGCAGTCGGTATGTTTGCTTATGTGTGACGTCATCTGTCTTGTAATCATAACAAGGCGTTTGCAAGGCTGATTGAATTTCAAAAGATATTTTGATTTCTTTACTTTTTTTTAAAATATTTTTTCGAAAATTAAGAGAAATTATTTTCGTTATAATCTACTAGAATGACTACGAATTGTGGTATATTTTCGATGTTGTCAAACAGCCTATTGTCTGCGAAACATTGCGCTCAAGTATATTTCAATTTCTAAAATAGGAAAAATTTTAAGAAACCATATTTTTTTATGAAATTATATAAGACTATTGATTTTAAGCACAAAAAATCTTTCTGTGAACTGTCTTTTTTCCACCTTATAATTTAATTTATTAAATTGCCAACTGATGAAACCACCACTTTGGTCCAAAATTTCTGAAATGTCATAGGAACTTCTCGAAATCTCTGATAGATTATATAGAGAGTACAGCGTCCGATCTTCTTCTCAATTGGCAACTGACTTTTTAAATTCTTTTTAACGCGAAAATCGAGCGAAGCAACAAGTAATGTAAGCACAACGATAGGTGAAGGTACACTCTCCTATGACACCACCGAATATCGATTCACAAAATTCAAACAAGGAAATTTTGATCTCTCCGATAATCCTCTCCCAGGGCGAACTTTTACTTAAAATTATAACAATTAAACTAAAATAGATGCCTGGTTGCATTACTGGAAGCTTGTATTACCTAGTAGAACTACTCTCACGATCTCATACTGCAATACAAAAACAACTTCATGCTTTGGAGGGGAACTGAATATATTCTGTTTGGCTACCGCAGGCGCTAACAACCCTCCAAATTCAGAAGAGTCGACGTATACATAAAGCTAGTAGTGAGTTCCCATCGTATTAATAATCGGTTAAAATATCTTATTACATGGGATGAAAACTTGGTGATACATATTAATTTTGTGTGTTAGCGCTACTGGCTAGAAATTGAAAAAATGGCGTCTCGGTGCTAAATGCGACTTTAGTCCAAATGTTTTTAGGTGTGTGATGGGGTATAAGTAAAACAATTTACTGGAAACCCCTTCCAACTAAGAATACAATTTGGACCATGTGTACTTTGAACAATTAAGCAAATTCGTCATTAAACTTCCTACAAATCAATGCCAAATGTATTTTTACATTAATGCTCGGCCCCATTTAAACAAAGTTATACGTGAAAAAAAAAATAATTTAATTTGGTCACATTGCATTTCCTCATTGCATTACGCTCCGCACCTGTCGACCTCAGACTGTTATCGGTTTTGCTCACTGTCTAATTACACACGCTATAAAAAAAATTTAATCAAAGCATCATAAATTTCCCATCCCATCCTTTTTAGGAAAATGTAAAGATCCCAAGCTAATTAAATATAATTTTTGTTAAGTATATATTTAAAAAATTCAAAACTGTGAACTGAGATTGCGGGTTTTTATTAGATTAGTTTCCAAGTGATTTTATATATTGCTACCAGCAACTTAACCCAAACTCAAAAAAAACAGTGAGCCATCACGGGACGCCTGGCAGATGTGAAACATCGTGTTCGTACAAGTAATATGCATAAAAGACAAGATTATTACAGGAACTAAATATAGCATAATAAAAAAATAAAGTATTACGAATTTTTCACAGAAAATGGTGATTTTATTTAATAAACATTTATTAACAATTAATACAAAAATAATAAAGTACAGGTTTTGTGTACCGTAGTAAACAACAGCATCGAACTGAGCGAGGAGGGGGTCGCGTAGTCGGTTGCGCAAGGCGACACGTCGCCATACCGTACACTCTACTACATATACACTGTATATATACCTTAGTATAGCGTAGCGATCCGTCGCCACGGCAAGCGTCGCCACGCCAACGATCCGGTTTATACCTGCCCCTATATATGTTTCACATCAAAAGAAAAATGGTATGAACATATAAATTGTAATATTGTTATAATTAATATGACATAATTGAAAACGGACTGTTAATAAATGTTCACGAAGGTTTGGTGATTTAGTATTAAACAAGGTGAAGGGGCTCGGCCAATAGTCCTAGTTAATCAGGACCACTCGCAAATATAGACGGGCATTAATGAAAATGCAGCTAATAAAATCATAAAAAATATATTTAAACTATGAATACATTAAAGTCCTTTTTGAGAATGGGGTAAAAATAATATTAAACGATTGCGAGTTTTGGTATGTATTTTATTTCTCACACATTGAAAACGGTAAAAAGGTTTATAGAAGGTGGACTTAATATAAAATAGTGGATTCCATTTTTGATGTTTGTATATTGATTAAGAAAATACCACAAAATTGCTGTAAACTATAATAACCATTCACATGAGAGCAAAGGGAATAGTGATTTTGTTATACATTATCCTACGAATAGCGCAATTTGATGTTTTTTAGCCTTGTAGCTTAGATTTTAGAACTCATTCATAATTGATTACGTTATAAACATTTGAAAATAATAGAAGTCATATTTCAAATAACGAGCGTAATAAACAATCAAATATTTTTTTACTAATTAAGGATAAATTAATTAAGGATAAGCATAATTTATCACGTGGCAAGGTATAATTGCTTGCGATCATTTCAATTAATTGTTTAAGTGACTCCGCACAGTTTCTTAAACAAATATTAAAATAATTTGAACTAATTATCATTTGGATACGTATTGATAAATTATATATAAAATAATGTTTATAATTTATATTATATACGTTTGATAGGTATTAACATATATTATCAAATTACTTGTTTTTTTTAACACAGACCTTTATTAACCCGTGGAAACAATTCGCAATATGACAATTTAACGATCAGTTCTCATTTGTGTTAATATAGAGGTTAATCAACTTAATTCTAGAATATTTATTTGAAGAAACGTAATCTACAGATATCACAGGAAGCAAGATAAAGTTTCAAAGCAGTGCCTAGCAGTTAGGGACTCGTATACGGTTATTAATTTCAGACCATTCCGCAGGAACCGAAAGCCGTCTAGCTTACTTGAGCCAATTACAAATCCGCCCCACTAGCCACTCAGCCGTGTGCCGAGTTATTTTTTTTTGAGAAGGGAGAAAAGCGACTTGTGAAACGCTCTTTTTTCTCTTATCGTGACGCACTCGCGTACAGGCAGATTGCGGTCGTACAAACGGCTTCTCTTGAACGTTACTTTCGTCGTTAATCTAGCGAAGATAAATTTCGAGCTATACTTATTAAAAATTATTCACAATAAGCGTCACAACAAAATATATGGAAAGTTAACGCCGATCACCTTTATTTCATGGTGATTTACGAACAATATTTATAATAATACTTTACATACACAAACAACATAAATAGTACATTAGTTATTGCTGTACCACTACAAAACAGTATGAGTGGATATAACATCACCATTAAAAGTTTATTTTGAAAACATTTACTTAGCGAGAAGTACAAAATGAACATGTATATAATATCTGCCTATTTACTTTATCTCTTCATTTTACAATGGGTGCAACCGTGAAAAAGCTAGTTATGTGTTGGTAAATATAGTTAACAAAATATGTGTTGACGATACCTTGCAGCATTGATTGCTCATAGAATAATAGTCTTTTTCACTACTTAAAATTTAAAAAATTGAGGAATATATTTCGTAACAAATCCTTTGCAATATTTTGGTTCGTGCTTCATTACAGTCCACGTTTTAATTATTGCTATCAATTGTTTACGTTAATATTAACGTGTCCAATATTATATTTCTCATGTGGTAGGCGGAGTGACTAAGATAGGTGCAATACGTTTTTTTAATTTTTCACAGTCACTTGCCGTGATAAAAAAACGTTTTTACTTTTATTAATTAACTCTTTAAAATATTACTTATCAGTGAAATATATTGTAACAAAATTTTGTAAGAACAAGCATCCAAATGATAAGCAATCGAACAAGCGTAATCCACAAATTGGAAAGAAATAAAACTGAATTTAAAATAATATTCTCTTATATTCTCCAATGGGGAACAATTAAAAACAAAAATACTTGATTTTTCACCTATTTCAATTAGATACGTTTGAAAATATTAATAGTACTTTATAATTTCGTATTAAGCAAGGGATATCGGGATTTAATTGGCATTATTTCATTTTTCGAAAAAGTTTACATTGTTTTATGTCGTCTAGTAAATTTACGGTACATTAAAATTTGATATATTTTTCTACACACTTTTTGAAAGTTTTCAAAATCTTGTCCTTTTCTGCAGAATTTTGTGATCCACTTGAGCTTTAAGAAAATGAAACTTTATTTATATTGCGCGTAATGTTAACAATATAAAGTGGTCTCTTAATTCAAAAATGGCATAGTTTCGACTTTTTACCTAAAATTTGGAATAACTTGACATTTATATTTTTGAACCATCGTTTTACTTTCCTCTGGAGATTTTCTTTTTTATCGTTGGTATACGCGTCTATACAGTATTAGTTTCAATTACATCAATCTCTAATTCATAGGCAGTTTCACGCAATTATTGCAATGCTCTAAAATAATAGATATCTATTACATAAAAAATGAAAATTTTAGACGGCTTTCTCGTTATCTTCATTTTGATTCAATACACCACTCACGAAAGACATTTCAAATATAGATCAATATTTAACGTCACATGAGAAATGCCCTTAACAAATAACGTTTTTACAATGAATTATTAAGTACTCGAATATCTACCGATCGTGTAGAAAAATATTTATTGTATGCACAGCACCGAATTAAGAAAAACAAGGACACATGCGACTATGGAATGTAACAAAATATTTTATCGTCTTTCTTTGATGTGAATTATTAAGCCTTCTTTATAACAATTTTGATTTATAAAATGAAACAGAACCTAATGGCGGAAAGAGCCAACAACCTTACAGCTTAAAGCATACAAATTTTATCTATCTTTGAGGTATGTAGCCAAATGGCAAAAGCGGATCCTTATAGTGTCGCCTGTAAATAATCCCGTTCCTGTCGCTATATGTTTGTAGGGACGAGATGCACGAGATGAAAATTCTGAAATGAGAAATAGGTACTCCGGCTCTAATTCTTTGGTGTATTGTGAAAAAAATATGTAATTTAAGGCCGCTCCATATTTTTCAGAAAGTTTACTTTGACTGGTAAACCGAAACCTTATAAATGGTATATGCACATGTTATTGTTTACGATTTAAATATGTGCATTGATAAAATATTATATATTCTATTTCTTCCCACAACAATGTTATTTTTTAATTTGAAAAAGCATTTAAGCAGGGTCGAGTTTCACAAGAATGCATGACTGCGCCATTTATTTATCATGGCAGTGGTATTTTTCAACGGAAATAAAATAAAATATACTTTAAACAAATTTGCATCGACCGTAATAATTCAAGTTTAAAATATGGTTTTAGCTATTCTAACAAAAATGTAATATTTTTATTATATTTTGTAATTCAATAATTTGAGGAACAGTGGCTTAAAAAAGAAACATTCCCAATAAGACGTAATTTGACAAATGCATCCAAAAATTAATTTAAGAAAAAAATGAAATGCAAATTTTAAAAGAACTTTTCGGCATATGGTTTCTCGACACGATGGCATAGTCTTCCTACACACTGAATATTAAATTACATGTGAATTCATATTCACAAAATTGATAATTGATAGGAAACACGCCAGTTTTAATGTATTTCTGAGCTCATTTATACCGCATAGGTGCGTCCTTTGTAACATTGGCGGTTTCTCGTTTATAATAATTACCATCATTTTTTAAAAAATTATTTCACTATTATTTTATTGTTAAACAGACATCAAGGAATAGAAAAAAGTTACTTGATTAGGGAACACGCCAGTTTTAATGTATTTCTGAGCTCATTTATACCGCATAGGTGCGTCCTTTATAACATTGGCGGTTTCTCGTTTATAACAATTACCATCATTTTTTTTTCAATTATTTCACTATTATTTTATTGTTAAATAGACATCAAGGAACAGAAAAAAGATTACTTGATAGGGAACACGCCAGTTTTAATGTATTTCTGAGCTCATTTATACCGCATAGGTGCGTCTTTTGTAACATTGGCGGTTTCTCGTTTATAACAATTACCACCATTTTTTTACTTTTTCACTATTGTTTTATTGTCAAATAGATATTTAAAAATAAAAAAAAAGTTACTTGATTAGGGAACACGCTAGTTTTAATGTACTTCTGAGCTCATTTATACCGCATAGGTGCTTCGTTTGTGACATGGGCAGTTTCTCGTTTATAACAATTATCATCATTTTTTAAAATTATTTCTCTATTATTTAAATGTCAAATAGATATCGAAGAATATAGGAAAAGTTACTTGATAGGGAACACGCCAGTTTTAATGTATTTCTGAGGTCATTTATATCGTATAGGTGCTTCCTTTGTAACATTGGTGGTTTCTCGTTTATAACAATTACCATCGTTTTCTTAATATTTTTCACTATGATTTTATTGTCAAATAGATATTTAAGAATAGAATAAAGTTACTTGATTACGGAACACGTCAGTTTTAATGTATTTCTGAGCTCATTTATACCGCATAGGTGCGTCCTTTGTAACATTGGCGGTTTCTCGTTTATAACAATTACCACCATTTTTTTACTTTTTCACTATTGTTTTATTGTCAAATAGATATTTAAAAATAAAAAAAAAGTTACTTGATTAGGGAACACGCTAGTTTTAATGTACTTCTGAGCTCATTTATACCGCATAGGTGCTTCGTTTGTGACATGGGCAGTTTCTCGTTTAGAACAATTATCATCATTTTTTAAAATTATTTCTCTATTATTTAAATGTCAAATAGATATCTAAGAATATAGGAAAAGTTACTTGATAGGGAACACGCCAGTTTTAAAGTATTTCTGAGGTCATTTATATCGTATAGGTGCTTCCTTTGTAACATTGGTGGTTTCTCGTTTATAACAATTACCATCGTTTTCTTAATATTTTTCACTATGATTTTATTGTCAAATAGATATTTAAGAATAGAATAAAGTTACTTGATTACGGAACACGTCAGTTTTATTGTATTTCTGAGCTCATTTATACCGCATAGGTGCGTCCTTTGTAACATTGGCGGTTTCTCGTTTATAACAATTACCATCATTTTTTAATTTTTCACTATTGTTTTGTTGTCAAATAGATATTTAAAAATAAAAAAAAAGTTATTTGATTAGAGAACACGCTAGTTTTAATGTACTTCTGAGCTCATTTATACCGCATAGGTGCTTCCTTTGTAACATTGGCGGTTTCTCGTTTATAACAATTACCATCATTTTTTTGCTTTTTCGCTATTGCTTTATTGTCAAATAAATATTTAAAAATAAAAAAAAAGTTACTTGATTAGGGAACACGCTAGTTTTAATGTACTTCTGAGCTCATTTATACCGCATAGGTGCTTCCTTTGTGATATGGGCGGTTTCTCGTTTATAGCAATTATCATCATTTTTTTAAATTATTTCTCTATTATTTTATTATCAAATAGATATCTAAGAATACAGGAAAAATTACTTGGATAGGGAACACACCAGTTTTAATGTATTTCTGAGCTCATTTATACCGCATAGGTGCTTCCTTTGGAACATTGGCGGTTTCCCGTTTATAACAATTACCATCATTTTTTTAAAAAAATTTTTCTAATATTTTATTGTTAGATGTATATGTATATGTAACATCTAAGAATAGAAAAAAGGTACTAGAATGGGGAACACTATAATTATGATGTATTTCTCAACTCATATAAACGGCATAAGAGCATCTTTGTAGCATTGGCGGTTTACTTTTTATAACAATTGTCATTTTTTTTTAAATTATTTGTCTATTATTTTATTATCGACTTGATATTATTTTCATAAGTGTGTATTATCTAAGGAAATTTTATATTCAAAGTAATTTTTGTAGACACCGTGCGTTCATTCAAATTTTGTCTGACTAGTCATTACCACCGTCCCCTCCTGACGGTAGCTTCAGCTGCATCACACACACACACACACACACACACACACACACACACATATATATATATATATATATATATATATACAGGTGTCCAGTGGCAGTTTTCAATGCTTGAAAAATTGTAAAAAAGAAATTACACCTCTAATACAAAGTAGGTTTATTTTAACTTCATAAAAACAAATGCGGATTTCATTTTTTAAAAACCACGTTTTCCAAATGGCGGCCATCGAGTCTGACACACTCTTCGAGTTTAGCACGCATGTTTTCAAAAACGCGTTTACAGAGCGACTGGGGTATCCTACTGACTTCGGCTCGAATATTTTCTTTAAGTTTTGTCACAGTGCTCGGATTTGTTTTGTGAACAACGGATTTTAAGTATCCCCATAAAAAAAGTCACATGGGCTTAAATCGGGTGACCTAGGTGGCCACGGTACGGTACCGTTTCGGGATATGTTTTTTTCTGGAAATAACTGCCGCACTGCATTCATGGACACATTAGCAGTGTGAGTTGTGGCCCCGTCCTACTGGAACCATGTGTTTTGGTTGAAGAATGGACTATTCTGTAGTTTTACTCTGAAAAAGTCATTTAACATCTGGACATATCTCTCCGAATTCACAGTTACAGTTTAGCCAAGTTGATTTTCAAAGAAATAAGGCCCTATGATTGCAGATGCAGACATGACACACCAGACTGTTACTCTAGGCTTATGTAAAGGCTCTTGATGCATTTGTCTTTGGTTGTGGACATCCCAGTAACGAAAGTTCTGCTTATTCACTTATCCTCCAATGTGAAAGTGAGCTTCGCCACTAAAGAATATGTCGCCTATCCGGGTAGCAGTACGAAATCTCAACAACATCACCTCCGCGTAAGTTTTTCTTAATTCAAAGTCAGAATCGTGTAAATCTTGAACAATTTGAATTTTATATGGATGGAACTTGAGCTTTTTTGGCACTATTACCTGTAAAGATGATTTCGGAATTCACAATATCGATGAACGTATACGCAGTGATAAACGGGGATTTTCAACAACAGAAACCATAACACGCTCGACATTTTCATCCGTGGCTACCAATGGTATAGGTCCTGGCCTGTGCCTATTTAATGTTGATCCTGTAGCTCTGAACCTTGCTACCCATGACTGAATGAGGTTGATCGATGGTCCATCACGTAATCGACGAATACTGTAACGATTATTAAATCGACGGCATGCTACAGACAGCGAAAATCCACTCGAAATGTACGCCTCGACGGCAAAAGCGCGGTGCTCTCCACTCCACTGTTCCATGGCTACTAAAATATCCGCACCGCTTGCGCTTCTAACGACGCCCCCCGCGCCCCTCTTATGTGTTGCGTTCAGAAAGTATGTTTGTTCAAACTTTGAAATCTGCCACTGGACAACCTATATATGTGCTGCTGCGCTTGCTTCCTCTGTCCGTATCATAAAATGCGTGTAGTCTAGAAATAAATAATCTAGAATGTGTTTAATATAAATAGTTGAATTGGGTATCAAGAATAAATATGACAACTAAAGGTTCAGTAATTTTAGGGTCAGCTTGATGTCAACCGACATATCCTTAAATACAGCTCTACCCTTTTAAGAATGGTGATAATCTACCTTAATAAACCTCATTGTTAAGATAGATTATGATATTCTAGGGGCGATGTAATATAGGATACTTTTTATCACAGCAAAATTCTTATTGAAAATTGAAAAAATACGTAATTTGAATAAAAAACTGCGCGGCCTGTTATAATTTTAACTAATATTGCAAATACGAAAATGTTTCTCCTTCTTTTACATCGTAAAGGAGCAAAGCATCGAAGTGTTTTTTTTGAGAGATAGTTGCCAGGCCGGAAAATAGCATATATTGCTCCCTATTCCTGGATATATCATATTTTAAACGAGAAAGTGTGTTTGTGCGTCCACATTTCACGTCTTAAGGGAGCAAAAGATCGACATAATTTTTTTGGGCCGAGATAGTTGGCAGGCTGGAAATAATAATGCTTTTCATGCCGAGAAATCTCATTCTTTCGGAGAAATTTTTATTTGAAACAAAAAAGGGCACAAACGGACTAACGAAGCAATGTCGCAATGCACTAACAGATATACGGGATTTTATAAACCGCTATTTACGTAATTTAAAATAACGACCGAATTGCCACCTTTCATTCCTATTTCATAGAACAATATTTTTGTTTTCGTGTTTACAAAGTAACTAAAAGAAAGGTTTATATTTAATTCCCTTTAATCATTTTAGATCACGTTATACATTTTAATTTCTCACGATAAGTCAGTTTAAATTAAATTATTTATATATATATATATATATATATATATATATATATATATATATATATATAACTGTCAGTTAGTTTAAATTAAATTATTGTGAGCTATGATTATAGCATCAATGAATTATAGAATCTGTGCTTACGAAGTAATGTAAGTCTATGCTTGTATAACAAATTTGAATTTTAAACGAAATTAAATCAAAACTAACAATGGAATAGACATAAAGGTAAAAGAACGTTTTCATGTACTAGTAAATTTGTTAATTCAAAATTTAGGTCTTTGTTAACCTTCCTATTCGATGCAACATAAGATGAAAATTTAAGAAATCATATCTCTAAAACTATTAGGTCTAGGATAATAAAATTTTTGTTTCGTATGTGTTGTGTGTGTTATATTACCGACGTTTCATGGTCCATTCCTTATGGGACATTATTTTTTTCCTTTATTATTAAAAAAAACGAATTTAAAGCCTGACCTTCAAAGTTTGATATGTAAAAAGCATACATAATGTAACCTTTTAAAAATGCTTGAAAAAGGTATAAAGAGGTAGTATTATACATTAATATTAATAAATAAATCATTTTGAACTTTTAGAAATTATTATATGATAATAGTTATTTAAATTTAAAATTAAATTACTATAAATTTCGATTTAACTAACTCATTTACGTTGAATTCAATATTCCAATAAAACAAGGCTGTATTGGATTAAGTTATAATGCAACGCTGAATCTGTTTATTACATACATACAATTATAATGTTAGATTAAAATACATAATTAATTGAAAATTATGATAATAAATTTTGCACAAAAGAATTGCATTAGCATTGCCAGACATGTCTTTATTGATATTGTGCAGAATATATTATTATATAATATTGGGATAAAAACTCTGCCTTTTGTCTTTGAAAGGACAGTAGTTGAATTGTCTGTTTTCTTGATTTTCATAGTTTTTAAAAGTATATAAGTTATCCCTTTGCCAGGAAATAACCAGAATACGATAACATGAATTTTATGGTCGTATAATTTTAAAGCGGCTATGGAATATGTGGCGTGCGCAAGGTGGTAACTTACTGGTGGTAATTTACTGTTTTCTTTCTTTCTTTATTTCGTAAATATTTACAATCTGTAACTAAATTTTGTAAATATTCGGAAATTTCAGGTGAACTTTCCTTAACGTTGTTACTGCCCGACTGATTATGTCAGGAACGTTAAAATTAAGAGCATGTGTGTTTTGAACAGATTCTTATGATTCCCTGCTCTCAATTTCATTTAGTAATATTACGTTGCCGCGATTTGACTATATCGCATGGCTCGTTTAGGATTCCTAAAAACAATAAACAATATTCAGAACGTCGGATCAATAAATCACATATCTAATGAAAATAGTTCTCGAGAGCGTTTTCAATCAAATTGGTCTCCATTCGTCCGATCCGGAAAGTATTATTACAATCCACTAAACATCTTTATTAAACAAACCCGCCGTTTCTCATGGCCGGTCGAATAAAGTGCTAAAGGTTAAAAAAAAATGGCTACAATACGGCAAGTCGATAGTCCTTGCCGGAGATTAATATCCTTAAGTATGTGCGGGTCTTGAGGCCCACCCTCCAAACCTGTCAAACGTTACGTTTGACAGCTACGATTGATTTTATTTATGTCTCTCCATTAGAGAATGGAGACAAAATAAATAAAATATCTAATCAGTGAATGTGGATTAGATAAAAATGTCGATAGTTTTGCCGTAGCATTTGAAGAATATCAATTTTATTGCTATTTTGTCACGTAACAAGGAAAGGTCTGTAGAGGTTTTTATAGTAGAATTTAATGTTTGAAATGAAGATTCATACATTTTTTTTATTTTGGCCTCTCGTGTGAACTATGTGCTGCCTTTGTACGAACGAATTGTTGCTTCCTCCACCGTCGATGAACAGAGTCGATGCTTCATCGGCCATCTACTCGAGTATGATGTGAAATGCTTTTTAAATTAGTGAAGTTTTTGCGATCTCTATGATGTGAAATGCTTTTTAAATTAGTGAATTCTCTAAGGAGACACCTCTGTCACCTTTTACTTAATTTCAACGGGATCCTTTTCAAGTTGGCAAGTGTCAACTGATTTGATGAATAGCGAACAGCCAGAAAAGGTTTGACGTTACGTTTTTTGGAATGATCATTCGGTTCACAAAATCACTGAAGGTGGCCGACCGGTTTTAGAACATACGTTTTATGAAGTGAGAACCGACTAATGAAGTAGCCGCTTAGTGACTGAGTAACTCTTAAAAATGCGTTCGTGCATTCTGTTGCACTGAATACGTATTTGCTTCAGATTTTTTTCAAAAACTCATATGTGTGCATCGAATTTGATTTGAAATAACCGACTCGTCAACGCCTGTTTTACATGGCCTTTAAAACGATTAAAATATTAGAGGCATAGTTATTTTTACGGTTGATAGTTTCTATGAATGTAGAGTTCAGACCCATCTACATGTTATAAGTTGGTTGATTATTGTTCGTAAACTAGTAGAACTTACTCAGCTGTTTTGCATTTAATTTCCTTATATCTACTACTACTATAAATACTTTTCAGCTATTCAAAAATAGAGGGTTAGGTTATGGGAGGATGGGGCACGTAACTCTAAAAAAATTACTTTAAAGCTTAAAATCTCGTAAACGAATTCCTTTATCGGAAAAATATTCACAATAAACCCTCATATTGAAATACCTATTCAACGATATCCTACAGGTGTGTGAATAAAACACAACGATGCACAACGGGGTATGGGAATAAAACTTTCACTTTACATTTAGGGGAGGTACTTTTCAAGAAATTTCTTTCATAACTTTGTTAGCCCTATAAATATGTACAATCATTCCAAATTTTAGCTTGATATATAGGCGGACATACGGACAGGGCGACACTTCTGGGGGTTCCTAGTTTGGTTACAGTCAACTTGAATAACATTCGATAGAAATAATTACACCGTTTTGTTGAAACTAAAGTTTTTATAAAAATAAATAACGTTATGTATTTTGTCTACCCTATATATACATAGATGGAAAATAGTACCATATAAATATGAATAAACCTTATTCACTGTCAATTACGAAATTCTGCTCTGAGACGAACTTGGCTGGTATTATAAGTATGTATATGCTTTACAATTTCAGCCAGCAATGTTCATAGATATTAATTGTTGATATTCATATGATCCATGAATATCAAAACGGCTGCAGGAGATATGAAATAAAATTATAGGAACTAGAGAAGTCATATTACAACCTTTTCTACTAGAGACTGGCAGTGAATAAACTAAATCAGGACAGTTTTCAATAAAATTGAGTTGGGGAAGAAGCTATATCTTATATATCTTGCTTACCCTTATTACAGTCAGAACCTAAACATTAAGTTATATAAAATAAACGCAGTTATATATGTGTTATTATACAAACACATCGTTCATTTTTGAGGTTCCGTCCCTCAAAACGAAAAATACGGAACTCTTATAGAATAATTTGATTATCCGTCCGTCTGTACATCTGTCAAAACCCTTTTTCGCTGTAACGAATTGAGATTTTAAGTTGAAATTAGTATCGATACCGAGACCTATAGCCTTAGGTCGGTGTGATTTCTGTTTTTTTGGTTTACGCAACGAAATGATACGGGCCTTTACAGTATATTTTTTGTTCACACAATAGTCTTATCCGCTGATCATCAAAACTTTATACTTACGGTCGATCTATAATCCTGAAAGTCGGCGTAATGGTTTACAGCAGAAGTGAAGGAAAAAATCCAAAATTGAATGGCTTCTAATAATGCGTTTTTATCGTTCGTTCGTTTTTAGCTTGAAAGGTATAACTAGTAAAAATATTTACTAGAAATACTATGTACCCTTAAATTTTTATAAGTTCCTAAATGTGCCCGGAACTCTCGTAGTGAGAGTTCTGCTTGTGCTTGACAGGTTTTTTAAACAAGGTTTACCAAATAGCGTAGCCAAACGTGGAAGGGCAAAAATGGAAGGGTACCACATGGCTGCCGTTTTACATTTTAATATTATAAACGGGACTTAAAAATTAAAAATGGAAAAAGAAATCTCCGTTTAATTTTAAAATACCTCTCCCATGATCAATGGGATCAATGACATAGTGATTTCACTCAGAGTGATGCACATAAAATTAATTCGCCCCCACTTTTTACGCACGTTGTGTATTTTAATTTTGCCAACATTCTACTACATATTAATTGAGGTACATGAAGCATTTACCTGTAAAGTTTCATTCAAGCATATATGACTAAAATCGTGTAAATTGTGAATCACGAAGTGAGACTATGATAGTGGGGCGGACATGTGTAAATATAGCTTTTAACTACGACGTTCTAAATCTTTTTATTTTGCGTTATATCAAGATCATTGCGTTTATATTTTGGGATTTTATTCATGCATCGTTCACTTGCTTGTTAATTTAGTATGTGCTTCACAGAGTTAAGTGTTTAGTACACGCCCATATTTCGCGTCTAAAAGTTTGTCAATTTTTGACAAAATGTTTGTAAGCAAACTCACTTTGCATCTAGTCATACTTTAACGTCAGTCAAGCGGAGATAAAACATTCCCACTTTGTGAAGTATATTTATTTTTGATGGAAAATGGTTAAGTGTGTCGTCAAAAAGTGCAAAAATTGTAACGGAAAGACACGCGGGCTAAAAAACAATGTCACTTATCATAAGCGAGTCCTCCTTAATTTTTGTAATATATACTATTCGCATCTAAATCATCGTGATTTGAAATTAATGAAATGGCAAGTGACGTACACTACATTGATGGTTTCGAACTAAAAAATACAATACAGTTTACTATATTGAATATTTCGATGCTATAAATTGTTTGTCACATTAATTTGCATATAACAATTTTATCGGTATGTACAACTATAATGTAATTGCAAACATTGATGTTGTAGTTTATTCCGCGTACTGAATATTTGTTGTTAATGGTATTAATATAAATAATTAATATATATATGTATGTATGTAATTAATATATATATATATATATATATATATATGTGTATATATATATATATATATATATATATATATATATATATATATATTCATGGTGCCCGGAAATTAGTGTCGGACAAAGAAAGACGTTATTCCTTGACTGAAAAATAGTTGATTGTCGTTAAAATAAAATTTAAAACGTGACTTTCGCGTTAAAATAGTATTTAAACGTGATATTCGTAATTATTTACCATCTTTATCCGTACAAAAAACCATACTCCGAGCAAGTATTGGGTATATTAAAAAAGAGTTATGTGTAAAATTTGTTTGCACTCAATTAGAAAAAGGGCGTGTTTTACGTTTTATTTCAACGACAATTGATTCCTTTATAGCCAACGAATAGCATCTTTCTTTGTCCGACATTTATTCCCGGACATCGTGTATATATCTGAAAATTTATTTCTTTAAAAAAAACTATTCAGAGAGTACCAAAAAAATAATTTTTAATACCATTGGTCGTATCGATACTGTCAGAAATGGCACGATTAAATGTTTTTAAAAACTAACCCTATTCACATTTATAGTTAGCTCGTTGATTTTATAGGTGGCGAAGTATAACAGACGAATAGGTGAATGAAGAATATCTATATATTTGCATCGACGATAATAACAAAGATAAATATTTACTTGTCTGTATGTACGAAAATTTTGTTTTTTTTAATCACAGCGAAATTTAAAGAAAATTATTATTCGATATGACTCTAAAATGCCCACTTTTCAAAAATGTCTTTGACATGGACATCAGCCTTTTTTTAAGACTATTCACTACTTGTATATTCACTATTTTTTGTAATTATTAAGCCCGTACAGTTAATTTTTTTCATCAATTCAACAACATGGAATATCCCAGATTAAATTATGCTAAGAAAAATATAAGAAAAATTAGTGTATGCTTTTTCTCATATTTATGTAAAAATAATAATGTGAGCTTTTCATGTAAGGATATCTAAGAATATATTTCACTAGCACGTTAGATCACTTATTGAAATGGAACGTATGCAGTCACAAAAAATTAAATTTTGTTTTGACAGAACAAAATATAATTATTTATAAAAATCGTTATAATTTTAGCAAATCGCATTACAAACTTTTCATCTTACCACCTACTTCGAATTCGCAAAGAACGCGACCGCTTTTATTCAAAAGATCCGCTAGGTATAAAATATTTATAAATTAATACGTGAAGAGAAAATGTTATATCACTTTTTAAGCATATTGCGCGCACAGAGGAGTGTGAGATTTGGCATAGTTAAGTTTATATGTTTTTTTTTTTCAATTGTTACTAACATTCAACTTTAAATTTAAAAAAAACCTTAATAACGTTCAAACTTAAAATTTAATGAATTACGGTCGAATTTCGACCACTGGGCGATCACCAGTTTACATAAAATGGGTATTCGACTTATTTTTATGATTTGTCATTATAACATGTTAAAGTAAAATTACACTACCCCAATTAATGCCCCATGTATTTTTGATAAACACTTCTGCTCCCTAATATAAAGGTATAAAATTATTACAATGGTACGAGTATTTGTCACCATACTATCAGCTATCCATCGTGCACTTAATATCCGTGGATCAAAGAGAGGCGAAAAGTTTGCGAACTCACTTTCAGGAAACTCGACATAATTCAATTTATCTCGCCTGCGGAGAGCACGCTGATCTCGTTGCGAAATATCGTGGGACCGCGGAGCCATGTTTCCAACATTGACAGTTGCATGTCTTTCCTTGACACTTGATAGCGAGCTCATATTTTATAGATTTATTTTCCTCTCGTTATATTCTTATGGATTGATTTTCCTCTTGTTAACTGAAATTTTCCCTTCTTCTTGTATTGTGTTCATATTGTACTCTTTCTAGATAAATATTGTGGCATCAAAAAAACAAGAAAACTTTTTTTAAAAAAGTAATCATAGATTTTCAGAAGGCTAATTGTTGAAGTGGTGTGTTGAAGAAGTGATGCGATTTTAATCTTGGCTAAAATCTACAAATTTAGCATATTAGATGGAATATGTGCCACTACTTTTCAAAATCGAATGAACAGTAGCATATTCAGGTTTTCACGTGCGGACAAAGTGTTTCGTTTATATTATGTTGCAGGGATTTGTAAGTACATTCCGAAACTAGATGACGCTGTGTTTTGTTTTAAATATAATATCATTTTCTCTACTATTGCCTTCATTACATCGGTTATGAGATTACTTGAATGAAAATATTGGTAAAAAGTAATGGAATTCTTCTTGGATATAAAATGATTTAAAGATTTGATTATAATTTTTTTATTATCAAGGTATTTGGAGCTTGAGGTTATGATCGTAATTAGAAATACAAGATCTACTTTACCTCCCGCCAGACAGTCACGACTTAAACCAACATACACGTATACGTAGCCATGAAAATATTTCCCGCTTCAATCAAAGCAAAGATACCATTTCATCAATAATATAACTGGCAAAAATTTGGTAATGCTTTTGGTTACAAATTGAAACTGCTTTTCGGTACAAATATCTTCTATTGAGCTAATCTACATCAAAATCATGTTCAAAAATGTGCCGGAAATTTGTCGGAAATCAGTTCTTCTATCCAGCGGTTCTAGTCTACGTCTCCTTTAAAGATGGGTCTTTAGGTTATCTTCTGCATATATTTCACGAAGGCGACTCGTTCAGTTCAAACTTAAAATTGGTAAAATACGTGAACGTGGTTGGAGACTGTTATCTTAATGAGATTAAAGTTTCACACTTTAAGGCAGTTGAATTTACATAACAATTCTTGGGTATTACAATGTTATGAAAATAAATGACTGATATGTTTTTCATTTATTTCATAAGATAAATTTTAAAAAATGTAAATAAATTTATTGATGATAACATTCTAAAGTATACGTAGTATAATACTATATACGACTAATGAAAAAAGTTCTGTTTGAGAAAACGGTAAATTATTGCATACATGTATATCTGTAGGTGAGCAACTTTCGTTTTACGACTCATAACAATTCGAGAAAGGGTTGAATAGTCAAATTGTCTATGTTCGAGAATGATGCAATTTATTTGTTGATGCAATTTTATGGCATATTCGTGTTATCTTGGTCGCTTACATTATAATTGAAAATAAAAATAAAATAATTTTTGATTTTGTAACTAGTTTAAATTATTTTAAATTATTAAATTTACCTCGATACAACAATAATAAATATTAATAGTAATACAGTATTAATTAGAATTTCATCCATTGACCAGGCCAGCTAACTAGAGTGGCTATATTTTATACAATGATTTTATTTTCCATATGCGGCTTTATTGAGTAATAATAACTCGTGACTACTAATTAATATCTACTACTTTTTTGTCTTTGACATTCACTTCTATTGGTTTCTGCTTATAAATTAAAAATATTGCGTAAAAATATAACCATTAAATGTCACATACATAAAAAGAATACATACAAAAAAGTAACTTATCTAATGCTCCCTAAAGCTGCTTCCTCCGTCTTTTCTAAAATGCGTATAGCCTAGAAGTAAACAACTTCGGATCTATTAATTATAAATAATTTAATTGTGTACCAATGACAAATAGGGCAAATAAGGGTCCAGTAATTTTAGGGTTAGCTTATTGTGCACTAAAATGTCCTACAATGAAACAATATACTTTTGATTAATCGTGGCAAACTATCTCAATATACAGACATTGTAGGGGGACTACCTTGCTTGTTGCTTTCCGTCGTGGATACTGCCTTAAAGCTATTTCTAGACTATACTTAAAATAATATGGCATTACACACCGAATAAAATATAAATATTAGAAACTATCATTGTGTCTTCGTAATTAGCATTAAATATTAAAATCTACAATTGAACATTTATGTACCTTAGGATGTCTCGTATTCCTTATTCATACGTGCAGTTGAGAAAGTCAAAAATCATGAACTTATTGATCTGCAAATAAAACAAAGTGGCTAACGATTTATTTTCCAACTAGCTTAGCCCTCTTAAAAAGTATTATTAAGTTAATTATAATATTACAAGTAATGCCATAAATGATAAAAGTGAACTTTTTTAAGTAAGAAGTACTGAAAGTACTGAAACTTCAGAATGCTATATCTTTTTATTTGTTGGTCGGTTGCAATAAAACATAGCGTATATTTTACCTCAGAGTAAACATAATTTACAAATAAAAACTCTACCGAAATTATTTTAGCCGTGCTTGCGTGGTGCGTGAACAAATAAATAGGCTTATAGACATACATTTAAAAAAAATGTGTTATTTTACTTTTGTTATGTTATACTAAATTTTTTTTCGCAAATATCTTCAATATGCAAGACAGGCAAATTATACAGTTTTATATTCTAACTAACGTAATGCAAAAATATGCTTGTTTGTTCTTCTTTCATACTACAATGAAGCAAGGGATTGACTTGATTTTTTCAAAGGGATGCGGGTGTCAAAAATGTCACAGGACATTTTATTATGGAAAAATTCCTATTTGAAACTAAAAAAGTACACAAAGCGAATAAGGAAGCAATGGCGCAACGGCTTGACGTGATTTTTAGCAACGGATTGACGTGTCACATACGCAATATAAAAGAGCAACAGAAACACTCAGGTAATCCTTAATTTAAATTCTTACCTATAATATCACAAATGCGAAAGTGTGTTTGGTTGTTCTCTATTCAAGTCACTGTTGAAGAATCTATAGACGTGATTTTTTGGCCAGAAGTAGATTGCTTACTGGAAAATAACTTAGACTATGCCGGGAAACGATATAAACTCATCATAACTAATATTATAATCCTAACCAATATTATAAATGCGAAAATGTGATTGTTTCTCTGTCACGTCACAACGGAAGTACAAATCGACGTGATGCACAGAGATGGTTGGAATACTTTCCAACCCGTGAAATGTCATCCTAACTGATATAAAAATCTTAACTAATATTATAAATTGGAATGTGTATTTCTTTATGCTTCTTCCACGTCACAACAAAGCAATGGGTTGAAGTATTTTTTAATAGAGATGGTTGGCGGGCTAAGAAATGACATAGGATACTTTCCAACCCGAGAAATCTCATCCTAACTGTTATAATAGTCCCAACATCCTAACTGATATAACAATCCCAACTAATATTAAAAATGTGTGTATTTGTTTATGCTTCTTTCACGTCACTCTGTTGTGCAAAGCACTGAAGTAGTTTTTTGCACAGAGGTGGTTGGTGGACCGGGAAATGACACAGACTATTTTGCAATCCAGTAAATCTCATCCTAAATAATATTAAAATTCCAACAAATATTAAAATTGTCCTTATTTCACGTTTGCAAATAGAGCAACGGGTCGATGTAATTTTTGGCATGGAAATAGTCGTCGAGTAGAGAGAGACAATGTCAAGTGTCAGCTCGGCATTACATCGTTCTCTTTCCATTTATTTTGTAACATCTTCCACGAAACTATCTCGCCATTTCTCTCACTTTTTTATTGGATCTCTAACTTGACAAAAAGTCTAACATGTTTGTAAACAGCTCATGAATTTCATATGAAGAGACAGGTATAGATATTTCTTTCAAAGTGCGATCCGAGTAGGTATCGTCTCCCAGTAAACCAAATACTTTGCAAGCTGTTTAAAATATTGGCTGCACTACCCCTGCTACAATTTTTAGGGCAGTAAATGACGTTTGATCACGAATCTTATTCGTCAGGAGACGTAAGTTCTAAGCACTAATCAGGATAAACAGAAAACACTAAGAAAAACAAATATTTTTGTAGTTGCCAGATAACCTGGCACAATCTGACCTTTTTTCCTGAAAAACTCTTTTCTTCCATATGTTGTAAAACGCAACCTTGCAATATAAAAGAGTTATTGCGAAATAATTGATTTGACCCAGTTTAAAATATTCCGTGAGTGTTGTTTTTGGAGGATTATTAATCCTGTCATTGACATTTCTTTCCTTAAAAGGAACCCTTTAGCCGTTTTCAAGATTTACAGCTATTGTTTTCTTGTTATAATCTCGATTGCAAATACTCATTTTATTTGAATTCTTGTTTGGTAAATATGGACTAACATAAAAATAATTAAAAAAATAAGCTTATTATTTTTTAATTGTGAATTGGGTAAAATTTTGAAATCTTTTTGTTTTGGTTTTTCATTGAGTTCAGCGAATATTTGTTCATCATTCAGTCAAATTTCAATCATGCATGATTTAAACTTAAAATTGGGAGCAATTTCATTCTTAGCAATACTTTTAACCCCTTTAGGAGTTTGTTTTTTTGACCTGCATTTTCAGTGAATAATGAAGAAGTACCGGAAACATACCTCTGATGATTCAATTGTATATGGCTTAAGCCTAAATAACAATGGCAATTTTAACTTTGACAACTATTTTAATCTACTTAGGAGATTGTTTTTGTGACATGCATTTTTAGGATATGTTTCAGTTGTAGAAAAATAACACAGGACAAATTTTAGGTTTGTGACTCTTCTAGTTATAGAGATCTTGTCGCTCAAAAATCCTACAAATCCACCCCCGCTTACCTAGGTGTTAATTTGCTTGGGTGTTAATTGCATAAAATTTAAAGTTTATAAGTTTTGTGGATCCAGAAATAGTGTCAACGATTCATTCCACCGACGCACCCGCTCTCACCCCTTTAGGAGTTTATTTCCGTAAAATTGATACTTAGTGGGTGCCTATGTTAAGTGATATACATACGCGCCAAATATAAGGTTGCAGGTCTACAAAACCTGGTCTACAAATATTGACCCTGACTTATTACATAAACCCGCTCTTTTAGGGATTTCGCTAAATTCGTAAAAGTCGGTAAAATTCTTAATAGGTGACGATATCTCGTAAGGAACATATATGCCAAATTTCAAGTTTATAAGACTTACAGTTAAGAGATAGTGACACTGACTCATAATAATAACCCACCCCCCACTCATTCCTTTAGGGGGTGTTTTCGATCAAATCCGTTCTCATTGGGTGTATATGTTGCATAAGGAACATACATGCCAAGTTACAAGTTTGTAGGTCTTAGTCTGTAGGCGCGCGCTTGTATGTGTGTGTGCGTATGCGTCTGCGTGCGCGTGCGTGTGTGTGTATGTCTGTGTGTGTGTGGTTGCTGTGTGTGTACGTGTGTGCATGTGAGTGTGTGTTTATGCTGTATACCAGATTGTATAACGGAAAAATGGTATCTTAAGTTTTGTTCTATTTTTTGACAAGGAAATGAGTGTTTACGAGTAAAATTATTGGTTACATTTCATTTAGAACTGTATAAGAGTGTTTTGAGACGTAAGTAATGAAGAAAGAAAAACAAAAAACATTAGAACGATATGATGACTCAATAATACGTTAATGCCTTTCGATAGACACGTTCTCTATCATATTTCAATTTTATTTCATAAAAGGAAAAATAACTCGACGAATAGAGCATGAAGAAGCTTAATCACTACAGTCACTGCCACAAAAAAAAAACAGTGAGCCGTCACGGGACGCCTGACAGATGTGAAATATCGTGTTTGTACAAGGAATATGCATAAAATATAAAATACAAGATTATTACAGGAACTAAATACAACATAATGAAAAAATAAAGTATTATGAATTTCTTACAGAAAATGGTGACTTTATTTAATAAACTACTACATATAGACTATGTATATATATATATATATATATATATATATATATATATTTATATATATGTATATATATATATATATATATATATATATATATATATACCTTAGTATAACGTGGCGACCCGTTGCCACGGCAAGCGTCGCCACACTAACGATCCGGTTTATACCTGCGTCTATAGATGTTTCACATCAAAAACCATACCAATGACGACAGTGACATTTCAAGAGTAAAACATTTATCCCGAATAAATTGTCGTGAAAGCTCTGGGCACCGACAAATTCCAAATGCTTCATGAACAGAAACAACATAGTAAATGGACAGATACTGCGAAGCTTTCTTGTAATTCGATTTACATAAACTTTTAAAGCTCAAATGACATTTTCAGTACTGTAGTAAACTATTATTCATAACGCTATTGTAAAAGCTCGTTTGCAGTAATGATGTGATTCGTAAATGTCAATTAATTTCCTGTTAAGAGCACGTAAAACTAATATGTTTTTATAAAATGTATGTTTAATCAATATTTTAATTATTTCGAACTGATTTGTTCTTTTTATAAAGTAAAAGCAAACAAGTAGTTAAGTCTCGAACGACTTTTTTTCAAATATTTCAAATACCATTCCTTGTTTGCTGTGTCCTCTGCCTGATATTTTCTATTGAAATGGTGAAATATTTTATAGTCTAAATATAATGTTGAGTTTTACATTGGAAGATGTTTGCAAGAATAAATGACAATGAGGCTATGTATTAGAGACACAAATAAATATACCGATTAACTTTTTTAAAGTGCCATTTTCTTGTATACTTTTGTTAAGGCATTAGATGTATTGAATAACATTCGATTTAAAATATATTTTATCGATAATTTCTTTTACTTTCTTATTAAAAATTTGGAATTTTCTGTATATAATCAAACTATGATTATCCAAAACGGATTAGCATACTAATTTTGTTAGTAAGATTATCGACTGAAAAATTTCGTATTTTGTTACGAGGTGGAAATGTCTATTTATTATGCTTTCGACAGGCACCATCTAAAAAATACTGTAAATAAAAAATATAAAGCCATAACCTCGTGGCTTGGTTGCTATAGTTTTATCCAAAATATAACATAATGTTTCCGAAGTACAATTCCCATTTGACTTCAGTTTATTATTAATATTTGCAATGGATATGAAAATATTTCTGCTAAGATTATATTTGTTTATTATTTGTTTTATCACAGATCTCGATACGGAAAGAACCGATATTAATATTTAGATTAGACTTCCAAAATTAACATCTTCTAAACAAATCTTATTTCAACAATATTGTAATAATCATTGTAAATTGATTTCAATAAAAAGTTATCACTTTTTTCCTTATCTCTTAATATAATGAATACAGATGTTGTGTCTTAATGAATCTCGATGGTCTTCCGAGATTTCGGATTGTGATCATTGTGATCTTCGGAAATGCGGTAAATTAAAATAAAAATAAAGCAAACTTGTCATCTGCCTTTGATCTATTGCAGAACAAGTTTGGATTATGATGGAGGTTGAGCAGTTTTTTGTGCAGTCACTATAAAATAGAGTACTTTTTCCTTACAAAATGTGTCTGAAATGTAGACAAGTAAGATTTTGTATGCTTATTGTAAATCGACCTTAAATTAATCCCATATAATTTTTCACTATAAAGTTGAACCCACGTTAAAAAGTAGGAGATGTAAAAGTTTACTCTAGTTACTAGAGTAAACTTTTCTAGTCTGGTTAGTATTAAAATCTCTATAGTATCTTACTTTATTTATCTACGAGAAGTTGTATGGCAAAGTAAAAGAGCAAAATTTTCCATTTGAAAATATCTTGTTTGCTACTTACAACTGGTTCGTCTTTTCTCCTGAAATGTTAGTGTTAAGTTTAACGTGCCATGGAATTACAGATTAATTTGAAAGAAAAGTTAGAGTATAAGAAGAAGAAATATTTAATGATAGCAAAATATACTGGGGACAAGATCGCTGTAAAAATTGAAAATATTTTGTGATGACAAATCGATGTTATCATTGTTTGAAATACAGGCACAAACATGAAAAAAGTACTTCCTTACTGCACATTCTAGACATTAATGGCACTTGACAAAAAATTTAATTGGTTGTCAAAAAGGTATTTATGGTTTAAGAAACCGTTGTTTTAGTGATCACGGAATGTAAAAAGGTGTTGAATGGTACATTTTTACCACTGAAATACAGCTCAAGATGAGCTTGCGATCCTACAACAAAGACTTGATCAACCATATCTCTAAAAGTAATAGTGACTTTTGTATTTGAGTCTATTTTGGAAAATCAAGAATCTTTATGTCTTTATAATAAAATGTCACAACTCACTGTAGAAGTGTAGATGATTGTGGAAAAACCAATTACTTTACTCAAACCATTTGAAGAAATCATCGATAAGAAAAGTGCGGTCAATATTTTCGTATCATCAGCGATTGCATTAATTGCCACTTTTTGATTGCCACAAGAAAATTCAGTTATTGAATATACGATTTTCGTTTTAAAACGAAAACTCAATCGCAAATTTTCGCGGTTGGAAAGTAAAATATTGTTTGCCGTGGCTAATTTCATGGATAGCCGACCCGATGAATGTAGTGGTAAAATTTTAGAAAACCCTAAATTCGCTTAATTTAAATTAATTGCGCTTAATTTTCTTTTAAAATTTATTGTATTGCTGAGGTATACTCAATTTCTTGTTTACCTAAAATATCACATTTCTTTGGAGTAATGTATATTTTTAAAAATTGTATTATTGCATTTTTTTGATATATTTATCCATTCTAACGAACTTAAGACAAAAGTTTTGCTGTAATAACTTTCGTAGAATATTCGTATTATTTTTGCAAATACCAATGTTTGAACATCAAAAAAACATGCGAATATTTGCGGATGCGACTATTCGCATTTTTTTTGATGTTGTTCTATGAATATTCGCTACATCTACCATGTATAAATTAAGTATATATATATATATATATATATATATATATATATATATATATGTATATACAGGTGTCCAGTGGCAGATTTCAATGTCAGAAAAATTGTAAAAAAAACTACACCTCTAATACAAAGTAGGTTTATTTTAACTTCATAACAACAAATGCGGATTTCATTTTTTAAAAACCACGTTTTCCAAATGGCGGCCATCGAGTCTGACACACTCTTCGAGTCTAACACGCATGTTTTCAAAAACGCGTTTCCAGAGCGACTGGGGTATCCTACTGACTTCGACTCGAATATTTTCTTTAAGTTGTGTCACAATACTCGGATTTGTTTTGTAAACAACGAATTTTAAGTATTCCCATAAGAAAAAGTCACATGGGCTTAAATTGGGTGACCTAGGTGGCCACGGTACGGTACCGTTTCGGGATATGTTTTTTTCTGGAAATAACTGCCGCACTGCATTCATGGACACATTAGCAGTGTGAGCTGTGGCCCCGTCCTGCTGGAACCATGTGTTTTGGTTGAAGAATGGACTGTTTTGTAGTTCTACTTTGGAAAAGTCATTTAACATCTGGGCATATCTTTCCGAATTCACAGTTACAGTTTAGCCAAGTTGATTTTCAAAGAAATAAGGCCCTATGATTGCAGATGCAGACATGGTACACCAGACTGTTACTTTAGGCATATGTAAAGGCTTTTAATGCATTTGTCTTGGGTTGTGGACATCCCAGTAACGAAAGTTCTGCTTATTCACATATCCTCCAACGTGAAAGTGAGCTTCGTCACTAAAGAATATGTTGCCCATCCGGGTAGCAGTACGAAATCTCAACAACATCACCTCCGCGTAAGTTTTTCTTAATTCAAAGTCAGAATCGTGTAAATCTTGAACAATTTGAATTTTATATGGATGGAACTTGAGCTTTTTTTGCATTATTACCTGTAAAGTTGATTTCGGAATTCCCAATATCGATGAACGTGTACGCAGTGATAAATGGGGATTTTTAACGACAGAAACCATAACACGCTCCACATTTTCATCCGTGGCTACAAATGGTGTAGGTCCTGGCCTGGGCCTATTTAATGTTGAGCCTGTAGCTGTGAACCTTGCTACCCATGACTGAATGAGGTTGATCAATGGTCCATCACGTAATCGACGAATACTGTAACGATTATTAAATCGACGGCGTGCTACAGACAGCGAAAATCCACTCGAAATGTACGCCTCGACGGCAAAAGCGCGGTGCTCTCCACTCCACTGTTCCATGGCTACTAAAACATCCGCACCGCTTGCGCTTCTAACGACGCCCCCCGCGCCCCTCTTATATGTTGCGTTCAAGAAACTATGTTTGTTCAAACTTTGAAATCTGCCACTTGTATATATATATATATATATATATATATATATATATATATATATATATATATATATGCATATTCATGGAAGTAAATAAATACAAATACTTTGAATTTGTTAATTACTGTGAATAAATATCGTGCGTCTAGATTCAAAAGGTTTTTTGGAACTTTGGTCATTATACGCCACCATATTATATTATTTTATGTTATCACTTATCGACCCACTTGAATTGCTATTTGAATGTCTTGACTTTGATTTGCATTTTATTAAATTTGATTATTTAAATATAAAAATATTTTTGACGTGTCTACCTAATTGGTGTTCTAACAAAATGGTGGGGATTAGAAAAGTATTTCTTATAACCCTGCTCAATGAATCGTTACTACAGTAATGACCGTACTATTCTATAAACGTATTGGTTCCGCGACGGCGGGCGTCATATTTTTTTTGCTCTCTTTATGTATACATATGATTTTACATGTCCGCATAAAACTCGGTAACGCAAAGTAAATACTGAGAATTCTTGTGTTTCACTTCATATATATTTTCTCCACAGAACTTTTATTTTTAATGCAACAATTTTTTAAGTATTTTTATATTTATTTAGATACCCGTAAGTTATATTTTGATTGTTTCCTGTTGCTCGAAATGGCGTGCATTGCAATTGACTGTAATTCCACTCAAGAACAACGAGAGAAGTCACATTTTTCAGACTTCCAAAAGGTGAAACTTGGTAATTGTCCTTTGTCGTATTATTCTTTTTGGCCATATAATATCACAAAGTATTTTAAAGTTACGTCAACTTGGATATTTATATCTTTATAATCACATAACACAATTTTTGATCACCACAAATTAAAACGAAATTTATGATATTAATAAAGAATTCAAGAAACTGATTATGAATTATTTATATCTTTTAAAATTTATGACAACTTATCTGATGATCAAGGTTTAATTTTTGTTAAAGATAGCATATTTTGTATTATAAAATCTTGGGAATCCGCATTTCAGTTAATTTTGAATGAAATGGTATTTACAAACATTTTAAAAGATAATCTATTTCAACATTCAAAACAATTGCTGCCGATAATCAGAGCATTGTGTAATTTATAATTATTTTAAACTGTTCCTTTGATCACAGATGAACTTTGATATTATCTTTTTCAATTTTGAAATCTCAAATGTACTTTGATATTATCTTTTTCGCTAACTCATTAATTTTACAAATATAAGGTAATAGGTTAAAAACAGTGTTGCAATAGTCGAGAATAGCAGTAATTTAAAGTTTTAATGTACGTTTAAATTTTAATTAGCAATAATTTAAAGTTTTAATGTAATAAGGTCAATGAACTTTCCTTGCAGGTATGGATGTAAAACGCTATGTTATTATTATTTTTAAATGTAAAATTCAAAGAAAAATGTTAAAAACTTCATCTATATCAATTGCAATACAAAACATTGTATTTGACCCAGATATATGAACTTGAGTAACCTACTTGTTAAAAGAACATTTGCTTTCAAATGTTCCTCGCAATATTTTTGCGGACGCTAGCGGTAACACTTCTAACTAATAAAATATATACAATAGTATAACAGCATTGAAGTCAGACAAACCTCGAAAGCATTTTTGGAGGCACCTGAAACTCCAGATACATGTTTGAGATTATAAAATTTTAGAATACTACAATTTTGAAATCGCAGATATTTTACGAAATGTTAGATTTATTTTAAAGTTTTAATAAACATTTATGATAATGAGAATATTTCGTTAATATATTTTTTAACGCATTTTTACATTTAATTAATACAAAATCAATTTTCTATTATAACGCTATCTATGGATGATAAATGTCCTTAGACGGTGGAATCTATCTAGGCGCTGGTAATATCTGAAGCGTCATTTGGTGGGTCAGGTTGCATGGGCTTCACACGAAATTAGAACCACTTTTGTTGTATGAGATGTGTGGAACGTGTCTAACCTATACCTAATCTATGGCCCAAACTGCACTAGAAAAGAGACTCAAGGAAGAAACAAACGTACATTGTTATGTTCTCTATATACTTTACGTACTCCCCGCCGCTAACTTCTACTCAAACACATAATGTCAGTGTCTGCCGGAAATCAGACTGAGAACACGAATATAACTCCCGAATCATTACTATTGGTGATATGGCTCACATATTAGAAGTTAAAATGAGTGTGGTTTTGAGTTTATCTCGGAGAGAGGTAGTCAACAAGTATTTATAGAAATGTCTGCAACAAACTGTAGTTGTGTGTGGAGATATATGTCCATTTCAAACCTGCAAACATAGTCAATGAGTTTTGACTTCAGCAAGTTATAGGAGAATAATAAAATCTACCCTACCCCCTCATTAGTTATATGATATATACCAATGGGTAGATCTCTTTAAGAAAGACATTTTTTATTATTACGATCATTCTCCATTTTTAGCCTGTTCGGAGTTACATCATCCTAAATGTGGCTAATTATATGATAATTCGACGTTCACATTGTGCTAATTACGATTTACTTTCCATACATTTTTGTTGATTGCACAAAGCTGGGTTATAGTATTCCATACTCACAGTCCTCCCGTAACCCTCCTCCCCTCCAACAAACCGCGTCGCTGTTATACGTTTGGACGCATGCGCCGCGCTCTCTCCTGTCTGTCGTCACTCATTTTATATGTACGAGAACTTGATGTTGTTAATAGTGTTTTACGATTTACCCAGAAAACTGTTATCCGTTTTTATCATTGACTCCCGCTTTTCCTTTCTTACTGCTATCTGACTACGGTTTTCCTTGGACATTTGAACGGAATAAGAGTTTCTTTTAAGGGAAATGACGCAAACTAGAATGATTTTTTTTAAATTTAATTAACAAGGCATTAGTTTGTTTGCGTTAGATTCTTATCATTTAAAGCTGGCTAAATCCTATTATACCAAATAGCTTTAAAAAAGTTAATACTTTCTAGTACTGTAAATCTGTGGTTTATACCTGATCCTTTGGCCCTTACAACTTAACGATGTTTATTCGATTTAATATCAATTAGCTTTATATTAAAAATCAAGTTATGGCATTAACTTCAATCTATAGGTTTTCAAGACTTATGTAACGTACATATTTTTGTAGTTTCATTTAAAACCCTGAATAATCTTCATACTGAGCCATATTCCCTTTACAATAATTTCTTTACTTAAATTCCTCTGTGAGTACATATATGAATTGTGTTCTAATAGAACTAATAGATGTACTTGTGATCTCTCATTATAACATAATGAAATACTAAATATCAATTTCCAAATTATCTTTCGCAATTAAGTATATTTCCTTTTGTTTATATGTAAAACTGGCTTGCTTTATTATTATTGTCAATGTTGAGAATTTATTTCTCAGAAATAACTTAATATTTTGATTTATTTGTTCTCTAAGTTGACAGTAAGGCTTAGAAATAAATATAATAATTTATTAGTTTTATTTTTTAATTTATTAGTTTTAGAATAATATATTAGTCAAAATTAAGTAAAATAAATAAAACGATCGTAGCATATTAAATCTTATACATTAAATTTTTCTTCACTCTAGTACATGGAATTAACTTCTATCATAATTCAATCTATTAGTGCAATTTTTGATAAATTGCAAATTTGGTTTCGGGTAAGAAAAGAAAATATACGAATAAAAAAGTACTTAAGAAAAAACAATATTACTGATTTTAACTTTATTTTTTAATGAAAAAGATATAGGTTTGTTTCACTCTTTTATAGTTTGTCGATTAAATTTGTCTATATTAGGTTACGGTTATAAATTTCAGCTCATTAAAAGTTGATGTGTTCCGTTTCTTTAAAAACGCAATTAACTTCGGACAGTATTTGAAAGTGACAAAATCAGTGACTAAAGTATTTTTGCGTACTGTGATAATATAATAAAGATGTAAAATTTGTGAGTTTGTTACTTCGAGGTAATTTCGAAAATTACTAAATCTGTTTTATAATACGTTTACTGGACTCCGTGTTCTAACATAGATTATATTTTATGAGGTTTTATACAATGGGGTTGCTGCAAAAATGGGTTGAAATCTAGAAGTTGAAGAAAACGCTTATATTTTCTAAGAATATTCCTTTTCTACACTGCGTAGCATATTGACGTTTGCATTCATTATTAGAAATAACTTAAACAAAAAGATAAAACTGTTTTTCATTGTTTATTATTCTAAATTTAAGGATAGTTTTTATTATTTATTAGAATTGCAAAACAAATTATTTTATGTTCCTCATGGCAGGCAATTTCATATAAAAACCTACGTGATATACAAAATGAAAAAAACAAATTTTTTTAATATATTTATTTACCTCCTCTTTAATTGTGATGAGAATATTATAAAATATGATGTATAATATGTGCAAAATATGCGGTTTAATAGGATGTATTATTGTGCCAGTTTTCAAGTTATTACGTTGATGCAGCTGAAGCTACCTATGGAAGGGAAAAGGTGATATCCACAAATCAGACAATATTTAATGAACGCACGGTGCGCTAATAAAGTTATTTTTAGCATAAACATTCCTTAGATACTATACGTAAACATTCATATCTTTTAATTTACATATTCTTCTATTATTTTATTGTTAAGTAGATATCTCAGAATAGCCAAAAAGTTACTTGATTAGGGAACACGCCAATTATAATGTAATTCTCAGTTCATTTAAACTGCATTAGAGCTTCCTTTGTAACATTGGCGGTTTCTCGTTTATAACAAATACCATAATTTTTTTAAAATTATTTCACTATTATTTTCTTGTCAAATGGATATCTAAGAATAGAAAAAACGTTCCTTGATTAGGATACACGCCAGTTTTAAGGTATTTTTGAGCTCATTTATACGGCATAGGTGCTTCTTTTGTAACGTTGGCGGTTTCTCGTTTATAACAATTACCATCAGTTTTTTTAAATATTTCACTAATATTTTATTGTCAAATAGATATCTAAGAATAAGAAAAAAGTTACTTGATTAGGGTACACGCCAGTTTTAACGTATTTCTGAGCTCATTTATACCTCATAAGTGCTTCCTTTGAAACATTAGCGGTTTCTCGTTTATAACAATTACCATAATTTTTTTAAAATTGTTTCACTTTTATTTTATTGTCAAATAGATATTTAAGAATAGAAAATAAGTTACTTGATTAGGGAAGATGCCAGTTTTAATGTATTTTCGAGGTCATTTTAACCGCATTGGCGGTTTCCCGTATAACAATTACCATTTTTTTTAAATTTTTTGTCTAATATTTTATTGTTAAATAGACATATAAGAATAGAAAAAAGTTAGTAGATTAGGGAACACGCCAATTGTAATGTATTTTTCAACTCATTTAAACCGCATAAGAGCATCTTTGTAGCATTGGCGGTTTACTTTTTATAATAATTGTCATCATTTTTTTTTAATTATTTGTCTATTATTTTATTACTGACTAGATATTATTTTCATAAGTGTGTACTATCTCAGGAAATTTTATATTCAAAGTAAATTTTGTAGACACCGTGCGTTCATTCAAATTTTGTCTGACTAGTCATTACCACCGTTCCCCTTCGGGCGGTAACTTCAGCTGCATTAGTTTCAAAGTAAGCTTTCAACCAACTACTCTAGAAGTCTCTCCAGAAACTGCTTCTTTTGATTTTTTTTATCTAGATCTCTCGCAATTACAATTCTGTTTTCCATTTAAACGACGTTACCTTAAGAAAATGATCACTACCGAATAATTTTGCAATTACACTCACGTTTGGAACAGTAAATCTCAAAACATTAATTGCTTTGGAAAATGTTTTAAATTTGACTTAAATAGACTACAACTGGCTTACTGTATTTTCCGTCGACCCGGAATACAATATTTAACGTGTGGCCCTTTGTACTTTATGGACTTTATGGATTTTATGTTACTTTATGGAAATAGAGGAAAAAAACTTCATTACAAAAGCGAAACTACCTAAACGTCTTAAAAATCAATATCACACATATGAAACAGGTTGTTACTTTAAAATTTAAATCAATTAATAATTATTTAACAATTGTGTTTTATAGGAAATCATATTCTTATTGCAATATCATTGATATAAACATGCATCTAAAATAACTCTTCAGTCATATTAGTTATATTGATCAAATGTCATATTAGTTAAAATAATAACATGGAATTAATCCAACCGCTTTCGAATCAACAGGATAAGTTTAGAAACGACGTAATTAAAAGCCTAACAAAAATTTCGTCCAAAAATAATAAATCTTAGTTAAAGTGAACAGAATTCAAAACTTTAACTTTGGTCATAGTTACAACTGAAACGGAAATTAATTACATTTTTGTTGTTACAACTTTTTTAATAGAGTTGTCACAGCTTTCTTAATCGAGTTCATGCAGAATTAATTAGTATATGGGGATACATTTTAGCCTTTAAATGACAGTTGCAAGATAAAATAAAGATATTGAGATTCTTGCGCTTAATGCATTTGTAAAATACCGTAGCAAAATTATTAATAAATCCAAAGCGATTTTTACTTCATAGAAAATGTAAGTGCTTTCTCAATTGCAGAAGTAATGAACATGTTAAAACAAGTGTACGCCAAACAGAAGGAATGGGTTTTCATGTCATGTTTCAAAGTTTCATATTGAAAAGACAAGAAAATTTAAGGGAAAAGAGTGGATGATCATTATCGTCAACAGATTAGGCGCAATGTCGATACAAATAGTAAACACTTTGTTTATTAATTAAATTTTAAATATGTTTAAAACTGCCTATTGGCAATCATTATTTTTCATTAAAAAAGTTACATTAATTTTAAAGATTTATAAAAAAAAATTGTGTTTTTTTTTTGGAAATAAATAGACATGTCCATTAAATTCGTTTGAGTGAAGCGCCAAGTGGTGCAGGGATAGGTTGAACGCAAAAGCTAATAATACAGATGGCTTTTGAATTTTTAATTTTTTTATTTCTATTCTCACTAAAGCCGATACACTTTAATGTTCTTTATATTATTATGAAACATGTGGAAAAAATTAAGAATTGAAAAAAAAACAATGTGTTTCAGAAAATAGATTAGAATTAAATAGATAAGATAAAGCTTTTTGCATTGTTGTAATATCGGTAGATGAACAAATTAACTAATATAAACGTAAACAGATGCGTTAAAAATTATATGAATAAGTCCCATGGGCTAAAAGGGTATGAATATTTTATACAGGCTAGACTATTTAGGATGGGTATATATATGTTATAATCTGGTGTCTCTAGCGTAGCAGTTCTACCGTGCTTCATCTAAAATCATTTCAAGTAAGTTCTTAAATATGTATGAATACAAAGAAATATTGATCAGTAATTTGAATCTTAAAATAAGTCACTAAAATATTTTGTTTGGTTATTTGTAGAAAGGTTCTCTTGTAATGTTTCTGTAAGGCTCCGCAGATAATTAAGAGTAACGTGAAATAATAATTTAATAAATTTGTGAATATATGATGAACTACTGAACAAGATTAACAGGACATATTAACATGCGAAGGATTATAAATATCTTTATTATTGTTTTTCGGGATAAAGTTGAGCGTTAGAAGCAGATTTTACGCTGTAGTACAATTAAATTAAGATTTACTGTCTTTGCATCTTGGAATAATAGGTGACATAAATATTTTTCCCCATAAATTCGAATAGCGTTGCTCATTTATTAATGTATAACGTTGCTCATTTTTAAATAATGAAACGTAGTCCTGATAAAAAAAATTATTGTCAAAAGGCACCATTAAAAATGATACTAATAAAATGATATAGAGACTTTTTTTTGACTGTTCATTTGTTTATTGGCCTACAAAACGTAAATTTTGCGATGAAAGACTTACTTATGGCTGCTTTTCCTCTTGAACGGTCTTATCTGTTCAAAACGAACTTTCTAGCAACGACGTATCTACTTTTAACAGACACGTGATTTAAATAAATTGAATTATAACTTCCTACATACTTGCAATAATACTAAGTATATTTTTATCAGCTTACGCAAAGTGAAATGAAGGATTGCTCTTGCAGCCTGAATTTCTTGATGGAATTTAATGTATAAGACATTTTTAGATACTTATTAACTTTGCGAGTATCATTAATTTGTTAGGGAGTACATAATGTTACCAGGAATCCAATATTGGTAACGCGGCCGAGTCACTGGAGCGGTCGTTAATAGTACAGGCGTGCATACAAGAATACTTATATATACACTTATATACTCGTCTGTATATTTTAATAAGATTTAAATTGATGCCTAATATACAATGATTGTCGAATATTGCCTACCAATCCCTGCTCAAAGATATCTTTAAAGTAATGCACTTTTCTTTCCTTGACAGACCTTTAAACTAGTCGAATTTTTATTTACAAATTATCTTTTATAGTCATTAATCTTTTATTAATTAAAATTAGCCCATGTTGTAATTTATACATATGTTACTCGTCATGGGATTGCGTAAATATTTTTGAAAACAAATCACTAGTTTCCAATTATGCCAAACGAGCTTGGATGAAACTAATAAATAAATATATTTTCAACGTACTATTCAGAAAATTCACCTCTTATGCGTTTATTATGTTCATCTTCATAAAGTAAAATGCTGGTTATTTTGAACCTATTGATGATTTTACAAAATATACATTTATGGTGATATTTTATGTGTCAATTACTTGTTTAATTGGCATTTCAAAATAATGAAATATGTAAGTAGGCTATTCCGTAAAACTTATTAATTTATTCAGTGTGATTATTTCCAGAAATGATAAATGAGTCTAAATGTAAGTAATTTTGGTAATTCATTTTTGTTTCAAGTATATCAGTAGTCTCTCAGGAAATTTCCACGCTCTTAACTAGTAATACTATGTACGCAGTCCTATAGCTATTCCTAAATCCTGAACTCGCATATTGCAAGTTTTATTCGTACTTAATTTGTTGTATTTAGCTGTGCAATTTGTACGTTAATTAAAAATTTCCGTAAATATATGTATACATATAACGTACATTACAAAAAGTCAAGATCAATTTTGTAACTGATTACTTATAATCTTGGAATCGATTTGTGTATTCTCGCACAAGATTTTGAAATTTGCTCTTAAACATTTTCTAATGAACCACCAAAATGACCACTTTATGAGTATCGCACCCAAGCTTTCTGATAATTATTAATTTTTACTAGTTATAAATAAAATGTAACTTCTAGTAAATACTTTAAATTTACTCGCAATATAAGTTAAACTAAATTTCAAAATGAGATTGAAACACAAAAAAGACATTTAGGACGACCTCCGTTGTTGTTATTATAATGATAATGGCTCTAGTTTATCAATTAAGCTTTTAAGAATTATGGGTAATTAACATTTAATTTATTTGCTTATTTATTAACAATTTATTTTACTTTTTATTTATCATTTTTCAAGCTTAGAAAACTAAGTATACAGTGGCAGACTCATTTCTACAAGAGCGATTTCTTATAGCCAAACACTGATTAACTGAGAACAGATTAGGTGTTGTGAAAGATTGTAAGTGATTTTTAAACATTAATTAATTCTACTTTTTACTAATTAAAATTTAATACTACTTAAAATATAACATATGTAATAATGTGTGGTAATAAAATACGATTAATTAAAAATCAAAGCAAAATGACACTTTAGAAATAGGGAGGGACAAAAATGGATTGTAACGGAAGGGATTAGGATCTGCCAAATTATGATAAATAAAGAATTTTCAGACGAATTTTTAATACAGACAACGAGCGCACACTTCAGGTCAGTTCATTCCACAGTCGAGTAGAATATACAGTGAAGGATTCTTCATAAAATTCCGTTCTACGCTGAGGGATAAGGATATTATTATTAATATATAAAACATAGAAGATGGATGTTGCGAATTTTTAACGTTTTATGACGTGGACGATATTCAGATACGTAGTCAAATATTTTAAGGCCGAATATGTATCGAATACACATGTTTTGAAGTCGTTCTAATTTATTGAGTAAATAATCATTTAGATTAGAATAACTCATATCTCTATAAACAAGAATAGGCAGAAGTAAAGTTTTACTTTTTGTTGTTTTTTTTTGTATGTTAGTTTGCAGTGGAAGAACATTTTGAAGCCGTTTGAGTGAGGGTATTTTAAAGAAAATCTTGCGATTAACATCATTTATTTTAGAATGCCATATCTGATCTTGGTAAATTAGTAGGCCGAGGTCTTTTACGGTTGAAGTAAAAAGAATTTTCAATAGGTTAGTAAAATTTAGATTCATGATTTTTCCGAATTAAATTGAAAAAAAATTTAAGAGGAAATATTTCGGAAATTATTAAATATTTGTACATATATTTAAATGAGCCATAAATGATTAATGACCAATTAAATCAGTCATGTCTCAAAAAACTTGTTAAGTATGGATAAAACTCTGACTCTGACTTGTCATGGTGGAGGAACCAGGTGTTTATTCTTGATTTGGCCCTAGGTTTTTCATAGACTCTAATACTTTAGGCCGGCACTGTTCCATATACCACTTAGCTGTGACTGCCTTCTATGCATCCAAAACGACACGCTCTACAATTCCGCTCGTTTTGAAAAATACAGCTATAATTTTTTTCTTAACAAATCAGTATTTTGTGACAGCTAAAGGTGTGTCCTCAAAATCAAAACCCAAACTTTCTTTTGATTTTGACGACAGGTTTAGCGATTGGAAAGTTTTAAGAATGGATCCGCTAGGACTTGCTTATTTGAAGGGTAGGTGCACGGAGGGTGGAGAGTGAGTCATTGCCTTGCCCTTCAACAGAAAAATCCTTTATTCAGTTCGCTGTGGTGGCTGTTTGAGTGCGGGTCTGTTAGTGCTTGTTGCCGGATTCTGTCTGCGTTAAAATGGACGTAAAAACGGAGCAACGAGTTTGTGTGAAATTTTGTTTCAAAACCGGGAAATCAGCTTCTGAGACTTTTGAACTATTAAAAACAGCTTTTGGAGATAATTGTATGAGCCAGTCAAATGATTTTGTCTCGTTCAACGAATTTAAAAATAGCTGCGAATCATTTGAAGATGAACCACGGTTCGGACGTCCTTCCACCTCAAAAACGAATGAAAATATTTTGAAAGCTCGCGACTTAGTGCGCTCTGATCATATACTTACAATCAGGGAGATGGCTGATGTGTTCTTGAGCGTTTGCGCGAAAAGGTGCGGAAGAAAAGGCCTGCATTGTGAAAAGACAAGATTTGGGTGTTACGCCATGACAATGCTTCGGCTCATCGTGCCTTCTCCATCATTGAATTTTTGACCAAATTCAAAATTTCTATGCTTCCACAACCTCCATTTTCCTGGTTTGGCCGCTGCGGACTTTCACCTGTTTCCTAAACTTAAATTTTCACTGAAAGGGAAACGATTTGACTCAATTGAAGACATCCAGGCAAATACGGAGAGCGTCCTTAACACACTTCAGGAAAAAAATTCACAGAAATATTTGCAAAGTGGAAATACCATTGGAGTCGGTGTGTTCAGTCAGTAGGAGACTACTTTGAAGAAGATGCATCACAGTGGCATGTAATTACCACCATTGTACCATTACAAGCCCATTCTTAAAACTTTCCAATCACACCTCGCATATATATATATGTATATATATATATATATATATATATATATATACATATATATATATATATATATATGTATATATATATATATATATTTATATATTTTCTTTTTAGGTAGACAGTTTTTTTTACTTTTCGGCATCAATAAGCAATAATTACGATACTTACAGATTTTAAAAAAGTTTAAGAGTTATTCGAGAATGTCATTCTAACATTTAAATATATCTAAGATCTATTTACTAACATCCTTATTGATAAAATTACTTTGAATCTTCACTTTTTGCAGTTACAGTATTCTTCATTTACATTCACCAGTTTTCTTTATTGAACAGGAAAACACTTTTTTAATGTAATAAAAAATAATTCGCAAAGTGCCAAAAACTTGATGCAAATGTGACAATAGTTTATTCAAGAATATGTCTTGATGACCATTAAATCATCACGGTAATATAATTTCTAGAGTTTACTTTTGTATGACATAATTTTAAAGAAACTTATATATCCGAGACAATGATGAGCACTTCGAACTTATATACTAAAATTAAGAGTTTTTAGGTTAATAAAAAACGAAAAAAAATACTAGAAAGATAGGTGTGAGATATGAATTTGAGAACTTAAATTAAATAAACAAAATGAAGAAAACAATTGTTTTTCTAATTGTTTAATTATATTACAATAGCTTTTCTAATTGCTTTATTATATATACAAAAAGTGTTATTTTATATCTTGTGTAATAGATATCTGGCTTTTATATTTTAGTGAAATACAGCTTGCTTAATATACACCTGTTATAAAAGAAACATTTTGTAGCAGCAATCTGAATTGACTTACTCTCGGCCGCTTATTAGTGTTTTCAACGAAGGGCATAGGTAAATACGTTATGGTCGAATTTCGACCGTTGGGCAACCACTAGTTTTTATTAAGTGTCGTACAGGGTGTTTGAGATATATATATACATCATATTGACTAAGAATTATTGTTTGTTATAACTTACGCACAATAATTGATATAACTACCTGAATAATTGATAACCTTGAACTCAGAGTACATCACCCATTTTAAAAACCAGATGTGCTAATAAAAATCGTCCTATTATATATCGGAAGACATTAGGAATTTATTTATCTTTCCACCATGCTCGGTACTTGCCTCAATCTAACATTCCTCAAAAAATAAGGAACTTCGGGTATGTTAGTTATAATCGTTGATTAACTCAGGATTTTGTTAAAACTAAGCACATTCATAACAAAATTATACCCACATATTTGCTTCAAAAGAAAGTGTGCTAACACAAACTATTCAAATTTAAATAAGGTTATGCTCAGGACCATATAAATAGAAATAAAATAATGAAATTTGAAATTCGGACATATAATAAAATAACACCGAATGATAAATATGTTTGACATGACACTAAAAACATTCATTAAGAACCAGTCAAGATGCGTTATTCTGGAAAAACAAAATATTACAATATATAATATAAACATTCCGTTTGGCTTTCATTCTTTCATGGAACAATTTGAGTATTGGTGGAGAAAGTGTGTGAAATAAAATTTAAATTTTGTTTACCATTTCCTTCGTTCAAGCATGATTGGAAATTAGAAATGAAATTTTGGTTAAATGTCAAGGGAATAAATCATGAGATATGTAACTAACGAATTATACCTCATTCATGTTCCGGTACGTCCATAACCAATATTTGTGTTTATTATTTTACTTCACACCACCTAGAAAAATATTTTGTCGGACATTTTATTTGACTTTGGGAAAACTCTTTTGAAAGTTAAAAGTAATATAACTTCTGCTTTCACTCATTTATATGATATCTGTGTGCCTGAAAATTATTGTAGGTAAAAGAATATGTAACAGTTCCCAGAAATTAATATTTTATATTTAAAATAATCATTTTAATATCCACATGACGCTGAGCGTGATTTGAAACAAATTTTGATAATTAAAAATTAATGTTTTTCATTTGTATGGGAACAGGTGTGGAAATATTAAACATTTGGTATAAGGAAAATTATGCAAATATGATGTTAGCATCTAATGCTAACACCATATTTGCATAATTTTCCTTACATACAAAGATATGTGGTGATCAAGCAGGATCTAATGTACGGCATAAAAGTTAGAAGATATCCCCGGGAGCTACTTCAGATTTTAATTATTTAAAATTAAATTATTTGAAATGTAAAACCTATCATGTATTAATCCTAGCTATTTCTATTTGCACGTCAAATTTGGTGTCATACAAATATCTACGGGTCCATACAAACTTTTACTTTCATAATATTATTTAAAATTTTTTAATTCTATATTTTGGGTAAACGTAGAATTTGTTTTATTATTATTGTAAGATAAGTATTGTAGTAATATAAAAATGTAGTTTGGATAACTAAACAAAATTTGTTCTTAACTATGGTTGTGACAAAATTTATTATAAATATCAGAAAACGCATGTATGCACTTTACCTTTAATATATAAATTTATTCTTCTCTTTTAATAAGAGAAAACATGTGCCTAATTGTAGCTTTTGGGTCAATCTTTTAACAATAGATTATACCTAAAATATAATATCATATTTTATTTGTAACATTGGTGCATTTTGCTTTTAGTGATGTCCAAAGTTAATTTTCGCCCTTAATTTTTGAAAAAATATTTTACTCCAAACTTTTGCGAACCTATAGCAAAATCTCACACTTAATTCAGGAGATGATGGTAGTTTTGTCAATAAAATCGCAGATTTTTTTGAGATATTAAATTACGTACAAAATTATGTTTATTGTTTCCACATTACTTGCAAAATTCATAAAAATAAAAAATAACCTCTTCTATAAATTATAATCGAGTCCCCGAGGTTCAGGTTAGCTCTAAAGTCATTAGTTTTGCTTTTATAAAAATTAAAATTTATGAAGACCTGTTACACTTCTAATTGTAATAAAGGGGTTAATTCTTTTTGAGCCCACCTCAAAACAAGCGCGCAGAAATCAAATATACATTAAAAAAGGTTTTAATATATAAGCAATATCTACAATAAAATTATAATAAATTCTTACTGGAATTATATAATCATAAAAAAGTAGATAAAATATTTAAGATTATCCTATTGACCGTGTGTCGATTATCAAAAAATGGTGAGTTCATTAGGTGTATTCCGTTTTTCTTTCTTTCTCTATGTTTCCACCCATGTCGTTCGAATAGATACCGGCTCGATAGCTAACTATATTGTAAAAAATGGAAAGTGCACCGAAGAAGTTTTCTTAATTAATTATTATGTTGCTTCACGATAGTTTTTTGTTGAATAATCTTGAGACGATTTTTGTCATTTACTCAGCAATAATCAATGGATGAATCGTATTACGCCTTTGATTGGTGTGATTTTTATATTGTCTGTGGTACAGGACAGAGACGGCTTCTTTGACTATGGTAATAGTGCAAGTATGGTCTGTGGTTATCCACTGTCTGTCAGTCTGACTTTCTCTACCGCTTGTCACGGCACGGTACTATTGAAGATTAGAAATTTTTTTAATTTTATTACACAAAGGATAAAAGCTTGTCTTGGTTTTTCCACTTGTAACTGAATCTTGTCTCATTTCACTAAAATGGAAGCTACGGTGTCTGCATGTAATCAATGTGTGAATTGTGCTGTCAGATTTCAAAGAAATGTGCTGAAAAAAACGGTATACGAGATATCGGCAGATATGCAGCAACTTTTGAACGATTGAATTTTTCAAAAAGTTAGTGTGTATTAATATAACAGCAAATAAGCAAAATGTATTTAAATTAATTATTACATGGAACAATTACATATAATTTAACTTCTTAAACGCAAATTCTCCTTACAAGGCACTTAGCCGCTTGCGCGCTTTCATACATTTCTTAATATGTTAGCAATGTAACAAACATTTACTATTTATACATCTGTATTCCATTCAAAAAATATACCAATATTTTTTTATGGTACCAATGTATTTTCTAAAATTGATAAAATATCTGAACAGGAAGCGTGACTTTAATCATCGATGAAGCGTGAATTTTATCTAGTTTAGAGTAGAGATTGTTTTTCAGCAAAGACGTTGATAAATAAACGTGTAACTGTAAATATAGTTTTCCCCGTTGACGAAATCGTCACTTTTATATATGAAATATACCACTTTATATATAATCGAACAATTCATATATAATCGAACAATCAATATAATTGAAATCACTGCATATATAATCGAACAATTTCTTCTAAATATGGGAAGGCTTCATTTATAAATCTTCCTCGCGGAATTTTTTGTTACTTTACAATATTTGGTTAATTAATATCTACATAAATATAGTGCAAATGGTTTTAAAATATTTTGTAACCACATTTCTTCTTTGTTTTATAATCGGAAAGTAACTTTCGAATTTATATATTATGTCACTCAAAGCGGAGTAAGGAAATTATTTCTTATAAATGACACGCGCATTCGAGGGAAGCGACTTGCAGCACCAACATATCTGCCGCAAATAACCATTCCTAATTAACTTACATGTATATGCTTTATTTGTTATTATCTTACACTTACCTTTACACGATGCATTATGCGATTGCCTAATAATATTACAAGAATGTTTAAATAATGCTCAAAGTACAAGACGGTATGGCTACGGAAGCATAAGCGTACCGTGTGGTCTTTCAGTGTTAAGAGCACACCGAACGCATTTTGTGCCAATTTTTTGCACTGGATACCGTCATATCCGGTAACATATCTGACAGTTTATCTGTTAATAAAATATATACAGTTCAGTTTATCTCTTAATAAAATATATGAAATAAGATGTTATACTTAAAATAGTGAAGGCCAGATGCAAAATAATTACATATATTACTTTTCTTAAGCGTTGGTTCTCATCCTTTCTTACATTTCGCATCTATTTTAAAATCGCTTATTATTTTTAAGTTCCTTGGTTGGAAAGAGTGTGCCACTCTTACTGACCAAGAGCAACTGGAGCTCTAGAGAGAAACCATCAACATGATGAGAATAGAGGAGTAGAAATATTGCCTTCTCATAGTGAAGATGATAGTAGTAGTCGTCGATCACAACCAATGCCTGCATTTAATAATATTATCCATGATCACACTGTAATACCAACAGTTAAAATGACCACATATGGATGTGCTGCATCTACTTCCCAACATTATATTTTTAGTTATTGTGAAAGTATTTCTAGACTTTTAGTCCCAAAACTTCTAAGAGAACGACCACTCTTAAATCATCCTTTTTATATCCCACGCTGCGCTCGTATATGTGAGTACCACTTACGTAAAGGTCATAATTACTGGAATAATTTGCATAGCATTAAGAATTTTTATGATTTTACTGCACCCCAAATGGAAGACTTATGTTAGTTACTTAAAAGTGGTTTGAAACACACCTCAGTTATTGAGAATGTTGTAGAATATAATACAGTATTATGTAAATACTGATTAGGCATTAACCACACTCATTTTGAGCAATTATTATTTGAGATTATATTTTTGACAACAGTTTATTTCACTGCATTAACTCGAAACAATCTGATCATACCAAATGGCTTGTTTGGGAATTGTGATTTGTACCTAGAGAATATGCCAGCCATTATAGTACGCGACGGTAGATACATTTGTGTGCAAAAAATAGTATCTATATGTATCAAAAGCAAACATACAATTTATATAAGTATCGCAACTTAGTCAAACCAATTTTAATAGTGTGCTGCAATGATATAGCCATTGCATTCTTGATGTTCTTGGTCCATATCCTACCAAAGAGTCTAATGCCTCCATAATGCTTAGTTTGTTTTAAGATAATAGTCCATTACGATCATATTTTACAGAAAATGATATATTTATCCTTGGCAGAGGCTCACATGCCTGAAACCAAACCATTTTCAACTAAAGACTCTTAAAACAAATTATTCCAGGTATGTTACCACTTGCAGATCGATATTTGAGGTCGTAAGTGGAAGATTTAAACGTGATTTTAAACTATTTCGTTAATCATACTTTAACATGCTTCCATTCATCTTATGCTTAATTCTAGTTAACAGATTTCATCCAGTAATACGTGATAAACTTATATGCTGAAGAAGTACTGCCGATTGTTCAGAGTAAATTAAACACCTCTAATATTTTTGCTTCATTTGTAGACAGTAGTAATTTGAACAGAGTTAGTGAAGAATTTAATAGAATTGATGATAATCTTCCTGAATTGAACGACTTTGCCATACTAAGTTTTAGGAACCTAATATTAGTTTCATTGGAAATATATGAAATTATGCAGGCTCGCTTTTATTATGGGGAAAATGTCAAAAACGGGCGAGAGCATGAAATTGAAGTATATCGAAACATATTTTAGTGAATAAGGCACAACTAATTATCTGTTACGAGACAGAATACAATCAAGTCACTCTAATGGAAAAACATATTACACCTACACATTATTTTCTACAGATCCATCTAGTACTAATTCATTAATGGCTTTTATTGGTTATGATAATTGTTTAGTGGACAGAGACACTGTCGTCTGATGTACACATGCCATGTCAATTATTTGTTATTAATGGTGGGTTTGCTACTGGGATGACATTGAGCCATCTGCATCTTTCTTAGATAGTACACTACTTCTAAGAGATGATTTTGAGAGCCATTATCAATTATTATGATGCTATAATTATTACAAGCCAAAGGTATTATAAGAACAAATAGATTAAAAGTAAGGGGCTGCGGTCACAAAGTTTATTTTGTATTCTGTTCTTATAATATCTTTAATTCTCTAATATGTCAAGTAATGTAATACTATGTCAAATAATGCACCGTAGCACTGTCTGCTCTGAAAATAACTTCGATTATCATATAATGATATATTAAGTCTTTTTTTAAATTTTATTTCTTCAATATTATTGATTCTTTAAAAATATATAAAATACAAAAGTACAGTTACAAGGTTTAACCATTTTACTATATGTATTCCTGAAATACCTTCAATCTTCTAATATTATTCTACGTTTGTAATGTAGCTGTAAAATTAATAGTTTTGCTAAATAACTGAAAGGTTTATATCGGAATCCCTAAATGCAAAATATTACGACGACTTTTACAAAAATTAAAATTTATAAAGACCTATTACACTTATAATTGGAATAAATTTTAATTGATTTTATTAATAACAAGCTTTAAGTCATTTAAACCGTAAATGTACATTTTGGTGCTCTTAAATGGTATATATTACAACGATTTTTATTGAAGTTAACATTTACAATGCCCTTTAATTTATTCACCTAACGTACGCGATTCAATTCAATATAACTGAAATTTAAGACGTTGATCAACATTTTATGACTCTGAATTAATTCATTATGTTTTTCAGTTTTTCAAAGGAAATAATCACCCTCAAGTTACAAGTAATTTAATTAACACGAGACGGAAGAACTTTATTTGGAACAAAAATATACATTCGTGGAGTGACATGGGTACCTATATTGAGCAATGCTTGCATGCAATCTTTAATGACTTTCCCCTGTAACACACTTCACTATAAAATTTCAACTAACATGTGGACCTTATCTCTAAATTTAATTACTTCTTCAATTAAGTAAAAAATTATTACCTTTCTTTATTATAATAATATAATAGTATATCACAATTGTTTAATTTCAATGACTTCACGAAAAATTAATGCATTGTGTCTTTTTAAGCTAAACAAATAATATTTACAAGTACCTATGTCAATCAATCAATAGCCTGTCTTTTTCACTCGACATAGACCTCTCCCAATGCTCGTATTATTACTCGTATTAGTTTTAGATTACTAGATTATTATTGTTACTCGCAGAGTATTAGATTACTCGTATTAGTTTTCGGAAATCTTAAAAAATTTCATGTTTTTTTGTAATAATAAGGGATGAATATTGTAAAATAAAGAGAGCAAACATGAGAATATACATTATAAAATAATGATAAGAAATAACTGGAAAATTGTCCATTTATTACTGACTTAATTTCTATGTATTAGTATAAATGATTCATAAAGGCTAATATTACTTTTTTGATTCATAGGCTAATATTACCTTTGTGCACTTTATCCAAATAAATTTGCAAACAGTAATAAATAAAAATAAACAACAGGAATGAAAATAATTTTTAAACAAATATAATTTTGTAATAGTTTCTCGCTCATGCTCCTTGACTATAATGTGAGGAGAAGCGGCTTGACGAGGTTTTCCCTATCGACTTCGACATAATACCTCTTTAATATACTTTATGTGAACCCGAGATAGCGCATTCGCAATGATAATTACGTAAGCGTAATTTTATATGTGGGAATTTCCATAATACGCGATCTAGTTCGCCCGAGTGATGCTGAAAGGAAAAGTAAGTACATAAACAGAAAAAAAAACTTATACAATAGTTTATATTTAAACCCAAAAATGAACGATCGTATATTCAAATTCAAGTCTTGCTTCAAACAGATTAACATTATGAGCATATTGTGAATATCATTGAACTAATTGGATTGTAACCTCAGAAATTTACCATGTACCCAATTATATAATATTACAAGCAATCGAAAATGTTATCTGTTATATGTACTTTCTTTATTAATATACCCCTTGCATGTTTGTTCAATTATCACTCATGTGTTTCTTTTTCTCAGTGTTAATTTAAATTAAGTTACTTTTGTCCTTTGCCAACGTTCGAAAATTACAATTGTTGGACTAAGCTTTCAAAAAAATTTCTTACGTTTTATAAAAATTTGTTACACTCTATAAAAATTTTTAAGTTTAAAATTTGTAATGGTCCAATTTAATACAAAATATAATAATATTGTTTATAAGTACATTCACCTAAGTAATATAGAAACCATAATACTTTCAACATATTACTTTAACACCCTTAATTATAAAATTTCACCTAACATGTCGACCTTATCTCTAAATTTAATTATTTCTTCAATTAAGTAAAAAATGATTACCTTTCTTCACTATATTTAATGTAAGTTTATCACTTTTGTTACCGATTGGTACAAAAGTGATAAACTATTAAACATGCAGCCTCTGAGAGTTTTCTTAAAAAATGTAAGCATTCATTGATTTTGTAAAATACATATATTTAATTGTAAATCTATTATTACAAAAGGAAATACTTGATTAGACCATAAAATTAATTTATTTTATAATCTATGTTAAGTAACTCACGGTTTTATCAATGACAATTTCAATCCACAGATAAACTATTCTCTGACCAAGAGCAGACTAGTAGGTACGAGATTAAATTTTTTCAGTAATAAACGTGGACTAACTGAGATTTAGTTTACGTGCCCATTATACCTGTCTTTCATTTGGTATCACCGAACATATGAAGTTTGACAGTGAATTAAAAATAAAAAGTTAGTGTTTGAATTCTTAAAATTTTCGTTTGGCCCTTGTTGTTATGTTGTTGAATATTTTGGAGTATTTAAAGTAATATTTCTACTGATATATTCCGTATGAAATGTCTCCAAATAATACTAATAAGAGTCCATAATCCTAATCAAGATCAAGAGGAAAAGGTAAGATATTACGAGTTATATTTAATAGTTATGCTAAACATTTAACTTTCTTTTATATTTTCTTAATAAATATATATAGTAACTTAATACGCAGGAATTGATTCAAACAATTCTAATTTCAATATTTTGTAAAATGCTCATCAGCATTATAAAAAAATACTAATACCAAAAAAAATAATGGTGACCACAGTGGTCAAACGCACGAAAGTGTGTGCAACCATGGCATTAAGTAAACATAATCAATTATTCTTCTACTAACTTTGGTTACTTAGTTGCAGTAAAAGTTTTTTCACCACCATATCACCGACAATACAGAAGTAAATGAATTTATCTCTTGATTAATTAGTATTAAAATGGATACTAAAAATAAATCCAGTTTAGTCAAATGCACAGTGTGAGTTGGCCGCTAACCTACATAAAAAATAATGTCAGCAAATCACCAATGTATAACATAATTCAGTTTACAGATGTTTTATTACATTATGATTGCTACTGTATTTACCGAATGTTATAACAGAATATATTTATTTATAATATTTCTGTTCCTTCAGTTGTTATTGTATCTTTAAACGTAAGAATAGCTAGATTAAAAATTGGAAAGTTCTATTATACATTGGTCACTTTAAAGAAAGAAGTTTAATTAGATAAGGGTTCACAATTAAATGAAACTACGTGATGTAGTATTATTTCTACTTTCTTTAGTTTCTTTACCACGACCTAGGTTTCGTTGTATTACAACATCTTCAGGTGGGATATTTTAATACAACGAAAGATGTTGTAATACAACGAAACCTAGGTCGTGGTAAAGAAACTAAAGAAAGTAGAAATAATACTACATCACGTAGTTTCATTTAATTGTGAATAATGAATTTCTACAAAATTAACGCCAAATATATTCAATATTCAATAGATAAGGGTTATTAAATAATTATTTTATCTGCAGATTTGTGAAAACCCTAATTTATTCATGCACTACTAGGTGCTATATACTACTAGTAGAGAGGACCTAAAAAAGATAACTGTTTCTCATACTATTGTTCAAGTATTTTGCCCCCCTCCCAATTTTTATTAAATACATTATCTGTACTTAATCCAATATTATATATATTTAATCTAATGTATCTCACATTGGAAGAATATGTGACATGCAGATTATAAATCTGTAATGCTGGCCACTACAAGAGAAGACAAAAACTTCGCGAAGGAACTTAAAATAAAAGAACATACGAGTATATAGCGGATGCAATGTATAGAAGAAACTACGAAAATAATATGAGAGGAGCACACATTAAAGATGAAATTTATCGTATCATGTGAAGCACAATTCTACAGAAAGTAACTTGAAATAATATTTTTTATTTTAACCACAATTATTAAAACTAGCCTAAAAGTATTCCATAACAAATACAGCTCTGGTTGCATTTCCTATTCTTTGATTAAAATACACTTATTCTTTTTTATTTACATAGTATTCTGGGCGTGAATTGGTTCGAGGGCGAAGACAGTGTTTCTTTCATATATTTAAATTTACAATTAGTATATAGGCTATGAAAAAATTTCAAAATTTATCATGTTTAGATCTCTTGTGTATTCTATTATATTTGGTTGTTATTTAGTTGTTATATTTGGTTGAAATTTATAAACTCGCCACTTTTTTCGACCAATTTTTGAAACGATATAGACACTTCTAAAATATTTCTTGTAAGGTATATAAAGAGTGCGACATTCGAACTTCTGTTCAGTTTGCAATTAAGTAATCGGCGAGTAAAAAATAAATTAAAAATGAAAGTATTTCGAAGTGAATTTACAGGAATATTTCTTCATGAATATCGTTGTGAATGGCGAATAACCAGCATATTTACAACGATGGGTGAAGGTATGTCCTCTTGCGATACAGCTAAGCATTGGTTTCAAAGATTCAAAGAAGGGAATTTTGTACCTGTGTAAACCTCATCCAAATCGACCTTCTACAATTGATTAAAAAAAATTAAAAGCCTTATTGAAATAGATCCCAGATTAAGTTCACGTTGTTTAGCAGAGTTATTTTCATGATCTTATATTGTAATGGAAAAACAATTTTATGCTTTAAAAAAGAAGTGGAAATATTCTGCTTATCTACCACATGAGCTAACACCCTTTCAACTTGAGAGAGCTAAGACCCTTTCAATTTGATTAATGTGTATTGGAGCTACTGAGTTTCCATCGTATCGACGAGAGGTTAAAGTATCTGGTTATAGGAGATGAAAAGTGGGCGGCTTATGTTAATTTTTAGCGTAAACGCTAGTAGCTAGCAGCCGGAGAAAAAAGTGGTACACCTTTTTCTTCAGAACAAAATATAATATTGGACAAAATATACTTTTGAGTGCATGGTGGAATGGAGTTATTCATAGGAAACTCTTTAAAGCTAACAAACTAACAGTACAATTACAGCTAAGGTTTATTGTAAAAGATTGAGCGAAGTCATTGCTAAACTTTGTTCAAATCAAAGCAAAATGAATTTTTTACAACTGGAACCCACTTAGCAAAACTAACGCTTGAAAAACTACTTTCACTTGGTTGGAGTATGCTACTTCACCCGTCGTACTCTCCAAATTGTTTGCCATCTAATAGCCATATTTCGCTCTATGTCTAATAAAAGTACGTGCTAGAAAATTTAAAGAGGAATGTCGTATCAAAAACGAACTTCACCAGTTTTATAGTCAAAGGCCCAAAGATTTCTACAAGGATGGAATTTTAGTTCTTCCTACACTTTAGTGACAAGTGTCAGTTATAAACCCCCCATCTCTGTACCTATATATTCTTTTAATAAATTTTTGGTAAATAATTTTTTCCAAATTGGCTTTGTGAAATTATGTTTTGTTCTATAGGTTTCTTTCGATAATGGAGTATACGGATTTATCCACTTTTGGAATACCTTTTTGCCTTTATAATGAATATTGCGCGTATTGTGACTAGATCATCAAAAATTCCTTATAAATCTAAGTTTAACCTAACCTAACAATTGCTTAGCCATGGACTAATTTTTATTGCACGGTTGGAACTCGCACTATGATGGCATCTAAGCACATAAACTTTGAAGGTTATGTAGTATTTACAATAAAAATAAACTAATTATAAAAATATAAAAATATTTCTACATGAATTTTTAAATCACTGGTTTTTGGATTTTTTTCTTACATTGTGCTATAGGACACCGACCTTCAAGATTATCGGTCGACCGAAAGTAACATGCAGATTTTGATGATCATTGACCACTGTGTGAATAAAAAAATAATATTTAAAGAGCCTGCCTGCGTAAACTAAAAAGACTGAAATTTAAACGGCAACGTAAGTCCACGATATATCTGCTTGAAATCTCATGCCGTTACTTGACGGAAAGACGAACGAACAACGTAACGTAACGTAAGGGTTTTTTTTTATTTTCAGGCTCGGAAACTTACGAATAAATAAATAAAATAAATACTCAAATAATGAATTTACCATACATATAATAAAAAAATCAATATTTAAAGAAATATGAAAAAGAACATACATTAATCCAAATTAAACATAATACTAAGTAATTATTAAAGAGGAACTACCAAACATCTTTATAATTTTACTCTTAATACTAATTTTACTCCTAAACCGGTTAACGGAACAGAAAATCATCTTTCTTCAAAACCAACTTTTCTCACTTTCTTTGCACTTCACTATTACTGTTTAATTTAGGTGACATAACAGTAATACAGTTTCAAGAACTTTGAACAAATTTTAAACCTGTAACAAATAGAAGATTAAAAAGAAAACCATAACACGTTTAATCGTCCGTCGCATACTAGTGATATAGCGCGCGCGCTCTCTGACACAGGGGACCCCCCCGCACATCGATGCCTGATATACAAAGGAAATAAGTTTATATTGCGCTAACCAGATACAACTACAGCATGACATAAATTGAAAAAATTGCGGATATTTTTCGAGGAATAGTATCAAACTAGTGTTTGACGTAACTCGAAACGATGACTGTTCGAGATTATACCATTATTACTCTATGAACTCAATCGATAGTAGAGTATTTATTTCTGAATCCAAACTGAAGGTCGGGAATATTGATGTTTGGTTTCAGTAATAATATTTCAAGCAATTTTGGTATTATGGTCAGATTTACTATACGATACGACTACGCAACTTGTTATTTCATTGAAATTGGTTTAGGCCAAAAATCACAGTTTATCCACTTCATTAATTGAACCTGATGTTAATTTATTGTGTTTAACTGTACAAACAATACTCAAAGATACAAACAAACTTCTTATAACTTTACTATCTGTTTTTCTAAATAGCATGTGTTATAGTAAAAGAAACGTTTTAATTTCTGAGATGGAAAAAAAAACTCTTACACACTTGGATTCCAGACCAAACTAATCAATGGGTTCTTTTAGTCCCCTATCATTGAAATCAGTATTATCAATACAATGCAAAACATTTGTATTGCATATAGTAATGTAGATACCAAACCTTTTTCTGTCAGCCGCGAATAGTTCATGTGCTTTAAGACGAGATATTCAATGTATAACGTTCCAGTGCAAGGAGAAGTTGCTAGTGTCGATCATGTAGCTCTTTAGAGTTTTCTCAGCATCTTAAAAGAAATCTTTGAAAGCCAGGACTTTTCAGAAATCTCAATGAATTCGAGGCATAGAAAGAAAATACAGAAATGAAAAATAATGTCTATCGCGGTCACTGTAAAAGAGCTTTAATTAAAAAAACTTTCAGAAGCCTTGACAAGTTTGGAGAATGCAATAAAGAGTTTTAAGGAAACTGATCTCAATTTTTGACAGAAATCGTAATGTTAACAGTAAAATAAAGTTAGAGGTGGCTTTAAATGTTAAGGAGACGTATATATATATATATATATATAATATATATATATATATAATACTATACATATAATATACATATACATATACATATATACTATACATACATACATATACATATACATATACATATACATATACATATACATATACATATACATATACATATACATATACATATACATATACATATACATATACATATACATATACATATACTACATATACATATACATATACATATACATATACATATACATATACATTAACATATACATATACATTAATATATATATATATATATATATATGTATATATATATATATATATGTATATATTATACATGTAGAAATACAGCATTTCTCTTTGATGTTATATGTGGATTTATTTTTAATAATGCGTAGAATGCGTAAATTACAAAGAAATTATTGAAAAAGGATGTTTCCACTTATGTCGATTCTGGAACCTAACAAGCCGTAAGTACGAGGACTCCTTTACAATCAAAACAAGGCAATCATTTTTGTAGAGTATAGTATGAAGATTCGTTATATAAAATGAGCAAACTGCTACTAACAAATAAATGTTGGTCGCTCGAATCATGCGCATTTGATAGAAAATTCACACGAATACATTACTATATTTATCATTATGTTTAATTTCAAATTCATATGTCAATCAGTTTCTGGAAAACAAATTGTGGACATTTTTATTATTTCCTCTGTAATCTTTTACGTGAAGTTCCACATTAATTAGTTTTGAATTTTATACTAGTCGATCTTTCAATTATTTAATTTTCTCGAAAAAATAATGAATTTAAAAAATATATTTACAGAACGTGATATATCCTCTTAATATGGTTAATGTAAATATTTTTGTGTGTTAACTATTGAGATGTATTTGAGTTAGTAAGCTTCATCACTCTGCCAAATTCAAGTTTTTTTCGTCAAACAAATTCGTAGAAAACGACTATGAAAGATATATGGTCGGACAGACACGTGAGTGATCTTTTAAGTGTTCCCTTTTTTTTGAAGTGCGGAAGGCTAAAATTGACAAGTATAATACGTATTGTATCTACTTTTACTTTGAAAATTCTCAAAGTTATATTACAATAAAATTCAGTATAAGAGATATATTTCATTAACTTATATAGCAATGGTGTAATTAATTCACATGAGATTTTCGTCTCTCGCAAATTGAAGAATCTCTTTTCGACCAAACAAAGTTGCAGTTAATTATCTATCAATCTTAAATTTTGATTTTTTATGAACATTAAAGTTTACCAATGTGGAAAAACCAACAAACAATTCACGGTGTGTTGTCTTAAAAGTGAAAATATGTAACATGTTGACAATTTGATCATCTTGAGTAACGAAAAATTTATTAGAAATACATAATTTACTGCCACAATTTGAGACAGTCATTTTGTCTATCAATAATGTAGTAATGAAAATAAAAAAAAGTTACAAAAGGTGACCAAATTATTAACTGCTACTGAACACACACATGTATTCCATGTTAACTTAACTAATTACATATTGGTCGACATTTATTATGTCCTTCTATTTATTCTTGCATACTAATCCTTTTTCTGGCCATATTTATTTCAAAAGGTCGTGCCGAAATTCAAGTAATTTCAAAAGTAATAAGGTAATTATTTAAGGTTATTGTTAGTTCAGTATATAAAAAATTGTCACTGCCCATGATTTATCTTACTATTGACTATCTTTTATTAAAAACTGAAAAATTTCCATTTTCAGAATGTAATTTTGTCATAAATAGTTTAAATTTTATACCCATAAATGCAATTTAACAAAAATTAACTTCAAGGAACATGTTTTGAAGGTATGTAAAATTTACCCTAGGAACAATAAGCGAAATGTGAAGAACACAATGGGAAATATTGCAGAATAATAAAATGTTTTCGTTTAATTTTAAGTTATCTGATACGCGTCTTCCTTATATTTGGGTATTTAGAATAGAGAAAAACAAGTTAATTGTGTTTTACTTTTTATAACAATTTATTAGTTATTATTTTAAAATATTTTGAGTTATTTTAACCATGTTTTTTCACAAATTATTTACTAAAACTTTGCAACATTGTTTAATACTTATTTCGTACATTTCCTTTATAATGAGGCCATCCAAATTAATGTGCAAGACATGAAACAAAACTTACTGAAATTACTCCTACGGATTTTCAGGAATTCACAAGAGGATATTTCAAAGCAAGGTGTTTGCTAGGTGTTCAGGCATAGCTACTTAGTGAATTAGACTGGAACTTTTATTAGGATTTCCTTCTAGTTAAACCGTTATTGCTGCTTTAGCAAATTTGTATTTTATATAAAAATTCAATGTAGTATTTCAAACTTACATTAACTATGTGTTACCGTTACATTAACTATTTGTTGCTCATTTCGAAGATTGCGAACTTTAAAAAACAATAATCAACGTTTTACGAACTAATCCTGTTATTTCTATAAATTTTGATGAAGTAGAAAATGTCTATTAAATAAAACGTAGTGATCGCGGTATTTTATTACATAATAGTATGTACCAACTAGATGAAATATTCGGAGAGAATATATGTGCTCTATATATAAGAAATTTGAAGTATAATCATGGTAACAATGTGTATTTGTGGTTTTTGATGTATACGTCCCTATTCCCAAATCATCATCCGGGTTATCTCAAGGTCCCTGCAGAAACATGTAACAACCCCATTTAACACAAATGTACAGGTATTTCGATGGTCCCAATAGTGTCGCGTAGTTACCATCGTAGGTTAGAAATTATCATTTTGCTATTAGGATTCTTAAATATGTTCTAGAAGTTATTTAGGATCTCCGTTTTTACAAGAATATTTTTCGCGAATGTTCTAAATGACTCAGAAATCGGTCCCCGGTCAACCAAATTGCGATATCAGACCTTTTGAAGTCACTGAAGACAATCTGATCTGTTAATGGGTATGTGAGACCTTAAAAATGCGTTCCTTTCTGATATTAAAGGGTCCATCTACCTAAAACTCGAAGATTAATGGATCCGTTTTTAAGCTCCTACCTCCAGCCCATACAAAGTTAATCACACGCTTTGCGACCGCAAGATCAGCAAGCAAAAGGTCGGCCAAAACTGGTAACACTTACGTTGAAGAGGTTCTAAAAACCTTGATCAGAGCCACTAGCGGTATACACCGCGATATAAGCACGACCCTTCTAACTTGTTGAAACTTGGTGCATTGCAAAGCCCACAGTGACAGCACATAGGCCAATATCAATATCGAAGTATATTGCCGTATGCATGAGTTTGAGAGTAGAGATACTGAATTCCCAAGGGGGGTGGGTGAGGGGGAGGGGGGAAGGGGAAGGGGAAGGGGAAGGGGAAGGGGAAGGGAAGGGGAAGGGGAAGGGGAAGGGGAAGGGGAAGGGGAAGGGGAAGGGGAAGGGGAAGGGGAAGGGGAAGGGGAAGGGGAAGGGGAAGGGGAAGGGGAAGGGGAAGGGGAAGGGGAAGGGGAAGGGGAAGGGGAAGGGGAAGGGGAAGGGGAAGGGGAAGGGAAGGGGAAGGGGAAGGGGAAGGGGAAGGGGAAGGGGAAGGGGAAGGGGAAGGGGAAGGGGAAGGGGAAGGGGAAGGGGAAGGGGAAGGGGAAGGGGAAGGGGAAGGGGAAGGGGAAGGGGAAGGGGAAGGGGAAGGGGAAGGGGAAGGGGAAGGGGAAGGGGAAGGGGAAGGGGAAGGGGAAGGGGAAGGGGAAGGGGAAGGGGAAGGGGAAGGGGAAGGGGAAGGGGAAGGGGAACTTGATATACACCTGGTACTATATACACACATACATACACACATATATATATATATATATATATATATATATATGTATATATATATATATATATATATATATGTGTGTGTGTGTATGTGTGTATGTGTGTATGTGTGTATGTATGCGTATGCGTATGCGTATGCGTGTGCGTGTGCGTGTGCATGTGCGTGTGCGTGTGCATGTGCGTGTGCGTGTGCGTGTGCGCGTGCGGGAGCGCGTGCGCACGCGCGTGCGTGCGTGCGTGCGTGCGTGTGTGCGTGCGTGCGTGCATGCATGCATGCATGTATGTATGTATGTATGTACGTACGTACGTACGTACGTATATATATATATATATATATATATATATATATATATATATATATATATATATGTGTATATACACATACACGTGTGTATGTGTATGGATATATTATTAAGTTTAATTAGTACTTTGTAAATTCATCAAGCTTACGTAAGTAGTACATGCGTAAGTAGCACACTTACCTTGCGACTAATACAATTATTCTTATGTTGATAATTTGAACAATATTGTTGTTAAAAAATAAGATCTGTAATAAATATAAATTCATATCTGCCAATAGGCTTAATTGTAAGCAAACCATTCTGCTTAATTGTATTTACCGGAAGTATACTAATTCTGACAAGTTTAAATATTCTTTATGTAATAATGTTGAAATTTCTAATTTGGTTTAAAGCTGCTATCTGCAGCACCAACTTTCTAATGGGCGTTAATAAAAGTGCACATGACTTTTTTTAATTATAATTTCATACATAATAAGAACAATTATTATATTCGTGGTAAATCAAATTTCTCGTCCTTTTTAAAATTAATTGGTACTCATATTAAAGCAAGTGTAAGAAATGTTGAAACATGAAGTTGCTGAATAAAAATGTCCTGAAGCGCGCGAGCTAAATAAACGAAATGTAATCAGCTGGCTGCTTGCGCTTAATTAGTTAATCTGTGGCTACATGGAGAATGGAGTCGTAGGAATCAACGCGCCACTTACTTCCATCTCGGGCGAGCGACGGCATGAAGGGTAAAAAATAATGTGGCACTTGTGCAGCCACCTTTTACCCTGCCAAACTTAGACGGCACATTCTGAATAATTCTATTTGTTTCCAGTAATTCACTTCCACGTGTCCTTATTCCGAGTAACATTTGGTTCACACGTGCCAGGGTTGTATTCCGGTATGTAAAATCGCTTCGGACTTATTGGAACCATTTATAAAAAATGTTTGTTACAAATACGTTCTCAGTGATTTTTTTTCTTTTCATAAGCGAGTCACATACGACCATAGTTTTTAAGATCGAGATTGTTTAGTGATTGAACAATCTCAATCTTTTTCGAACTCCGTGACTGTAATCGCTCTCTGCTTATCTACAAAATATATATGCATTTTAATAAATAAAAAATAACGAGACATACAGAATTAAGAAGCAAAAATCTTTGAGCTGAAATTTTATACGTGAGTGTCAAGTGAAGTATTTATAATAACATAAAATTACGGACTTGTTAATTCGTTTAATGGCGGCATGCTCGAAGAATTTAATCGATTCTTCATAACATAATAGATGATATTTCAATTAACAGGCTCTACTAAATTGCCAGATATTGCTTTTTTGCGGAAAACATTCCTTTATGTCAAATAATTATTAACGAACCAAAAATGAAATTAATTTAACGATGTTCAGACGATGAGTTTCCAAATAATAGCTGTTAACATTAAATATTGCGCAAGCCTATTTATTATCCGACTACGGCAAGGTGGAAAAGAAGCGCAATAATTTAAACATTTAAGTCTGTAAATAAATGGAAATGGATGTTCTATCTTAGCAAACTACTGGAGCGATTTCAGCAAATGAGATACAGTTGGATTTTTCTTACTATTAAGAGTACCAAATGCCACATGAAAAATTTTATGTCTCCAAGTAATCGCCATATAAGTGGTTCAAACTTAAAGGTTCCATATAAGTCCGTCCGTCACATCCTTGTAATTTATACCGTTATATATCTTCATGCATTTAATTTCATGAGTTTATGCTCTAGATAAATTTTATTTAACAGAATTAAAAAATTGTTTTTCTTCTAGAACGTGGTAATTCCTTAAAATATAGAAAAAATACTTCCATTAACTAAAATATTTGTTCAGAATCGAGTATAAAAATAATTATTTTAGGGTATCCCATTGTCTGAAATATATTTAGAAAAATCTACTATCCTGAGATTGCGTTGTAATACCAATAACAATTCATCTAATCTTTAAATACATTGATTGCAAGTCTGGCTAAAATTAACTTTAATCTATTGCATTGTACGATAGAATATGGATTACGTCACGCTTTAGGTTCGTGTAGTCATATATTGGATATTTCGTCTATATAAAATTTAAAGAGGTAGCTAATTATCATATTCAATCTGTTTCTGAGTAATTAATTATCTATGTTATACAGGTGTACTACCGGACACCAACTGGTGTAATGGAAGCGTGGTTAATTGGGTTAAGGATGGCGTAATGATATAAAAAATAACTTTTCATTTCTGTATTAGTTTTGGTACTAGTTATTGTGATAAATAATAAAAAAATACAAAGCTATGCGTGAACACTTGAAAGAATTTTACGAACTTTGTTGGAATTATCACATTTTAATTTTTTTAATACAGAGCAGTAACTGCACAGGGAGGAGGAGGAGATCCTATCAGTTTCACCAATTCGTCTACATATATTGGTCTTTACCTTCATAAATTATCGATTAAGAATATCTTGGAAAATCCAAGAGAAATAAAGAATAGAGCGTGAACAAGGTAATTTTTTTCCGGAATTACAGTATGACGAACCTAATTTCATATCCATTTTATTTATATATGTCACTTTATATATGTCCAACGAAACAATTACTTCCTAGTCTGTATGCACTGGTTACAAATAAAGAGAATGTCAATATATATCCCCCAATTAACCCAAAAAATCATACTATAATAAACCTGACACTTTATTTTATTGGAGAAAAAACCATAAATGGTAGGATTGGCTTGCTAGCAGTGATGTCGATTTTGTAAATAAATTGTGTAGCGTTAATATAATTGGTAATTTATGATATTTATTTTTAACAGAATTTTTATTATTTATTTGTTTAAATCCCAAAATTTTTCTGTTGAAGTTTATTCAAAATACGATCGAAGCAAGGTAATAAGAACAATTAACCGTTTTATAACTTTTTGGTAAAATATTTATATTAATAACCACTTTCCTAATGCCTGCCAGTTACAAATTATTTTCTGATTCTGACACTAGTCATTAATATTCGTTCCTTTTAAAAAGTAAGAAATACACTTTGATATTTAAGTTTTTAATTAACGAGTAAGGAATAATATTAAACATTAAATATGGAATTATATTCTGGCTCGTTACTACACTTCCTAAAATGATATATATAGATAAAATTTTAAAAAATCCCGAAAATATGCTTTGATGAAATTATTTCGAGCAAACCAGCTTTATTAGTTTTGAAACTATTAAAACAACCTTTAAATAAACGCAAATAATGTTGTTTGTAATTACTGGATAACTAAGGTAGCTAGTGTATTAAAGAAAAATTAATGTGTACCATTAAAATTTGTTTTGTAACAATTAATTTAAAGAAATACTGAAGACGAATCGCAACATCAGTTTCAATTGTCGGTGTGTTAGAATCCGTATTCAGATTCCATAGACCTTTATCGACACATGTGAGCATGACAAGAGTGTATAAAAACATACAGTTTCATATTTTGTAAAATTATTTAGGCACCAGGGTGGTCTTAGAACCACCCTGGTTCCTAAATCATTTTCTCTCGCACGCATCTCGATGCGGCACTAAATATTTTTTTCTTTTCTAGATTTTAATGTAAAAATACACGAATTTTTAAAGTACTGATTTTATATATTCTACATATTTCATGACCCAAATTTCTTTATCTAATTTATTTTATCTTTCTTTACGATTTCCTTAAAACTGATATCAAAATTATTCTACATTAGTGGATGAGTCCAATAAACCAATGTCTTCTGGTGATAAGAATAAAATGGTAACAATGGCATATATGCGCCAGCATCGCGCAGAAATACTAAATGGATTTCAATGAATCTTTATAGTTTTTACTTCAACTTACCTTAAAAATTGTCACACCATTAATGGTATGAGTTGGTTGAAGAAATAATAAAAAAAATATTGTTTTAACGTCTGGAGAAATATTTTTATGCATTAAAAATATATCGCTCTCAATAACATATCAAGTGAAAATGCAAAATATATTTTGATACAATTTTGCAAATTTACAGAGTACTTAAATGAAGTTTGTGCCTGAATGGAAACTACTTACCTTTTTTTCAAACAGGAAAAAATGATTATATTCAGGTTTCGATTTGGTCGCCTAATCACACTCTAAATTTAAGTGAGGAAAGCTGCGCTAGAAATCTAGTTAAGAAGCTACGGGTGATTTCAAATAATGAATACCTATATTTTAACCAAGTCTCAAAATGAAGGAATTTCAAGAGTTACTTTCCTTATTTTGTAATGTGTACTTGTTTATTTAAACAAAACTAATTTCTCTAAAATTGAATCCAACTAGAGAATGTTATGCCGGGATCCCAAAAGGTTTCTTAGTATCGAAATCCGGGGATATAAAAATGTCGATTCCGGTATTTTCAGGATGGGAACAATAATTAATAATAAAGGTTCTACATACAAAAATTTAACTTATTGACATTATGACCCATTAGGTCGACAGCGTACTGTAAGCGTATGTGCTTTTTCTTTGTTGCTGTCATCCACACACACAGTCATCTCACTCTAGTAGCTGCCGTTTGTCAGTGTGATGTTGCTTGCCGGTTGAGCAAATTTTGTTGTGTATAATATTCACAGTAGCCAAATAATATAAGCCCTAATTGACACAAGAAATAGTCAGGAGATTGTAACTTTGATTGAAGGTTTATTTAAATATTATTAATAACTTCCAGAAATATGAAATTTCACCCCCTCCCCACCGTAAAGGGTGTTGAAAATATAGGCATCCCGTACAAATGCGAATTGCTTTCTTACTTTTAGTATTAAAATTTTATTTTACATTAACTTAATGAAATTAGTATTAAAATATATAAAAATTATTATTGCAACAATATAGGTATCAAGCGATTGGAAATCTCAAGATTGAAAAATATCTTATCCCCTCGAGAATTTCTTAAAATTTATTTGTTCATATGTAACGATAATAGAAGAAGTATAGCATGAAAATCGTCATGTCGTCATTAGATTCCATACTTTTCGTTTATCACAAAAAAGACAAATGCTTGAATTCAGTGTGAAGTAATTTTAGGGTAGCTACAAACGGAAACCGTGCTCAATGTAAAAAGTGCATATCTCTCCTAAAGACTACAGGAGACTCTATAAAAGGACTACACACTCATTTAGCTACGAAATATCACAACATAAAGCTTTGAGACAGGCCATCATCCAGTCAAGAGACTTCGACTAGTTATGCCCCGACTCCACCAAAACGGAAAATCATTATTTTAAAAAACTAAGGACGAAAACGACACACTAAATTAAATTTTGTCAGAATAATTGCTTTAAATGGCTTACAATTTAGTATCTTTACAATGTTTATTGACCTAAAACAGCTACTATTAGTCAAAGGATATTCAGAATTGCCAAAAACTTCAGCAACAATTTCCAACATAGTAATGAATTTTGGTGATAACATTTGGAATCACATAAAAAAATAATAAGACTTTGAAGTCAGCAGTAGCTATGCTCTCCATTACATTTCACGAATGGACTTATATCTATCAAGAAGTACATTAATTAGGACTGGTTCGGATTAAAGTTTCTGTGACGGCAGAAAACTATTAGGAACTTATGGGGAAACACTTAGAAGATTTCGAGCTATCTTCAGATAAAGACGTCGTAGCTGTGATTATATAAGGTCCAAACGTGATGCTCAAAGTTGGAAGATTTGTTGCTACTACTGAATACCAATTTTACATAGCACATAGCATACATCTTGCTGTGTGTAATGTACTTTACAAAAAAAAAGATATTGAAGCTTCAGCTTCCACGAATGAGATCCTTCATGATTGTGTTGACCATGCCCATGATGACGACAAAAATCCAGACCATTCTGACTGCTATTTAAATATCGGTGAAAATGGAAGACGTTCAAAATTTAATCGATTCTTTTAAAATTCTTGATGTGCAAAAGAAAGTACGTAGAATCGTATTATTTTATAAGTCGCCTACAAAAAAACGACAGTCTTAGAAAAATACGTGAAGTCTGCATTAAATAAATGATTGTCATTGTTACTAGATTACCGTACACGTTGCAACAGCTTACTGACGATTTTAAAATGCTTTAGACTAGGTAAAATACCGACTCAAATAACACTTCTTGTTCAAAACTATCATGTTGTAATAAACAAGGCAGACTTCTAGTTATTAAAAGATTTTGTTACGTTATCAATAATAAAATTAGTAGTAAAAGTTCTCTGTTGTTCCTACGCTAACTTGTGTACTGCAGATACCGCACTGAAATTTTGTTAAAAGATTTTCACGGAAAAAATAATGAAATCGCTGATAAAATGAGGACATCTCTATTAAAGAGACTAGACAAAAGAAGACAACTGGAGTTATCAGGTTTGCTAAATTACTCACAAACCCCGGAAAATGGTGATGATATTGAAGACCTTCCACTAGATGTAGGACTTATTTTCTCAATCCTGCTTAAAACGACACTATGCTACAAAATTTTAAATCTGGCAATAAAATTTTATCCGACCGAACCTCAAAATGATCTAATTGAGTTTTATCTACAATCATGTTGATAATAGAAAATAAACTGCAGGCGGAAATAGACAAAATATAAAAAAGTTGCAGCATAATAGGTAAAAGAAACAAATATTGCAAAGACCATTAGAGAGGAGATGATATTTTTTGAAAGCGAATGTGCAATTCGGGGCTCTCATCTTAAACAGGCTACACATGCTTAATGACCATCCCTTTCATAAGTATTGAGTCCGAAAGGGCATTCTCTACTGCTTTTTATATTGGATAAAAACTGAGAAGCCGGCTAAATGATAACAGTATGGATAATCTTATCATGCTGTGATTTTATTTTCAGTGATCAAATAAACGAAGTTCTTTGGATTTATTTGTAATTTAATTATTGTTTTGTTTAAATACCATTTATTTGTAATCAAGTGTTATCGTGAGAACTTATGACAATTTTTGCAATTAATATTTTACTACGTTTATATGACCATCACATACCAATGGAATATTGTGAAATGTCTCATTATTTTAAGAAAAAATATACGATCAAGTTTATGTTATATTGTTAGTCAAAAATACCACAAATTTTCATACTGTCTATAAAAAGAATCTTAAAAATAACTTTTACGATGGACTAATACAAATAAAATTAAGCTAGAACTGTTTATCAAACATAGGAGAAAAATGAATTATTACTAGAAATAGATCATATATCATACAACTAAAAGTTTTGGATAGCTAGGTACACTGGTAATCCAAATTTTTCAATAACGTTACTATTTGCGATATAAAATTTTATAGTTTTATTGAATTTCACGGTTTGTTTCAAATCAGTCTCAGATTTAATGTAATCACTGAAGTCACAAACTGAGGTCAAAACTTATTTACATACTAGATATCTAAGTAAAGTATTATAGGATAATAAATAAAGTATAAGTTTGTGATACCGTGAAATTAAACTTGTCGGTTCTATTTTCAAGGGCCAATTTTGTATTCACAGATATTTATTAGATAATAATCGTTAATTACATAAATATAATTACATTACGCGGCCGATCAAATTTGATTCGAAATGTTGAGGCTCTGAGGAAATTTAATCCCATTAAAAATATAAAGGTGGAAAAAAGAGCAAGTACTCTTTTGATCATAATGTCATCAAGAAGAAGAATTAAAGTTGAAATTAAACGTCAAGTTTTGAGTAGTAAATGCTATGTACAAAAATCTTTAAGTAGATGACAAAAGTTTTATTTATGAAATCTTATTTTTACGTTTTATATATAATCGCATCGCTTAATTATGCCATTTATTTATTTTTAGTGTCATAATATTTTTAGTGTCATATTGTCCAAGATATATTTTATAACAGTATATATTTATTTTGTAAAAGTAATATTGTCTGTTAGAAACTTTTGTGACTAATAAGGCTCAATAAAACTGAGGTTGACCTCATTAGACTCTCGAAAATTTGAAATATTTTAATTTTTATTGTGTAGAATTTCGAAGATCGACAAATTTGTTTTCACCAAAATCAAAGGAAAAGATTAGCAAAATGCCCGTTTGCGAAATTAAGATCTTGTTTGAAATATCCATTTTGTTTTCCAGGTGGCGTTGAATTATAATAAACATTGATCTTAATTTAGTCTTAGTAAAATCAAATCTTTGATATGGTTTTTTAAATTCAAAATGCAATTATGTGAAACATTTGACTTTAAAATTACGTAAACTTAGATACCTTAATATATTTTTAATTTTTTGTCATTTTTGTTTAGCTTGTATTTAGATAATTATTTCTTTCGCCAGTCAGTGCTAGTTTATTTAACATTATTATTTTTTTTAACATTCATCCCTCGAAAATGTCGATGGATACAATAAAATTTAGGTGCAAATTGGAACACCACGTAGTTCCAAATCGGTTAGCGGACAACCTTTATCGAAAGTACTTTGCTGCTGTTAAAAATTCCCGAAACTTCCCAAAACATTGAAGCGAAAGTTTGAAATTTAACATGGGGAAAAATTAACACTTCGTTATAAAGTGTTTGTTATACATTGAAGCTTACTTGTATTTTTCAAAATATTTAATATATCGTTATTATTTTCGTCACTCACTTCCTCATTTATTTAACTCGTTCCCTCAGTCGCTTACGCACTTACTGAAAATAAATACCAGTGAAAAAAAATCTTAAATCTGCAATTTTAAACTATTATTTATAAATTACCTTGAAACGAAGATAGTTCCTATTAGCGTACTTATAGTTTTATACATGCGTAGTTTTCTATACATACGTAAGATTCTATACATGTATTATAACAATAGTTTTAGTTGTAGAAAATAAATAAATCTGATTTAGTTAGGATCACAGATTCGCTTAATTTCTAATCCTATTCGATATGGACGGTGCGGACTCTTTTTTGAAACTCTATGTTGTGTTGTTTTGATGACGTATATAACGAAATCTATTGTATAAATTCGTTATGTACGTCAATGTTCTTGTCATTGCTACTTTTGATAGCAATTTAATTTCAAAACCGAACAATTTGGCGTTGAAAAACGAATTTGGTTTTGCCAGGAATTACCTTAAATCTATCATGTTTTCATTGAAAGAAATGCTGTCTTTCACAAAATTCCTGGTTCATTGATTATGCCTGGTTCATTGATATTTTTGGATAGCTTGAACACTTTTATTCCAAAGTTCTCAATAAGTCAACTATTAGCGACTTAAAATTTTCGTGGCTATGACAAGATTTTAGCCTCGATTATAATTGTTTTTTGCCAAACTCAGAACTTGAGTTGCAGATTGGCTAATGACCGTAACTAAAAATAGAAAAGCATTTTTAATTTTTGCTATATAGGTACCACTTATAGTAATGCCTACATACTACATAGCCATGATAATGTTTCATGTTCCGAACGATGCAAACATATTGTCATTCAATCAATAACTTCTTTTCGGTATAAATGTCTTCTACTAGACTGTTTTGCATTAAAATCATGTTCTAAAAAGTGTGCTGAGTAAAGTGTGCCTATCCAATGTGTATTTCCTATATATGAGTATATATAGGAAACCAGTTCTCCTATCCAGCGCTCTTAATCCATATCTCGTTTATAGAGTATCTAACAGAATATTTTTCAATTAGAATTCACTTCACACTTAAAATCGATATAAGGGTCAAAATATTAAACTTAAACTTTAACAGTTTAGCCCTTTCTCGAATTGCCATAAGTCGTAAAACAAAAGTTGTTGATCTAAAAGTAGTGTATGTGTAAAATAATTTGTTATACAGAATATTTTTATCAGTCGTATATATTATTCAACCAAAGAATAATGTATTTTATCATTATTAAATTTAATTTAATATTGCATTTTTTGCAGGACGTCCCGTTCCGTTGAATATTGCCTGAAGCAAGTTTCTGAAGGCGACGAAAAATATTTCATTTTACTATCATATTTTTTCTGCCAAATATTTCAGTCTCCAATCCTACCTTTTTACAAATTCCATTTGGTAACTCTAACCACAATCCTCTAGAATATCAATTTAAATGAAATATAAGAGAAGGAGAACGACGAAAATGAAAATATAAAATTATTTTGAAAGAAACCTGTATGTCTTAGACCATGAAAAGAAAACACACCAATTGACAATCAGAAAGGAGTAAAAGTAAAATATCATTTAAAGGTATAATAGAAAATGTAAAGTTTTCTACATAAAGCACATATTTTGTATTTTCAATATTTTACAAGTTGTAAATAAGAAACAATAAAATCAAATACATTACAATATTTTGGAAATGATTACAAAAAATTACCTATGTGGTTTCATTTATTTTAAAGTATAGCACTTGTTTACATTAATTCAAATCAAACTATTAACTGATAGAACCAATGTCAGTATAGTCATTCTATGCTATTAAAATGAATGCCTTTTTTACTCTTTTTTAGTTTTACTTGGCTTTTTTCGACGACTTTTATCTAACCAGCGAGTTTCATGGATTATGTGTAACATCTATGTATTGAGGATACAACTAGACCCAATCTACACTTTGTGTAATATTGCTGGTTCAAACCGAAGAAATAGCATTCACAAACTGTTGTAAAAAATGATATAACTTTTCATGAACAAATTTGTGGTTTGTAACTTATGGTCATTTTCATTATTGTAACTTATGGGCACCAACCATGTATGGACTTTTGCTGGTTTCCTTTTATAATCTCATAATGCCATCTATTTATTTTTTTTTGTATTTTACCTTATTTAAAACAAATTATTATTAAGTCCTCAAAGAAATAATATACGGAAAAATGAAGACGAAGTTTGCCAGGATTAGTGGATGGGTGTTTCTTTTGAGGATTTTGGATTTTACGAGACAAATTTGCTAAAATTTTCCCAGGGAAGGATTTTCTGTCTGCTTAAAACTCGGGTCCGCTTTAAGCCGGTTGTAGCGAGCGTATTATTGTACATGCATGTTAACGCCCGAGCGTGCGACAAGTATCAAAAGATTCATTCGGATAGGATCAAATTGTTTAAAAGGCGTTGATTTTCTTCGAATAAATGAAATCAAGTATTTATTTATCCATCTTTAGTCTTCTATGAGTTATTATTTGTTTTAATGTACAGTTAATAAATTAGTTTAAATTACTATATTACTCATATTATTTTTTTGATACCAGAGAATACCTTTGCGTGACAAATATCGACTTTTAAAATAAAAGAAAAAGTAATGGAGCACATTCACAGATGTACTGAAAACCTCAATAATATCGTGAAATATTTATATGGATTGCTTAAATATTATAAAGTTCTGTTTATTTATGTTTTTAACTTAATATCATTTTGTGTCATGAGGTTTACAATTAAAAAAAAATTATTTCTTTTTAAAAAAATCCTAAATATATGTGGACGGTATACAACTGGAAATTTAAAAACAGTTTTATATTTTAACGTTAAATGTTCTGCCGAGATGTTCTGACGATATGACACAGAGCTAGACAAACAGGTAATTGGCAAAACGAAATTAACAGAATAATTTAGTATTTGTAATATAGAAGCTTACAACTTCCTTAATATTCAAAGAAAATTGTTTAATCCAAATCGATAATAACGCGTAGGACGAATAAAATGATTTCACTTTTCCCCTTTGTATTATATTGTGACTAAAATATTTTTACATGTGATTAGCATTGAATATCTGTTATAATCCGTATCTAGTAATTTTCAACATTGTTTTCTTGTAAAAATCTTCTATGGAAGCATCACAGTTATAACTAAACAAAACATTTTTACAATTTATACACATAATAAAATTGAAACCGATTGAATTCTGTGTATGGAAAATATTTAACAGAGAGTGATTGATTTAGTGTATAGAAATATATACAACATTTTAAAATAAGAGCGTCTCTTATGATATCATTTGCTGATTGTCGACTATAATATAGCGAATGTTAGTACTATATCATTATTATATTCCGACTAAATAAAATTTATATGAATTCCAATGTTTAAGCGAAAAAAAATCTAACTCAATTCCTGTTCATTTGTAATATAATTTAAATTTACAATAATATCTACACGTAATTTATTGCGAATAATACTAAAAAATTGTAGCTATTGTGTATATATACAATATACACAGTTTTTTCAAAAATTTGAATATTTTATTTAAATCATTAACACTTCAATAATTACAACCCTAATGTATACTCGAATATTGCCCAGCGGGTGAATTCTTTTATAAAATTTATTAATTACCTTACCGTTGCTAATTTCTATCTACCGAAACTTTTAAACACCGCTGTTAGTCTAGTACTGAGCAAATCTATTTCAAATCATATTTTATTTAGGGGAGTGTATTATTAACATTCGTGTGAGTTTTGAAGATTATTTCTTTGTGAAGTTATAAAGTAAATTAAGCTAGAATAAACGTGAATTATGTGATTCATGGTTTTGAGAATATACTAGGTATATAAATAGATTGTGAACAATAAATTTTAAGAAATCTAAAATATTGCTTCTGAGTTTAGAATAATGATTACACGTTTTATCTTTTCATTTAAGTTGACTCCAAAACTTACTGTAAAACTTCGATTTATGCCACATAGCCCAGGAAATTCTATGAAATATGGTCGTTATGGCGAATCGCGTGTAAATAGCAGAACGCCGAAAGAAAAATAACAATTCTCAAAATTTCAAATCTAACAGAATATATTAACGGAATGGTGAATAATATTATCAAATTAAATTATGAAGCAAAAATATTTTAACAAATTAATCTTTGTAAATAATAATAAATTTTTAAATTCAAATTAATATTTTAATAATTAAATTAAGTTTTAATGAAATGATGAATCTCAATTCTTTACTGTCATATTACAAAATAAATTCACCATCTGTATGAAATATTGGCATTCACTGACCTTAACGGACCAAAATAGTTCTCGAAGTACTATGCTGCTCCACCAAATGGTCACCTGAAGATGATGATGCAAAATCTCGATTCAAAGCTGGTCGTTGGAATTAATGTTCCGTAGCACAGTCCGATTTAAAATTAAAGTTTTATCAATGCCTTGCGGCTAAGATGTGTAGATTTTTCACGCACTCTAAGAGTTCAAAGAAACTGATATTTTGCTGCTACGGCATAAAATAATTACCCTAGCCTTTTAGAGTTTAAAGTAACTGATCACAGAACTTACTGATAGGATATGTAATTAAAGATCCTCGTACTTTAATAGTTTAAAAGTAACTTTGCGGCTAGGATGTATAGTTATTTTTCATGCCCATTCAGAACTCGAAAGCAACAGAAAAATTATTGACGATCTATACTTGTAGAAGGTTTCAAAAATACTGAATGGAAAATTTTGTTAAAAGAACTCGTAAAAACAAAGGAAAATTTTATTATTTAAAAAAGGAATGCTACCTTCGAGAATGTTCTACACCTTACAAAAATTATTCCGTATTTCAATAATGTTTAATACAATGTTGCTGGCACAATAGAAAGCCATACAGAAGAAAAAAAAAACATTGGGACTATTAATCATTTGACAAAACGTCAAGTTGCGAATGTCATTTGTCACACAGGTGGCAACGAAATTAAGTTTAACAAATTTACTCATGCAATAATTATAAAAAAAATAAAAATTAAATATAATTTTAAATTATTACAATTTTCAACCATTCTCCCCGCCTTTGGAAATTCGTAGAATTTTCAAACTCCCAAAGAATAGATAAATATACTTAAACATTATTGAGTTGGCAGTGAATATAATTTCACCACTGGACGTTTAAAAGTCCCGAACTTTGTTTTCACAATAACAACATGGACTACTTTACAAGAACCTAGATGGATTGCCATGGATACACATAATAGCCATCTCAACCTCTTATTGGTCTACTATTACCACAGTTCCAATCTTAATATTACGATCAGGAGATGTCCATTTTTGTGTGACTTGTAATTTATGTATATATTCTAAGCGCCATTTTTTTCCAAAAATATTGTACCATTTGATCTAATAACCTTTTACGTTGAGAAAGATTATAACACTCGTTGGAGAGGTCCTTTGTTGGTAGATAAATAGTTTGGCAAAGGAGTTGACATCAGGAAATGCACAGGTGTGACAATTTCAGGATCTGGATCAGCTGAAAAAATATTCTATGGTCGAGAATTTAAATAGTAAACCGGACCGCGTCGTGAAATAAAACTACTAAAAGTTACATGAATTCATTAGAGATTAAATAACAAATTACATCAATTAAACAGTTATCATTACCAGCAAACAAAAAATATCTCCCATCACTTGAATTTCCTATACAGAGTAAGTTAAAAAAAATATATATCTCAGACACTTTGACTTCCCTACAAGCTACAAGTCAAAACAAAACAAAAAAGTAAACGTTATACGTCTCGTAAAGAGAATGTTTATTATAAGGAGATGTGTGTCATTATAGAGATATCTTTTATTTTTAATTCGCGCACGAAACAAATTAATTACTTTACATAACAACGAGAAAATATAACTTCGTATTATCAACGTAAGGTTATCTCTATTATTTAAAATACTAATTAAACAAAACCTTTCTGAGAATAACTACGAAATCAATATATATTGTAAAAAGTTACAGGAGCTCCAGTTTTTTAAAATCATATTGACGTGTGATATGACAAGCCGCTTGATATTCAATTATACTTTTCGGCGGAACACAAGAGTGTTATATCTGACATCGTTTTTTGAAACATACTATTTTTAACTTACCGTTGACAGAACATTTTATAATCGAAATCATTATGATGGCGGTCATCAAATCTATTTATAAATGCATGCCTTCTTTCCATTCCAATTATATTAGAATTATTATTTAAAGTTTTTAAGTCTCGTCTATGATACTGCCTTAACATAAATGAATCATTTTTATACTTAGTTCTATTATGTTTGTGTGATTTTATATTATCATGTGAAACATAAGTGTATCTATCGGGCAATGAAGTGTTATTAACAGAAGTGTTAACGCGGACACTTTTAAGACTATTACTAAATTATGTAACTCTAGGAATGTACCTTCTTAGTCCATTAAATCTTTTATAAGACGATGAAGCAATAGAATACTTTTCATTCTCAAATCGAGGTACAGACGAATTAACCAAATTTTTATAATCCGTATTATCAAGATTTAAAGAATGCGAGTTAAGTAGTTTATTTAATTAGCCGCATTCTTTCACTATATTATGATAATTATGCGTAGTAAACGAAGTAGTTATTTCACGTGGGTTATCAGTGCAGTCTCCCCATTAAAATATATCCAAATGTGGTCGATAAAGCTGGAGGAGCACCTGTGCCTGATTCTATTTAGTCCCTAAATAAATATGTGGGAATAACTGTGCACCCAAAACAACATCCACGTCCCCAGGAATATTCCAGGTTAAATCCGCAAGTGGTACATTATTTATATAACCCATGTCATTTTTATCTATATAATGAGTCGGCAATATAATCGACAACATATCGGTAATATAATCGACAACATATGCGTAAATATGATATTTATTCTCCGAATAAATACGAGATCAATTTCTAAATTGAAACGGCCAATATTTGGACGTGATGATGAAACAATCCTATTCTACAAACGTATTGTTGAAAAGAGTTATTGGTAAGTTAAGTTTTTTACAACACTTTATTGTGATTAAATGGTTTTGTGAACCATTATCAATTAAACATCTTATCATTTTTCAATTATTTGTTTTTGCATAAACCTGTGCTGTTGATAATAAAAATATATTATATTATTCGGTTTAATCTCGGCATACAACGATACCGTTCAATTATTGGGTCGTTGCGATACGTTATTATCATTCGAATTGTCCAAACAAGTGACTCGCAATAATGTTCCATTATCTGAATTCATATTCACCGTATATGTATGTGCGTTTGAATTTATATTATTTTCTTTACCAAAATGCAATAATGTATGATGTCGTCTTCCGCATAATTCACATCCCAGAGAAAATTTGTACTGACTATTCGAGTGCAAACCTGGTAAACAATTCACATAAAAAATTTTAGATTTTGCAAATTCATAACGCTCTTGTGGTGAACTTAAATTTTTAAATTCTGAACAAACTGAAATCAAACAATTAGAATTATCACAAAACAAGCAAGAATTTATTTTATTCGATTAAAATTTTGAAATATTCTCATTTTGCCTACTGGCCTATAAAAGATTTGCTCAACGGAGTATGCAACGGCCTATTATTGAAAAGTTTATTTGAACGCGAGGACTTACCGATAACCTAACTTACCAACTGAATCAAATTCAATTGTTTAGACCTTTACTTGGTCTTGCACGAAAGTGATTAAATCATTACATAAAGGAACATCCTCATTACAAACTGATAATTCGAATGCTTGAACCGTTTGCGAATTTAATTTTCTTAGAGCAAAATGCAAGAGAATAAAATCTGTTAGATTATCGAACTTTAATTGATTTAACGTAGGGATAGATGCCGAAAACTTTTCAATGAAAGTATCAAGACTCTGCATTATTTGTACAACCTTTAGAGTCAAATATTTTTTTTAAATAAAGCGTTCCCAATATATGCCTATCTTGATATTTTTTAACCAAATTTTTCAAAATCATCGGATACGTTTCTCCTGTTGGTACGATACCAGCGATAACCTTCAAAGCGCTTTCATTAAGTTTACCCACTAAATATTGTACGCGTTGTGAGTCGGTTAATCTACTATTCTCGTGAATATTTGATTCGAATAAGTCATAAAATTTTAGTCAATTTGCGATTTTTCTATCGAAAGTAGGTCAATCACTCAATCGGCGGTAATTTTATGATTCGAAATGTATTTCGAATGATCATTTCCTAATTTATTCGGGTTTGTTTAACACCTAAATACAAGTCATCAAAGGCGTCTAAAGTACTTTAATTAGGTATGCTATCTGGGTTCATTGCTAATTCACAATCAACAATGTTACCCATCATAGTTTTGAACTGATTTCTCATCTCATCCAACATACTCGACTAACGCAAGAACGTTTCGTTGCTTCTCGAGTCGCAAGTCTTTATTCCTAATGACTGATTTTGTAACTGTGTCATCCGCGCAAACAAACGTTCCTTTTTTGCATTTAATATTAAAAATTGGTTATCCATCTAGAGAAAAAAACTTGTTATAAATATAATAGAAAATTTAATTAAATTCACGAAATAAAATTCTTAAAAATCTCTGAACTTCACTAAACAATTAATATATTAGAAAATTAAAATAAAATATATTCAATTAAATTTGGGAAATAAATTTGTTAATTTTTTAAACAAATCTACAAATTTTCAATATCGTAATAACCATTATATATGTGTATATCAATTTACTTATATCAATCTCAATTGAAGAAATATTCTACCACGTAATAGTGTTACATATTAATTGTCCTTTATTGGCACACAACCAAATATGAAAACAAATTAGGCTAGATATTAATATTTAAATAATGCTGGCCCGAAATATACATATCCGGCTATCGAGGAACTATAAAATGATGTTCGAGGTCCGGATAATAAATTAAATTCAAAATCAGTGATTATTGTAAATGTCTGGGCTGATATGTGTGCGGCTCAAAGGGCCATAAAACGATGTTACGGCGAATTGCGTGTAAATAGCAGACCGCCATAGGAAAAATAAAAATTCTCAAAATTTCAAATCGGACAAAATATATTAACGGAATGGTGAATTATATTATCAAATTAAATTATGAAGCCAAAATATTTAAAAAAATTATTCTTTGTAAATAATAATTAATTTTGAAATTCAAATTAATATTTTAACAATTAAATTAAGTTTTAATGGAATAATTAATCTCAATTCTTTGCTGTTATACGACAAAATAAATTCGTCATTTGTATGAAAAATTGGCATTCACTAACCTTAACGGAACAAAATGGTTCTCGAAGTCCTTTGCTGCTCCACCAGATGGTCACCTGAAGATGCAAAATCTCGACTCAAAGCTATTCGTTGCTGATAGGCAGGATAATTCACGATGTGATTTGAATTGGAGAAAATATTTTAAATGTGTCTTCCGAATAAAAAAATCAGGACCAGTTTCATTATTTATTTTTATAATACACAACTCATTAAACTTCTTATGCTCATATTTTAAAATTAGGATGTAGAACTTTTTCGAATTAATGTTCCATAGCACAGTCCGATTTAAAATTGAAGTTTTACCGAGGCTTTGCGGCTAAGATGTGTAGATTGTTCACGCACTCTAAGAGGCTACTGCTAGGACATATAATTAAAAATCCTCGCACTTCAATAATTCAAAGGAACTGATCACAGGACTTTACTGCTTGGATATACTATTAAAAATCCTCGCGCTTTAATAGTTTAAAAGTAATTTTGCGGCTAGGATATATAGCTATTATCCATGCCCGTTGAGAACTTGAAAGCAACTGAAAATTGATTAACGATGTGTACTTGTAGAAGGTTTCGAACAGGGTGGGTTTACTTGATATAAATATTTCGATTGGAACGCGAAAGCCCTATCTCTTTCGCACACATAATATATATATATATATATATATATATATATATATATATATAACATCATTCTATAGTATAACATAAAATTTTGTTTGTGGAACATAGAGTAGCGATAGCGAAAGCTATATAATCAAAGAAAAAAAAAGACTATGATACGAAATTTTAAATCGTTGGCTTTATTGATTAAAAATTTGTTTGTCAAACTGCAAATTTGTAACTCATAATTATTTTAGAGTACAATTTTATATTCTATATTATTATATTTTATATTTTAAATTATTTTATATTTGGTTATAATATCAGTAACATTTTCACTTTTAATTCAAATTTTGTTGTATTTGTTACATTTGTTCGTAATAAGAGGTAATTATTTTAAATATCGTTGTATATTGGGTTGTAGCCGTACACATTTCATGGTAACTTGAAACTTATTGATTTGAAAATAACATCGAATCAATTATACATTTTATTGTTAATATTGTTCAAACTCATAATCAAAATTACATTCGCGTTTTAATAATCAACAACAAAGAAGTTGCTAATAATTGAATTTTCTTTTTAAACAAACCTATTGAAAAAGTTACGGCATGTGGAAAATAGCAGACCTAGCCGCCGGCACTCTCAAGAATACATCACCATCATACGGCCCGACACCTTACATAAAGGCTAAATATTAATAAAATTATGGTATAAATGCACTACACAACCAGGAACATTTCGACATTTTTGTTTGAAATCATATGAAAGTATACACATTAAAAACTAAATATCTGGAAAGAAATTCTGCAGCAGATGATTATTTATTATAAAAAAAGCAATTTGAAAAATTTTGTACTTGGCGATTTTGTTTGCGGGGTAATGTTTTTCAAACTTTATTTTTTCCACTTACTTTACTTTTTTTTATCACTAAGCACTTATTACACAATTGAAAGCAAAACTTAATTATGAATTATCATTTATAATAAAAAGAAATAAGTAAATTTAGTTATTTAATTAGAATGTTTTTTAACTGTCACTTTCACCACTACATTTTGTTTTTGTGCCAACATGCAGAAAACGATGAAGTCTATTTGTTTATGGTTTATATTTCGAACCATAACACCGTTATTTTTATTTTTGATTATATGGCGTTTGTTTTCTCCAGAAGGAACTTTTGCCAATATCAAGTGTGGAAGAAAAGACTAAGTAACACTGATTAAGCCATATTTCGTATATTTGTCATTGTTGCTTGTTAACAAAAGAATGAACAATATAATAAAAATTAAATAAGAAGTTGGCTACAATTAAACAAAAAGAAGAAAATTAAATTATAATATAAAGATAGTATAAAATAAGTATATACAAATAAATATAAAATCAAAAATAAATTGGAATATAAATACGAAAAATTCTATTTTTTGATGTCGTTCTTTCTTATGAACCGAATGATTAATCCTAAAATGGATTTGTTTATTTAGCTGTTTATTTAAATTTAGTCCAGTAGTTCAAGCCCAGTTCAGCCCGCCGGCGGCCCAGGCTGGGCTGGGATTTTGCTTATTATTTCAAAATATTTTTGACAATTTTTTTTTGGAATTATACATTTGTTATGCAAACTATTTTATACAAAATTTTTTTAATTCATCAGCCACGGCTAAAAATTATTTTAGTTACGGTTAGGTTGGATTGTGTTAGTTTAAGTTATATTAGGTTAGTGTTGTTTGGTTGGATTAGGTTAGGTTAGGTTAGGCTAGGCTAGGCTAGGCTAGGCTAGGCTAGATTAGGTTAGGTTAGGTTATAGCATATATATTTTTTGAATAGTTTATGGAATTCATTTCATATTATAATTATTTAAATTTTAGATATATTTTAAATTATTAATATTGACAATATCTATTATTGATTATTTAAATTCAGCTCAGGCCTGGCTGGGATTTTGTTTATACTTTTGAAATACTTATAACAATTCTTTTTTGAAAACATAAATTATTTATGGAAGTTATTTATTAAACAATTTTTTTTAATACATTAGCCACGGCCGGTAATTATTTTAGTTACATTTATATGTGTGCGTATATATATATATATATATATATATATATATATATATATATATAAATTAAAAATCATAATTTTATTTATATAGCAATGGCAATTGCAAAACTTGATAGCCATAAATTTAAAAAAACATGAATTATAGATTCAAAGAAAGTAAAAACCTATTAAGTTGGTATAATTGATAATTTTCTTATTTGACGTTTAAGGCTGTTAAAAATGACATTGTTTTAACGTAGTTTTAAAAATGTATTTTGAGCGATTTAATTTCATTAATTTCTAATTACTTTATGTTTGTCAAATGTGTAGTGTCTAATGATAAATTTATTGTGAATATAGTGAGAAATAACCATGTAATGTACAAATTTCCGAATATTTCCGGTGAGTATTTTTTTTTTAAATGGTTTTTTTATAATAAATAATCATCAGCTGCAGAATGCTTTCATCTGATTTCAAAAAAAATGTCGAAATGTTCCTGGTTGTAAAATGCATATGTTCCAAAACAAAAGCTTTCAACTTAAAATAATCATCAGTAAACGTATAAGTTTACTAATGATTTTTTTAAGTTGAAAGCTTTCTCTTTGCGAATCAATTAATTGTATAGTAATGTAAGTAAGTTACACTAGACGGTCAACTTAAGATTTTATTGACAGCCCACTGATTTCAAAAGAAAAAAACTTTCTACACACTATGTAATTATAATGAAGCAATTACTACAAACCAAAAAAGAATCCATTCATAAATTTACATATATAATATATGTACATTGTTGGTTAAATAATTTGTTCTCTTATTTGCAGCTGGAGGTGGAAACAATAACCAAAACAGAAAGTGGTACGACAATTGAACGAAGAGAGTTTAAATGTTCTTTTTTTATAAGTCATTGGAAGGTTTAAGTGGTTTAGAGAATATTTGTTAAAAGGTAATTATTGAATCAGAACTTGAAGAAAAGGCACAGATTTAGTATGGATGGAAAGTTATTTTTAAATATTTAAGGATAGCTCCGAATTACAAGTTCATACAAAAGTTGTTCGCTGTATCATTGATAGGTATATTACATTCGGTTTCAAAATTTGCCAAATTTGGTAATTTATACCAAATACTGCATGTGTATTAGGTTGTGCGTAGGCTTCTGATTAAAACAAAAAATTGTGAAAATGAGATTTTTATTAATAATGCTAACATATAATATACAACAACTACGAACATATTGATTTAAAAGATAAAAATAAGTTGTTGCTTCATCCAAGTGATTTGTTCAGCTGAAGATGTAGTCAATGTATGCCAATATGCCAATTGACTAAAAGATTATTTAGAAAATGATTTTCAACAAAATAATTTATTTAATACGTGTTAGGTTAGATTTGTTTTTTAGAAATTTTTGTAATTGTCTAAACAGTATAGGAATAATTATAACATTCTTATATTCTACTTTTTCTATTTGATTCTTTATTAAGTGTTGTCGACTATTTACATTGGGGTGATTAAACGAATGTATAAGATAGTTTAAGTAGGATATAGAAATTAGCCTATAATGAGTACAAAAATCTTTTAAATCAGCAATTATGCCAGAACCGTATCCTTTTATTTCTTTTTATTCAACACATAGTTTCACTTTCTTTGAAATAGTTTAAAAAATAGAAATTATCCCCCGGATTTAGCATTTTCTTACAGTTAGTAGCACAAAACTTAAGTGTAATTGGCACGATAACAGCACTTTTTCTCTTTGTAAAGTATAATTTCCATTTCCAATTTAAAATAATGAGTATATTTTATTCGTTTCATAGATTAATTATTAAATTCAAAATAGTAGGAAGGGCAATAATTTTGTGTTGCTAAGATATAGAACAAAGCTGTAAGATGTAGAATATTGATATTTTTTCACTATAAAGGTTATGAATTACTTGTACGAATAATGTAAACGTCGAATTAAATAAATGAATCGATGTTAAAAACTCTTAGTTATAATACAGTAAACAATAGAATGAGAGTTAACAATTTATTTAATGAAAATTCGTATTAAAATTGAAAGTATTAGTATATTATTTTAATGATGGAAGCTAGTTAAGTTCATCTTGATATGTAAAAGCGGCAGATAGTTTGTAAAATAGAAACGTTCATTCAATGTGTTTTTATGTGGCCACTAAGTTTTATGTTGGTTGTTTTTAGTTACGTCGCTCGAACTGGCGAATTTTTTTCTAATAAAGTTTTGTAATTTCAGAATTGTTGTTTCAATTGTACGTATTTTATAACCCAAAATGTAGGAAAAGTACACCTGTCAAAAATACTCTAATAAAGTTGCAGGGAGTCCTCAGCAAATGGGCACTCGCTGCAACTTCATTAGACTGGGCTATAGGGGAATATAGAAGCTTAGTACTTGAAAACGCTAAAGTGCTATCTCGCTCGCACAATTGCTTGAAGTTGATCACCTAATATATGATCTGTGGTTTCGAAAATACTGAACGGAAAATTTTGCTAAAAAAACGCCTGAAAACAAAGGACAATTTTATTATTTAAAAAAGGAATGCAACAGAAATTCCTTCGAGAAAGTTCCACACCTTACAAAAATTATTCCATATTTTAATAAAATTCGATACAATGTTGTTGGCCTTTAAACATTATAAAGCCGTACAGAAAAAAACATTGGAACTATTAATCATTTGACAAAACGACAAGTCGCAAATGTCATTCCTCACACAGGTGGGGATGAAATTAAGTTTAACAAATTAATTTGATATCTAAAATAAATTATTCTCATGCAGTAATTATAAAAAAAAAATCAAAATAAAATATTCTCATTTTGAATTATTTCAACTTTCAACCAATGGTCCTATTCTTTTTAATTTATTTCCAGACAAAAATACAAATAATTTGGCTGGATTACCGCAACGTGAAAGTTCAATGTGTATTATCCATGTAAGAAGCCGTTTCTGCACGAATCTACCCCATATATCCTCCATTATTTTTGAATTATGTACCCATAACGGGAAATTTCTTTTTCCCAATATTACAATAATTCGTCCATCTAATATTTATGAAAACGTATCGTGACTGTAAAAAAAGTTATTGCAGTTCGCTACCAGAAGTAAGAATTTGAAAAAATGAAAGTTTATAGGAGCGAAAAATTCAAGGTGCTAACGGCGACAGGTTAAAAGTAAGTTGGCGAACATAAATATTCAGATTTACTGACGTCCCAATTTAAAGAAGTATTTTGTTTAAAGTAAGAAGATTTATCGAAGACAAATTTGTGGTTTTTATAGCTTTAACGGTTTATTACGGGATAACGCTCCTTAAAATATATTATGTTCTTCATAAACATAGTTTATCATAATTTGATTATGAGAGGTTCCAGTCAACATTATTAAGTTGAAACAATAATGAAAAAAATTCTTAATTTTTCCTCTTTCCGTTTACAAGAGGTTGTAACTAAACCAAAAACTATAATTTTTTTGCCGCTAGTCTTAAGTGAAAGTATATTTATTCTGATTATGAAAACGTTTATGTTTAGAGTTTCAGGATTTTCATCAAATTACATTTGAACACAAAAAAGCGACCGTCACTGAAAAATTCGAGTTAGGAAGTGCCCTCGGATTCAACGAAGACTGGTTTAAAAAAATTTACGCCTATCTCCTTTACTTAATTATTTTATCTTTTTTATTGTATTATATACTTTATTATATACTCACTTAACATATTGAAATTGTACGCATGAGAAAGGACCCATAAAAAATTGTTTTACTTTTACATGAATAGTAGAATGTACTTCGTACAATGAAAACTTGATGTCTTGTCGGCAGCAATGGAATCAGAAATATTTGAATGCGTTTTTACATTAAACAACAACGGCGCGGTGTTGTTACAACCAGCGTCATGCACTGCACTACGGCGCTACAATATAGCACTACAGCGTCGTACTAGTGCTTCATGACTAAATATACATTTGTGACATTATTTTCTTAAAAGTCAGTTGGCGAACATAAATATTCAGATTTACTGACGTCCCAATTTAAAGAAGTATTTTGTTTAAAGTAAGAAGATTTATCGAAGACAAATTTGTGGTTTTTATAGCTTTAACGGTTTATTACGGGATAACGCTCCTTAAAATATATTATGTTCTTCATAAACATAGTTTATCATAATTTGATTATGAGAGGTTCCAGTCAACATTATTAAGTTGAAACAATAATGAAAAAAATTCTTAATTTTTCCTCTTTCCGTTTACAAGAGGTTGTAACTAAACCAAAAACTATAATTTTTTTGCCGCTAGTCTTAAGTGAAAGTATATTTATTCTGATTATGAAAACGTTTATGTTTAGAGTTTCAGGATTTTCATCAAATTACATTTGAACACAAAAAAGCGACCGTCACTGAAAAATTCGAGTTAGGAAGTGCCCTCGGATTCAACGAAGACTGGTTTAAAAAAAATTTACGCCTATCTCCTTTACTTAATTATTTTATCTTTTTTACTGTATTATATACTTTATTATATACTCACTTAACACATTGAAATTGTACGCATGAGAAAGGACCCATAAAAAATTGTTTTACTTTTACATGAATAGTAGAATGTACTTCGTACAATGAAAACTTGATGTCTTGTCGGCAGCAATGGAATCAGAAATATTTGAATGCGTTTTTACATTAAACAACAACGGCGCGGTGTTGTTACAACCAGCGTCATGCACTGCACTACGGCGCTACAATATAGCACTACAGCGTCGTACTAGTGCTTTACGACTAAATATACATTTGTGACATTATTTCTTACGTCATACAAGGTACGAAACGGTACAAGGGTACGAAAGCAGGCAAGAGACATAGTGTGAAATATAACATTTTGGATAATTACTTTGACTTATTTAATTTTTATGTGTTTAAATTAAAAGGCAGCTAGATGCTTATAAAAATATTTCCTTCGGTTTATACGATATTGTTACCTTGTTTAGGTAAGTGGACGAGCTCTGCACGTGGGATAAAATGAAAGAATATAAAAAAATAAATTATTTCCACATAGGTGCCGGCGATAAATATTTGAAATTCTTGAGAGTCGTTATAAAGAGAAGCCACAAATAGAAGAGGGAAACAAAAGTTATCATGTGGTTTTAAATTAGTTCTTACTAGTTATACTTTTTCAATATAATATAGTAAAAATTTATATGATGGCAATTAACTTGAGAACTTATTACGGTTCGCATTCAGATCTAACGATTTTTTTCCCAAATCAATTTAATCGCAATCAACATCACTGGTATATACCATTAAACTAGAACATGACATATGTTAAACGTGGTTTTCAATTTGATATTAAAATGAGGGATTTATGAAAATCAATTATGAATAAACTTCATAATAAACATTAAAATATGGACTAAAATAATTCTATACTCTCTTGCATTATCACAAAAGACAAAATTTAATTAATTCTTTACATTGTGTCCCAAAAAAATACTTAAGTAAAGAATGGAAATCACAGCATAGATGATTTCCATTCCTAGATGCTTTGGATAGAATACTTTCTTTATTACTTGTGTTTGATTTTATCTATTATTGCTTCATCCGTAAAAAATATCAGATAACAGCAAATGATATAGATGGTCCATTTGTCAGTCCTCCTGGAATCCTTCGACTGGAATCCATATTTGATGGTCCGTTTGTCAGTAATGCTACAGATGGTCCAGTTGGTCAGTTTGGCAGTCCGCAAATGTACAGATGGTCAGTTTGGCAGTCCGCAAATGTATCTTACGAAGGTAATACGACTGGGAATGGAAAATATATCAACCAACTATAGGAAGAAAATGCGCTTTACCGCTCTTTTTTCTCGTAGTAAAATATCAGACGAGACTAACAGTTCGCTACCAGCCGGGCGATGGTTTTTGAACCCAATTTATCTTCCATACAGTTTTAGTAGATATTTCTGATCAAATTGATACTATGAAATTCAGATGTATGAGCTTATATGTAATAATTTAAAAGCATTTATCCTTTTTAATACAACTGTTTTTCTTCGATTTTGTCTGCTAAGGATTACAAAAGTTTTTAAATAATAGTAATAGAAATAATTTAAAAGAAAACTTAAATTACTCTCGAAGTGTTAATTATTTTTTTAAATTCCTGAGTCCTGAGAGATCACGCATGATAATATAATGATTCATTTAGTCAATTATCCCTTGTGGTGATACTGTAGACGTAAATAATTATTCAATTAATTCAATTAATGTAGATGTAATAATTATTCAATTAATTTTTGAGAACACCAAATTCGAAAACAAGTTTTTTAAGTTATAAACCTGTTTAAAACAAAATTATGAAATAGATTTTGATCAAAACGTCTGGTCGCAGATTTATGTTTAATACAATTTTTTTTTCATCTCGCCTGTAAATTACTGTTTAAAAGAAATTTTTGATTTCTCAGCAAAACTCGTTTTTAAATTCATTTTTACTTTAAATAGTTTATTTAGATCACTGTTAAATATATGAGCAAGTCCAATTTAGGATTACATAATCTGTATATTACTATTCAATTCATGCACATTAAGCACGAAGCGCTTATAAGCGCGCCAATCGCCCAAGTGTTTTCGATGTGTCTGCCATGTCGGGTTCCTATGATGTATTTATTGACACTCGTGAAGACAATACGATCCGATGACATCTCACATATGCGAAAGTGTCAAGTCGTTTATGTTACAGTAGATAATATGTAACTATTCACACATATATAAACTCGTATAATTCAGTTTCAAGGTATTGTTATAAGGGTGAATTTTAAAATCGCTTTATGTAAATAAAGTTAATTTTAAGGCTCAATATGATTTAAATTTTGATTTAAATCTACAAATTAATCGAATATAAAACTGCAAAAGAAATGACTCCACATATTGAGGATATTTAAATGAAATAGTGAAAAATACTATCGTATTTGGAACCAAAAAAAATTTAGAATTGTTATTCCCCCATTTGTTCGATTCTTTAGATTTATCGGTTTGATACGAAGAAAATTTTCACTCTAATGGTCGATGGTGTTCAAAGTAAAATATATGCTACCTTGTGCCTTCTTAAAATATTTTAGGCTTCTTTCATCAAATTTCACTTAAAAACAACGGTGGTGGAGTGAAATTCAGCAGCAGGGACAGTGTCACTTTATAAAAGGAAAAGGGAGGTAAACTATAAACGTTTACATATGAAATATGGTGGTTAAGTGAGTTCAACGTCTATAAAAATAGAAGTCTCTATAATAAAATTTCACTTTGAACTGTACTATAGGTATGAAAGTTGACAGCAAACCTTTGTCAGGTAGTTAAATTAGCAAAAACCTGTCAAGCACAGTAAAACTAGCGCTAAAAGGATTCCCTGTACATTTCCGCACTTGTAAACATTTAAGTGTTCATAGTAAATCTATTGAATTATTTACAAATATTCATTTTTTACAACGTAAATTTATTTCCATGTAGTATATACTATCTTTATCTTTAACATGGTGCATATTCCAAATATTATGAGACCTAGGAAAATCGCTATAGTTTCCTTGTAATTTTCTAGTAAGGTTTACCTAAGGTTTTTTTTTATCATTTTATGCTAAGTAGTTTTAGAAATAAGTTGTGGTATGCTATATTTTATGCATACTTTTTAAAATATATTTTTCAATATTCACTTTTAAATTGCGAAAAAAATTATTTTTGTGTTTCATAACACGCCATTTCAAATGATACGTGATATACAAAAGGAGAGGAAGCAATTTTTTTAAAACCTTTATTTACCTCCTTTTTAATAGTTTTATGAATATTTTAAAAAACAGTTTATTATACTTCCAAATTTCTTCTCGTATGGTTTTGAGAAAATCGGCTTTAAGTATTCATAGACGTAAAATTACGGCCAATATTACAAAAAATATGACATCGAGAATCATCGCTACAGTCTTCTTACGACCTTTGCGTCGGCTTCCAAAAACTCACATATTTTTTAAAATTTTAAGTTTAGTAGTTTTAATAATAAGGGAAAAATAAATTTAGTCTGCTAAATTTGTCCTTTCTAAAATCTCTCAAATTGAATATTTTGGAGTTTTAGCTATCACCGTTTATGCGGGTTAATATGTACGTACGGAGAAACATGTGTTCGATTTTATGAGAGGTCCGTTTTTCTTTTTAAAGTACTTAACCCAAAAATTGTGATAAATAAATGGGATTAACAATAGAATATATTTAATAACAAACAGAAGAAATTAAATTGTGGCTTCTGCAAATACAATCAACAGTATGTACCTGGCAAATACAAAAATGAATTATGCATGCATTAAACACACCCACACAGGACGGTAGTGCGGAATGCATAAATGAAACACTGGTCGGAAAAGAAAAATGCCTGAAATCCGATGCCAACTTTAATTTGCTTTTCCTAAAATTTTCAAATAAATGTTTTGAAATTTTAGCTATTACAATATATTCGAGCTAATATGTTTTATTATTGGGCCAAATTTCAAGTTTCTGAGAAAAATGGCTGTGATGGACGTATGGTGAGACATATGCTGACCTGATAAGAGTTCTGTTTTTCCTTTTAAGGTACTTAATTCAAAGACAGTGATTAAGTATCATTAAATAGTAGATAATAATAGTAGTAATAGGGCTTCAGTTAATGCTGTCAAGAGTATGTACCCGTTAAATGTATATTAAATAGTTAAATATATAAAATGATTATAAATACGGCAATGACTCTCACACAGAACAGTAACGCGGAATGCATGAATGGAACACTGGTCGAAAAAGAAAAATGCCTGATATTCGACGCCAACTTACCAAAACAATATTGGGCAAAGGTAGTACACATAGCTGATTACCTCACTAACATAAACCTAAACCTGCTATTAGAATACAAAACTCCGGAAGAAGTGTGGTCAGGAAAACAAAACTAGATATAGTCATCTGGTAATAATATAACAAGATGGTAATGATAGAACTACGGAAATAAGACAAGGAAAAACAAACATCGTAAAAACACCAAATATCAGATTCAAGAAGAATTATGTAATAAGTAGAACAGTTAAATTTTCAAAGTAAAAATATGTTACGAACAAAGTAATCAATAACCTTCAAGCAAACTTTGATCTAAAGAAGTGTCTTGATACTAATTTCGTTGGAATGCAAATACAAAAATGCATTAGTTACATTTTCTTTCACAAGATCAAATGCGCTTAACGACTATTAAGCATAACTAAATATGAGCGACGACCATTCTAAGAGTCGAGCCTCGTGTAATATTAGAGAATATAACCCGACCTGATATTAAATTCTTTGTAAGGTGAGTAAATTTTAACAATGTTACAACGGGTGTCATTGAAATGCGGTATACAAAATGAGTATCTAACGGAAAATGTGCAGAGTACCTACTTTGCATCTTGCAAATACCACTAACCTAATCGACCATGTGACGCTGACTATGCAAACGACGTCAGAATCAGACGCTCAATTACTACTAAGAAATTATTCAAGGAAGGAGCTACCGTCATTTCGTCCAAATTGCACTAATAAATTGTGTCTCTGTCTGTCACCAGAGTAGAAAACATAATAAAAGTAAATGTTAGATGTTAGAGTCAAACAAAAACTTTATAATTCTATTTCTGTATTATGTTTTAATTTCTAACAAGTTGTATTTCGTCTAAAATTAGATAAATGTTAGTATTAAAATAATTGAATGTCCTAATTAATACTGTTTGATATATTTTAGCTTTTAAATTTATGACCTGTCCATATTTTAAAAAATGAAAATAAATTTTTAAAATCTTTCAATCTATTTTCATAGGTGTTTACAACTAAGTTAATATTTTTGTATAAATTAAATATTAATGTTGAATTTCTTAAAATAAAAAAATACTCTCGTTAATAATGCGAAACACCACGTTAATAATGCGAAACACCACGTTAATAATGCGAAACACGAATGTGACGATTACGCTTTCGATCTTTGTTAAAATCGTGACATATATTTGTTTTCTTCTTACACCGAAATAGGGTTATTATCTCACAAAAACATTATATTTTTTTTGAAGGAGTTATGACCTTAAACTACAAGTGATAATTGTACGCATGTTACAATTTATAGTACTGGTTTATTCAACACGTCTCCACTCACTCGCCTAAATAACATATTTAAACAATTAACTGGTAGGTTTATCTCAGTGCTTCAACCGAATGCAGCACCTCGTAATTAGTTATAAATTTACATTGAAATCATTATAATTTCTCTCTATTGTCTCACGCTTTCATGTCGAAGATTAGCGTTTCTACATAAAAGCGTCTCTTACAATAGCATCCTGATTATGTCGTATTCACGTGAGATAAATTAAAATTTCGGGGCATATATTATGAAATTATTAACTCGGCCTGCGTTTAGTGGTAAAATAAATAAAAAATAAATAGGATTTTCGTACTTTAATGTACCCTAATTAATTCAAACCATTGGAGTGTATAAACATGTTTTACAAAATGATTGTAAATGTTAGTAAGAAACCTTTATCTTAGGGATTATATATAGAAAAAATTATGTGGTCATTCTTGTCCAGCTGCAATTAGTTGATAATTTGAATACTGAGTTGTTACTATTTTTGGTTAAAATTAGTTAATTTTCCCTATCTTAATTTTTTTATTATTCAAATAATTTTTTCCAAAAAAGACTAAAAACTGAAAAAAACTTATGTTTGAAAAAAATATCTTAGACTCCGTACGAGAAAATGAAGTCATTTTGCATATATTAAAAGGCAGGCCTAAACACTGAAGATGTAAAATTTTCAATGGAATAACTTTGCTCTCAATGTTGAAATGTGAGAATGTATCTAATAATATACAATGTTATTTAAGTCTTATGGGACTTCATTTCGCATTAATATTTCTCATGATTATACGAAAACAATACATACAGAGACATGATCGCTGATAACGTCTTATAAAGTATCAAATTATAATTTGAATATCTTACTTAGGATATATTGTGTCTTCATTTTCCACTGTTGTTCTGAGAGTTCGTGGTAGTTTGCAAAAAATTAATGGAAGTTTGAATTAAACAGAGCGAAATTTACTCAAACTGTGAGTTGATGGGGATGATAAAGTAATTGTTCAATTAAAGTCTCTCGATAGATGTAAATACTAATAAATACATTTAACTGTTCACAGTTGCACAGCGGCGAGGCGAGATCATTCGATTTCTTGGCAGGACCGCTTTTGATCGTCAACCCACAAGGCGACGTAGCGGCAGAGCGGGTGCATAGCCACAACAAAAGGTTAAAAACTTGAAGGTGACGTCACTAATGTATACTCGAACAGAGCCTAGCACGGTATAAACAGATGATACAATTCGTCAAAAACTACTCTTGTTAATTAGAAGTTATTAATTTTTTAACAGAACTGATGTTGGTAATTAGTATGTAAACGAATAGAAGTCATTATTTTAGGAGTCAGTATATTTCAATTAAGGACAGATCATATCTATTTTTCTGTTTGGATCACGAATATTATTGCTTATTATTGCTTAAAAGAAAAATCATTCTTAAATATTTCAACTAAATTAGGCTAGAATACGCATAAGATTGGTGACTTATGTTTTGTTAATATGTATAATACGTCATAATTTACGATCAATAATACTTGGGAAAGAAATAAACATGAAAGTGTAATTATATAAAAAAATGATAGTTATAGTTGAAGAAAAATATTGGACCATCTAGTTTTTATATTGTTCAATAGTTAACATCATATAATCTAAGAAACGATACACGAATAAAATCTAAACTATACGGATAATAAAAATCTTAACTGATCTGTCTTGACATTGAAGATATTTAGAAAAAAATGATTCAATGGCACAAAATAAAACTAATAGAACATAATAATATTGTTTTTGGAAGTTTCGTCCATTAATTTACTTCAAACAAACAATTTTGAAAAACTGAGTTGTCGCAAAATAATATATAGTTTTCATTTCATCGAAATTTATTAACCATATTAGGAGATATGAGAATAATATTTTTTAAAAATTTATTTAGATTACATTAGTAGAATATTGAATATATTTGGCGTTAATTTTGTAGAAATTAATTGTTCACAATTAAATGAAACTACGTATTGTAATATTATTACTACTTTCTTTAATTTCTTTACCACGACCTAAGTTTCGTTGTATTACAACATATTCAGGTGGGCTATTAGCAAAGATTGCTAATAGCCCACCTGAAGATGATGTGATATAACGAATATATCTTTGCTAATAGCTCACCTGAAGATGTTGTAATACAACGAAACCTAGGTCGTGGTAAAGAAATTATAGAAAGTAGAAATAATACTATATCACGTAGTTTCATTTAATTGTGGATTAGTAGAATAACAACAAAAAGTGCTTGGCTAGTATAAAGTGTATTTATGCATACACTATCCACTTATGAATATACTATAGAGATCACTGGGTGTATTTTAAAGGGTGTAATAACATTTTCCACTCGGACTTACATTAGCGAAATTGGTAAGCTCATAGGTGATGTAAGGAATGGCGCGGAAACTGTAGGTAGTGAGTAATCTGAATACGGGCAATTGTTCGAAGGCATACGTTGTTTTTGGTAGGCTTTCGCACATAATATTTTTCGATGTTTTTATGTATTAAATATAAGCTTACTTTGTTACTGCAGTCGTTTTATAATTTAAAATTAATTTTTTTCAAAATTTAAAAACAAAAACAATATTTTTTTATGTATAGTATTAGGTTATACAAATTTGGTCGTTACGTTCGTATGACTTTATTATCATTACATATAATAACACTGTAGACAAACCTGTCTATTTAAATTGGTAACAAAACAATTATTACGGAAAAAAAATAAAAATAATTAGGGAAAAAAATAAAATAGAATACAAAAATATTGTTTCGGAATTTGTGTGTGGGTGTCTCTTTGTGTGTTTGTTTGTACACCCATCACATATAAAATATTAAATACATTTCTGTGTTTTGTTAGAAACGTATAATAATTCATTTCTTTTATCCAAATTGGTATCAGAGAATATATCAATTTAAAGTTTTGAATAATTAATTAACCTGGCAATCTAATGCAGAGGAATTAAAGAAATGTTCAGTGTACCTACATACATTAAATGATGGTATTAGGTAATTTTAAATCGAATATTGTACGTCATTGAAATGGACCTGCCTGAAGTAAAATGTGGACTGGTAAAGGAAGAGCAAGTGCTTGGATAAGCAACCCGAATTCAGAAAGTGTAAAGTCGTGTTCGGTCGTCTTCCGTACACAATTTTTTTCTATGTCGGAAGTATTCGTTATGATCCAAATCTATTTCTTCAATTTAAATGTGTTATCAGCATTTCTGATTTCATTACCTTGGAAGGTTTTATTATTAGATGTGTACATATATAATAACATGGCTGAATTGGCGTGTATACGGCGAAAATGCACACCATTTTCGCTGTAATGCATTTTATAATACCAATAATAGTAATATATATAGAAGGCATTTATGAAAAAAAATATTTAGGACAACACATAAAAAGTAATATTATACGAGAATACCATTTTTAGGAAGTTTGTTCGTTTGGCTGTTAGCTTTTTGTATTTGCTCGCGCTTCACCAAAAAATATATATATTATATAGGCTATAGGTATTTCTAGGATACTTTTAATTATAGGTTTTGTGGGATCTAAAGTAATATGTAAGTTATGTTTTATAGTAATTAACTATTACTAAAAGAAGATATGACAATTTGACGTATACATAAAAGTGCACTTACTTAAAAAAAATTGACATTTGTCATTATTACGATAGATTATGTAACGTGTATTAATTTTAAAGTTAATTATGTTTTGTAAATGGCCAAATGCAAACGAAGTCGCAGATTAGTTTTAAATAAATGAATTAATCCGGAATTGAAAAATGAATTTTGCAGATGAACATCGTGATGAAAGTCAAAATATCTATAGAAATAAGTCAATATTGTACCTTATTATTACAAAATAAGTTAAACAAGATATGATTAGTTTTTTAAATTGTTTCAAAATATATTGTTTATAAAACCGAATAGCATTTTTATTTTAAATCCTAGTTATGCCTAAACTTGCCAGATTTGTTTAGCAAACCACCGCAGAACTACAGAGTATAGTTCTCCCCTATCACGAATTCAATAATATTGCTTACGTCAACTCAGTTTTTCACTGCACCTGCTCTAGGCGTTAGACAATTTTTATTTATGTCGTAAGACAAACTTTGACAGCGCACAACTAAATTTATATAATATGGAACAAATTGATGAATGACTCCTGGACAAATAGATGAAGACGGATGCCAATCAAATATATGTAAATTTATTTATGTTCTCCAATTCGCTATTGACCTTGAACTTTATGTGGAAACATTTATACCTTAGCAATATGCAAGGTATGCAACTCCAGTTTCAGTATTTATTATTATTATTGAATAGTACGCGACGTACAAGTCCATGCAATATATTTTGGAGGAATTAACCAAGGCCTTAGATGGAAATACTTTTTAAATTGCAAAAGTTTAAACTTTGAAACGGTGTATGTATTTCGAGATTATTTGTTTTTAACTTAGAATATTAATTATTTAATTTTTTTCACATTAGTACAGAAAATGAAGTTATTCAAAATAATATTAAAAAATGAAAGGTAAAATCCCTTTTCATCACAGAAACCCAGTAATCATCTTTATATTATTGAGTTAATATGACTACATACCATGGTATGTTACAGATTTTCCGCCAATTTCCTTTCATAGTGAGTTCGAAAGGAATTCCTTCTGCTACTCTACTAAAGTACCAAATGCCCATGGGAATAATTACTTTTCGTAACCCGTTTGTATTTTTAAACAGAATCTATGTTTTAGTGAAATGAACATTTCACTGCATTTCATAAGAAATTTTACTGTAACGTATATTATTCGTAAAAATATTGATTGCTTATACCGAATGAAGTTACCTGTTATACGTTACACATTAGAACTAAGTGGGATATTTTCGAAGCAAAAGTAGGAAAGGAAGATATACATTTAGATATTAGAAAACTTTGATAATTTGACGTGTTTCTCTAATTACTGCTGTCACATTTGTATTGAAAAGAGTTTGTGAAATTTTGCGGTATTTGATTGTAAGCTAATTTATAAAACGTCTGTAAAGATCTAGTCTTTTTATTACGAATTAAACCCGTTTTAGTTTTTTTTTATTACATTCTACGTTTTCTCCATCATCACGAAATGTTTATTGATTCCGTAGTATATTTTTAAGAGACCTTCCAAACCCTTAGATTTGATACCCATTATAACGAGCTTTAATGGAAAAAAATAACCAATATACAAGTTCCGTAGCCAGTATATTTATTTAATCAGATATATGTGCTAAAACGAATCAAATGACAACTTATTTAAGAAAATTTATTATTTCCATCGTACTCTCAGGAGTTATGACAGAACATACGCTCCATATACATATGTGTCTTTAATAGGTAAGGATCGTTGAATTTTAAAATTTATATTTATTATACTTTTCACAGATGCACGATGTTTTTTGTCTATTAATTATACAGTATGTGAAACGTTTACGTTGCGGAAAATTAATATTTGTAAATAGTTTACCAGAATAAACAGAAATTATACCAAGGCTTTAATATGTAGATCGAATAAGAGCCTAAATTTGTACGGAATTCTCGTAAAACGAGATCTGCTCGTATATGACAGGTTCTTTCATCGTAAAAATATTTTTATCTAGAGGTTTTCAATATTTTTGCGCTTTGCATAGATTTGCTTTAGCCATTGTTTAATAGTAAAATATACCAGTTAATGATTTTCACATTTTACTTTAACGTTTAATTTCTTGTACGTTCATTTATTTGACGTGTGTTATTTATATCTACCAGGTTGAAAGCAACGACCAATAAATATGATGAATATATAATTTGATTTGTGTTTTAAAATTTAGAACATTTGTTTAAGAACAAATTTGAGTTGATATACATGTAAACAAAATATTTATGTACATTATTTTGTTGTAATGGTTTAAATGTTAACCAAAAATATAGCCAGAGACACTTTGATTTCCTTCTCGTAATTATTGCACATTATCCACATTTTCTAAAATTATACATTCTAGAAGTTATATATTATATGATCACAATATGATGGTAAAATTTAATAGGATAAGTTGATTTTGTGCCAAACCCTGAAAATAAAGAAAATAATTTTCCCCTTTTGAATATCAGTACTTGTGACTGACAATATATTAAATATTCCCTACGTAAAAAAATGACCTTTACAACAGAATGAAAGAGTAACACTAAAACACATAAAAAATAAATAAGAAACTCGACCAAGTTCCCCATTACAAGACACATTAGAGAAAAAGTGCGACATCTCTCGAGATTACAACATAATCTGCGACGACGTCTCCACAGACGGAATGGTACTCGTGCGCACTTAAACTCTGCTTAGTAAAATTATATAGCCACACCAAAAGCGTGCTTTTATATAAAACCAGCCCACCCACTGCTATAAATCTTGAGCCGCGTCTTCACATAAGACGCGTGAAGAACATTAGCTAGAGTGAAAGAAAAGAAGTAGAATTACAACATAGATTTATTTTTATCATATTATATGGTGACATTATGGCTCACATAAAAGTATTGTTATGTACTATATGTTGCTGAGGCCCTTCCCTTCCGGTTATTATATTCTTTTGTCTTTAATGTTGTTGGAGTTTGAATATTATCAACGCCATAATTAGCTACTGCTGCTTTGTTAAAGTCGCATATGAAAGATAAAATCATTGTATATAGCTTTCTGGTTACCTGGTTAGTCAATGGATGAAATAGGAATTAAACTGGTATAATACTAATATAATTATTACTATTTCAACATGATTTAAATTATACAAAATAAATAAAACATCACTAAATAAATAACATATAAAACACGTATATTCTTTTTAATTATAATTGCAACAAATTTATAGGCTATGCGTGTTAAGAAAACATTGCGAATAGGCTATAAGTTTGTGGTAAATTTGTACGCGTATATTGGTGATTTTACGTCTAGTAAATATCCGTTCTCAAGCAGGGGGATTTTGTAAATACACCCTTAAAACATAAGCTAATAACACTCATTGTAATTCCATTTTAACACGTCTATGATAAATAGAGAAATTTATTAACGTTCGAAACATTTCGATAGATTACGGGCAATTATCATAATAATTCATAATCGCAGTTTTCCCTCTTTGTTTAACCATAAACTATCATCACAATTATTTTAGGTTAAGACAGAGCTCTAGCTCTAAAGCTTGTGTTAAACCAAATTCCTTAGAACGTATTACCTTTAAACTCTGTGAGAGGAGTTTAATCCTCGTGCTAGTGGTTCCTTTCGTCGCAACGTCAGGACATATTATCTCGCAGTATTCCGGGATTTCGTTTGTTATCTCCGATGTATGGCGCACCGAAACGTTCGTATTTCTGGGGTGCGTTTTGTGTTTGTATTTTATTGTCTATTGTAATGATATTTTAGATTTGTATACTAAGTATCTCATATCCAATGTTAAATGTGCAATACCATTTAAAAAGTAAAATTAAAGACTACGTGTGTTTATATACGTACTTATATTTTATTTTGATGTCTTGTGGGTTCTTGTGTTTGATCTTAGTTATTTGGAAAAAAGAGAAATAGAAAAGCGCTATATATCTAGGGAAATTTTAATTTCAAATTAAAAATATATAATTATTTAATTGCTAAAGAAGAATATGAAATAACATTTCAAAGAACTAGATTCTGAAATTTCAGGCTTCAGCAACATATAGCATTTTACGATTATATATATCTGATTTAACTTCTACTCAATATATATATATATATATATATATATATATATGTATATGTATATATATATATATATATATATATATATATATATATATATATATATATTTATGTATACATATATATATATATATATATATATTTTTTTTAAGTATTATGACAGAAGTTAGCCAAGATAAAATATCAATTGTACCCATTAGGTTGACGACTAGTAAACCTACTACTTTTTCCAGTGATTCTGAAACGTCATGAAAATTTCGGACGTCTTTATTACACAATATAATGAGTGGGGCAAATCAAATTACGGTCTCGCGAAAAATACTTAGAGGGCTCCTTTTTGTGAATTTGACTCAGGGTAAAAGGGAGCAAAGCAATAAGCAATATATGCAAAACGACAGGTAAGTTGTACACATATGTGACAAAGGAAAACATTCATTAGACAAATTCGAAGAATAAACTTTTCATCTGTTAAATAATTCTCATCCAGGGTGACTTCAGACATTATATTTTATATCACTTTCAGTGCAGAATTTTTACTTGTCAATAGTTATTGACATTGAAACGTAACTTCGATTCGCTGAATCAGTTAGTAACTGGTGATGAGAAGTGGGTTTCATACGTTAACAATACACGTTAACAAACGTCAATGGCCGGATGTCGAAGCAGTGTAACCCCTGCTATATCCAAACCTGAAATAAGTGCCTGAAATAAGAGTATCGAAACTTGAAAAGTTGAAAGATACTCAGCTGCTGGTGGAATGTCAAGGGTATTATTCATTGGGAGTTGTATGTATAATTTGACCGATTAGCTAACAAACTGAGTAGTCAACAGGATCGAGCTTAATTTCCATATGATAATGCCAGACCACATCTTGCAAAACGTAGTCGTGATAAATTAGGGAGCTCGCCTCGATTCTACTCACTCATCCATCATATTCGCCGGATATTGCGTCCTTTGATTACCATTTACTCAGTGTAGATATTTATACATATATATATATATATATATATATATATGTATATATATATATTTATATATATATATATATATATATATATATAGATTTATATATTTATATATATATATATATATATATAGATATGTGTGTGTGTATGTATGTATGTATATATGTATGCATATATATGTACATAGTCGCTATGCAGACGACGAAGAGAAAATAACGCACATACCTTTATAAAATTATGCTTTTCCTTCATCACAACTAAGTGCAGGTTAAAAGACATAAGCAGCCAAATATACGGAGCCTCACATTACCCAGATAAAGAACGACGTCTCGCGATATTACAATGTAATCCGCGATGTCGTCATGATGGAGGGAATCATGTTCTGGGGTACTTAATCCGTTTGTGGAAAGTAGTGATGTATTCCCACCTAACACCTTCTGAACCTTGAGTCAAATCTCTGCATACAAGAATGTTGGTTGAAGAGGAATAAAAGTAATGATTTTGGTTCTGCGTGCGGATATATTATTATTTGTCAATAAAGCGATGATTTTATCTCGCTGCTTCAAAGATACCTCCGTAGTTGATAATAATATAATTGTACAGCGAATTAATTATCATATGTTCCTATTGTTTCACGGTTTCATGTAGAAGACTTCGTTTCGACAAAACGGCAGCCCTTATAATAACACCTATTTTCTGTCAGTCATAATATGACGTATGCTAGAGCAAAAATATTATTGTATTCAGATTGTGTCATATTCATACGAGAGAAGTTTAAATTTCAAGTGCTAAATAAACAAATTATTAACTCGGGCTTATTTATGTGGTAAAATAAGTCAAAAGATATAAATAGAATTTTTTTACCTTAAAGCACCATAATGAACTCAAACTAATAAATTGTTGAAAATTGTTTTACAAAATGATTGCGAATGGTAGTAATTGAAGAGTTCTTGGGAATTATGTAAACAAAAAAAATATGGAGATTCTTGTTCAGCTGTAATTAGTTAATGATTTCAATACTTAATTTTTTACCTATTTGGGTTAGAATTAGTTAGTTTTCACTACCCTTTACATTTTTATTTATATTCATAACAATTTTTGCAAAAAAACATATTTTAAAAAAGTTCTGAAAATTCTCGTACACTTCGCGCTGGAATATATAGTATTTTTGCACTTCTTAAAATACAGGCACGAATACTGAAAATACCATGTAAGTGGTCATTCAATATAAGTTCATTGCTTTTTTATTGCTGTTTATGACAATAATAAGGAACATATAACTATTTGTAACTATTTATTACCATCTTTGAACTACCTTCAAGCATCGTAGAATGGGTAGAAATGATATAATAACATATTATTACATTAGTGCAATTTTTATTTCGTAAATATATATATTACATAATTTATTAATTTCTTTGAAAGATACATACCAGTAACAAATATTAGTAGACATATCAAAGTCCTTTGAGTTTAAGAAATACGTAAGTAAAAATAAACGGATTAAAAGAATGTGTCTGAGGATACTTACATTAAGTAATTGCGTAATATGTTAATAAATGCGAAATATGTTATATTTGTTGGTTTGAAGGTTAGCGTATTTTACATAAATTACCTATATTAAATTTTAAATTTAAAAATGAAGTTCGTTGCACTATTGTTTATAAAATTTATGGGATTTTTTTTTTAAAAAGTCTTTATATCGATGTCACCAAATTGATGGTTTAAGTAATTATTATAAATATCTGTTTCTTATAGCGTAACCAACAATTTCGGTATTTGAATATTTAATCTTTTCTATAAGACTCGCTGATACACTAGACGACCAGGAGTGTGACCATTATCATGGTCATAGTCGCTAGTCCGAAACCAAGAAAAAATCATCGTCGTAACCAGGATTTTATTTATTAACAAACAGGGGTGATACCGATTTAACTGTGACTAATGCATCATGTTTTGTTGACGGAAAAAAAACAGGGAAGATAAGAATCAACGATTTTGGACACACCTGTTATCGACAGCCGAAAATAGGCAATATCAAAATAATTTATTTATATAGAGAAGAAGACCGACATAGAAACAATGTAACAGAATAACCCATGCGTTTTACATTTACGTTACTGTAAGTGCTTTGTTGTGTATATCCAAATACTCAGAATAAATAAAATCATGTCAATAAATCGTAGAGGTAAATAATTATATCATAGAACTGTTTAACGTTTGTGGTTGAGTATTTGAGGCAATTATGCTAGTTTTTGTAGTTTAAGATAGCAATATGATTAGTTGATGCTTGAGTTTTGGGTAAAATACCGTGTCTTATTAGAATTTATACTACGAACAAAATATCTGCTTTGCTGTTGTACTGTGTTAAATATATTTAATGTTTCACTTTACTTTAATCGTAGGCCAAGGGACTCGTAAAAATTTTGACATTCACGAGCGGATTTTGACTTTTTAACTGCAACATTTGAAGCACTATACAGTTCGTCAGTGGTTACCTTGATACTATAAATAATAAAACCGTGATAAGTTGGTGGGTAGAACAGGAAAACAAAAAAATGTTTAATAGCAATAAGATGCCTACAATGTTTTAAGACCTTTATAAATAGCCTTTCAAGCGATACCCCGCGCTGTATAGGGAATTTAAAAAATAGAGTATTTAATTTGCCTTTTTTTAGTTTTAACTATTGCGGTACGTATCAAATCATACGGTTTATTACAGAGCCAAATTTTATGTTTTGTGATGTGCCAATTTATTAATAAATTTAGCATAATTTTCATTTCAAATTCATTTAACAAAAAAAACGAATAATTAATTAGAACTGATTAAATATAAGAATGAAATTTTAAATCGAATTTAAATTATTCAAATTGTTATTCATAATTCAAATAAAGTTTGAATTCCTGACTATATTTTAGAAAGTAATTATTTGGGACGTTTTATTTCCTAGCATGAGGTAATCTATTTTTTTGACAGAAGGAGGCTGGTAAGAATGAAATTTTGTCATCGGCCAAGTCATTATGATCACCGATCGTGTTTTTTCTCTTCATTTTTTCCTATCTTTAATCCCAAAAGGCTGCTACATCAGATCGCACCATCGGCCAATATGGACACAGAAAAAAGTTCGTGTAAATCAAAAAAGATACTTGACAACTTTAGTCTCTCTTCGGTAGACTTTCTACAAATATGGTATTAATAAATGTTTTCTATAGTCGAATTGAATCTGTGTAGTAATACATTTTGTCAATTGCAAGATGAAACTTTTTTTAGTCATTATGTATATTATAAATTAGATACATTTTTTCCATGATACCATTCTCTGTCGTTAACTTTATGTTATTAGTACCATGTTGGGTACCAGTAACTGTGTATTGAATTGGTCAGATAGCCAAGTATTTTTACGTAAAATTTCATCATAACTTCTTCAGCGTAATCCGTTCCTGTATTTAAATATTTAATAGAAGATAAAAGGGAATCAAACAGGTACATAAGAGGATTTTTCAACATCGACCACACTTTTTTAATACCCTATTCCTGATAACATAGGTAAAGTATATAGAGCTAAGTCCAATACACGCTAACCGATGATGATTTTGAATAGAAATAAATATGCACTTAGGAAACTATATATGCATGCGTACCGTTAGTAAAGGAAACGGTTTTTAAACTTTACTGACAAATATTATTAAAAATATTTTATTACCTCACATATAGTCAGTATCAATGACAGCAAACTATCGAGATAAATCGTCAAGCTAGTACAAACTTGAATGCAAACATTTTTTAATCCCAACGAACCATGTTATAGTAAGGGAGTCCAAGAGGGGAATTTAGGATTTACTCAAGCTCGGCAGATTAACATATGGCGTATACCATGCACCCTGTTGAGTACCTCCATCATATCTGAGCCCCCTATATAGTGTCGCACTTGTAAAGCAGCCGATCAGAATAGTAAAAAAATCGATAGTTTGAAATACTCGAGCGCGTCAGATTAAGGTATGATGAGTTAATTACATGCTGAAAAGTGTGCATTTCAATAATCCGAAGATTTAAGCATGACATAAGGGAGTGGGGGCGCGTGTCACAAACTTGCAAAAAAAAGCGACACTGACATTCTCGAGCGCGGTCGAATTTTTTTTATTTGGAAGGCAATAATTTAAGGGTAACGAAAAAATGTAATCTGCCGATTTCGACAAGCAGAAGTCACAAAAATCGTCAATAAAGTTTAGCGCGTGCACCTGCAATGAAGCATGTATTCACCACTCTACACCTCTCTCTTTAACTCTTTCTCTTTCTCTCATTCTCTCGCACTATCCCCACACTATACTCTCGTATGAATTTTGTAAAGTTATTACCCATCAACAATGTGTTTATATGTATTATAATCAAAAGAAATAAATTGACGTGTGCAAAAAATATGATAAAAAAGTTTCTTTACAAATTTAAACAAAATTTATTATTTTTTATTCCCGTGTATTTTATTTGCATTTCATTTCATTGCTTCAAAAAATATATGAAACATTTTTTTTTTCAAATTGTCAGATTAAGAAAATCCCTCCAAATAATTGTCAGATTATGAATATAAGAATCTGACGCGTTCGAGTATTTCAAACTGGTGATTTTTTTTGCATTTTTAAATTTTTTTTGCTACGAGCTTGCGTTACATCCGAATCGCCAGTCTTTTGGATGGGAACTTCGTTCGGGTTCACTTAACATCCCCTCTAAATATCTGACGTGCTCGAGTAAATCTTTTTTTTCCCATTTTTCACCCTTTTGTATGACTGCCCCCACCACGCAAACCGGCAGATTAACATATCTTCATCATAGGAGACACGTGGGGCATATGCACTATCAATATCTGACGCGCTCGAGTGTTTTCATATAACAATTTTTTTACATTTTTGAAAGCCTGTTGACACTCTCTCCACAGGTGAAAAAGTATACTACCTATAACCTTTTTTCTTTGTACCATCTAATCTGCAAAATCCAATAGGTGCCCACGACGCTCGATGAGTAAATCCCCAATTAGCATCGTGGGCTCCCCTACTATACGTAGTACTAAGACTCTGGTTCTTGAAATACCAAAAACTCTTCGGAAACCCTTGAGATGAGAAATCAAACTTTTTTCGAAAGCGATGATAATTAAGTCACACGAAATGTTCCGTCCACTGACCAATGTATTTCATAAAGAAAAAATTAATAATTATGGTCCCAAAACAATATTGAATGTAATTTCACTGGCATAATTTCCTACGTGATATTAAAACATATACATTGCAGAAACAAATCTCTCTGTGCCATAAAATAAATTTCGTTGCATTAAACTGGATGAAATTTTATAAATCTACAATTTTCCCGAAGAAGAAATTCTCAGCCTCACTTTGCAAGACAAACCTCTTAAGATCCTTGAGAACATCGCTTACGAGTTTCACATCGACGGCATTAAGGAGGCTTAATCGCTAAGTCTACGGTTAATTGAAAACTGCTTTTTTTTAACGACATCAAATTTATATTAGCACGGAGTAGGGTATTAAATTTATTTAAATGATTCAACGCTAGGTTAATTTTCAGAGCAATATGTAATATTATAAAGACAAAAATAAAGGATAAAACAGAAGTGAAGTCCAAATGTAAAGTTCAATTAGAAGACAAAATGTAATGTCCAATTTAGAAGAATAATTTTCAGTGACAGAATCTAAGTCATATTATATCTTAATCTATTTTGTGAATCTGAAAAATATATCCTTGATTTTTGATGTCTTCTTATTTATATATATTAAATATATTATATGTTTTAACCATTTATACCATTCCATGTTTACGTATAGATTATGTTAATGTTTCTATATGTACGAAGGAAGAATTAACTCTTTTCAAAAAGGGTAGCAAAAGAAATAAACATTGAATATAGTATTTTCAAAATAGAAAATCTATATAATCAAATTAAAATATAAAATTTTCTGATAAAAATTGTTTTAAGTGACGAGTTTTAAATTAAAAACTTAGTATTAGTTACTCAAAATACTGTACTAATACAGTTCTATATACTGTACATTTATTTCTAATATTAATAGTATTAGAAATAAATGTACAGTTAATCAATAACCCGTTACTGACTTTTTTAATGGGCAGCACTTTACCGTCATCTAAAATTTTTCTTAATAACTTTGAGCTCCTTCATCTCCATATGGAATTTAATTATCAATACAGTCTTAGCAATAAGCTTAATTTTATTTTTAGTGAATGTGCTGATATTTTTTGTTTTTGTCGTTATTATTCTTTGTCGTGAATTGTTAATTATTCCTTATTACATGTTTGTGAATTTATGGACATTGGCTGTAGAATGTTGTTGCTAAATATTTTGGAAGAAATGGACGTTTTTATCCAATTTTCACGTGAACCCCAATGTACGTTTTAGAAGAAATTAAAAATTTTATATATTTTTGTGTATCAGGATGTATCGTTTTTCTCTTTCTCGTTTTTCTATATTTTAATCTTATAATAATCTCGAAACAAAAGATCACCCTTTGTTTCTTGCTTCAAAGTTACTCTGGATCACGCACGCTATGAAATTGCTCAGTATTTTTATCAGAAATACAATCTGACAACTATCAATTTGAGGGTTGGAGATTTATAGATAGGGATTTCTGGCCATTTAATGATCCATTGCAATTTTCCTAAATCGTTGTCCTCTTTTTTAATGCAATAGACTCCCTTAAAGTATTTTTTCGTTTTGTGGTGCGACTGATTTATTCAACCTTTTGATTTTCACCAATGAAAAACAATGAGTAAAAAATAGTATACAACCAATTGAAATAAATTATTTGTTAAGCTATAAATATCTCAAATTGAGTATTTGCATATGACTAACACTCCATGTAAATGTGATTTTTGGTTATACGTATTATATGTGGTTTATTAGAAATGTACATACGTTTTTCAAGAATTTTTCTTCCAGAAGAAATCAATTATGGTAATTCTTACAGAATGTAAATTATTGAAAAATAACATAATTCTTGAAATATGCAAAAATTATAAAAATTTGGTCTTTTTCTAGAATTCCATGTATACAATGAAAATACAATAGTTAAGTGCTTGCATTGAACGCCTGAGATATGCGCTATCGTAATTAATGAGTTAAACTTTGTCTTCGTACTCATGTTTAAGTTTGGTATCTCATTCAAATGTTTGATTAATAACTGCATTTTCTAGTATACAAATTCATATGGCAACGCCTCATTTGGAACACGATGATCAAACTCATTTGGAACACGATGATCTGAACAATTACCAAATTTATAAAAGCTGAAAATTTTCAGTGAGCTTTAAGCTTTTCTACGCGTCACTAAGTTGACGTGCTTTTATAAGACTTAGACAACAGTATAGAATTCTGTTCATTCATATATTTTTGTATATATTGAATATGTATTGGATAATGAGAATACAGAAAATATAACAAGAAAACTCGAGAATTACAAACACTGGTGTGAAAAAAAATATAAACTATCCTGCAAGGCAGAAGAAATGTATTCCAAAAAAGATGTAAAATGATAAATCGATTTCGACGAGAGAGGAAAACGTATCGCGTAAAGTTATTTTATTACAGATATTTAGGATAAAATATATTTTTCTGGAACAAGGTTTACAATGGTAAAATATTTGCAGAATGAAAAAAATTAATATAAAAATAGCATTGTTTTAGACTAAGAAGAAAATTTTCAAAAAGACAAACTTCCGGGAAAAAGAAATTATTTGTAAAACCAAGTTTGCGAGAGACGAAATATAACAATATAGATTTGTGTTATTCCATTACCGATAAATATCCTGCCACGGTTCGAATGCAAGTCGCGTAAATAAGAGACGAATAAGTAAGTATTCGTAAAATTGTACAAGAATCATTAATTCGAACATTATTTTACTTTTTCATACCAGAATTTGTAATTTTTAACCTTAATACTTTTTAAATTTATATCCATTGTACTATCTTCAAACTTTCCTATTTGTGGCAAAAAGAGCATATTGATTTAAAATAAATGTGTCACCGCATTTATAGTATTCAAAGTCTGAAGCGCATAAGTATGACAGCTCTTTTAAGAGGAAATAATTATAATTATTCCCTCAGAAATTGCACTAGCTAGTTTCTCAAGGTCAAATTACCTAGTGAATGCAATTCATCAACCTTAAAACTTGTTGAACTCTTTCATTTTTTGTCACTACCTAACTTAAACCTGATATATGTAACACTACAGTACAGAATTAATATTGATGCACAATCCAAATTAAGCACGCTCCTTGAGCTAGCATATATTCTGGGTAACACAATAAATATACTATGCGTTTGCAGTTGCAGTTTAGGGTGCAATAAACGGTTGCAGTCCACGGCGTAAATATCATTTACTTTCACCATAAATAAGTTAATAACAAAACTTTTATAATTTCAGGAATATATCATCATATGGTCAATATGTTTTTTTTTCATTTGCAAATATATTTTATTCCCACAAAAATATAATTAAAAATATGGTACATCGGTAACTCTTACCAGATAAAAACTTTTAAAAAAATATGGTCAAAAACATGCAAGTGCATATAAATAATAACGAAACTATCCATCAGTCAAGCACGAGTAAAACTTGCATTACGAGGGTTTAGTATATATTATTCGTGTACATAATATTTCTATAGTATATATATATATATATATATATATATATATATATATATATAACATAAATACTTCAGTTGATGAAAATATTGGCGAATGAGTTTAATTTGGAACCTGTATACGCACACACATAGTTTATTTATAAATAAAATCATTATTTATATTTACAAAGAATAATTTACGAAGTCAATTATAGTAGTCTATGAGATAAACGAAGACTCCCTATTAACCACGTTAGTACACCAATACAGACTTAACATACAAGATAGCAGAGATTAGTAGTGAGAGCCATTTTTGTTTGGTTTCGGGGAAAATTTTGATAGTTTGCTTTTGACACATATAACGTATGAAACAGCTGATAAGGCGCTCACCACGCGGTGAGCGCCATTTCTATTTGTTTTAGCGCCAAATGTTGACAGTTTACTTTGACATAAATTACATACAAACCCGCTGTTAATTTGCAGTGAGTGTATTTTTTGTTTTCCCGCTTGCATACACTTCTCGTCTTATTGTATCGTGTTCACCTATCTCTCGCAGTCGTCAGCTGTATATTTATTTTCCATGTTTCTAGCTATTGCTAGACTCGTTTATATTCTTATGCCACAAAGGTTGCAACAACGTTACACGAGGGACGTTGCGACCGTCACATTTTGCTCTCATTGCGCTCAAAGTAGTATCACTTCAAAGAATGACAATGGTAAAATGCAAAAATAACAGTATACATGCACAACTAATGCACGAATAATATTCTGTTAGCGTATTTTTTTATATAAATAATATTTTTTGTAGTTTATTTGTTTTTAATTTTCGTTACTATTGAATAAAAATTAAGAATTTATTTACTTGAGTAAATTGAAAAAAACATTTTTCCTAAATATTTAAAAGTTTTTGAATTTGCAGACTTCTTCTGAAAAATGGGATAAATTTACAATATCTGACAATTTTATGCTGAAATATATGACTGTTTCCTTTAACCATTACCACTGTTCTTTCTTTAACCGTTAACACAGCCACCCGGTAACGTGTGAGAGGGACAAATGTTTATTTGAGCACAAAATCGCTGTATATTTGAATGTTTCATCTAAGGAGCCATATATGTATTGGACATTTTTTGCAAGTTTCATAGTTGTGTTTAATTATTTCAAATATTATCTTTTTTTAGGTTTAATTGGTTAGTTCGTTAACTCTTTGGACCATAGCAGTAATATAGCACTATAAAATATTTAACAGTATGTTAGATGCTCAGTAACAGTAGCATATTTATTAAATTATTATTAAGATGCTTTAAAAATATTTCAAAACCTTGTTTTAAACCGAAAAATTTATTACGAAGGATATATTCGAGATATTTATTAGTTAAAGGGTGATAAAAATTTTATTGTCAAAATAATTTTATACAATTTTAAGTTCAAAAGAATTAATAAAAAATTTTCCACTACCCAATGTTTTTCTTAAATCTCCTTAGTTGCATGATAACCAAGAAAATTGTAAAGAATTATATTATTTCGCTTACATTGTTAGAATAAAGCGAATATACGAAAGTACGAACACTAAAGCTTTTACAATTTTGGGCAATACAATTCTATATGAAACAGAAATATTTGTTTGTATTTATTTTTAAATCAGTTTAATTAGCATCCCAAATGTATCGTTTTTTTTTAATGTATTCTCGAATAACAGATTCTGCGGCGGCTTATTTCTGACCGTTAATAATGCACAGCAAACATTTAAAATTACTTCGTCATAGTTTTCCTTATAATTGCCTGGATATTTTAATTTGCGCGATAGGGAATAACTCTTGTGGGTATATAACGCAATTTTATTGTCTTCTATACTATATCTGAAAATATATCTATATTATATTGTGATAATCCTTAAGGTTCCATTTATTAATGATTCGGGACGTAACGCTCAAAATTTTACTTCCGCTAATCTGTATTTTATGGAACTTAGTGCTCTCGACAGTTAAAAATATAAGCCTACAATATTCATGGATTATAAATTACATTTATAGGTATATAGATTTTCTTAGTGATTGAAAAAATCATAGAGATTTTCATAATGGACAGTGTAAAACTTATTTATGTTGTATTATAGTCTCCGTGACCTAAATAAAAAGTGACTTTTTAGCCTAAGTCGATTATGCCTATGTGAATATTCTTTAGTACATCTTATAAATCCATTTGATTTCATTAAGTATTTTAGTCAATTATTAGCTATTAGTTATTAAATATCATATCATATCTGGTTAACAAATTGACAGAAGCGAAGGTAAATGAAACGAAACGTAGTCATGGTCTAGAAAAAAGGGGTCGTGACTACGTTTCGTTTCATTTATTTCCACTTCTATTAATTTTATTATATATTATATATTCTCAATGGCTTAGCTATTTATTCCCACACAGGTACATTGCAAAACTGTTGGGCTGTACATAAGCTTGAAATGTAAAAATACTAAAAAATAATAATCCATATATATCCAGAAATTTTTTTTGGATGTTTCACGGTCGTAATTGTTTCAAACATTATTTTGTTGTAGCTATAATGGTTTAGTTCATTTAAAGCCAGGTGATATCATTGTAATGCCAAATATTGAACCATTTTGGCAAGGCTTTCAGGAAGGTTGTTCAAAAAATTTAAATTTTATTTTGAAAGAGATGTTCATGGTACAAGATTAAATACTAACTGATAAATGAGTAAATAACGCGCGTGCATACGAGTGCTCCTGCTCGTGCGAATGTGCGTGCATGTGCATACGTGCACGTGCGTGCGCGTGCGAAGGAGCGCCTGCGTCTGCGAATCGCGCAAATGCACACGCGTGCATACTTGCGTGCGTTTGCACGTTCGTGCATGTGTGTATAAGTATAACTAATAGTTATTAAACACACTTCTTTTATAATTAATTTTTAAATTTTGAATATATTTGGCGTTAATTTTGTAGAAATTCATTATTCACAATTAAATTAAACTACGTGATGTAGTATTATTTCGAATTTCTTTAAGTTCTTTACCACAACCTAGGTTTCATTGTATTAGAATATCTACAGGTAGGCTATTAGAAGACGTTGTAATGCAACGAAACTTAGGTCGTGGTAAAGAACTTAAAGAAAGTAGAAATAATACTACACTTAGCTTCATTTAATTGTAAATGAATTTTTCCTTACATTTACTGATAGAGGTGAATCTATAAACGATAGCGAAATCTCCATACATTTACTCACTTTCTTTTTAAATTTTAATTATATTGCTTCTATGATTAGTAATGCGAATAGATGATAGGAATGAAATAATTATGAATGTCTGTAAAACATGCCCAGGGACAGAAGCGTTTTAATGTTTGATACAACTCTATTTTTCGCACCTTCCATTTATATAGAAAGGCCACGCAAGGTCAAGCAAAGTGTTGGCTGGAAGTCAACTGTACACAAGCAGAAGTGAAAATAGAGCGGTATGCTCTTTATTCGTACATACGCATCAAACGCAAACCCGGCAAACTCTAATGTTTTAAATATGGATTTTTATCACAGTTTTAATCCTTCAGTAAACTTCATTTACCTTAATCTTTAACTTGACTTATAATCTTTAACTTGTCCCTAAAGATATATTTTTTTCCGAAATTCATTTATTCCGTTGTATGTACTCATATTATGAACACGCAAAGATTATAGAACATAAATTTCGATGCGCTGGACAAATGATGAGAGCTTAATATAATTGCTTTTATTATAAAATACACAAATATCACAGAATGATCGTATAAATTCGCTTGTACTATATATACAATTTAAAGATATAAAAAAAATTGACTGTTTTTTTTGGCAGGGAAACGTAAATAAGAATTTCTCTATTTTAACTGTCCAGTTTTGTATTAAAAAACAGTTTAAGAGTTTTAATTAAATTTGTTTCCAGAGATCTGATCTGCAATTAAATGTAAGTATTCAACGGATTATTTTATTGATTATTGGTGAAGTGACTATTCTATCAATTAATTAATTTCTAATGTTAAAAATAAACAAAATATTTAATACACTATTTACCAAAAAAGAAACAAAAATTATAATAAATCAGTGTATTTGTTGTATTACCCATATTTTGGATCCAGTTAACTAATTCATCACGTTTTATTCATTTACGTCTGTACTAAATACAATTAGCTCATTTTGTGTTCAAGCTTAATGGAATTTCTCAGAAATCTTCTCTTTAAGATGAATATTTTGTAGGCTCGTTAAATAATACAATTCTTTACAGGAAAGAGTTGAATAAAACTAAAGACGAATTAGTAACCTACGGTGATTAGTCAATAATTTTAGTAAGATTTTAAGGAATTCATGGAAAAGACTATGTTTAGGGAATTCGAATAATCTTGTGTAGTGAAGTTAAAGAATACAGGTTCAAATAAATTAGATTACTTAGTGCCCTACACCTATATAAATATTCTAAAAAGAGACTTAATAGTTCTAGAATGAGTTCTCTGTGGGAATTAAAACTTCTACAAATAATTAAAAATGGATTAAATAAATTAAGATTATCTTTAAAATAATAACAATAAGCGAGCAGACTTGAAAATAAAAGTATTTAACTTGAAAAATATATATAATACGTTTTATTATTAGGTAAATGAATGAATTTTTGGTGGAGGGAAGCTTTGAATAAAGGTAAAAGAGAACAAAAGGATTGTAATTTATTTTATGTAGCTGAAATCTGTTATAAAAATAAAAAAGAGCAGAATATGAGAACATATTAATAAAAATTAAAATATGCGAAAAAAAATATTTACATGTATACAAGTACAAATTAATTAAAAGATATTTAATGTACATAGGAAGTGAATAGTAAAAGCCTGTTTCTAAGATGGCAAAAGGATTCTTTTGAATGACTTACTTATTGAAAGAGGAAAAGGTGTATAAGGATTATATTGGACTCGTTTTAATAGGCGATAATCAGATGTTATTAATAAAAAATATAATGTATTTGTTATTCCGTTAAACTCTCGTTTTTTTTAATAATGACAATATTTTATTCACAAAATGAATTAGTTAAATGAAAAACTTATGATATAATACTATGAATATTCAAACCATATAGAGTAAATTGATAATATTTATATATTATATACGCGTATTAGCTATAAATTATAAAGAACTTTTCTGATGAACGACGATAGAAGTGTTGTTGTTTATTCTTACTGATAGTCAAAGGTGAAAATTTCTTTATTAATTATGTCGGCGTCGCAGCAATTTTTATTTTATAATTTTTATATCATAATGCCTAACGATATATCAGGCGTTTATAATTAATTTCGCCTTTTTGTGAAAATTGTTTTTGTTATTACAATAAATATAAAAATTAATTATATATTCATAAGATATATGGTTACGTCTCGCAGCCATATTACGTAATCCGCCTGTTTACAAAGTACCTAGTGGTTATATAAAATGCAGCCGTTTTCTAAATAGAATAAGAGATATTCGGCCATACTTTCTATTCGACAATGCGGCTATCAATATTTCGCCCTATTGGAAAATCACTGAAATATCTGCCAACATATCAGAATGCCTTTAAGGTAAACACGGTATAAAGAAACCAAAAAAGTTACGATTTATAATTACATAATTATCTTACAAAATTATTAGTGTTCATAAAATCTATTGTATAAATAAATCATTAAAGAAAACAATGTTTAATTAACATCAAATAAATTCTATATCTTTTAAAATTTCTATATAGAGATAAAAAATCTGGGATGGTAGTTTATTGTCTTTAAAATTACTATTTGCTCTCAAGTTTTGTGCGTTTGCACTAGAATTTGCAAATTGTAGAACTACAGTTTAATATTACATCACGTTTTCTTTGTTTTTTTTTTGGTCACAAAGTGTTAGGAGCTGAAAATAGGAACTGAAATTATGTAATCCGGTTACTGGTTTTACGCCTCGTTACAAAATAGCAACACCTCTCCCTGCCGCATTGTAAAACATGAAATAACATTCCCATTTGGTGAATTTTAATTCAGCCCTTTTGTAATCTGGCTTAAGGTCACTGAGGTACTTTAGTAAGCAGCGAAGTTTTGTAAAACGCTTAGATTCATTGTCAAGAAGTGGAATCATTAATCCGGCTGTCACATATTAAATAGAAATTGTATATTATGTATATATATATATATATATATATATATATATACGTATATATATAAATATATATATGATTCGCAGAAATAAGATGTATATGACATAAGTGCTTTGATAAATCGAGTACCTACTCCTCTTAATATCTTTGTATACGAACATGTCTGGCCAAAAACTGGCCCTCTGGCCAATATTTAACCAACCATTTTATGGTTACGTTAAGTCTATTCTCTAATATTTTTAAATTTATAGAAAGCTGGAAGGTTGTACTACTCTACTATAGGACGTCTCTTTTGATTTACTCGTAGTTATAAAAGCTTTAATTCATGTACTTTATGACTGCGTTATCGTATATCGTAAATTTCATAGTTTACGTAAGTTTTCCTAAATTTTTTTTCCATGTACACCTTTTTTGTTAACCTTTTTTCTTCATAAGTTCAATATAAACAAATGTTATAAATATATTTTCTTTAAAATTACAATTTCCGTCGACATATTAATTTTACAGAATAACTTAATTTTTTGGTTCAAAAAAAAAACCATATAAAGGTTCCATTTTTTCACTTGGTGATCCTTTTATCCGCCCTTATACCCATCAAAGTCGTTTTTATTCGAAATAGCTTGAAATATCTAGTTAAAATTAATAACGTATTCTGAGGCCTATAGGCTTATTTTACTCTAAAAAAATCATTTTTTTTAAGTTAACGTCACAAAATGACCCCATAAAGCGTACTTATATTTATTTTTATATTAGTAAAAAACCATAATTTCTAATTTAGGTGGAATTATATATTTTTTCTGAAATATGTGGAAAATATAGTATACGTATATTTACGTGCTGAAAAAATTAAAATACCATTAAATGTTTATAAGAACCTAAATGTATAGGTGACCTTCGTAATGCGAGATCTACTCGTGCTTGGCAGATTTTTTTAATTCTGTCACGGTAGTACGACAGATTACGTGAAAGTAGTTTTTTTCCGTAAAATATTCAATATTTTTGGGTTAACATTCCTTTTGTTTGGTCCAAACCACTTATTTATAACTTATTTTAATCAAATAATAAACGTGACAGGAATTCAGGACAATGGGCGAGGTCCTCAAAAAATTATTGTAATTTGCCAAATGCTTTTTCTTTATATTTATATTAATTACATATTTTGAATAACTTTATAACGTATATAAATTAATTATATAGTAAAATAAATCATACGTTAAAGCAATTATATATTTATCTAGCTGACTGTTTCCTGTATATTGTGCACGAGCCACGAAAAATAGATTATCCTTGCTTTTGAATACAGTCCTTAAAACGATTTCTACTACTAATATCTTGAATACGTAGAGTAGCCTAGAACTCCAACATAGGTTACCCTGATTTATCTCTACCATAAAACATAAATATTGTCTCTAAAATTTTACGGTTGTTAAAGATCAGTCCTTTGATATTCAGTATTGGTAATGACATGAATGAAACTAAAATTAATGTGCATTAACGTAATGCTAATAAAGTCTTTTTGTTATTTTTATACACGATTAAAAATAATAAAATCCCTTTTTTGTCTGACAGGTAACATATAAATAATGTTTATATACATACAATAAAAGTGTGATGAATAATTAATATAGCACAGTAGCTTGGAAATGAAGTCTATATAAACTTGTTGTTTGCAAATATATTTTAAAAAATGAAAAAGAACCATCAATTGATCATATATTGGTTACCGCTGAAAAATGAAAATCTATATGACAACATAAATTTGAGTGAGAGTAAACGAAAACGGATGTAAAGAACGAGTCCACTTTCAAAATAAAAGTACTTATTGTATGTTCCATGTCATTAAATTTACATTCAATTACGTTGCGCTGAAGAAAACAATATTTGAGTAAGAAGATATTTCTAAAGCTTCATGTATCACTTAACGTCGAGTAACAAATTATTTAGCGGAAATATATTTTTAATAACAATTTAATACGTCCTTAATTTTTGCTCAGTGTTTCTTTAAGTCTTCATGCTTAAAGTCTCTTCTTGGCTATATATTTATACAATTTAATAATTAACAAAAACCTTTTTCGGCAAGGAAATATATATATATATATGAGTTAAGTTAGATATATTACTGTCTTCTTGAATATATTTGGCGTTAATTTTGTAGAATTTGTATGTATTATTTATTAAATAAATTATTAATTTTTAGGCATTTGTTCCAACAATAACTGTATGGATTTATAACAAAATATGAAATTGGTTTTTGAAAATTATTTGGTAAACGACTTACTGAATTTTCCCAGTAAGTGCCGGAGGTTGGTACAGAATACAATCGTGACATATATTTAAGAAATTGGTATCGGTTATTAGTAGATTATTTTTGAAGGATATAGCATCCATATATCCAAAAGTAACGTTCTTCGTATTCAATTGGTGTTTATTTTGGTTTTTAAAAATGAATAACAACAATTTAAAAAAACAAGAATATAAATTAAATTTCGTTATATATTTTATACTAAACTGACGTTATAGAGACGAAAAGTTGTATTTTGTACACTAAAAATTATGTTTTTGACAGTTCTATGCCATTCTTAATGTTATTTGGTTATACAGAATTGAAAGTTAAAATGCTCTTATCAATTAGTGCGTTATTGTGTTGAAAGTAGATTGTACATCCATAATGCTTAGGACGTCATTAATTATATGTTTAATGTAAACTACGATTATACATCATTTAAGCACTGATTTCAGCAGAATACTTTATTTAGATATGTCTGATACGGAGACTTTTAACGTGACCCTCTTCAATTTTAGGTGCTATGGGTAGAAATCATTATTAAATCTGTTTTGACTATAGATGATACTTATACTCTCTCTAAGAGTAATATAATTAAATAATTGGCTATCGAAACCTTAGTACCTCGATTTTTAGCCACCTGCATCATTATTTGATAAAGAATTAATACAATGATATAAATGTAGTGACTTGTGTTAGTCTATATATCCAATGGTATTGCATAAAATTATTGTAGTAATTTTTTTTCAGTTTCATGTATAAAAAATTTAGTTCATTTCAGAAGGACTACATGTAAATTAAAAGTCGTTTTACACTGCCTAAATTTAAAAATTTTAATTCAAACTAACATCATGGACGAATTAATGTATGCGGTTGATATTCTAGAATTCCGCTACGATTACTTTAGTGAAAGTTTGATTCATATTTTGAGATACACTAAGACAAAAGGAGACTAAATAGCAGCGGTAAAGAAAAAAAGTCTAAAAAATTTGCTCAGCCCATGCTCCATATTGACTACAGTGCTTAAATAATTACAAAGTTGTGCCAGCGTGTTTTTAATTCTGTTATAATTAGAAAATTAACGCTGTACTCAAATTTTCATCTAGATGATGATATTCTAAATTAGATGAATAACAAAAAAAAATTTATTAAATTCGACTCACGATTGTTGCTCACTGCAAGAAAGAGATCTGAAAGAAAATGAACGCGAGTTTCAATTTATGAATCTAATAAAATATTAATTTGATTTATTTTTCTTTTTAACGTTAACTCAGAATTTTACGAGGTTATGTCCATCAATGTATCCTAGTGACAGAGAGACGCACAGACAGACAGAACGTTTGAATGATTTTGCCAAAATACAGTACGGTATCAACTTTAACTACGTTACCGATATTTGGATAATAATATATTATGAGCTTCAATTATTTACAGAAAAATATTGAATAAATAAATGAAACCCTATGTACTTCATAATTAAATAATTGTTAGACATAACACTGAACGGTAAGGAAGTTAGCAATGCTTTCGGGAGTTCGCAATAATAGCAACCTAATAAGATTAGAAACACACTTTAACTAGGGGCCACAACTTCAGAGCAAATGATGTCTCATATCAAATGTTTTAAGTGTACAAAAACAGGGAACTATCGCAAAAAAATGTCTAAATAGCAGAAATAACATTTTGTGAAAATAGATTAAAGCTTTGAGTGCCGTATTTTAAAGTGAAAACTTCGCCAAAAATGAGTCGGGAGAAAGCAAATTTTTAACTATTGATCACAATTGGATCGCAAATGCTTCATATCAATAGAATGAGGATCTTTATTTTCTTTCCGTGTGTTAGGTAATAAAAAATGTTACGCGGAGTAATATTTATCAACGAAAGATGCTTTGCAACAAGAACGTCGTGGCTATAGTTAAGTTCGTTAACGGAGTAATTAAGCTGAATGCGACTGAATAATTAGCATGAAGTAATTGGCATCGCAAATTATGACACGTAAAGACCAATTATTTGAATCAAATGATTAATGTTCTAGAAGGTAAGATAATAAAAACACATGGCTCAAGATTTAACTAACATAAATAATTTCAGGTCTATGCCAAGTTGATTCATGAAAACTATCTCTGAACATTAAATCTAGTTAGTGACCCCAAGTTTTCAAGTACTTCAATGTATGCATTGTGATAACTATAGAGTATGTACTGATTTCAAACACTATTCGTATCGCAAATTAATAAAACTTAACGGTATGTAGTGTAAATTGAACAAAAAGTAAGACCAAAAATTGTCTCTCTAAAATATTAGTGTTTTAAGAAAGTTTTACTTCGCAACGAATTGAACTTTGTTTCTATTTCGTTAAACACAGAGTCATTGTATTTATCTCATGTTTAATTATGTCGACAATGATTGTAGATGAAAGTTCAACTCCGACTTTTTTTTAATATTAACAGTGAACAACACGGAAATAATATTTAGAGTGAATATTTCATTAAAAAAACAGGAAGGTAAGAGTTTAGTAGTTCACCCTAATTTTATAGTTACGGTATATTAGCTTATGGTCTCATGCTATTACTCATGACAACATTTATGTATTATTGATATTGCCATGGCTTACAATCAAAATCTAGATTCTTCTCCAATTCACACTAACTAATCTTAGAGTTGCTTGGTGAAACAAAAAAGTTTTGTGGTCTGTGGACGTTGTGTTCCATTCACTGTTATTGATCTTTCTGTTATTTAGGCTTTTATTCCTACAAATTATTGTACTGTATTTCCTTAGTACCCTCTAGTTCTGATTTATTTTTAAAAAATATTAAATTGAACATATCTAAATATGTGCCTGTTACTTCAGTTACCAATTAAAAATTAATTTTCATTATCTAAATGTTTCACGGAGGCTACGAATGGTAACTCTAAAGAAATAAATAAATAGTTCATTTAACAATATTTGTGAATTTTCATTTAGCATTATATTTGCATGTACAAATCGACTCTACTACTTAAATTAATATTCTATAAAAAGGAGGATAAAATATTTGAGTTTACAAATGAAGTGTCTATCTTTAATTTATACCATACTATCTTGTCAATACTACGTACGAACTAAGCAAATTATATTAAATACTAGAAAACTGATGCGGGAATTTACTGCTATTATAGATAGAAATTCACTTACAAAAAAATGGGTAAGATCACTTAAAAACTTTCCTTTGATAAAGCCAATAAGAATATCTATAATTCGAATATAAAGAACATTTACTATGTTAATATTTTTGCGATATAATTTTAACAATTTACGTCGTAATACATGGTCACATATAATAAAAAATAATAAATTATACATAAAGCCTAAACAAGACAGACAGTTTATTCATGGTAGCAAAAAAATTATTTTTATTTTATAAGACCAAGAATACAACCACAAATTTTAGACCATCTTTTTCTTTTAGATAAACTTAGTAAAGTACGTCGAGAAAATATTTCCAAAGCCCTGAAAATCTTTACAATTAACAGTAAACTTAATAGCTGAAAACGTCGTCGATGTCTACAAATTTAAACAGTTTTCTAAATTACTGCGGTAAACTTTCTTTGTAAAAGCGGTAAAGCGCTAAAACGTTTCTCATTTTTTGGCCTCTTTCCTGCAACTTTGGATGTAGGGGGAGGTTTTATTAATTTGTGTGTTAACAAACCAATAAGTACGCTAATTGAGTGCGGTGATGCAGTCACCACAAAGTTCATATTAAAATTTAGATTAAATTACTTATCCGCTCAGAAAATGCTCTTATGTATTTTCTACCAATTAGATTGACAATTACGCAAAGCAGACTACGCAAGTTTATTTTAATTACTCATCTCATGTTCTAAAAATAAAAATCTCACACTTAGCGTTTTTTATGTTATGTTTACTGCAGGACGATATTTGGAATAGCAAAATATTTTTAAATCATTTAATATGGCAATAACAAACTTTTTTAGAGTAATAAGATAGATACGAGTATCTAAAAAGTGAAATCAGCATAAAAATAATATCATCATCCTAAAATAATTTTCTTTGTTTGTCACTGCTTCAATTCACCATTTGTGATTAGGGTCATGTCAACTATGTTTTTACGTTTTTCTAATATGTTCATATTGAACAATACATTTTATTTCTATTGACTGATTTTAAAATTAATATATATTAAAATAGGAATTTTAAAACTTTTTTCTTTCCAAAAAATTAAATAAATATATGGAAAGACTTGCACCGATGCAGCTGATGCTATGTTGAAGTTGAAATATGTGTAAATTATTCCCCCTTTTTTATAACCAGGGTTAGTTTATTGAATATATTAGGCGGTAATTTTGTAGAAATTCATCATTCACAATTAAATGAAACTACGTGATGTAGTATTATTTCTACTTTCTTTAAGTTATTTACCACTACCTAAGTTTACCTAAGTTCTTCACCACTGCAATTAGCAAATATCTTTGTTAATAGCCCACCTGAAGATGTTGTAATACAACGAAACCTAGGTCGTGGTAAAGAACTTAAAGAAAGTAGAAATAATACTACAGAGTTAGATTAATTATTTTTATTTTTCAAATAAGGAATAGATCTGGCTAGGCAGAACTATATAAGCGTAAGGAACAAGGGTATAGCATTTTAAATTTAAAAATTTAATGTAAAGATACATTAAGAAACTGATAATACTGCATTCAAAACCAAGAATATATTGCAAAAACTTTGACGGAAGAGTGACAGGAGTAAAACATCTATTAAAATAAGAGCTAAGGAACCAGAATTGTAAACATGCAGTTTTTATGCGAATCTCACTCAAACTCAGTTGAATAATAGTAGTAGGAAATTTAATGTATAAAATCTCTTTTAATTTTCCTTTTGTATTTAAAATTACTCTTCATGTTGCTGCCGAAGTTTGGCAATAAATATTTATTTACGTAATAGTTCTGTATATTACGTAAATAAATGAGGACTTGGAATTTCAAAATACGGGTTTCAAAATTTAAAGTTGTTAGCTTTTATTTGCTTCTACTAGTAAAAATTTGTTTACAACAAACAAAAGGGTTCTACGTTAAGAATGATGTTAACAATACCCGCATTTATTTTGTGGCATGAATTATTGGTGCCACTGGAAAAAATTAGAAAAATTTAGAAAAATTAGAAAAAGGATGAACGTTGTAAACGTACCTTAGAAGATACCCAAGAAATATATTTTTTTTAAATTATCTGTTATTTGAAGGAAACTCCACAGGTTCAAACGAACTTGTTACAGGTTATGCTACAATTTATTACTCTAATTTTGTTTATAGTACAAGTACTAGCCGCTGATTTTAACTGAAAATTAAATAATATTAAGTAAATTTTTAGGTTCATCATTTAACTAAAATATAATTTTCAACGCGTATTGAAGCATACATATTTTTACAGGGGTGAATAAAAACGGTCCCACAGGACTACTAAGAACGGTCCCACAAAACAGGGATACTTTGACTCTAATAATAGAATACATGCAAAACACCCTTGTAAATACTATGTGTGGCTGCCATACACGATACGGTTCACCGGAGAGGTCTACCTGTGCAATTATGCCTGCGCAGGTAGACTGGAACGTGTGTGGGAATAGACCTGTGCAGTTTTTTAACCTGCGCAGGCGACCGGAGCAAGATCAAAAATCAATATTTTCGAGTGACACCGTACGGTGCACCTGCGTGCGTGTGTGCCTGCTCCGGTTGCCTGCGCAGGTCGCGTCAGTTATATTCTAGTGTCTCTCTCGGACGGCCGGCTCGTCGCTTGCATCGTATTGCCACGAAAACCACTAATTAACACTTGAAAATGGCGCCATCAGATTCAACTAAAAAAACGCTTGAAGAATTTATCGAACTTTATAGAATTCATCCATGTCTTTGGGAAATAAAAAACAAAGAAAACCATAATCGAAACAAAAAAGTAGCTGCTTATAAATTGCTTATAGAAAAATTGAGAGGAATTGAGCCAGATGCGGACAAAGCACTAGTTATGAGAAAGATCAATAATTTGAGAAGCAATGTTAGGAAGAAAAAAAAGAAATATGAACAATCTGTGAAGTCTGGGGCATCTGCTGATGATGTATACTATATTAAATTGTGGTACTACAATTTATTTGATTTTATTCACGATCAATGCACTCCTAGAGAATCTACATTCAATTTAGATACTGATGACGAAAATAATTGTGAGGTAAGTAAAATATTTTTATATTTCGTATACATTATTAATTAATCATTTAATACTTGAAATTAATAATGTAATTTTTTATTAAGTTGTTTACATAAAACTTAATAAACATTAATATTTAATATTAACCTTAATTTTAAATTTCACCAAAGCTTATAACTATGTACTTAGTCTACTTCGCTCATTTACATTAATACCTATTAATTTACATGATCATTTTGCCATGGTATCCTTCCCTCCTGATTGAAATAATTCATAAAATTTTCTCGAACCATCTTCGCGTTATTCAAAGTATTTCCTACGTTTCTTCTTTCTAAGTTTTCCATGGTACTATTTTGCGTATTGTATCCTTCAAAAATTATAGTTTTCAGAGTTTTCTCGATATAAACATTTCTGAGGTGCATAAGACTTTTTTGAGTGTTCAATTAAAAAGTTGTGTAATGCACAGGATGATTTCACTACTTTATCGATATTTTCGGGTTCTAAATTTATATTAGTATAAAATATCCGAAATCATGATGCCAGTATCCCGAAAGCGTTTTCAACAATGCGCCTGGCGCGAGATAATCTGTAATTCAGAATTTTTCTTTCTCGCGATATTAAATCTGCTTGCCGAAACGGTTTTATCATATCGGGGCGTAATGGAAAGGCGTCGTCTGCCACAAATACATATGATAAATTCCGGTTACTTCCTGTACACGTTTCACTTGTTGGAATATGCAAATCATTATTATCCAATTTTTTAAAAAATGAAGTATTTTGTAGTACCCCTCCATGGATATTCTACCATTGATGCCAACGTCTATGTACATAAATTGGTATTTTGCATTAACAATTGCCATAAGAACCACACTATGATGTCCTTTATAATTATAAAAATACGATCCACTATTAGCCGGTGGAACAATTGCTATGTGCTTCCCATCTATTGCACCAAGACAGTGAGGAAAGTTCCAGCGTTCTTCACACATCTTGGCTATTTCTTTCCATTCCTCTTCAGATGTAGGAAACTGAAATATAAAAATATCAGCATTGTCATATAGAGAATAAGTAGCTAATTGTTTATGCTAGAACACACAAAACCAGAGTATTTGTATTTTTTTCAGAGAGAGAACACTGAAGATTCTTCAATTACTGATCAACAATATTCATCTAACAGTGTATCTTCAGACAATACAGAGGCCCCGACGACATCTTCAAACAATAATTCATCTCGCCCCCCTAAACTTGGTAAAACAAAAAGAAATGAAAGCATGGCGAATGAAGTATTGGAATCGGTACGAGATCACTTTAAACGTCCTCGTCCAGTTATAACAGAAGATCGTTGTGATATTATTGGCAAAAATGTTGCGATAAAATTGAGGACTTTAGATGCAAAACAAATAATAGTCGCAGAAAAACTTATTAACGATTTACTTTTTGAAGCAGAAATAGGAGGCCTCAGTCCCGAACATGCTCATATTAATATGAGAGATGTTTTGAGACAAAGTCTACCAAGCTATGTACCTGTTCAGCAATATCGGCAACAAGTGTATCAATCCTCGCCTACTTCCACTTATAGTTAAAGTCCACTTCGCCTACTTCCACTTATAGTTAAATAAGTTTTGTTTCTTCCGGAACTCCAAGCCCACCCTGCCTTCCATTTTCCACCAGTTTCTTCCGGAACTCCAAGCCCACCCTGCCTTCCATTTTCCACCAGTCAATATTCAGAGCACCTTTCTCAATCATTGCAAGGTAGCCATCTACTAAATAGTCCTTAAGGAAATCCCTACTCTACACAAATGCAAACACCTAAAACTCCGGGAAATCAGCCCGGTGAAACAGAGGTAGTTATATCCATTCCAGATTCTGCAGCAACATTCCTCAATAATTTTAAAGTTGATAATGAGTAATTTGTACGAGTTAATAATAATATTAATAAAAATTTTGTCAATAAATATTATTTTTAATAAATAACAGTGTTTTAATTGCTCACCTTCAAATAATCTCTTCTAAGAACTTTATGCAAGGCCTCACATGTTTCAGGAATAATTTTTCCAAACGCCTGAGGTGAAATAATTGCTGAGAATTTTAGGTTCTCATAACTTCTGCCAGTTGCGAGAAATCTCAATGTGACTAATAATCTTTCGTGAGCAGAAATACCATTTCTCATAACTGTGTCTTCCTTTTTTATCATAGGAGTAACCATTTCAAGTAATTTAATGTATGTTTTCTCGTCCATTCGGAGATAGTTTTAGAAATCTTATGGTTCAAATTTTAATTTATTCAATAAGTTAACATGACTATGTTTTCTTTTCAATAACCAATGCTTACACTACATTTTTCGCTTTTTTTACTGTTTTTTTAACTTTTATTTTCAAAATTAAAGCAAGGCCCAACAATGCCAGCGCGTCATCGTCTTCAATCGATGCCATAGTAAAAGGAACTGAAGACCGTACCGGTACACCGAAACATCCCCATATACGCTACCGACGTTCGGTTGACCTGCGCAGGTATACCTGCACAGGTAATCTCTCCGGTATACCGTTGCGTGTATGGTTTACTTTAAACAAATTCAAAGAAGAATTTTCATTTGGCGCTATACGACAATACACGGCTAACTTATGCTTAAGGTTATATAAACTATGGCCTATAAATCTATGACTCATTAAACACTTATAAAGACATTTTAATTGTGTCGTTCTTTACTTCGCTCACGCCTGTGATGCACTTAAATAGACTGCTTCATACTTTACATTATAAGTTACAGTGGTGTGTACATACCAAAATTGTTTTCTTTAAGCCACAAATATGATATTTTGAAGGAAAAATCGAAAGAATAACAACTACGATGCAAACTTTAATAACATAACTATGCCGCTGTCGCATTTCTTTTAATAAAATTAATGAAATAAAGGACATATGGCGTTAATATTCCAGGAATCTCTTTTTTACAATAGAATAAAGTGAACACAATATCTGATAGATAATATTAGTTTCATACCGCCCTATTCCTCACTTCTATAAAAGGTCACACCGTAAATTTTGTGTAATTTAATTTCCTATTTCTACCGTAATCAAATTCACAATTAAATGAAACTACGTGATGTAGCATTATTTCTACTTTCTGTAATTTCTTTACCACGACCTAGGTTTCGTTGTATTACAACATCTTCAGGTGGGATATTAGCAAAGATAATCATACGTAATCTTACATTATAATAATTAAATTACACTGACGACATTATTATCGCTCTACTATTATTAGTTTTGGAGATATAAGCACCCGAAATGTCGCAGCGATTTCACACCGTGGAAGTGTTTTCTATTCAATGCTGAGAAAAATTTAGCTCTACGCCATAAATATGAAATATTTCTAATTAGTCATACTCATTAAGGGAATTAAAAATAATTATAAATAGAAAATAACCAGAAATTATTCAATCTTATATATTTTTTCAGGTCTTGTAATTTAAAATAATTAACGTCGCATAGAGCTGTATTGTTTTGGTTTTCTTTTTAAATTTAATCTATAATATATAACAATTTAGAGCAGTTTTTCAATAAATTACATTATTTACATCATTACGTAATCTTACATTATTTTATTTAATATATATTATAAAAGTAAGCGTACAATGTTGCCGCTAAAACTCAGAAAGTAGTCCAGGCACGATTAAGGTATCCCTATATCCCCCATCAATGAAGAAGGTTCCATTTTTACCTGTTTAAGGACTGGAAGTTTCGCCTTCTAGAAATTTCTAGAACATTCGAGAGTATTCAAGAGCATTGCTCGACCAAGACATCCCGGAACATTCTGGAATATTGTGGAATATTTGGGAATAATTTGGAACGTTAGGGAATATCGCGGTATATCCGAAACCGTAGTAGAACATTCCAGAACACTCTCGAATGTTGTGGAATATTCTGGAACATTGTGGACCATTCGCAGTCTTTATTGTATGGGTGGGGCTACCCATTGGTAGGGATATATATAGCCAGATCCGTTGTGGAAACGCCAGTTTCTTATCAGTGAAGTGCAGTGAGAGAATAAAAACAAGCAGTGAAGTGTGACTAATCACAGTGATACAGTGACTGAATATATATCGAAAATAAACTGCGAAAAGTATTTAAAATGTACTTAGTGCATTTCTTAATAAAAAGTTGATTTGATTTATATTTTATACAATGCTCAAACGAAAAAGGGGAGGAGATCTTGATAGTTCTGAAGAAAAACGGCGAAAACAAAAAGAACGACTAAAACGAAGCAGTCGAAGAGCGCGTAGTACGTTTATGTTCCCAACAAACGAGAATGATCACCGTGACAAGTACAGAAACCGAAGAACAAAGAAATGAACGAATCAAAAATTATGACATAATCTTATAACAAAACACTGCAAACGAAAGGCACCCACGAAAATATCACCCAAGAGAAGTGCGGATGAGGACAAGTCAAGGGTACAACCTAGCAAATGATACTAAGACCCAATGAAAGAACATATCAAACACAGACATGTGAAAAATGGATGACATCTGCCAATTTCGTTACGCGAAAACATTCAGTAAAGAAACACCAGGAGTCTGTTGCATGAATGCATTCGATTACCACCACTCAGTAAGCCTACAAGAATTTTTACATTGCATATGCGGAGAAACTCCAGAAACAAAACACTTTTTTTTCAAAATATAAAAGCGTACAATGCCTGTTTCCAAGTGACTTCTTTCGGTGTCACTTCGATCCACAGTAACGGAGATGAAATCAATTATGTTTCCTCCATGCAAGGACAAATCAATCACACCCATGAAGACTATAAATTTCTGCAAGTACGTATCATTGGAAATTAAGAAATAGAAATTAATAAACGATACGCAAACATTATTGGATTGAGATGAGAAATAATCCAAGATGTGCAGAGAATTTTACACAAATACTATCAAATTATTCACGTATTCAAAACAGCACCAGACTAAATGATTTCTGATGACCATAAAATTATACCTCGAGCCGAGAAAAGACCACCTGGAGTACACAAACGTCGATTTAATGCACCTCAGATATACGAAGTCGTCATTGTAATTATGAACAATGAAAACACAAGCCATGACCTAATAACGAGCATGTACTACGAAGAAGAGAAGGACTATAACTCATTGCAGAGATACGCCGTTAATATGATGCCCTCCAATATCCATTAATATTTCTACACAGAGAGGACGGATATCTTTTTAATGTGAAACAAATCCAGCCTAAAAACAGGCGTAGAAACAAAAAAACAAGTCACTTCCAAGGAGTTCTATGCGTACCGTTTAATGATCAGAGAAAATCAGACATACAATTCACACAATCGCGGTTTATTACAACAATTCCTGGTGTGCATGCAAAAACGTTAATTAAGTGCATGCAAAAACGTGCGGAACGGATATTTTACATAAGGCTGAATCAAAAGAAACTTTAAGGAGCTATCATAAATGACGAAAATATTGAAGATATTGGAACAATGACAATCTTACCCTCATCTTACATAGGAAGTCCAAGACACATACATGAATACACTCAAGATGCCATGACGTACGTAAGAATATATAGATGATCTAACCTCTTCATAACATTTACATGCCACTCATTGTGACCAGAAACCACAAGACAAGCCCCCATGGATTGACACGACATAATAGTCCGAGTTTTTTGACAAAAACAAATAAGATTTATTGAAGCCATTACAAAATACCACATCTTTGGAATCGTTAGATGCTGAATGTAAACAATCGAATGGCAAAAACGAGGACTACTTCACTGACACAATCTCATATGGCCACACGACAGATTTCATCCCATGGACATCGACAAAATCATTCAAGCTGAATTTCCCAATCCACAAGAAGATTCCGAGCTATACGACATAGTTGTAAAAAACATGATTCACGGATCATGCTGGCCATTATGCCCCAATTCGCCACATATGACTGATGGAAAATGTACAAAAAAATACCTAAAACCATACTTAGACGACACAGAAATCGGAGATGATGTCCATCCCAAATACAGAAGACGATGACTCAAAAAAGTGGATTTACAACAAAAATACGAATAGGAGGAAAAGACGAACTAGAAATAGACCACAAGTCTACGACAGTTTTCCCCTTCCAGATTTGATGACTGATTTTGACAGATTTGGGGCACTGATTGCGGGAAAAATACTAAAAAAATCGATTATGTCATGATTTTTCGTTATTTAGCATAGTTTTTTTTTGCAAAATGTGCTCAAGTCTACCTAGTTGAGAACTGATATTTTATTTCGTTTGTCTCTTATTGAACAAAAAATGAATGACTGCGTTAGATAACAATAAATAAGTTCTCATAAATAGTTAGTTAAATATAACGTAATTAACTAAGTTATATACCCTTATTATTGAAAAAATGTATATTTTTAGGTCATTTGAAAGATCTCATTTAACCGAAATTAACTTAAATCGTTAGAAGAGGGTTAATGATGGTAGATTAATAATTTTTTGTATAAATAGCAATTACATTATTTTTACAAAATCAGTACTTCCGTACATTTCGTAACGCTCACGTAAAAGATATCATTGCGAAAGTGTTTAAATTAACCGGATAATTTTTGTTAATTTTATATTGACAAAACAGCAGCATAGCATTACTGAATTCATAAGTAAAGTTCATAAAATGTATTTCGGCCTAGCAATCGCTAATCAAGACAAACAGTAGGTCCCACATAAAGTCTGTGCCACATACGTTCGTGAACTTCGAAAGTGGTCAAATGGGCATAACAATACCTTTGATTTACAATCGCCAATATTGTGGAGAGAATCTCAGAATCACATCAAAGACTGTTATTTTTGCTGTTACCAGAATACAGGCTACAATTCCAAAACAAAAAAAGGACTTGGTATATCTAACCGTGGTAACGCACACGGTGTATCCCGAACCGAACGTTGTACCGACATCACCTTCATATTTGGAATCAGTGCAAGCTGAACACATGAGCAGTTATGTCGAAGAGGTATCTGCTATTGAAGCTCATTTGAAGCCAAGTGCAAATGGAACATAGCTATTTTCACAGTCAGAATTGAATGACTTAACGAAAGATCTATGCCTGCCATAAAATACAGCTGAACTCCTCGGATCAAGACTATCAAAAAAGAATACACTTGCTCTTGGCACCTCATTTTCTTGGTATCGCAATAGAAAAGAAGACTTTTTTTTTATACCACATTTTTCTAAAGATCGTAATCTAGTGTATTGCAAAGACGTTCCTGGTTTACAGATAATGTTTAACATCGAATCCTGGTTTACTGATAATGTTTAACAGTCGCCCATTCTGTACATATGAATGTATGCTACGACAATTTTAAAAATATACTGGATAAAATAAAGTATGTACAACACGATTGGATGACTCGTGGAGATCTGAAAATTATAAGTATGCTGTTCAGTCAACAAGGTGGCTATAAAAAATACCCTTGCGTTCTATGCGATTGAGATAGGCGAGACAGAGGCAACATTGGACGAAAAAAAATAACCACCGAGAATTGAACTAGTTCCTGGAACCAAAAATGTTGGGAGTTTCCTTAGAAAAAGTTTTGTTACTGCCTTTACACATAAAACTAGGAATGATGAAATAATATATAATAAGACGCTGAATAAAGAAGGAGAAGGTTTTAAATATCTACACTACATGTTTCCATATCTAACTGAAGCTAAAGTGAAAAAAGGTATTTCTGTTGGCCTGGACATAAAAAACTGATGAAAGACACAACTTTCAATGAAAAATGAAGTGGAATTGAATTAAAAGCATGAAAATCTTTTATGGAAGCAGTGAACGATTTCCTAGAAAATCATAAAAGTTTAAATTATGAGAAAATTGAGAAGAAAATGATCAAAAATTTCAGAAAAATGGAACGTGAGCATTAAATTTCACTTTCTTAATTAGCACTTGAACTAATTTTCTGATAACTTGGGAGCTGTAAGTGAAGAGCAAGGCGAAAGATTTCATCAGGACTTGAAAGAGATAGAATGTCGCTATTGAAGAAGGTGGAATAAAAGGATTGATGGCAAATTATTTTTGGTAACTAAAGCGAGATGATCCCAGTCGAACTTTTAAGCAAAAATCTCACAACCCGGAGCTTCAATTAAAAAAAACAAGATACCACAAAAGTATTTAATATTTCTAATTTATTTATAAACGTAATATAAATGTATTTTTAATATTTTAAAGTCATGTGATAATTTTCTGATTGTAATATAAATCTTTTAATTAGTAAACTTGGCTTTTTTAAGATTTCATACATAGGGTTTTTCCAAAAAAACCAAGGTTGTCGGAAATTAAAAATCTAAGTACATATTCGTAATCAGCGTACCAAATTATCCTCAGATCAGCTATCAAATCCAAGAAGGGGAAATAAAAGTTAAAAGTTGCAGACTGGAGAACCAAAGCGTAGTACCGTATAACCCACTACTTTCCAAAATGTTCCAAGCACACATAAACGTCAAATACTGCAATTCACTGAAATCCATTAAATATGTCTGTAAATATGTGAATATAGGCGGTGCTATGGCAGTATTTCAAATAGCCAAAGATAACGAATAACAAAACAGAAACCACGAGATCTTCATGTACCAAATGGGAAGTTACATCAACAGTAACGAAGCAGCTTGGTGGCTTTTCGGTTTTCCCATACAGGAACACGAATAAACTGTACAACATCTAGCAGCACATTTTAAGTATGGACAGAGAGTTTACTTCACAAAAGATACCGCTAAAAAATTGCAAGCCAACCACCTAAGAACACAATATTGCCAGCTTTTTTCCAACTATCGTTGAAAGATTTTTCTAGTTGTGTCCCTACAGGAATACAACTAGAAAAATCTTTCATCGACGAAAACAAGAACTTCCAGTAGAGAATTATCCAGGAATCATAAAAACTAACGTACTAGACCGAGTATACACGGTAAATTTGTACACATATACCCCGGATAACAAAATTAAAAATGTTTATAAAGAAGTATTGCAAATAGAACATATTTTCAATAAAAAATGTTTACCTCTTATATTTTCAAGTTTATCCATTTATTTCAACTACCACACAATATCATATCAACTCCCTGAACGAAACCGGGTACCTCAGCTAGTATTTAGATAATTTTAAAAACTTCCTACTACTAGAAACTATTTACTTCTTATAATTTTACATTACAAATTTGGATATCCCATGATTAATATTCAGTTTTTACTACGATAGGTCAAAACTGCTTAAATTAAGGTAGTGTGATTACTGCCTGGAATTTATTTTTTTTCGTTAATTCTATGTTTCAATTATTTTGAATTATTTCAGTCAGTTTAACCATTTTAGGTTATGTAACGAGATATACTACATTAAAATCTATACATATAATAAAACTATAAAATAAGTTTGTCTATACGTCGAAGATAATTTACAAAAGAATGATTTGGGGGCACATGTATACGAGGAACAGAACACATATTTGTTTTTTTTTGTCTTTTCTCTTTGTGTGTTTGTTTTTATCAGTCTGTTTGTCAGTGTATTTGATTGAATACGCATAAAACTATTGAATAAATTCAGGTGAAGTTTTTGGCAAAACATACGAGCTGAAATTAAGTAATATTGGTTTTTATTTCATCGGAATAGATTTACTCCACCAGAAGATAGGCGATTTAATTATTTTCAAAACTTTTGCAATTTTCCTTTATTACAACAGACATAAAGAAGTATCAAGTTACTTGACGCGTAGGATATAAAAAAATGTATAGTGTGTCCATATATATGAATACATCGCGCCGCGGGAGTTCATATCGTGTCATGAAATTTTCCACCCGGTCCTGCATTGGCAAAATGGGCACACCCAGAGCGAAATCTGAAGATCTCATTAAAATGATTAATTCTTTAAAGGATAAGTAAATTTGATATTTTCAAAAATACATTTTATTTTGCTATTACAACAGCAACAAAGAAGCACCTAAATATGTAGTGCTGCCCAACTTGGAATAATTACACAAATGTGTAGTGTACCGTATGGGTGTACCATATAGGCATTAATAAATGACGCTACACGTATATAAATGATATAATGAAATTTTCCACCCAAATAATTTTTCATTGATATGTATTAGGAAATCGGCGTGGCCATAAATTATGTGGTAAGTGGTGCGGAAAGGTTAGATACTTGAGTAAGCAACAAAAATGCGGGCAGATGCATGAAGGCATGATTTTCGGCCATCTTCCGCGCATAAAATTTATTGATGTTACATGCATTCGTTCTAACCTTAATTTGTTTCCTCACTTTGTTAAAAAAATGAATCTGTGGAATATTCATAATTTAATTAGTTTGGTATGGTCAGTATTAGATGGTAAAAATTTAATTGTTTATTGCAATATTCTCCATATTGTCAAGTAATAAAGTATTAGAATTGGCGTATCTATGTGCTGAACAAATTTATAAAAATAATATTTAGGGCAATATAACCGAAATTGGAGAACACAATATATTCTTCTTGGGATGTTAGTCTATTAGTTTGTAAGCCTGTTTGTCTATTGGTTTGTAATTTTTTCGTGCATCACACAAGAATAACTAAAATAATTTCAATTAAGTTCTCACTAGTGGATTGTATTAGGTTTTGGGGAACATAAGCTCTTTGGTGATATTTTTGGATAACGTATATAATACAAGTTTTATTGAAATCGACCATTATATGGAACACGTTGACACGTATGAATATGTGTAATTACTTTTAATGTGTGATCAATACATCGGTTACACGAACATAAATAAACCTTTATTCGAGAGCAGGAGTAGAGATCTGCCCTCCTTTTAATCCAATATTGTCGTTGGATTGAAAGGAGATAGTCCATGGCATAGTAGATATGGGTAGCGCTTTAATATTACTTGGTAAGTGACAGTGATCATATAATGATTTTTGGACACGACATGAATTCTGCAAATGCATTAATTAAGCAACGTTTTTATGCTGGGATTTAAATTAAAAACATGAACAAATTCAAACGTATGAGTAAGTGGATAAACTTTAAGTAAAATATTACGAACACGGCAAACTCAAAATGTGAACGAAAATTTAAAAAAAATACACTAGTCAGTGTAAGGAATCTCGATAAAAACGGGAATTGAGCTCTTAAAAGGTCACGAAAATCTAATCTAATACTTTAATGAAGCCATGAAGCAAAGAACGTAATACTTTAGTGAAGCCGCACACGAAAAAAACTAAAAAAAACTGCAGGTTTTGCAATCTACAATGGTCTTTCCAATTCAAGCAAAAGATTCATATTAGTAAAAAGCTTATTACAATACTACCTGGAATGAAATCGATAATGGTGGTGATTAGACGTTATATTAGTTTTAGGTATTCTAGTATATTAAATATACTATCGAACGCTTCCACTCAAGAGAGTTAGCCACTGTCTCTACTCAATGAGCCATTTAGTATGTAATTTTTTTCCTAGAACAATTTTGGCGATCGCTCTAAATTTCGTACGCTAAAAGCGTCCTAGAAAAAATGATAAAAAACGCTAAATATCTTATGCTTTTTTCTACAGACTTTACTAATAAAAAAAGAAATTTTCTAAGGCATTACGATGTGCGAAAAATAATAACCTCAAGGCAAGTATTTACAATGTGAAATATTATATATAGACGTATTTCATACACATTAGGAGACTAGAATCAAAATGTGAGAAGTGATTTTGCGAATAGAAAATATTTTTAATCTACTCATTGTATCGTGCGTCCATGCATGCGTGCGTGTGTGTGTGTTTGTGTAAATTACGTAACCATATGAAGTATTTATTGCAAATCAGATTCACGTTCAAACACAAATTAGTTTTTTGCGAAACAGGACATTTGGCTTTTCTAAACTGACATGTTTGTAGAAGTTAAAATATTTCGCACCAATTTTCCATCACCTTAAGAAGCCTTATCGAATCACAGATTAAATTTGCGTTACCTGACGTAGCTTCTTTTATGCCCTCACACTTCAAAAAAAAAAGTCAAAGCTTTGGGAAAAAACTACTAATATTTTCTATGGCTGTCACGTAAGCCACGATTGATGAATTAAAATGGTGGATTATTAGTTCCTTACCAAATATATATGTAGCTTATTCTAACTTATTTATTTATATTACCTGATATCTATATTATTTCTATATTAGATATACAGCTGTTAGGCAATGATATTCAAATTCATTTCGTATATTACTTAGAAAATGACACATTTTCACAATTAATGAGATAGTTGTTTCAAAAATGAGACGTTAATTTTGGTCTATTGGAATGTATCCCTGATAAAGAAGGGACATATAAAACGTAGATATGGTTTTATCAAGTAATGTTAATTGAAATAAATTTACCTCTAAAGTTTTTCAATATAATTGAGATAAACGGACGAACTCAAAAATAATATCAAAAATTTTAATAAATTATTATGTAACCAAAACAAAATTTTAAAAAGTTATATTTGCTTTTATGCTTTCATGTTCTGAATTTGGTAACTTATGTGACAATTTTATAAGTTTTGTTTATCAAAATAATAAAAAATAATTTTCATTTAATAAACAACTGTTGAATTTATTAAGCAATTCTTTATTTTTTCAAATGATTTTCCAACTTAAGAACTTATAAATATTCTGCCGGTCTTTGTGAATTGAACGGATTCATTGGTCGTATCATTGACGATTCATTGCCATATAGCTCATGAGTTCGATAACTGTATTGCGTCCTTCCGCATTTCTAAAGACTAATTGACATATTGTTCCCCAAAAAATAAGCCATGTACAACCTCTTGTGCAGACTTCTTCTGAAGAGTTGTTTTCCCTGTTTTCGCTTTTCCTCTCTCCCTTCATATATATTGTACCGTTTGAACTCTTTACTTTTTATTTCCTGGTCGAGATATAATTTAAGTTGGAGTTCAATTTTTTTTTAATTCAATTTCCATTTCAATCATACATTAAAGCTTTCTGATTGCTGTGGCACTTTAACTTTATTTTATGTTATTGGCATTGAAGTTTATTTATTTGGTAAAATAAGTACTGAATTGTTTATTGTGGCACAAAGAGCAACAATGTGAGCGGCGTCTGATGAAGTTTCAATAATATCATTATCGGCCAACGTTACTGTTGGCTCTTGTACAGTAGCATCATTAATTTTTTCCACTAAAACATTACTTCAAAATGTTTTGAATCCGATATCTCTTATTTCAACTTTTGAGGTTTCTATTGCTACTAACGATGAAAACTTTGGCCGGTACGGACCTACAAATCAAAAAAAGAAGAAACAAACTGGGACGCAGAGTGCCGCAACGAGCTTTTCAATCTAAAGAGGGCACCTTATACCATAAATATATATATATATATATATATTTATATATATATATATATATATATATATATTTGTGTGTGTATTTGTGATACGTAAGTTGTATGTACATGGCAAAAACAAAATGAAAGAAATTGGTTCAATATTTTAAAACGGCAGCTATTCTAAGTGCAAAACAATTGCAAAAACTTTGTCTTCCGATAAAAAGTGTTGTATTAAAGAGCTTTTTTAATTCTACATATATTCCAGAACCTTTTTTTCCTATTACAACAGGCAGGAAAAATGGCACCCTATGAGCCAATGATAAGAATGGATTTTCCATACAAAGTGACTTTAGCTTAATAAATATGTCTTTGAGAATATACCATACATTTGCTTTCATATTTATTTAATCCATTAACTAAAATTTGGCTAATGAAGTAACTAATATTTACATTTTATCATGTGCCTACCTAGTTCCTATGCATGTAACCTTATGTAACCTACCTGCTTCTAAGTTAATATGTAAAACATATTGGGCAAAAAAATTAACTCCTTATATTTTTTATTAGTAGATGGGGCTGTGCCATTCATGTAATAAAATTAATTTTAAATTTTAATCAAATACCAATTACATTCCTTGGAAGTACTACCAGGCACTATATTGTTTTTTCGAAAATCAATATACCAGTTTGAAAAAGTATTTTTCATGTAATGTTTATTGTTTTTTTCTTAATCGGTTTAAATAACATAAATAACCAACAATTTAAAAGAACCTGCCGTTCAGATGCGCGCTTACTATGGACGTTATTAATAATTATTTATACATGTATTTTCAACTATAAAAATCTAAATAAGATATTCTTTGTTCCCAAATAAATATATGAATATTTGAATTAAATTCCCCGCAAAGAATATTCTTTTATACAAAGTTTGCTCAAACGAAAGAATGTTTATACAAAACGAAATGCGGGTAGCAAATCTCCATTTTCTACAACTTTGTTTTCCTTTCTTATTAGCGATAGATAATTCACTGGTCATAAATCGGTTTTTCCTTCATAAAGCAATTGACTGATCCCTGTATTACAAAAAAAGGATTGCGAGGCGATTCTTTGCAATGAAGCTCCCTTTTCATAATATTACGTTTAAGTCTCTCTTTTCATAGATATTATACTCATCGTGGTTTTGTATATGTAAATATAATTCAGTCAGTTTTGCCTATATGTATTCCTATTTCTTGTTAAAAAGTTAACCAACAGTACTTCCATTTCACTCCGTTTGAATTATTTCCGTCAACGCATGCAATATTCAAATTAACTACTGGTAAATGAGTGAATCAGCAATTTTACAACAAATTAAACTCTGTTCTGTTACCTTCATTAGAAGGATATTTTACGGTACTCCAGAACTATTAAATAATGAAGACATGTATATTTATAATTTAAGAGTTTGATGACTTGAAATTTGCGTAAAAATTGACAGCAAACACTTTGTACACAAAATAGCATTCATAATTAAAAAAACATTGCTAATAAATCATATTTCATTAAATCGTCACAAGTATTTACAAATTAAAACAGTTTCTTACATTTACTTTCCTTATTATAGCAGTAGTGAAGATTGTTCATTTTAACAAACTAATGCAGAGTAACTAATTTCGTAATATTCACTGAAAACATTTATATTTTTAAATATAAAATCAAAGATTTTCTGCTCAGTTTTACAGTTTTATGCAACGACTGTAAACACAGTTTCCATAGTAAATTTTTTCAAAAAGTGTTCGCCAGAAATTGTAAAAATTCCTTAATAGTCTATCATCAGACTGTAACTTCCAAGTGCTTTATTTAATAAATTATAAACTTGGTCTGGTGTTAAAGTTATTTACACACTTCGATACTGCTTTTTAGAGTATTTTCACATACATACGATGATACACGTAGGTGATTTATTATGATTCCTCTAGAGTTATTTAATTATTTCATTGATTATGCCAATTTGATAATGTAGAAAGAAATTGTTTCACGTAACGCGAAGAACTAAATATTGACCGCTGATATACATCTATTCGTTTATGATATTAGTTGGGATTACGGTTTTTTTATTTAAGCAAAATATAATATTAAATTTAATTTATACGCAATATTTGTGACGTTTGTAGAAATGTCAATACGTTGAATTGAACAAGAAATAATATGATATGCATTTGTTCATTATTCAACTTTATTTATATGCATCAATATCGTCACATAATATGTTAATCTGCTGACGGTAAAGAAGGCTAAAAACTTAAGATGTTAAGATTTTGAGAGCCAATAAATTATTTAAATTACATGTGGAGGAAGTACAACTTTAATCTACAGTCAACTTTAGTATTTAATAATAATTTCCACCCAGATAATCTTTAATTTAAGGGGACCATGTCAAAAGTTACTATTCTAGAGAAAAATAAAGCTCTCTATACTAAAATTACAATCACTGTTTATACGATTTGCAATACACGCACACGCACACGCACACGCGCACGCACAGGCACACGCACATATATATGATATATTTTCAATACAATAACTCACTAATCAATAAACGCAAATATTTTTATATTAACAAATAAAATAAAGTCTAGTACTGAACAATCAAAAACTTTCATGTAACTAACATTTTTTTACTACGTTAATTAGACATTAATTTAGTTCTCTTTTTGTTAATTATACCTAAGGTAAAAATATATTGTCAGTTAATATATTGTAATGTATTGTAAATATATTGTCAGTTAATAAGTTAATATGTGATTCAATTTTATCTTTATTTTCGTCTTTTCATTTGTCATTTAATTTTTCATAAGAAAAATTAGACACTAAGTAAATAAACACAACTTTACTTTTAAATATTTGCATGAATCTTTTAAACAATACTGTACCAATATGCGACACTAACAACTCAAAAATATATAACATTTATCTCCTTTATATCTCCTAATATATCTTCAAAAATTCCGTACTATACCAACTAGGAAGATAACTTTAACTTTAGATTTTCCGTGTTTCGAATTGCTTGAGTTTATATCTAGCAATGTAGTATATTGAAAGAAAGACTCATAGACGATCAGACAATTGACGGATCTTGCAAGATACTAGTACAGTACGACTATGCTAGGGACACCTTTAACTATGCTAGGGATATTTGGGTGTGAAAAAGAAATAAAGCGTTCTAGTTTTTTCTCTAATTCGGTATTTTATTCGTTTCTTGAAATTTCATAATACATTTTGCCGGACAGGATTTTCATAAAGCTCATTAATTTTTTTATCTAAGTAAGATTTTACAAACCTCTTGACATGATTCTCTTTATCTAGCAGCTAGCTTTTGTTAAGTATTTAATTTAGCTGATGAAGCTAGCCTCATTTTTAATAAATATTTTATATTTTAAGCATATTCTTTAATATTTTAGGCATCGCTATAAAATTAGTTACGAACCTCAAGCTAGCAATATAAGCGAGTTGTTTACTAATTTTACAACACTATATTGTGGAACTGATTCATTTCTTATGATTTACTTTCGAAAAGTTTTGTTTCGAATAATCGTTACTTCGAAGTATATCAACTTATTAAACAAATCTTTAAGCTGATCGACATATATAATGTTTTAATTTTGGTTATTGTAAGCATAAGTTAAATAATGAGCGGATGTGCAGATATTTAAATATTTTTATTACGATGAGGGAAAAAATCTTGATCAGATTAAAAGAAATCGATATTATTTTGATTATGTCGGATTTATTTACATCTGATGTAGCTGTCATGTCCAAAATTACAATTAACGCTCCGGTCATTGAAAATCAAGTGAGTAAAACAGATTATTAAATTCCAAATGGTTATAGGTACTCCAGAAATGTCTGGTATAAAAGTATCTATCGTTGAACCTTAAAATAAAAGTTCAATTTATTCATAATTAAAATAATCGTCCTAATAGAAGTTAATTACATTTCAAGGCGCAATATTTGTCTTTCGGTTTACTCTCAGCGGCGGTTTTTTCCATTATCGGTAAGAAATTCGTCTCTGTCGGTTCGCAACAAAGTGTTTTGAAATTTTTTTTTTTTTTCATTTGGTTTTAGTTACAAGGATAACCGTGTATCACGTGGTAATGATATAACTTATGACAATTAATGATCTAGCAGCTAGCTTGTGTTAAGTATTTAAAATATATTTGTTAAGTGTTTATACACCAGTATTAAGGTTTTCATCGATAAAGCGGAAAAATGTCCTTACCGATAATATCCTCTCTGGCGACTGTAAAAAAATAATTGGTATTGACACTTGTACCGGTAAGAACGTAATTATCTAAGTATTATACAAGATGTAATATACAAGATTTACGAATTAGTACATTAGCATTATAGTACTATTGTATTCGAAAACAAAATATGTTCAATACGAGCAATTAAAATACATTACTTATATTCTACGACTCTTTGAAATTATCGCGAAACAAAATTACCACATTAATGCATTTTTGTATAAATTATGTAAATCCGTAAAACATTTTATTAGATAAACTCCCTAATTTACTGCAAAATTCATAGAGATGCATACCATAAAAATCATCTACCCAATTTTTTGGAAAAATCGAAATAATTTTTGAGTAGATTTTCCTAAAAACGTGGATTGTTAGGCACAATTGTGTTAGAAACAATTTAATTTATTATAATTAAATCATTGAACTATGACATCATAAGTGAGTGAAATATAGATAACATTATAAAATATCTTTACTATGAAAAAATCACATCAAAATGCATAAAAAGGAAATTTGTTCGTTGTCATTACTTATTATTGATAAAACTATTACAAAAAAAGAAGTCTGTAAATTAAAACAAATGTTATTTCGTTATTTGTGCAAATCAATAGATATAATTACAATTGCTGAGGATAAAGTAAAATTAACAACAGAGTAAAAGAAAGATTTATAGATAACGCGTGACATGATTTTGAAACTAGGAATTCAGATAAGTTCTCACCTTGACCACCTTTTCTCACCTTGGCCGTTGCTCACATGAAGTACAGTCAGTTTAAAGAGACATAAAACTATCATTCTGCAATTCCTAATACGTATCGCACGAAATTTACATAAGTACGTTTCGCAAAAGAATTTTTAAATAAAACTATGACTATGTAAACCATTTTAAAAACTATCTATAAGGGGGTACGTATATATTAAGATAATTATTTTTTGCATGTTGCGATTATTTTTTTTTATTTATTTACAATTATGTGTTAAGTAAAACTGCTCTGATTGATGTCATTGATAAAAATATATAAATTGTATCCGTGTAACAAAACCCTGACGAAAACGTATGTACATATCGAATAAAATTTTTCCTTTAATACCAGTTAAAGTTTTAAAAATACAATATAAAACCAAATGGCTCGAAATTAAACCGGTGTAATAATCTATCATACGGCATTTTATGTATTTTATTCTCTTAGATGACATTTTAGGAATAAGCCATGTTTTGATTATTATTCAAAAAAGTGTTAATTGTTATACTTTTTATAATCGTGTATAAAATTTGGTCAGATTTTGTGTTTTATGTTTTGTCCTCACTTTATATCGATATTATTTCAATAAATATTATTTCATAATTTGGGTATGTGTATTTTGGTATCAATAATTCTTAACAATTGTAATGATTAATTGCAAAGATTTAATTTACTAGCATAAATGTTAATTGTTTTTTTTTCATTATATGATTCCTTTTATAAACACTAAATTTTTATTTGGTTCAAGTAATATTTTTTTACTTTAAAATATTAAATTTAAATATCTATTTTTTACTAATTTAAATTACATGATTATTTTGAGTTCATATCAAATATTACGATTTAATTTTATAACGAATTTCAATTTGTGTGTTAATATTTAAAGTTACATTTAAATAGCTAGATGTAATTTATTTATCTGACATAAATTTATTCCCATTTTAACATTAATTATATTTCAATTTGAATCAACTCAAACTCAAAGAATAAAAGGGTTACTTACTTTATTTATATATATATATATATATATATATATATATATATATATATATATATATATTTTGAACAATAATCAAAACATGGCTTATTCCTAAAATGTCATCTAAGAGAATGAAATACATAAAATGCCGTATGATAGATTATTACACCGGTTTAATTTCGAGCCATGTGGTTATATATATATATATATATATATATATATTTATATATATATATATATATATATATATATATATATATATATATATTAGGTTTCAGGTATTTTTAATACAACAAAATATATCATCCATCACCAATTTATTATTGATAGTCTTAATACTTTGCATGAAAAAACAATTATTGGATTAACTGTCATTCATATTCTACTGTGCTGAATATTTTCTGTGAAAAAAATTTAATGAATGTATTATTTACATGATATTAAACCTTCGTGTTTAATTTTAAGAAAATGTGTTATTTATAATATTTATAATGTGACATATATTGTTTATAAGTAATACAATTTATTATTTATAAACAAAAATTAAACTATAAAAACATGCAAAAAATATGCAAAGAATGTACAAAAAATATTCAATATCGTCGGCCTAAAATGTTAACCTGCTAAGTCCATTTTTGGTCAAAAATTACTTTTTTGTGCTATTCGTAAATTCATACAATTTTACACCTTATAGTTAAGACGTAAAGAACGATAATCATTTTTAAGGTGCTAAAAATGAAGTCACGTAAACCTGCTTAATACCAACTGTCAAATTTCTAAGGATAATTCCTTCCAAGTCCCCATTCAGCGGCCATTTTGTTTGGAGAACGGCATTAGATTAACGTGTTACAATTTCGCGCTAGTTTATTTTAATTTTACGGTGAGAATTCGTAAAGTTTTGTGGTGTCATAGCATTATTCATGAAAGGTAAGTTTTATTTTACTGCTAGAGTAAGTATTTAATAATGCATTCATGTTTTAATACGTAATTTGATCCCTAACCTATAATGTATGGACTTGACAGGTTTACGTATTAAAAGATTTTTGCTTGTTAAGGAGTTAGCTAATTATCAGTTGTCATTTCAAGAATATAATTAACAACAAATTAATCCGACTGCTTAATTAATAAATTAACTAATTAATAAAATTTAATTTTTTAAAACCTTTTTTTATTTGTTGGGTACTTAGGCTTTATGCAACGCCGTTAAATATTATGGTTTATTTAATAATATTTTCATTACAGAATGTATCGGGGTAAGAAATTGGTTGGTCTTGTTACCGACTTCCAAAAAATACAAGAAGATGAGCCGAAAATAAGTAAATCCTTTGAGACTGAACAGAATAATAATTATCAGATTTTAGAAAATGTTCAGTTTGAATTTATTCTTGAATTAAATAATTCTGGAGTCGAAAACTTAAACAATGAAAACTATGAAACAGATTGCAATTTTACTTTCAGATATGGCAACCCATTCTGATGTAACCAATATTCTCCCTAGCCAAGTGCCTACAGAGAGTATAATGATAAACAATTCTACCGATGAAACTTGCGCGATAACCAGATCAATATTGGCAATCAATCCTGATCCTCATATCTCAGATGAAAGTGATATTGGCAGAAATTTGGTAGATTATTCTGATACTGATTCAGCATCTAGTGTTCAAATAACAAAATCGAAAAAGCGTAAGAAGCTATTCCAAGTAGATAAGACTGAATGGTTTGCTGAGCAAAATAGAAAAAGAAGAGAGAGAGGTGAAAAATACTTATGTCGGGAGAAAAAAGATGGTTCTTGGAATTATACGAAGCCAAAAGAAGAACGAGCAATGAAATCAAGGTGTTTCTGCAAGATATCAAAATATAGTACATTGAAATGTGAAACTATTGATGAAAGTACCAGAAAGCAACTTTTCCCTAGATTTTGGAATCTTACTTGGGGAGAAAAAAAAACGCTACTCAATGATTGGATAACTACAAAGCTAGCAGCAAGACCTCGTAATCGGAAAAATACTGACTCGACAAAAAGAGCAAATTCGTTTGTGTATCACCTCAAATTAAATGAAGAAAGTGTAAAAGTAAGCCGTAAAATGTTTTTAAATACTTTGGGGATAGGGAGATGGACAATACTTTATTGGAAAACTTTAGCAAATAATCCTTCTAGAACTCCCAATACTTACAGAGACAAGACAAAGCAGAAACCGAACACCGAAGAAAAGAAAGCATTGTTGGAATTTTTGGAGTCCCTCCCTGTAATGGAATCCCATTATTGTAGGTCAAAATGTCAAAAATTGTATCTCTTACCAGAATGGAAATCTAAAGAAGCTATTTACAATTTTTATGTTAATGATTTGTGCAAACAGCGAAATTCGAAGTCTTTATCAATTTGCACATTTTCAAACTTGTTTGAAGAAAAGAGATACGCATTGTTTAGGCCCAAGAAAGATGAGTGCGAAAAATGTGCTTGCCATAAAGTAGGAACAGTTTCAGACGCAGAACATCGGCAAAATATAGAAAGAAAAGAACACGCTAGAGAAGAAAAAGAACGGGACAAAAATAGTAAAAAATATATATTTACAGTGGATTTACAGGCAGTGCTTATGGCACCAAAATCAAACGTGAGCACTTTATACTATAAGACGAAACTTCAAGTTCACAACCTATTCTATATATAGCGGAATCCGTCCTTATTTTTAATATCTTGAATATTAAAAATAAGGACGGATTCCGCTTCATATGGAATGAGGCAGAAGGTGGTTTGAATGCTGAGGAATTTGCTTCCATTTGGGTAGATTTTTTGGAAAATACAGTAATACCAGTGATTAATACCGACGAAAACAATGACAGTAAAACTATAATTATATACAGTGATGGTCGTACCTATCAAAATATAAATTGTGTACTATCCAATGCATTGTTAAATGTTGTTTTGAGGCATAAAGATATTACTATAGAACAAAAATTTTTGGAGGTTGGGCATACTCAAATGGAAGCAGACTCCATGCATTCCACAATAGAGCGTTATGTAAAAGATAGGGTAGTGAATGTACCTGCCGAATACATATCCATCGCAAGACATGCGCGCAGATGTCCGGCGCCATACGAAGTAAAGTATCTAAATCATTGCTACTTTAAAAAATTTGATAAGGTTCAGTTCTATAAGAGCATTCGTCCCGGAAGATCTAAAGAGGATCCTAAGGTTACAGATATTAGGGCATTACGCTATGAACCAACTGGACAAGTATCATATAAAATTTCCTTTAAGGATGAATGGACCTCTTTACCTCAAAGAAAATCTTCACAGGTTAAATCTTGTACAACTGATGAGTTAACTCAACTGCATGAAACAAGGCGAAAAATAACTGCACGCAAATATGAGGACTTGCAACAGATTAAAAGGACATTACCTTCAGACTACCACAAATTTTTTGATGATTTACCTCGCGAGTAGCGTCATCTTAAATGATTTTAAGCAAATGGCTTAAAATTATTTAAGATACAAGATGTTAAAATTACTTTCAATTACCTATTTTATGTTCTTGTTGATTATTCTGTTTTCTAAAGCTAACATAAGAATGCAATTGTGCAGTTAGGTATCCATAATTTTATAGAATTTATCTAGTGCCTTTGTCATTTTGTGATAAATAGATAATAAAAGATCTCTTAGCATTATGATAACTTGATTGATTTTGTTCAGTTTATTATTTTAGGGAATGGTAAATTAAAAAATTCAAAAAAAAAGAAATAAAGTGTCTTGGTTGATTGTATGTTAATTCATAGTACAATAATACTATGATTTTATATTTTTGTCTGATGAATACCTACTAGAAATGTTAAAGTAAGAAATTATAATTTAGAATATATAAAATAAAAAGAGTTATAAGCACTTTCTACTTTGTTTTATTTAAACTAAACTAATTTAAAACATTCAAAGTGGCAAATACCTAAACTGCTTAGTCCTAAACTCATACTGAGCTATAAAAAGAAAAACAGACAAATCCATGAAAGTACATATTACTCTAAAACTAAAGCATATTTTTCACTTTGTATACATTCAAAAAATCAAATAAATTTATTTTCATCTACCTTATAAAAAAAAACAAACAAAAATGATAATTTCTCAAAATTATTAAGTTTTTTTATCGTCCTGTAAAGTTTGATAAAATGGACTTAGCAGGTTAACATTTTAGGCCGACGAATGCAAATATGACTTCGTTAAGATTTTTATGCACGTGTAAAACAACCGTAACGAAGTTGTTTTGCATATTGATTATTTTTTTAAATAAGTACTGTGGCTTAACAAGATCCACTTTTTGCAGAATGTTTATAAAATCAGGGAATTGCGTAATGCAAGAAAACTGCCATCAATATGGAAGACATTGTTTAATTATGACTTTATTATGAGAAAAAATATCATATTTTATTGCGTTTTGGTGTTAAAAAGGCACATTTTAAAAACTTCAAATTGGGACTTTGTTAGGAACCTTGTTACCTAATGAGGATTACCGCACAACTATATGTATTAAGTAAAATTAAAGTTTATAATTGTTATCTGCCAAATAATAATTTAGAAGTTTTAGTTTAATTTAAATTCAAATTCTTAGGAGAATATAAACTTAATATAAATTATATTAACATATTTAGCAAAAATTAGATTACGAGCCTCCTGGTAAAAATTGTAATAGAAATAATCTCATAAAATGAAAATGAAACTTATTTTCTCGTTTACGGCTAACTAGTAAGTAAAAAATAAACTAATATTTAATTACTTTCTCATTTTATTTGTCGCATATAATCTGTGGTTTGAATTAGTCACTCGTTTTAATAACAATTTGTCGCAGGTCTTATTCGGAGTATTAGAAAAATATTTAAAGGAACTTGGCAATAAAGAAACTAAATTGGCTCTTTTGAATTTAAACAAGAATCAATTTCTATAAAAAATACTATAGATTTAATATTACTAAAATTTTTAAGTGGTGAAAAATGCTAAGGAATACCCACACTTATTTTTAATCACGAAAATCAACGACTTTTGCGTCTAAATTCTTACTCGCACTGAGGACACATCAAAGTTCTGTCCTCACTCCGTCTTATTATATACTTCATGATTACAAGCTTGGCATTCTATGATTTAAACGTAATTCTCACACCTCACCCTTTGCTTTCTTTTTGATATTATCATTTATTTTCTTTCTTTTGAATGAGTTCCAACTTTTAGTAAATTCAGGTTCCAAATTATTAATCATTTTGAGCTTTTTCCTTTTTTTATTTCCTTTAGTAATTATAGCCTTATCTTTAAGAGTATTAAACAAAATTTTAGTATTCCACTAGCCAATGTAATATAAAGTTTTGCATTTTTCTTTTAAATTCGTCGAGTCCGGGTTATTTCTTGAAAATATGTTTTTAGAGTTAATGTTTTCTTATGACTTTCTTATGATACGACAAGCAGGCTTTATTAGGACAGTTCCGCGTTAGAGTAAAACATCGTTAAGAAACAAAAAGTAAAAAAATAGTGATACTTACTTGACGTTCAGTATTTTGAAATTTAAATAAAAAGGTCTAACAGAATAAACATAAGAATCTTGACTCTTTTCACCGAAATTTTTAAAAAAGTTGTAAAAAAGTTATTGCGTCACTCAGTTGTTAACAAACTGAGAATCGTTGTCAAAATGATGGTGTAGTGGGGTTGCACTTTTTTTATTCATGTTTTCACCTATTTACGCAAAATTTAAACTTATTTAGGCAATGGCAAGTACGAGTTTTTAAGTGGTCTTCTTAGGAGCCAGGTCTTGTTGGGTGGCTGTGCCTTAGATACTTCTTATAATGCTTGTACTACGCTCTCATCAATACCTTTCAATGAGTGTCTTGTTGAAATATTTACAACGTAAAGAGCCAAAATTAACCTTTGTACACAATTGGCTCCACTCGGCTTATGTCATCCAGTTACCCTTCCCACAATGGACGAGATTATATTTCATATTACTATTAAGTTAACTTTTTGTTTGGATTGATCACAGGCTTACACTTTTGATGGTGCATGGTCCCGGGTTAGGTTCCCGGCCGTTTGCCGAGGGGGATGGATTAATATATATATATATATATATATATATATATATATATATAAGTTGGCTTTATGCATCAACTGTGTACATTTAGGTTTAAAAATAAATACATACATACTATTTCAATCATTATAAAACCCTTCAGTTGTGGGGAGCCACCGTTGAAACGGAAAATCTCTATCTGTACTATTGGCATTGTATCCAAGTATTACTACCTGGGTCACAATCAAATTCTCGAGTTTGCATCTTTAAGAACTGTCTATCAAAATTGAATATTAGAGCCCAAATTCGAAGTATCTAACCGTAATAATGCTCAGAGATATAATTGCCCTGGTCGTTATCAGGTCTTCGAATTAGTAGGTGTGAGAACTGCTAAAAGAAACTAAATATTTGCTCTGATAGTGGTTAAGCTCCATGTATTAATAACTTGGTTTCCGTCAGACCCTCTAGTTTTCGCGTCCAATAATTGTTCGAGTTAGGAATATATTATGCACAAACATATTGTAACGAAATTATGCGCATATATATATATATATATATATATAAATATATATATATATAACGTAGAAAAAAGTGATAATGACTGCAGAATTATGGTAAAGATATAAACTATTTAAAACATTGACAAATTAGCCCACAATTATTATTTGTGTGCTAATAAACATTCACTTCCTTAAGAAATTAGTTTTATTATAAATATATTACTTTAAGGATAGAAAAAAGAAAAATATAGTAAATAACGCCCAGGTGTGTCCTGGACGTTATTTTTAAATTATTTTGAAAGATTTTTATTTTCATGTCATGATTGAAATCACGTCATGATTGATAAAACAAGATAGTAATTCCATAATTTCACTGTGACAACATGAATAGGTATTATAAATATTTCACAAAATATACATAATAGTAATTATAAATATTTCATAAATGTTATTATTGACAAAGAATACGAAAATCCTCAAATTGTCAGAATTAAACAAAGAACCGGGATATTTATTACAGCTGGTAAATTGGTTGTTGTCGAGATTTTTAAACGTTGAGTAAAGAATTATCGCATTGTTTACGTAAAACAGTTTCTGCAAATAATATTACACTACAATCCTTGAGAAAAGCGCCTAATGGAAGTTTTGTGTATCGAAAAATTCTAAGGCAGAAATGACATCAAAAAGCCATTAAAAAGGTATTACCGATACCTGCATCACTTAAGAAACCATGCTATTTAATTTTTTTAGGAGATAGATGACCTGAAATTGTAAATTAATACAAACTAAAATATTTTAGCAATATAAATTTATTTCTAAATATGTATACACATTTTATATATTTGTTTTAATTTACATGGTTTGCGTTTATAGTAACAAATTGTAGTTTGAAAGATTGTATTTTTACTTTAATGAAAATTTTAAATTTTGCAATTACATTGATTTTTACAAAAATCTTATATTGTTGATCTAGGTGTGTATCGTAGTGAATAGTATAAAAAGAAATAGAAATATTTGGAAAATTTAAGACACAGATTAAGAAAAACTTACTGTAAGTATTATACCGTAATTAGAAGACATGTCAAATTACTAGGTATTATTATAATAATGATGTGAAATATGTGATCGTCATGTTTAACAGTATATTATTAGTTTAACTTCGGAAAACGACTATTTGCCTTTTATTTTTTGTTAAGAACATATTATTTCTGTTATAACGTAAAGATTTAAAACCTTCGATTTGTTATGAACTGTCATTGTTATTCACAAAGGTGAACCAATTTCAAATAAAATATATTTTATCTCTTGTTGGCAATACACTGCACGTATTTTTGTTATTTCAAGTTTATTGAACATTTATGAAATATTTATAATTACTATTATGTATATTTTGTGAAATATTTATAATACCTATTCATGTTGTCACAGTGAAATTATGGAATTACTATCTTGTTTTATCAATAATGACATGATTTTCACATGAAGAAAAATAAAAATCTTTAATAATAATTTAAAAATAACTTCCAGGACACACCTGGGCGTTATTTACTATATTTTTCTTTTTTCTATCCCTAAAGTAATATATTTATAATAAAACTAATTTCTCAAGGAAGTGAATGTTTATTAGCTCTACTCAGCATACTGACTCAGCGACTCGATGTTAATCAATTAATATTCGACAGAAATATCTTCTCGCTAGCTCTTATATAACTGTAACTATCGTTATTAGGATAATTTTGGCTAGGTTTGTTATATATGTACACTTAAAGCTTATTCCAATATCTACAAAATTTTCGACTCTGTATAAGAAATAAATATAACCCATTATATGACAGTCAGTTAACCTTACACGGCTGTCGGTGTGACAAGGTTCGTAAGTTATTCTAACATAGATGACTGTAACAAAGGTGATAGATGATATTTTTTATTTAAGATATTCTCCACTTTTATACATTTAAATCGTTTAAATAAAAAGAGCCTGAAAACCTGTTTTTGATAAGTCTCCTCCACTGTGGCATAATATGTCGAAGTTTGCGCGGTCATTTTAAAAGGCTAATTGAACAAATACATGTTAAAATTAGAATTATTACTTTAAATTTAGAGGTATTTTTAAGGATGAAGGTTAAGTATCCTCATACACAACTATTTATCGTGTAATATTATCTGACTCAAGATCAAGAAGTCAAGATGCTCTTGAGACTTCCTCCATGAGACTGCCTTGGAGCTCTAAAGAAAGTTGATGCCAAAAGAAATTTAATAAAATTGTAACCACAATCCTGGGCTTATCTCCAGTAACAAAATACCTACCTGGGCGAATTGAAAGCGCTGGTTTTATAGCTAAATTAGAATCTTTAAAATGAAATTTTCAGTGGCTAGTGTCGTAAAAATGTTACTTAATTGAATTGTGTTGAATTAAATATAATATACAAATGTTTACATGCTGCTTCGAGATATTAGATAGATGCGTTAAAATATATTCAAAATTCTGAACTTACAGAATATAAATTTTAAAATATTCATTATTTTTACACATTATCATGTCAAAAAACTTAGTAAAAGTAAAAGCCACTAAATCGGTACGTTAAAATGATAGCTTTTCCTTTTAATTGTACCAATTTCCGCAAAATCACGGACGTTTACAAATGAAGCACGTAATGCTGAGTTGCAATAGCTTGTTATTGAACTACTTATTTTTAATATAGCGGAAAGTAAAACAAAATCCAATAAGCTGATCAAGATCGGACAACCGATTCGGTTTAACAGATCGATGATTGAGCAATAATTAAAAAAAAATGTCCTAAATTCGGTATTCGAAACCACCCATTTATTTGTTATTTGAATGTTTTTTATTGAGCTATGATGACTAAAAATCAGTATGAATTTTTTACTTGAAAGCGAATAACTCCGTTACAAATAATTTTAAAATGATGAAATAAATAGTAAAATTAAAGGTATACTTGCAGTTTAAAATATATAATATAAATGGATTTTATAAATATAATATATAATATATACTAAATCACTAATTTTTTTATTGTTAAACTATATTTAACAATAAAAAAATTAGTGATTTCGACTCGCATAGCCATATAGAGAACCAGTCGTAGCTTGACAAAGAAACGAGATGGATGGAATGATACTTATACGCACGTGTAGGAATTACCGGGCTTCGTAATTTCCCTTATCCATCTCATGCAATTTATTCGTACAGCCAAATACAACTCATTCATGGACTTACTCATAACAAAATTTCCCGAACAAGAATTTGTAATTGAAATTCAGCTCATATGTTTCTCTTAGTTTCTAGATGTTCGCTAAGAAAGGATGATATTTGCATCTAGACCTTTAATTAGAAATAAAGAAACATCTATTTCAGCGTATTTAGAAAATCGCTAACTGTAAATAACTGTAATAAGTTATTAAAAACATTTAACAAAATGAAGTTATGGTCTTTTTTTCTTTGTCTTTGCAAAGCCAAGACGGATATTTAGACCTACATCTCTAATAACATCCATTTAAATTTTTAAGTCTATGCCATAGTACTAAACAAAAGTGATAGCTTGTGAACTGACCACAGCACAGAATGTGTGTTTCTGATATTTAGGTAATGAATCAAACATAAGTATTCTGAAAATAATATTGAAATATGTTACATGATAATGTAATATCCCGTGGTAATAATAATAAATTAACCCTTATGTAATTTAATGCAAAAAAATTGCTGGCCAGCCCGGAAATATGTTCATTTAACTGGATTCGTGGTAATCAATTTAATTGAATTTTACGAGTGTTGAACATAATTGACTATGCATTCGGGTTGCACATAGTCTATGACAAGATTAAAAAAAATTAACAATTGAGAGTCAGCGTCATGCATCAGGTAAATTTCAAACTTTTTGGACCTGTCAAAAAAACCAAAACCAAACTAGTTAGTTATTCAATAAATATGTTGAACAGCTAACTATCTGTATGTACTATGTAAATTAGTTACAATTTATAAAAACTAAAAATAAAAGAAAGTTTCAAATAGTTTTCTGTAATGTTTTTGAGGCTCGTTGGTATAATAAGATTTGTAATCTCATAACTTTGATAAACAGGATGGGTGTATATATGTTGATTGAATTTCCACAAATTAATAAATCGTATAAACAAAATAAATATATGCGTATCGATTCCGAAAGATGTCAACCAGTTTTAATTTGGTACTCCAATTAATTTAAAAGCTTGTTTATATTTTACTGCTTATTATCTAAGTGACTCCACTGAATCATTACAAATTATATCGGATCAACTTTGACTACATTATAAAAAAATATAATTAATTTTTAAATTACAAATTAATTTTTCAAAAGTTTATTTTAATAAAAATTATGCACGGGTTTCACAATTAATAAAATTTTAAAATTTTGAAGAAGAAATGTTTTTCCCTAACTTTTTACGTTGAAAACTAACAACATACTAAAGAATAAGCGCTAATGAATGCAGGGAAAATATAGATTTGTAAACAGTAATATTTTTCAACATCTTTTAAAAGTTTTGCATTTTTAACTGGCGGAATTTCTAATGAACCGAATGTCTATTTATATTGATTTTCAATTCAGCTTAATTAGCATTCACCCGTACACATTACCTTTTTAATGTGTTCTGAATATAAAGTCAGTAAGCAACAGATCGTGCGGTAGCTTTTCCGTACTTATCGGTGATGCAAAGCAAAGAGATAAAGTAAAAAATCTGAATTTTCTTTATGAATCTCAGGAAATTTTAATTTGCAGAATAGGGAATTACTGCAATTATCTCGGCTTCTAAATTATAACATGTTTTCTGTAGAAAGATAGCAGATATTTTTATTATAACAATCATATTATATTGCGTTCATTCATAAAATTCTTTCGTTTTTTAAATTTCTATTTTATTGCTTCTCTCATTAGCGATGCGTTTAAAATAATGACTTATTCAAAATACAACTTAAATTAATATAAATGTTTTCTTAGCACGTCCTCTTTATAAAAAAAGTCGTGGCAAGATCAAAAACGTTGACCGGAAGTATAATTGTACACATGTAGAAGTGAAAATACGGAGGTACGCTCTTTCCTTGTACATCCGCATCCACGGCAAACCCGGCCGACTCTAATGATTTGAACCTTGCCCTTTATCTCAGTTTTGTCTTGTAGTAACCTTCATTTACCTTAATGATTACCTTTATTTGCAAGCAGTACGCCTCGTTGGAACCTTAACAATATTTTATTTTTCTTACATTCAGTTCAATTTTCATATATGTATATTTGTGTTACAAACTCATGATAAAATATAATAATACTTTGATATGATTCAATTAATAGTACAGGCTGAAAGCATTACCAATAATATAACACGTACATAAATAAATCTAATTATTTACATTATTTTATACAATATCTGCAATTTAATCAGAGAAAATAAAACTAAATTTTGGTTCGAAAATATACATAAGGATCTTTCAAAGACCCGTTTGAAAGATGTCGGTTTCAAATAAATCTTTGAAAATTTATTAATAAAGTGCAATATCTCTGGCCATATAAGTATTCATCAAGTTAGTTCATTTATTAATTGATAAGAAACAAAATACCTTACGAAAATGGTGTTCTAATTTGCAAATAATCCCTATAGCAATTAATTCGTTCACAATATGTAAATAGACAAAATATTTATTAAACCATTAAAAAAACATTACAAATTGTAAAAAAATCATTACAATTAACTGGTTGCGCATTTAGTGTTAATTATATTCCTTGGAAATACGCATTATTATCAAAAATAAATATTTAGCAAGGATACTTAATAGGCTCACTAAAGAATTTATATTCTTTATAAGGGTGATGTAATTAAAACAATATTGAACAACTGAATAAATTACAAGGCAAAATAATAATTTATGTTGATTATAATATATAGTTTATGCGAGAATTTTGGTAAGCAGAATCTAATAAATTTATGGAACAGAATTTATATTGAGAAATTTCATAAAATATCTTGCAGTGAACTTTGAAAATATAGATTAAATTAATTTGCTTAATGTAGTGCACGCAATTAAGTAATCTAAAAAGAAACTTGGTTATTCCAGGAAATTGTTTTTGTGAGAATCACTCACTCCTGTAAAAACTTACAAATACTTTAATTGAATTAAGATTAGAATTATCTGCTCATTGAAAACATAATAATCTGCATTGAAAATGATGTAAGATTGTACATAAAACGATGAACAAGAAGATAGAATTAATTTTTGGCCGAATCATGCCTCGAACAAAAGTAAAAGAGTACAAAAGGGATGACACATTTTCATGGGTTGTAAATGTTGAAATCTGTTATAAAATATACAAAACAGAAAGGTATGAAAACATAATGATAACGACTGAAACGCGCAATGAAAGAAAATTTTATTTATATACACAGGATTATTTTACATAAATGCGAAATAAAAGGAAATTTAATATAAGTAAGAAGTGAGTAGTAAAAATATGTTTACAAGAAGCCGTAAGGATATGATTAAACAATACATAAAAGTTAAAAGGATCAGGAGTGCTAAATTTTATTGTATTTATTTCCATGACTGAAAGTGTATTGAATTGGCATGCGAACCATTAATCCCTTGTTTGTGTATAATAATAACAATGTCATATATTATCTTAACAAAATGAATTACGTTCATGAAAAATTTATAATTTAAGAAGTTCGTTACTATGTTCTAAAATTTCAGACTAAAAGTATTCTAATTGGGTCAGATTAATAGTATTTTGGAGAACTAGTGAATTTATTACACTAATACAACTAATTAGTAACACATCTAAAAAAAATCCGTTGATAAATAATGACCGAAAATTTGTTGTTTATTCTCAATAACGGTCAGATATAGGAATTTCTTCATTCATTATGTGAGCGCCGCAACTATTTTTCCTTTTATTTTTTCATCTTTTTACGCATAATAACATTTTTTATGCTTTTGAAAATCAAGGGTTTTTAGTTAATTTCGCGTCATTGACTTATATTTCGGAATTGTGGAAATAATTTTAGTTATTTGGACTAAAATATATATGCACATATAATAATGATATATTCAGGTGAATATATATATATATATATATATATATATATATATATATATATATATATATATATATGTATATAATTCGCAGCTGGATTATACAATTTGCTTCTTTACAAAGCACTTATCAATTATACAAAATGTACCTGTTTTCTAAATAAGTGGTATTAGGTGCTTATTATCACTCATTGATTAGATCGTATGCCTTATGAATACTCCGTGCGATGGATTCACAATCACAATCGAATGTTTTTAAAGTTGAGTATACCTTTTTTTACCGAAAGTAGATCAAACTTCAATATAAAATGACGAAGAAAAAAACGAAGCGTATAATTTTTAGCTTATGTCTGAATCCACAAAGGTTTTTAAACGTATATACTAATAAAAAATCAAGAAGTAAGTAGTTCAAAGCAGTAATGTACTTGTGATAATCATTAAAAAAAATCGTCACTCCATGTTCGAAAAATCCTAAAATGTAATTTAATAATTATTTTGATTATTAGTGCAAATCAGCCATCGAATGTTCAAATTTTTCTTTTTTTTTAATAGAAAGTAAAATAACAGTCAACAATTTATTTTATATTATAAAGCCTCTCACAATTTAATTTGTTGAAAAATTAAAATTCAAAGACCGTTTTTCTTCCAGCGGATATGTCAAAAAATGGGGCTGTCAATTTTCAGATATAATTCCACGAAATTCCTTTGCAATATAAGAAAAAGAAAAGAAGATTCGTAATCAAAAAGAGTCATTACCATTTTGGCATAAGTTCTGGGTAAGTTTTTGGAGAAACTTTTAAAAAAATCTTGAAACATTTTTTTGTATTTTTTCTATAAATTTAAATACTATATATATAATCATTTTAAATACTCACGTAAACGTAAACGTAATAATTTGATTGATAATAACTGACAAATTGACAGGTAATAGAAGAAAGAAAAACATCGCTGACATCAATTGATTCCGGTTGATGATTAAGAAAAAGATACATTTTGCATAATTTATGACTAAAATTTTCTAATAAAAATTATTATTTTCGATAGAAACTATAATATTGTTCTTTTTACATATTTTTTTTATTAATAGGAAAATATTGAAGTATACGCTTTTTTGCATGCTTCCTATTACCAGAAAGCTACATACATAAAAAAAATTTAAAAACCTAGTGTTATTTAAAAACCTATATACAGAAAGATTCTATACTGAATGAATAATGCCAAATCAATTTTTACAGTATATTTATAAAGTTACTCTTTTGGTTTGTTTATTTACGAGAGTTTTTCAAAAAAATGATTGGGGAGGGAAAATAATAGAAAATATTAAATATTAATACAATTTATATTGATTAACTATTATATGGAAAATATTTTATAGTTTTTCTTAAATATTTTATAGTTTTGTAACTAGAGAAATTTGCAGTGAAAAATCTGGCAGTCGGAATAAATTGTATGTTTTTAGTTGAACGTAAATACTAAGCATTCTATTAGACTGCAATTTAATAGCCATTAAATACAATTTTTTTTAACTACTACTTAGTATATATATTGAATAAAACAATTTTATCAAATCAACATTCATTCCTTAGTACTGCAAAACAGCACTGAACAGAAGTATTTAATGCTGTTTTAATTATTTTTACGTATTTAGATCAGTTGGATTCAATTTTCTACGTAGCCTATATTTAGAATTATTTAAGAAATATTCTTGTTTTTGATTCAGTAATTGAATTATTATAAATACAATATACATAAACCAGGAGGGGTATCAAAAAATAGTTCTTGCTAAACTACATAAGTGCAGCATTGAAATGTAAAATACGAGGGATTCAAAAAAGTGAGTAGTAATTTAAGACTTCCTCCTTTTTATGTCCGGCAAATATTAATTTCTCTCAAATTTTTTTTTGTCTCTTATCAATAAATTTTTCATTCTCTAATGGTATCCGTTTCTTGACCATTCTTGAACAATGATGTGACGTATTTATATTGTTTAAAAATAAATTATTTATAATCAGTCCCCGACGTCGTTGTTGAGAGATGTTAAAAATTTATCACAGACATATTAATGTTAAGTGTATGGGTTTGTTTTATTTCTCTTACTATTAATGCTATTTTCCTTTAGAGACTTATTTGAAATATAATATATTTTATATTTTTCTTCTAAAGAAAATATCCACAAAACTGTTAAATTATATTAGTTCAGTCCACGACTAAAAATAATACGAGTACTGAAAATAGAGTGCTCACATACGGTATCCTCGTTTCAGTTGAATTGCACCGTAAACAAACCTCGGGAGAAAACAAACAAATTTTCTACTTCTTTATAGCGGAGTTTATAGCTTTCTATTCGAATCTTAACAGTTGTTCAAAATTTTTCACGAGCCAAATTATCTTTTCAAGTCTCGGAAATAAAACTAGCTGCATTTGAACGACGTCATTCTATGGATAATTCCGTATCATAGCATATACCTCTGTCTTGAACTGAATATATATAATCGTGATCATTACACGTCTTTCTAACTTGGACCAATACGCCAAGGTATTGTCTCATTTACCTGGAATTGGTCTCATACACTTATGATATCTTTAACAAAAACCAAATAAAGAATTTATTTTTTACTCCAAGTACAAAGTGGGTAAGATATGCTATGAAAAGTGTACATGAAAAAATTACAATTCGAAAGTTTCATGGTGTATTCTAAAGTATAATACTATAAATATTCTAACCAATTGTGACAGATTAATGCTACACGTAATAAATTCGTGAAATTATCTAGTTGTACTTGTTACGCATCTAAAAAATTACTTTGATGGGCAATGATCGAAGAGTTGTTATAATGCTTACCGACGGTCGAGTATGGAAACCTCCTTATTAATATATGAAGTTGGTAAGGCATGCTGGAATTTCGTGGTACATTTGGCTATTCAAGACATTGATGATAGAAATCATCACAAATCCTACACGCAGAAGCTTCGAAGATCTATTTTTTATGATCTATCGGTTTGTGGGATATGTAATCATACAATTAGTTTCCCATATGATTGATTATATAATATAATTAACTTTAAAATCTATATTTAAATATGTAGCTAGTATCAATATTATTACTTACATATTTCACATACGAGTAGCAGTAAATTTTCGAGGTTCTCCATGTCTGTTATCCAGAATCCCTGCCCTCGTATTCCTAACATGAAATACACATTTGGGATTTTTATCAGTGTAATAATGCGTGAAGATATTTTTCAATCATTTTAAACGTAATAAATTACCACGTAATTTACCGTACTAACTTACATGATAGATTTAGAAATGAATGTATTCGATCAAATTACGATGTTGAAGAAAGTATCATTGAAAAATAAAATGACAAATATTAATACGGTCGGTCTGTATTGAAAGTAAAAAAAAAGGAAGCTGACAAAAACGAGTACATGGAAGGGGATTAAATTGAAAAATTTACAAACGATATTAAAGACCGATACTATATTGCAGTAGACTGACCTTGTATATACTGGCCCTATATTGCAGTAGACTGATCTTGTATATACTGACCCTATATTGCAGTAGACTGACCTTGTATATACTGACCCTATATTCCATTTTTTTACTGCAAAAACGTTAGTAATAAATAGGTTATGTATGTTGAATCCTTCAAATTAAAGTAATTTTACGTACATACACATAAATAGTGATGTCGATTTCCTCAGTTTTCTCGAAGACACTTTGGATTTATGCCATTCACAATACAGAACATGGTACGCTTAATTCTATCCAGTTACATTAGAAAGAAAATAGGATTTTATTATTTCTTTGTTACCAAAAAGTTTTAATGACATTCAAGAAATATGTAACTACACGAAAGACATTTTCCTTTTTTAATGGAAAGTGTAATTTAAAAAAAATTGGAAAGTATGTAACGATCTATTACAACATTATTGCACGGTTCAAGTATTTAATCTGTATTTTGGCGACTATATAGATCTATCCCTTCAGTTAGGTGATATACAAATGCTTAAACCAAACAAATATTGTTGTAGGTAATATCCTTTCGTTTAATTGTACATGTTTTATTGCGTCTACAACCTCTAAACATAATTTTAATGTAGTCATAACGATTTCAAATACATAACTAACAATTTAACTGGCACGCTTTGACTCCCGTCACTTTATCATTTTTCACGTTACCCATTCTTTCTAGAAAAGTTTGACATGCTTTACTGCCATCGAGATACTGTAAGTAAAACGATAACGCTAATGAAGATTTCATGTCAACCAAATAAGCCCATTTTGCGTAAAAAACCCAAAATACGAACTTTATTTTTCATAATATTAATGGCATTTATAATGAAATCATTAATTTATTTTTTTAAATCAATCAGTATTATTTTTCAAGACGTAAAATTAAAATATTAAAACTTCACGCCTATGTCACACCGAAATACAGTATAATGACGTGTATCTCTATTGACGTGTATATGTAGTCAAACGTAATCCTACAGATACATTTTCGCGGAATCAAAGATACAATCGCGAATACACACACATACACACACACGCACACACACAGACATATATATGTATGTATGTGTGTACATATATATATTTTTTTTCCGGAAAATCTACTAAAATATTTTTCTTTCTATGTGGATATTCAATTAATAATTAAGACATCTAGCCTTGTCGAAGTGGAAATGTCGACCAGTTATCAGTTAAAACTGGATACAATGTATATAAATAAATAGTTTAATATTCTATCAGAACACAATTTTACTTTTTAATATTTAATATTTAAATACGAGTAAAAACTTGGTCGATATACCGATGTAATTATAATCCATTTATTCGCATATCCGATTAGTAAATTTGGGTCCTTTTTGGGTGACTTGATGTGACACTTAATTACATTTAAGCAATACAGTTTAGAAATAATTAAGGAGTGCAATAAGAGTTATCTCTGTGTTAATTTTTAATCGGCAAACAGTCTCAACTCTCAGCCAGTGCTATTAGATTTTGTAATTTTAACTTGTTTAGGAAAGTCTTAATAAATTGTTTATTTCATATGTTTTAAGCAGATATTTTTTTCAAGGTTTAGCATTAAGAATCATAGAATTCTGGATTAGATAAGAGATATGTACAAAACTTATTAAATAATTATAATGAAATATCAGACACACTAAAGAACTAGTTTCTTTTAAAAGTAATAAATTTCGGTAATATTACGTAAGGCCTAAATATGGAAGTACAGTCTTAAAACGTATTATACGCTTCTTTAAATACTAAATGTTTGAAAATACATTTTATTCTTTATAAGTTGAATAAATTTTTCGTTAATTTTGTAGACATTCATTATTTACAATTAAATGAAACTACGTGATGTAGTATTATGTAGTATCTTTGCTAATAGCCCATCTGAAGATGTTGTAATACAACGAAACCTAGATCGTGGTAAAGAACTTAAAGAAAGTAGAAATAATACTACATCACATAGTTTCATTTAATTGTCTTTATATGTTATCAAAATCCACGTATATTTTTTTTCAAATTACGTCAAAAAAGAAAAAAAAAGGAACGAAGAAAAAACGGGACATGAAAAATTAATAAATATTTACATATTTAAAATTCATATATGAAATATGAAAGAAGGTTAAAGAAAGGTACTTTACACGCATTCGGATTAGGTGCATAATGGTTTATTTGTGCATAGATTACACTAAAATTGTGATTACATTCTTTAGTAGAGTCATTACCGTTAAATGTATAAGTGGTTTACATAGTGGCATTATACATAGTTACATAACTGAGTTTCAGGCAAAAAACTTCGTCACGCTCCAAATTGATAGTATCGATAACAACAATTTTTGCTCTATTTTATCAATAACTGTTTCTCTTTCAAGAAAAATTTGTATTTTCCATAAAATTAAAAAGAATTGTTTGCTAGCCCAATAAATTGAGGATGCGAACTTGGCCACGGCAAATCACGACGCGCTCTGTGTTTAATCGGCGATGAAAGGGTCGAAACAATATCCACAATACTAGTTTTAAAAAGACACTGAAGGTTAATATTTACAGATTCATCAAAGCTTGCATTTGTGCGATTCTGCCAAATTTGATGCTCGATAGTCGGTTGATCCTAACACGGGGATTGGATGACGTCATTGATTATATGGTCGAGGATTGAGTCTAGCAATTTTCCAGAAACATTACATTTGAAGGACTTCGGGTTTGTTGGGATCCGTTTTTAGAAGGGTTCACTTTTTTGAGCCGCGAAGGACAGGTAAAATGAATGTTTGAAATACACGAATTTCAGTCAAACTAGTGACGTTATTTTTTCTCCGCAGACAACATTTGAAAGAAGCAGACGCGGCGCATATCTGCCCACTTCGGGTATGGGTGTCAGCATAGAAGGTAGTTTGCTTCTCCTGGACCAATGGCCCAAGGAAACTGAAGACCTGGACTTGTTCTAAACGATTCGTAACGAACGTTCTAATATATATATATATATATATATATATATATATATATATATATATATATATATATAAAGGTTTACTTATCTTTTATCATAAAAATATATAAAATATGAAAATTCAAAGAAGTAAATTATCACAAGTGCTAAGGATTTTAATACACCAAGTTTGATTAAATTTGTTTGCATTAACGTTGTCACTAATACGTTGATTTAAAATTGTATTATTTAACTAAGTGTATTGATAACATTACTTAAACTATTATCAGCAAAACTTAAGACTATCAAATTGTTTATCATTCCGAATATAGGGTAATTTTGTTGCAGTTTCAGTTTGTCCACGTTCCAGTTCTCAGCGCTGCTAATTACTATCTATATGGGGCTTTTAAGATTTTTAACGTGAATATTTTTTCCATGTTTGCTATTGTAGCGGATATGTTATTATTTCTTTTTGTATTGCGGTTTATCATTGTGTTTCTTGTCGTTCGACCAATAGTATCTAATTATTTAACCATCTCATCCATGTCCTGTGACACATTTTATTTTCATGGGTTTTTAAAATGATTTTAAATAAATAATAAAATAGGAAACTCCATTGCATCTACTTAAACAATTTTCCTATTACTTTAATGAATATTTTTCTAAATTAAATGAAACTACGTGATATAGTATTATTTCTACTTTCTTTAACTTCTTTACCACGACCTAGGTTTCGTTGTATTACAACATCTTCAGGTGGGTGATTGCTTTCGATGTTTATTTATAGATTTGAGAAACTTAGCAGAAGTTATTGGCATCTTCCTTGAGTTACTCATCAGCTCTAATATTTTGTTTATAATTTTCGTAATGAATTTCAAAAGCATGCTGCAGTCCAAATTGTCATTATAAAATAATTGCTCGATAAGAAATTGAGGTTTAACTGAATTTTTGAAACCTAACATCATTGTTATAAAAATTGGGCCATTGTGGCAATGGAATATTACGTTTCGTAATAACGGTTTCTTTAGATTTAAAGAAATTGTTAATTTTTATTTTTACAATGCTAGCAGATTTAAAATTGACCACTGAACTTAATACCTCTTATCGGGCTGTGAATAACTTTAGATGAACTACGCCAACAACTTACGGTGAAAAATATTTAAACATACGTTTAATGACAAATCTGTACATATTGATGGCTTGCTTCTTCGATGTGTTTACATCGGATATAGAATTTACTTTTCTCATTAATATGTTTCAAGTACAATGTATCGTATTACATAAACCCAATTATATATATATATGTATATATATATATATATATATATATATATATATATATATATATATATATAGAGTGTCCCACAAGTCATGGACCAACCAATGGACGATAGGCCTAGTTATGGCTGAGTCAACGATAAAATTTGATCTCAATAAAAATCTCTTAATTTTCGAAACAAATAGACTTTTTTAAAATTTGTCCACTCTGAGTCGACATTTTGGGAGCTACGACTTCAAATTAATTCTGATTATTTTCTTTTCATAGTTAAGGATAATTGAAAAATAGGTCTTTTAAATTAATTCAAATATTTTTCGACCATTAATACAGTTCTTTTGAAATCAAATTCAATACTCTGCTTTTTAGGATTTCATAATTTCGTCATTCAGTTTTAACTATTTGTATTAAAAAAAAATGTACCACCCAGAACTGGCAAACTATTTACAAATTTGTCATATATGATGAAAAATTATATTAATAAAATCTTGCTCCTTTTACTTGTAAAAAAATATATTCACGTTTACCCATAAAAGGCACCCATTATGAGGAAATTACCCTATGTTTGAATTTTCGTTTCAATGTATTTTTCTTTAATTTCTTTACATTTAGACTCTGAAATACTCTTCGTTACCACAAATGTTCAAACTGCAATTGGCTCTAAAGTACGTGCGACATTAAAACAATAAAATTAATTTAAGGTTAGAATCAATTTTGACTACTGTTAAAAATATTCAACGACTGCAAAAGTTGTTGCCTTTTATCATATATTTTTTAAATGGCGCCACGTTCGAAATAAATGTGTGAATAAGAGGATAAATGTTATTTTTTTACATGATGTTTAAAAAATATTTTGAAAATTGTATTTTTTAAAAGAGCCAACAAGATCATTAAAACATTTTTTAAATTTATAATTTGTTTTGGTCAAAATTCTGTCATGAAATTGTTTTAAGGCACTTGTGTCCATACTTCATAAACTATACTTCAATTTTTGTCACATTTCTTATTCTTAATAGAAAAAGGCTGACGAGTAGAAACCATCCAGTAACCACCGCGTTCACAGATATCGACACTATTTCTTATTTTCTGTACGGTTATTTTAAAGGAATTACGTCAGAAATTAAATGCTGCAGAAAAGTCATTAAGAATATTAACGGCGCTCTAAGAAATTTAGGAAAAAACTTTGTTAGAAGATGTAGTTTATATCTATAAACTATATGAAATGTAGAAGTTTTTACTATAGTAAGCAAAATTTTCCTCGCATACCTGTTTTAATTTCATCATCATTTGAATTTCAGCCTGCTACTTTTAAGAATAATAATTTGTAAAAATTGTCATATTGTTTATGGATCATGAATTTCCATAACACAATTTTGACCTAAAGAATTTATAAATTTAAAAAAAATAGAATTACAGATGAGCTTCTCTCCTTTTTTCAAAAATTAAAAAATACATAATATTTATAAATTGAACGAATAAAATGTATGTACCATTACTTACTCTTACAGTCGCTTGTAACGTTATGCCATTTAAATAAAAATATAATGGATAAGGACAATGACTTCTGCTAAGTTTTCCCATATTTTTTAATATAATTATTGTAAAATTGTTTCTAACTTTGAATTACTTTTATTGCTTTGATGTCGTACCTACATTAAAGCCAATTGTTTGCAGTTTAAACATATATAATAATTAAATATTGTAACTTTAGTTTTTAAAGAAATTGTAATAGTTTTCTCACCTTAAAATACTTTTACATTTAGTAGGAGTGTTTTCTATGGAGTTATTATAGTATTCATGAAAAACATTTAAATCAAAATACATTTACATGAAAATTCAATCATATGGTATTATCTTAAGATGGGTTCCTTTAACGGTTAAGTGAGAATATATATATATATATATATATATATATATATATATATATATACATACATATATATATATATATATATATATATATATATACATACATATATATATATATATATATATATATATGTGTGTGTGTGTGTGTATGTGTATGTGTGTGTGTGTGTGTGTTTACGTCTTATAGTTAAAGCAACAAGATTTTAATTACTATAAAGTTTATATTACCCGTACCAATTTTTTAAATAGTTTGCCAGTACTGAGAAGAACTTTTTTTTTCAGCACAAGTAGCCTAAAAAAGTGTCTATATTTTCAACACAAGAGATTCTTATTAATGTCAAATTTTGTCAGTAATGCAGTCATACCTTGGCCTATCGCCCTTTTGCTGGTTAATACATGACTTATGGGACACTATGTAAATATAATTTTCTTCTGTTTTACTTGTCAAATTCTACTTTAGCCTGTGCAGACGTGTAATATTCTAATTTAAATTAAAATTTATTTAATCAATTGAGATAGTCTCAAAACCTGTGTAATCGATACATTTGGCTTTAATAAATCGGTCACGATTAATATAGTTAAAGATATGTGAACGACCCAACCTACATCTCATGTATTTTATTCTTTCACACCGCTTTTTTATATTTAAATTCTTTTGGACCCACGACCTGGAAGTAGGTTGTAAAAGCAAGTAAACCGACCTAATCCCACAATGTAGAGCTGTATTTTATACTGAATTCTTTACCACACATATTACTAAATTAGCGAATCTCCTGAACATAAACATACATAGTGCTCCTCTATTACCTTTTCTTAGAAGCCATCTGAAATTACATTATTTATCATAATATGCCAATTGGAATCTCTTGTATACTCCATCATTATCCCTTTCCTATCCCTAGTCTGTTCCTATTTTGCTTTTGCTATATTTAATTATATATTAATATTATGTTTTTCTTATTAATACCAATGAAAAAAATCGTTAGTTCGTTTTGTAAGGGTCATTAATTAGTGTGTACTAATCATTAACAATTTACAATGGTACCCGTTTTTACCTACCCTCACTTGTATCAAGAAATCCACCTTTGTACTTTCCGAAGTCGGCAGTATAAAATGAAAATAATACATGTATTAATTTATTTACATACAGATGCACGCGCGCACGCGTGTACGTGAGCGCGCGTGTGCGCCTGTGCGCCTGTGCGCGTTTACGCATGTGTGTATGTGCGTGTATGCGTGCGCACAAATACATTCAACCATAATCACTCCTTATAAAAAAGATACTGGCGGAGCAAACGTTGTCAGTTCACTATTTTGCATTTTGACGAAATGTTTATCTTTGAAGTTCGTTAAAATTAATAACTTAATAAAATGAGATAATGTTTTCACCCTTAATGTCATGGGATGTCGTTAGCAACATCTTTCGCACCAGTATTACTTCAACATTGGGGTGGAAGTTGGTCGGCATGGCGTGTAATGAGGCTTGACCGGAATTAATAATTCTAATTTGCCCTTAGCATAGGTGTGAATAACATATTTACCTTTATAAATTTAATGTTGCGTAAGCTGGAAAGATTGTGACGAAAAGTGAAAACTTTAAATTTTAAATTTGAAATAATAACATAATGGCATGAGCGCATAGAGTGAGATAGTAAGTGTTATATTTCTATATAAATTATAAGATTTTAAAATAGTTTAAATTTATAATGTATTCCTTAAAAATCTTTTTACGAAAATAAGCAAACACTGTGAAAAATAACAATACAAATGGAATATATGTGTATATATATATATATATATATATATATATATATATATATATATATAAAATAAATTGTTGATCTTACGCTACAACGAAATACAAATCTAGTTGTAAAGAACAGAATACCGTTTAGATAGGAAACCATATCGTAGATGAATAACGAGATAAAGCCAAAAAAGACCATGTACAGTAATAATGAATATGAAAGATATTAATTACTTTATTTATTTATCATATGTATAGAAACATCTTGATCAAATTATTCGTAATTATTAAATAGTAAAAACAAGAACTGGCTTAGTTACATGCGCGATCGAACAGGATGACGTTGAGTGTTTGGATAGAGAAGCAGTGGTATTGCATGTAACCTATCAGCTTATATTTACTCTTTAACTAAAAGGAAAACCGGTATGTGAATATTTTATTTCATACATTACGGTTTTAACGTGCCAATTGGAAAGGTATGAGTCTTAAAAATTGACCTAGTTATAAAGTCTCAAATTTAAAATTGAGACAAGAATAATTATACTGATTTTTAACTGAACATAATTTTTAGGAATTCTCCAAGAACAAAAGGGACAGAAAAATATTTCCTCTATATCCCTATTGTTTAATTTAGAAACATAAAGCACTTGTTTTGGAATAAATTGTGTTTTTATTTTTTTAAATGCTGGTTCTTTATTCACTTATATTTTCATGATACTTTACTAAAAACAGTATGTTTAGGAAGTCAATTACCCAATTCTGAGAACAACATTATAAAACAAATTGGAACATTTAGTATTTTAAACTAAATTTTTTCGATTACATTCATACTCACACTTAATAATATAGCATCCTAAGACTTTCTTTTTTAATTTTCATCTATACTTTAATAACCAATCTTGGAAAATAATATTTTTTAACGAAAGTACCTTCGGAGAATAGTTTCATGTTATCCCGCCAATATTTTAGTCAATTTTACTAGCGCAGGGAAAACTTCGATTTCGAAGCAGATGGTAGCATGTTTTAAATGACGGTGATTGTAATATTTTATTTCTAGAATGGTTTAATTTCTTGGAATAGCATTAAAATCTGTCATTTTTTCTTTAAAAATATTGGTTAGCATTGAACTAGAGCCGTTTTAATAGGTGCCTTCTTGTTTATCCATCCGATTCTTTATAAATCCTAAGCTCAGAGACTATTTTAAGTTATTATTTGAAATATAAATGATCATTTAATTAAAGAAAATTAATTCAAATAAGGATATCAATTGGTAATTTGTAGCAGGAAAATTTTCGAACAACATTTTTTATTTTTATTAATTTCATAAATTATAATTTAAGGCTAAAACTGATGAGGAGTGACACATATTTTTGAAGATTTTAAAAATTAAATGAGCTATAACAATTCAATACATTTAGGCAGGGGTGACAATACCGAATTATCATGTAATTTTGAATATGCTAATTGTTTCCCTGCGAGTGAATGGGAAAGGGAGACATCTCTGTTGTATTTAGAAGCTCATAACTCGCTTATTTTTTAATCACATAAAATTGTTAGCACGTCTTTATTAGCATGACCTATAACTTCCTAACATTGTAAGAAAACCACAATTCACTTTTCATCAACTTAAAATTTTTGTATCGATTTGAAACTAGGATAATTTATGCAATTTTGATGATAATATAGTTATATGAAACCATCGAGATAATGCATTGATTGAGGTAGAAAATGGTTAAAGAAATTTCTCGAAAAAATGGTTAAAGGAATGGTAAAAAGTAAACCTGACGAATTTAAACTCATTTTAATTATCTCAAAGAGCTCTTTGGTTATATATTGTAACCGAAAGGATCTCATGATAAAGCAGGGAGTTGGCCCCGGGAATCATCGAGTGTGAGCTCGTTTGATTTCTCTCGATGAATACTTTAGGTTATAATCAGGAAGATCTGATTATGGAGGAGGAAAGTAGTCTCATAAGCTTCTCAATTATTAACAGTAAATATATCAAGTTTAAGCTCACTCGGTTAGTCTCAATGGGTATTTTGGTTATGAAAAATTGACATTGGTTTTTTTCAAACTGTTTTTTAAAAATTTTAAATACTGATTTTTAATTAACTTATTATTTATGTTATTTTGTGTTACCGAATATTGACGAGTTACCTCTGGTAGAGTATTTAAAGAGGGTTGATATACTATTTAGATGCTAATCCTCATGCTATCTCTATCCTAATCCTCATTTATAGTAACCTCCTGCATTAAATTAAGAAAAATAAGAAATATTTATTGATATCCAGGTTAATTTTGCTTTATCTGGCCAAAGTACTCTCATGCGTTCGTATTGCAACGGAAAAACAATTCATGCTTTGGAGAAGTGAAAATATCCTTTTTTGAAACCACAAGAACTGGTACTATTAATTTCAACGTCAAAAAGGGGAAACATTCACATAGAGCTATTGAGTTGCCATCGTGATTTGCAAAACAATATTTTCATTGTACGGACTGTACTTTGTCTCTTACCGCACTGTCCGGACTTCTCGTCGTTCGACTATGTATTTTGTTAATGCTGTAAATATTTACACTTTAAAAAATTTAAAAACCCAGGCCATTTTTAGGTTGAACTTAACAAATTATTTACTCAAAAACCCAAATAATTCTGAAACGAAAATCACAATACAAAGAAGGAATATAATCAATTCACACACCCTCGCGATAAATGAGCGTTAACAATGAGGCTGATCTAACCGAAGATTGATTTTATTGATTACATTTAAAAAGAGAATAACTTTATTAACTGAGATAGTGGGTTAATTAGTAACCAAACTAACATAATTTTTCACGGACTAAAATTTACTCTTGTTCATAATAGTCGGTAAAACAATGTTGACACCGACAAATACACCGTAGTTGTCACTTTTTATTTGTCTTTATTATTCTCGCGAAAGTTATGGCATCGTAATATTAATACATGGCAATATACCTACAGTGTCGACGGGAATTGAATTTTTGAAAGTTTTAGGTTGACTTTCATTAAAAATTTCATTTCTTTGTTTAAGTAAATAAAACTTGTTAGATGGAATGTATTTATTAACATATATATCTCTTAAGACACAAATTTTATTTAAATCTGTTATTTACGATACCTGCATTTTTACATTGTTTAAGAACGGATGTATACTAAAAAGGCTAATCTTGTAAGTGGTTTAGTAACAATTCAATCTAAATTTGATGGAATGTTTATAAGGCTGAAAAGGCTCGATTATGATGTCCTGTCAAAAGGTTGCCGTTAATAAGTATCCTAGTCAAACATAAACGTATCCTGTGGCAGCTGTTAGGTGATCAAATACTTATTATTAGGGCTAGCTATTCACTATTTACACTAGAATATTCAAAAAACTTTCATTCTTTTCAAATATGCAACTTTTCTAAGGGCTTGTAATAATGTCTGGGAATGGTTATCTTTGTTGGAATGTTATTTGAAATGCTATGCTACACTTGTTCCCCTATCAAGTACTTTAATCACCTAAAGTCCTTTTAACTACTTATCTATGATGAGACAATAGAAAATGTTCCCAGAATGTATTATTACTGAAGTGTCAATAAAATAGATATGAATGAAGCAAGTGTTAAAAGAAAATATGTGAAAAATAAAAATAAAATAAAATAAAGAAAAATATGATCACATCAGTTCGACAACATTTAGAACCAGATTTTTCTAAGGAGTCATAAAAATATGAAAGCATGTACAAAGTCAAGTATATGCATGAATAAGGTAAAAGAAAGACGTCAACTTATAACTGTGATATTTTATTAGTGCACTCAAACTTATTTATTTAGTAAATGACGCAAATGTAAATGTGGATAGAATCATATATAATAAGACAAGTGTTTATTATCAATAATGTCACAATAGTTGAAAAAAGACAGTATCTCTGTAAAATGTCTTGACGTTAAAGACATTATCGATACGTATTATAGAGATGTCTCATCGTCATATCACAGGGTGTAATATGACATAAATTGACGTTTATCGGAAGTGTTGTTGTAGAAGGCGAAGCAGCGCTGCTTGGCAATAAATCAAGTCGCTGTAATAACAAAGTTTTTTGTCGCGTGTGCGTTCAGTTGACAGATTTATGCTTTTAATACTCGCGATTTTTACTAAGCCTCTGTGTTTTATGAGATATATGTTTATTGCTGAGAATTTTTACTACCATATTTTATGCAAAGTTTTGATAATCATAGCTGCTTCGAAGTTTTGAAGAAATAAATCACAGCAGGATATTGAAACATATAACGTGTTTGGATAATATTAGATTTAAATTAATAAATTTAAAAATTGTTCAATATACAATATATAGTAAAAATGCGATAATTAATTTAGTTCAAATGCCTGTATCTGATATTAGAACCATGAAACCGTAGATAAATTTAAGTTCTTACTTATAATTTAAATTTTTTCAGTATTTCGTGCTGATTTTTTTATTTCTAAGAGGGTGTAGTCGATTTTCCGTATAAAAACTGACTTGCGGTTCATTTGCGTACTTTATTTATTCTGACATATTGTTTCCTATCTGATTTACTATTACTAATGAACACTTCGTTTTAGGCTACTATTTCAATTCCTGATAGAGATGACGAATGGAAGTAACGGATATTTACTTGTCAATAATGGTGCAATAGATTCGGTGTAAAAGACCAGATATTTGAAAAAATATATCTGTGTAATATATTGCAATTTTATTAGTGTAATGTATCGGTTAATTGGAAAAAAACGTAAATATTTAAAGTAATTCAATAGTGTTTAGGCAGTCTTCTTAAAGAAAAACGGTAAGACCATTTTGTAAATTATCTTAGATATATTGAATAACTGTTTAATAATAAAGGAAGTGTTATGTTTCGGTTTTATTTCAAATGTGCAATGTTTCCAAATGTGTCAAGGTTTTATTTCAAAAGTTCTTCATTCTGTATCTCAAAACGAAATGAAAAGAACGAAATCACTCACGTTTCCACCCGGCTATTAAATTTCACCACTCGCCACTGGAAAATATGGATGTTACATGAAAAATTTACAAAATTTACAGTATTTTACCCCCATGAACGATATACTAGACGAAAAAAAGTGTACCCGCAATTTTCTTAGTACGGGGTTTTACTCTTATCAGGTTTTTTATAATAATTTATATCACCGTTTTTTTATGGTCTTACTCCATAATTTATATAATTAATCTGAAATTTTTTCCACAACATTTAGATATTTATTGTAATTGTTTTTTGACTCTTCTCATCGTAAAATATTTGTGTAGATTTGATAAAATGCCAAATATTTGCCTTGAAAAGACGGGCAAGATAACAATTTTATGGAGATTACTAAAAAGGTGGTTTAAAAAAGAAGGCATTAAGGTTCACAATTAAAATTTAATTGCAATCTTAGCGCTCTTCTAAATGAATATTACCGGTCCTATCACTTGCCACTTTCTTGAATATAATTCATTATAATTTAGAAAAACACTATTTTGGTTTAGACAAATACCACGTACCCTTTAATGTTTATATAGGTATAAATGAGTACAGAACTTTAGTGTTTCGGTTTCCAGTAGAACTGAATAGCTTTTATCCCGTTTTAAAACAAGTTTTAAGCTTTTTTGACGTATTACCCTTATCTTTGATCCTATGATGTGTACATAAGGATTTATTTGATTAAATATGAGATTTCGTGTTTATTATGATAATTATTTTATGGTCTCACTAGCTAATAGGTTTTTTGAAATGAATAAAAACTCAAATCATTTTATATTAAATTTTTATAATTCAATTTTTTACTTTTTTTTGAAAACCCTTATGAAAAACAAAAAGCATTGTAAGTCACTTTGATGCCTAATATGAAGCAAAAGGAAATTAAAAATGAAAACGAAACCCAAATATAATTCTGAAACAGCTATTCAATGAAATTCCTGATGAAAGAAACTTTTTGCCCTAGATATATGTAAATCCTAAAGGAGGTAAATCCCTAAGGAGGTTAAAAGCATATCTTGTTTCCTTGCGTAAATCAGAAAATTCCGTTACGTTATATTGCATTTGAACTGAAATTTAAAAATGTTGAAAAATATTTTACCTATTCTTTGAATCTTATTTTCCATTTGCAATATTAGCTTGTGCACTTGGTGATATATCGAATACGAATATTTTACTGTGGTAGAACAACATTTAAAAAGTAGTATGAAATTTGCCTGGTAAAATGTGGTTTAAAAAAGAAAGCATTAACGTACATAAATAATGTTCGATTACACGCACAGACAAATAAAACGCCATTTACAACTTACATCCTTTGAATAATAGAAAAATTACACACATTATATTCATATGTCGCGTTTACACCAAAAAATAAAGTCTTAAACAAATTTGCAATTGAGAATTTTGCTACTTAATCACATCCTTAAGGATGGGGAGGTATAATTAATAAAATCGGGTAATGTATTCACCCCAAGCATTGTACAGCATCTTTTCACTCTTATTATTTAAACCCCTGAGTGGAATAAATAGGGCGGTTCGGTGTATTGCGAGAGCCGGCGGAATTAATAAACGAAATGGGGTGAATATTATCAGTCAATGAACTTCAATGGCTACTATCGACAATATCTCCCGACGAGTACTCGATAAAAATCATTGATGTTTCGATTTCATATTCTTATGGTTAATGTAGCTCAGACTCTTCATTTATTTTTTAATTAAAGAATGCAAAGGCACGAAAACTTTCAGACGAATAATTTAAATTTCATATGGCTTCCATGTGTAGATTTATTAGTATTAGAAAAAAGCCGAATCTCGATAAGATTACTCATACATACATCTTACATATGTTTTCCATAGAAGCTATTTGACTTAAAAACTTGACAAGAAAACTTGACTATGGCAGCTTATTGATATTAGTCCTATATGTGCGTGTATATATATTTGTGTATGTTTGTACATACGCCCACATAAATTTAAAGTTTTTTATACATATTTAAAAAATAATTTTCCCAAATTTTGAAATGGTTACAATAAAGATATTGCAAAAACAACAATATTAAGATTTTATCACAGAAAAATTATTATGATAATAGAACAGTTTTGTAAATTCATAGGTTTAAATAAACAAATTTTATTATAAAATAATTTTTCTTTATTGAATATGTTTGGCGTTAATTTTGTAGAAATTCATTATTTACAATTAAATGAAACTACGTGATGTAGTATTATTTCTATTTTCTTTAATTATTTTACCACGACCTAGGTTTCGTTGTATTACATCTTCAGGTGGGATATTAGCAACTATTAACACTTAAGAACAACCAACAGCATTTATATGTTTCAAACACAATAGCGGAAGCCTGGTTTGTGCGGATTTTTTCATTGCTTATGTTAGTGAGTTTATTGCAGGGGCGCAGTGTAAGTTTTATTATGTTACCGAGAGTTATACAATATACCAGTATTTTAGTGAGGGTAATAAATTCAATTGTTGTTATTATGTGAGGTTATACAATGCAAACTTTACGGTGTATATAATAAAATTAAATGGAAGTTATTATCGGTAATATATTTATACAAAAGCAAGGGTATTTGAAAGTAAGGACAAGGTAATACACTAATTCCACATATCTCCGGTTTTGTGTATTCATATATTTATTTATTTATTTCTTTTAATTTTTTTTTTATTATATATACTTATATTTATATGTGTGTTAGTGCTGAAACAATCTCTCCTGTTTGACCTATGTATACACTATTACAGTCATTACATTTAAGTTTATTCACTTAAAACACCGTAAAGTTTACATTGTATAACCTCACATAATAACAGCAATTGAATTTATTACCTTATATTTCAGTTTAACGTTATAAATAGGTGAATATAATAAATAATTTCTTTTAAAATATTTATATCGCAATAAAATAGCGTATATTCGTTAAAATAAAAAGTAGTGTTACGGGAATAAATCTACCCCTTTAAAACTGATTTCAATAGAATGTTCTTAGGTTTCTCCCTAATAAAATTTACAAGATAACCATTGTTAATAATAGAGGTGAAATATTGAAGTTTTATCGTTATAAATTTTTGTATAAATATAACAAAATATTCATTAAAGAGATTGGTTTGTTAGCAAAAAATGCACTTTATATTTCAGAAACAAATAACTAAGTCTACACTGTGTCCAAGTGAGTTATTTTTATAATTATTTCAATTTAAAAACTCTTGTACCTGCTGCAGAGATTATGCAAATAGTACAGCAGTGACTAATTCATTTTTATTGGTTAAGACTGCATCAGTCTGACGAAGAAGATTAGATATTCATAGTATAAATCTAACTGAAGAAAATTTATAAAATGTCTGAACCACTTTCTGATTAATGTGAAATTCGCCGATCAAAAATGTAACATTTGGAGAAATTATTAGATGACATTTCCATATAATAGATATGCGGCTTCACATATTTCCACAGATTTAAAATTGCTATTAGATATTTCTATTAGAGACACATAAATAATCGGGCAATGTCTAGCAAAAATCATAATGCCTGGCATATTTCACTTCCTTCTTTTCGTCGTTACTTGTAATAGTTACAGCGAGATCGCATTTGTTTTATATGTTTTCTTAACTCAAAATTGTCACTACGCCTTAACTTGCCATGTAAACAGGATGTCATATCGACAAGCTGAATTGTTAACTTGACTGAATTTTATGTTTTATGTGTGATTTCTAAATTCACATAAATTAATTATTAAAAAATTATCCCTATAAATGGTTAAACGTTGTGCCTATAAGTGTGATAGCGCTTCCTACCGGAAATTGCACAGTATTACATTTCACAGACACCTAACATATGACGTTGATTGATACAATTTGAATTTTTCTCGGTATTTTTTAAAATATATGTTATAATTCTGTAAGTGTTTCAGGTTTACAATATTATCAAATTATTAATATACTCACAAGCCACAGTCTTAGATTTACAATATTATCCTAATAAAGTGACAAATCTTTGTAATTCTAACCTTTTAAAGTCTTACCCTTTTTGTAGAAATAGAACACAGGGGCGCTGAATAAATTTTTAACCGAGAAAATAAAATTATTTATGTTATACTTTAGGTCATTGTCATTTTGACATGTTTTGCGGAAACTCGGCCGTTAGTTTTGTTGAAACGAAATTTGTATACGAATGTGAGGAAAGGATTTAAAAAAAACAAATATGTTTTGACAATAGCTTTTGAAGAATAAATACATTGTTATTAAAAATCATTTTTAAATTTCGTAAATTACTTACTACAAGAGCACCATACGGATTTATTTTAATTTTAAGTTTGTTTAAAAGAATAACGTAATGTTGATTTTTATTATAATATATATAAAATTTGTTCCGATTTTACCACTTTTTAGTTTTCTCGTCCTTATAGATATCCAATTGTTTATTATCAGAAAATTATTTTTATTTCAAAACTGGTTTCAAGTTTCCTTTTATGGTATCTAATGTAGTTTTTTTGACAGTAGACTTATTCAGCTAAACCAATTTCTGTAAATGTATCCATACTATATGAAATATGATACGGAAGTATTTTTATTTTTTGTATATAACTTATTTCCGAATCGTATACCTACTTTTTATTTATAGATTCCCAAAGAATGAAAACATTAAACAAAATTGATTGAAACCTTAAAAAATTGGGAACCAAAGAAGCATAGTCTACTTTGTTCAAAACATTTTGATGAATGTTAGATTAAAAATAATGCATTTAGAACAGGTTTGCAGCCTGACATAGTGTTTACAATTTTTCCAAACCTTTCAAAATATTTGCAGGCGAGTTTGAAAATAATATCGTATTTACTTAAAAATCAATATTGACATAAAATGTTAGTTTATAATCATCATATATATTAATACGCTAAGGTTTTAAGATGTTACTCTCCCTTTTTAGAAAAAAACCTCACAACTAATCCACATAAATTATATATCATTTTATAGATAATTGCTTGCTCTACCGGCATCCACAATTAAAAAAATTTATTATTGCTATTGTTTTTGCAAATTAATTAATTATTAAAATTATATACACAAAACAGCAATGCTGCCATCTAACGGCTCAACGTCAATATGATTGACGGTCGGTAAAATTTTTGTTTAATTTCAAATCCACTCACGTATAAATAAAGTGGCGCTTTAGCTCAATGCTTTTGATACTTGCGCCTCTATATGTCAGTTTTAGTAAAATATTTGTTTGATCTGTCATCTGAGCTACATAATGGAATAAATAATAATGCGAAGACTTCGCACGGGTCACGCTAGTATATTATAACGATTCAAATTGTAAATTTTTAAGGAAACAAATTTGATAACGGCAATACACATACCATATAATTTCAAATTTGAATCTATTGAAAATTGCACAATCGAATGTATTAACAATTATATGTTGTACAACCGTTTGCAGAACCTTTCAATGATTCCAAATTGTTTGTGCATTCTTTAGTTTAGATCCCACAATTTCTGGTGACCCGATAATATTTTGAGTCCTAATAATATATCGGGTAAAAATAATAGAAATGATAATTTTTAGAAGCCTATGCCAGAGTCCAGGAGGCGAGTTCAACGCTTACAGATCAAACGTTGCTTAGAAAGTAAAAAAGTAAACTTTTGACAGGATTTGGTAAAACGTTTTAAAAAGCTCGTTGTTTGAAGAAAACTATAGATTCCATTATTATCGTTATAGCCACGTTAAAAAAAATTGTTAGTACCAAATGAAGACATACAAATACAAACAGATATTTCAAAACTTAGATAGGTCAAAACAGATGTTTTTTTTTAAATAATATGTGGATAAATGTAAAGGAGTTCCACTGTGTAGAAAATATTCGTCAGTGTCGAGGTCGTTTGCGCCTTCCCTAAATTCTTTTCTCAAATTCTTCCCGAATTTTTTATTTTGTGGGAAAAATTTTCTCAAGTGCCTTGTATTACACAATATTCGTGGTCAAAACAGACATTTTTTTGAAATAATATATGGATAAATGTAAAGGAGTTCCACTTTGTGGAAAATATTCGCCAGAATCAAGGTCGTTTGCGCCTTCTCCAAATTTTTTTCTGAAATTCTTCCAGAATTTTTGGTTTTGTGGGCAAAATTTTCTCAACTAACTTACCGCATAAAGCAACATTAGGTGTTTAAAAAAGGTGAAGTTAGCCAGGGATTAACACAGGATCCTTAGATAAAAAAAGTGACAACATCGTATGTAATCGGATATAAAGATTAACACATATAAAGTATGTGTTATTCTTTATATCGATGAAATATCCGTCAGAAAAGGATTAATTCGGGATTCATCGCAAGCTGTACATTGACCTTATGTCGACATAGATACAGAAGTAGCAAACGATAACCTACCACTTACAACTCAGGCGCTAGGTTTTATAGTTACTTCTATAGATAATAAGTGGTAAATTACCAATAGCCTATTTTTTACACAATTTATGAAAGGGTCAGAATGATCGATATACATGAGTATTTCTGTAGACATGCTAGAGGAACCTAGGGTTTGTATTTGCAGTTTAATTTTTGATGGGACAACTAACAACCTATCAAACTACCACACGACAAAGAAATTTCACTTCACCTCTTCTCATCATTGCTTTACTCCTATTGTTTAAATTATTTAGATTCATAGATAGCATTGAATTATGTTATAGTGAGTATAATTATAAATCTTTTAAAAATAATATTACAAAATTTAATCGCATATTTTGCATTAATAATAATCAAATGTCATAGGAAAATATTTTACCATTTTTAAATAAATATAAATAAATAAAGAGGCAAAAAGTTGTCAGTTATACTTTACCAATGCAGATTAAGAAAAATTTAAGTTTGGGTCAACATGAACACGTTTATAGATTAATATTCACTCATTATATGTTGCCACTGTATTAAGAAACGCCCCTAAATACATTTGTGTATATGTGTCCTAATAGACTCCTTTTGGTTACGGTTTTAATGTAATTATGAAGAAAATGGAAGTTAATGTAATTTAATGTAATTATGTGATAAAGAATGAAAAGTCATCACAAAATAACAAATAAATAGAGACTTCAATTCATGCGTCTCACGCCTTACGTCAGAGACGGATTAATAATTTTCAAATGTTCACAATTACATGAAACTACGTGATGTAGTATTATTTCTACTTTCTTTAAATTCTTTACCACGCCCACCTAGCATAAAAAAGCAAAGATTCTAATATCCCACCTGAAGATTTTGTAATACAACGAAACCTAGGTCGTGGTAAAGAACGTAAAGAAAGTACAAATAATATTACATAACGAAGTTTCATTTAATTGTGAATAATTAATTTCTACAAAATTAACGCCAAATGTATTCAATTTTCAAAAGGATAATCTGAGGAATATATGTTAATTAATTATAACCTACTTTTAAAAAAACACAGAAGACAAAATATTACTCATATATGGCATGATAACAGAAGTAATAATATTTATAGTTATATGTCAGATTCGAAAATTAAGTTATTATACAAGCATGAAAAAATCGTTGTAAGTGATATAACACTCTCACTCATTATAGATCTTAGATGAGAAAACAATATAAAAAATACAAAATAGGGAGTAAATTTTCCGAACGAAATGATTATGAGTAGTTTGGTTAGTTTTAAATCCAGGAGCTTACCGTTACTAGGGAAACGAGGAATATGTTAATAGGGCCATGTTTCTGATGTACATACGTAACAGTCTGCTTAGCCCAAAGTGTATTTATTAATTACAGGTTTATTGGTGACTTTTGAAATTACACTTTGAAAGAAATGTTTTAAATTCGACGACAAGCGTACGAAGAACATCGACGGTTGTCGTCAAGTAAGTAATTACTTTAATAAACCAGAAATTGTCTTCCAGTCTGGGTTTTTGTTATTTCCCTTGTATTGAAATTGTGTCAAAAGAATTGAAATAATTACATAATCATGAATTTTAAGATTTTAATTAGGTTCGTATAAATAATTCAGGCTTGATTTTAAATAAATTCTCTTTTTGAGTTCCTTTGAAAATTGTTTTATATTAATAACTACTTAATACGATATTAGTTAATTAGAGTATTGCTATAATTTTCATAATTTTATTCTAATTTGAACATCGTTCAAATTTAGCAGATGGTTTATAATGTACGTATGATTTACGCATTTGATTAAATACTTGATTCGTATGTTACGAATTAACCCTATGCTTGACTGTAATTAATAAAGTTGTAACACAGTGCAATAAGTTTTAAAATATTTAATGATTTAACTTGAGCATGAAGCTTCCACCTGTGACACACAATATGATATGATTAAATATATGGCAAATGTAAGCAGATGTAGGAAAGGCATATATTTGCCATTAACTAGAAATTTTAGGTCTAGAAATATTTTTACTAATTATTTTTTCTATCTCTAATATTTACAATAATTTAATTATTCATACGTTGGTAAAAATAGGTCATTTGGTAATTATTTCAAGTACACTATATGTATATACATTTGAAACTAAGGTTATTCGAAGGAAGAATTTCGTAAGTAATTCGCCAGAAATGGAATTGTTCCAAACTGGAATAACAACTCAGAAATATATTTATATGTATACATATATATATATATATATATATATATATATATATATATATATATATATAAATATATTTCTGTATATTTCTATATATATATTACAATATAACAAAAATTCACAATTCAAGATATACATTAAATTTCGTTACGTATTTTATACTTTTATAAAAATTAAATATATCTTAAATTTTAAGACAATTATTTGATAATCTATTCAGTAATTTGTAAAAATTATTCGATTGTATTTTAGGACATTTATTTGGAAAACGTCTTAGTGAACTTATCTAATAAGTGATGAAGTTTAAGACGTAAGTCAAATTTTACATATTTCTGAGTTGTGATGTCGGATATTTGTATAGTATTTTTAAAAAATTCGTACAAATATCAGAAACTCTGTTATTTGTACGAATTAACAGAGTTTCTGATAAAAAAATTAAATTTAGTCAAATATTCTACTTCGAATTCTAAATACTTCTTTACCATGAATGCTGGATATATTTAAAACTAAAAGAGAAATAATTACTTACGTTATAAAAGATGTATATTTTACTAAGTGCGTTAAAATTTAGTTTTCGATTTTGTGTACGAAACCTTATATTATTTGTTCATAAACAAATGTGTGTTTAAATACATTTATTAATTAGTGAATTATTACATTAAAAACTGATTTTATATCCATATCCATGAGAACACAAATAATTATATGATTAGTGTAAATTACAATTATTGTGCACACTAATTTTACTAGAATACGTCATTTGTCTCTGCCTGGCCTATCAAACTTGCTCTCTCTAAAAGTGTAAGATAAATAATTTATCGGCTGAAATAATATTTCGTTCTTGAGTTTTTTTTTATTTTCTGCACAATCAGATGATAAAGAAATAATATGATCCCCTTCAGGTAGGCTAATTTTCCTCAGTCCATAGAACGAATGACATCGCGTCAAATTTATCATCATAATTCATTTTTTGTTTGAATCTAGGTAAAACATTAAATATTTCAAATAACAGGCAGGCTATCACGTCAATAAAAAATAACACCAGGCCCAGTTTATAGTTTAGTAAACAAAGGAGCGCGGAAATTACAGTATGATTAATCGTACAAAGGGATTTTGGAGACCCTTTTGCAAATCTTGGCTATACAAACTGCCTTTATAGTTATCGTTTAAAACTGTAAAAGTGGACAGAATATCGTTGATATCATATTTGATGTAATAAATATTTTCATTGAATATAAGTAAAGAAGTCACTACGTGTCCTTTCCTATAAATACGCTGAATTTTCACTTCTCTTATAGTACTGAAATATTTTGTGCAAAAGGAAAGTTCAATTACAACATATTTTAGGCGATTTAATTATGTTTTATTCGCGATAATTGTTTCATGAATGGCAACAGGATAGAATGAAGTATTTAATGCAAGTTTTTACATAATCGTGAAGTTCTCATACTTATATAATTATGAATATACGTCTCTTTCTTGTTGTACGATACAGTGGTGACATTGAAGACTGTCCTAATAAAAGTAACAGAATGCCTATTTTGTTAAGAAATTGCTTGTCTGTATATTTACTAGCAGTTAATTTTAATATCTCTTATCGGTCTTGATTTTGAACTTGGATACTTTATATAACTATATTAATGTATTTTTATTTCTATTTTGTTTATAAATTAACGTCATACTTAAACTTTTTTACAAATTTTCCATCTATGAAAAATTATTCGAAATTATATAAATAAAATAAGAAAAAATATATTTCAAAAACAAAACTATTATTAGCATCATTAATTGAAGTTTAAAATATTTTCATTTAATTATTCTAGAAATATTTTAATATTGTTAATCTGTTTTTTCCTAAAATATTACATTATGTAGGGATTTTCTGTATTAGGAATATTAATTTAATAACTTGTCATTAAATAATGTATCAAGTTATTATAAGACGCTAGTATCGAGTCATAACAGAAGTAATAACTTAACGTGAAAGTACTCAAACCGTTCAATGTATTACCCAGTTATTTTCTTTTACATTTAATACAGAAACTTTTTAGAGAATGTAAAGTGCATGTTTTCACATTGGAAAACTACAACATATTTATATGAACAAAACTATATTGTTTTTCAGTGCAAAGTTTGAAGGCTGTAGTAAACCTATTTACATTTGTAATGCAAGGAAATGGAACTTCAACAAATTTAAGGTAGAAGCTATTGTATTATGTAGTCGTATTTTCTTCTATTCATATATAACTATTATTTCTATATCATTTTTAATATTATATTATTTATTCATTTGTAATACCTACGATTTATTGTCTCATTAACCAAATACGTATACTTACTTCTTTTTCGTACAAGGAATTGTATATAGAATTTCGTCAACATTTTAAATACCATAAAATTAGATTGGTACTGATTGACTTAGATCTAAATACTAATTGACTTAGATCTGTATAGTCAACATTAAGTTTGTTTGTAGTTAATAATAATACCAATAGCAACAACTAGTTTTTGATACTATTCTAAAATTAAATTTCCAAAAAAAAATGGCGAAAAGTCTTTTTACGGAATATTACGCATTTTGCTTAACATCTAGTAAAATCTTTATTAGTTTTTTGAAAAAAATATTCATTTTCTAAAAAAAATTGACTTTTTTTGTATGTTCGTGTCATTGACATATAGGTTTTGAAATACCTTTAGGGCGTTATTTTCTCTTTAAATAATGGAAAAAAACTGTTAGGCCAAAAGTTATAAGAAGTGGCTTTTATTGTGAACTTTTGTTCAAAAATGAATTTTCAGCCAAAAGAAATGTGACTCAACTATAATTATATATATATATATATATATATATATATATATATACATATATATATATATGTATATATATATATATATATTATATATATGTATATATATATTATATATATGTATATATATATATATATATATATATATATATATATATATATATATGAAAATATTAATATTTGTTTCAAAGTTAATTTAACTTAGTTTGGTACGTTTTTTAATCATAAAATATACGTAGGGAACAAGGGCTAGATGAAAAGGCCTGTACTTTTCATCTTACCTTTTTGAATTGGATGGACATTTCTATTTACCCAAATTACGTTCAAGTTGCTACGCACACAACCATCTTGCACTCGTAACCGGAAATCAGTCTCTCGCCTTAATGAACGAAACGCATAATTTTTGCAACTTTTTCTTACGAACAACGTAATGTACACTTGAAATGTAATATTCATTGTCATATTGTTGCTGTCAATAAAAATAAAGTATTTTTTTTCGAATCATGGTACTAATTTACTATACTAGGGATAGTAAATGGTAAATAGTTTTTAATGTATTTTTAAGTATTTTAAAAATTATGACTTAACTGCTATTTTAGCCCGTTTTTTTTTCAAAAAACCTGGAACGCAATAAAAAAAATAGACGATAACAAATCGCAATATTATTTAGAAAAGTTGTTTTAATGGAAGACTTTAGTGACACTGCCGCACAAAAGGCAATGATAAATAAAGTAGAAGAGGAGAAACTTATACATAACTTTCATCATATACCTCTTACATATATACTGATCAACCTTTGCTTTCTCGCTTTATAAGAAACTATTCAATTCTTATTCAATCGTATAATTCTTCTGTTCTAAACAAATTACCTCTACAAAAAAAACTTAAAATATAATAAATTGGAGACTTTAACCAGTTAATTCTAAATTTACGATTGAAAAGAAATTTGAGCAAAAAAGTAACAAAATTCTAAAAAAAATAAACTATACCTTGATCATTGAAACAAAAAAAAGTTTGAACCCACGCAGTATAAAAGAAAAGAAGGAAAAGCAAAAAAGAAAAGGAAAAGCAGTTCACACAAGATACTTGATTTTATTTGTTTTGTGGGAATAATGCGTATAATTCTCCGAAGACCGAGTCTAGTGCTAAGAATGCAGTAATTAAACGATTTATGGTGTTTATATTAGAATAATTAAGATTAATACATCAATTCCATCTTGACTATTTGAGATTTCCAGGGAGAGGACAGATGGAATGAATATACTTGTTTATAACATTCAGCGACTTTTTTTAAATATCGTTCTTAATTTTACAATACTAATGAAATTTAAAGATTCATAATTTATGCATTATTCTATTTGATGTATTCAAATAATTTTTTTCAGGTTTTCCTTTTTTCCCATTTAATTGCAATACTACGGAAGGAAGTGTTCAAATACGAAATGTTGCTGAGAATACTTCAGAAAACTTGAGAAGGTTAGGATAAAATTTATCAGAGGAGACGACCAAATGATATTGAATTAATTGTCGATGCAGTAAGAGATTTTAATACATATAATTTGATAACATTAACGGAAAAACATGGAATATATGTGAAGGAAGTATATTTGATACTAAACTATTCAGAATTATTGAAATAATAAATACTGATTATTACATCGTTTCGTTTCTTCTCCTCTAACATAAAATTAAGTACAACAAAATGAAACTACGTGATGTAGTATTATTTCTACTTTCTTTAATTTCTTTAACCACGACCTAGGTTTCGTTGTATTACAATATCTTCAGGTGGGATATTAGCAAAGATTAACTCTTACGGACAACCAACTGCGTTTATATGTTACAAACAAAATAGCGGAAGCCTGCGTTGTGCGGATTTTTCCATTGTTTATGTTAGTGAGTTTATTGCAGGGGCGCAGAGTAGGTTTTATTATATTACCGACAGTTATACAATATACCGGTATTTTAGTGAGGGTAATAAATTCAATTGTTGTTATTATGTGAGGTTATACAATGCAAACTTTACGGTGTATGTAATAAAATTAAATGGAAGTTATTATCGGTAATATATTTATACAAAAGCAAGGGTATTTGAAAGTAAGGACAAGGTAATACACTAATTCTACATATCTCCGGTTTTGTGTATTCATATGTTTATTTATTTCTTTTAATTTTTTTTTTGTTTTCTTTGTTTTTTTTTGTTTTTATTATATATACTTATATTCATATGTGTATTAGTGCTGGAATAATTTCCAGGGTACTGTAGTATCAATGTTTTATATTTATATTATATATAGAAGATATTAAGAATGGGTGATGATATTATATTTAGTTGTTCATTTAATATATTGACCTTGATGTCTTTTTTATGTCTGTTTATTTCTAATGTTTCTAGGATGTTAAGTTTATTACCTTTTGTATTTATTTGTAATATATAGGGGGCATTATCAGTATGGGGGTGATGGTTATGTTTAGCAAAGTGAGAGGTGTCTGGTTTATTATTTCGCCAGCTGGCAATGTGTTCTTTATATCTTGTATTAAAATTTCTTCCTGTTTGACCTATGTATACACTATTACAGTCGTTACATTTAATTTTATAGATACCACTCTTTTTATGTTTATCTATTTTTTCTTTATTATTAATAAGGGTTTTACCAAAGTTATTTAAGGTACTATACGTACATATTATATTATTTATATTTTTATTATTAGTTAAGAGTTTTCCTAATTTGAGTGATACATTACCTATGTATGGGATAGATTTATAGTAAATATTATTATTATTTGGTATGACCGGGTATATTTCTTGTATTAGTATTTTTCTTAATTGATTATGGTACAGTTTTGTGACAATTGATGGATCATAATTATTATTTGTTGCGATTTGTTTTATAGTTTTTATTTCTTTACGTAGATTAGGTTTGTCTAGAGGGATGGTTAAAGCTCTGTGAATCATGGAATGGAACACTGCTAACTTATGGGACCAAGGGTGTTGAGATTGACCATTAATTATGGAGTCTCTAAATGTGTCTTTTTTAAATATACTAAATTTATGTTTATTATTTTTGCGTTATATTGTTATATCTAAAAAATTAAGTTTATTATCGGACACTACTTCTAAAGTGAATTTGATATTATTGTGTAGGGAGTTAGCAAAATTAACAAACTGGTCTAACTGTCGTTGTGTACCTTTCCAGCATATAAGGATGTCGTCAACGTATCTATAATAGTATAATATATTGGTCGCTAATTTACTGTTTAAGAGGCTGGTTTCTAGATAGTTCATAAATAACTCGGCTAAAAGAGAACTGAGGGGGGAGCCCATTGCAAGGCCATTAACTCGTTGAAAAAAAATTTTATCGAATAGGAAATAATTTTGGTCTATGCATACTTTAAAGAGGTCTCTAATTTCCGATGCTTCAATGGGATTTAACTTTTTCTTTTCTAGGATATCTGAAATGATATTTAGGCAATCTTTTGGCGGTATATTAGAAAATAAGTTTACTACGTCGAGTGATACTAATTTACAATTGGGTGTTAGATGTATATTTTTAATTTTATTACAGAGATCAACAAAGTTTTTAATGGTATGTTTAGGCGCAAATCCGGTTTTATTTCGGAAGATCTTATTCAGGTAAAAAGCTAATTTTTTTGTGAGTGCGTTTGTGTATGAGACAACAGGGCGTATGGGCATATTTGGTTTATGAATTTTAGGTTGTCCATATAGTATTGGGGGTCTAGGGTTCATTTCTATAACTTTATGTTTCGCGAATTCGTTAGGAAATATCTGCAAATGTCGTGGTGGGGTCCCTGTGTAGTTTTGTGAAGTCATCTGGTTTATTTTTATATTCACTTTGGTCTAGAATAACTATAGTGTTGCCTTTATCTGCTTTAGATAGGATGAGTTTATCTTTATTAATTTTAATTTGTAAATTACGTTGTGTCAAAATTTCGTCATTAATGTGTGTCTTGGTTTTAGAGTATACTTTAGATATTATATTAGCAGCTTTGTGTTTAGTAAGTGCATCCTGGTTACTGAATGCAATGGTTGTATCTACTACTAGTGATTCTATGTTTTTTCTTGATGGTGCGGTGGGAATATTATATTTAAATCCTTTATTTAAAAGTTCTAGTTCTTTATTATTAAATGTTGATTGTGAAAGGTTTACTATTCTGGGATAAAACGTTTGTTTGGGTGTGACTTTTGGTTTCTGGGTTTTAGGAAAAATAATTAATTAATTTTATCTTGACATGATTTTTACATGCAAAATCACAAGAAAATTTTACATTAAAGTCTCAGCAAATAGTATATGCCATTCTCAAAGTAAATTATTTTGAAGCGTTCCTCGATTATGGCCTCTTTTTGCTCATAAACGGAAGAAAATGGTTTTGAAAATATTTTACAGTTTTAATTTATATCATCGGACATAAAAATAAATTTAATAGCTAGCTGAAAATTAGTACCTATGTGGTCTTATTTAGGATTCAGGTTACAATGTTTGCGAATGTTATTTTAATAAAAATAAATCATAGGAAACTGCCGGAGAAAGATTAACATCAAGAACTTATCCTTTTAGATATCTCGTTTTCCAAGTGTTCGAAAGCTAAAATGCTTTAACCGTTATCTTTTTTACGTCATATCATTATTACGTCATATCATTATTCTGATGAATACGGTTTTAATGATGCGATTTAATTATACATTTTTAATTTATGTTTAGTGGGTGACATATCCACATAAATCTTCCCCCTCTCACCGTTCAGGTAAACAGCACAGGAACTACATAATAGTTTTATTAACTCTCTTGCAACAAACAGCCCCTTCAGAAATGGATTAATTGATTAACTGCAATACTATTAAGATATGCTAATATATCTTAATTAATTGTTATCAATATGTCGGTACGTTATAAAAAAAAAATTCGTTAAAAATGTTATCGTAATTCTTCGTAAAAGTGTTGTATTTCTATATAAATATAATTATGTTATTGCAAATATTAAAATTACATTTATATAATAAAAAAAGATATAAAAAAGAGTTACCTGAAAAACTCTTCCTATTTAATCTTATTTTGTCCTACGTTTATTCCTCGAGAAATATAAAAATAATATAACAATAACAAATATAACAATACATTGCACCGAGAGATACTTGTGACATGAACAACCATCACAATCAATAAAAATGAGGTATCTGGTAATTATAGTGTGCATTTGTGGAAATATTTCATATTATTCATTAAATAATTTTTAAATACCAGCAGCGAGTTATTTTTGTCTCTGTATTAATTCTTATGTTATAAAATTAGTATGGTAATATACTGTTTTCTTTTTATTAGTTAGAAGCAGACAAAACTTTTGTGAAAAATATTTAATATTCTTAATACCAATTTAATCGAAGAAATTTTGTAAAATATGTGAAACACTTACCAATTAATATCAAATTTGCGAACATAAAATGTAATTGAACATAATTTGAAAAAAAAATCCGAGTTAATATTTCCACATAAGACTCCACTTCATATAATCCAGTTTTTATTTGTTTGAGAACGAGTGAAAGTCAACAACAAAATAACGGAACAAGTACCTTTTGAACTCGCATGAATAGTGGCTTGTGTCATAAAAGGATTAAATATTTAGCAGTGAATAATGAGACAATTATAAGAAGTGCATCTATTGATAAATAATTCATTATTTAAAAAAAAACAAAACAATTAAATATTGTACTGCATATTTCTATATTTTGCAGCAGGAACGAAAATATTTATAGTTATAAACCAGACTCGAAAATTTGGCATTTGATAATTTTGAAAAAATGATTGAACTTGATATAACATCTTTACACATAACCAGTTTGATGTTATTAAGTTATGTAACAAATTTTCTTTGTTACAGTAGAGAAAGTTTCATAAATATATTGTGAGAGGGACAGATTGAAAAAAATGGAGACATTGACACTTATTACCCTCCTTTGGAAATGGTCATAAATTGTTTGTTCAGTTTAAAATCTTTTCCCGGAGCTTACCGTTACTAGGCACACAAGGAATGCATAATAAAGTAATTTCTATTATGCATGTAATTTTGCGTAACTTAAATTGTACCTCCGCCTAGGGTACTGAATATCCGTGGAGATTTCTCAATTATTTAATGTTTGTACTTTGAAGCTTAATGGCAATATTTTAATAATATTTAATGAAACTTTAAATTACAGACGATCCGTGAATCTAACCTATTAATTATATACGTAATGACGACCAATGAATTCATATTTTGAGAGAGTATTATAAAATTCGAATGGATGCCAACGGAGAACATCGATGGTTGTCATCAAATAAATAATCAAATTATAGTTATGAACAAGAGGTCTTCCAACTCCGGGCTTTGTGGTTTCCCTCAAATTGAAATTTTATCATGGAATTTATGAATTCCTTCAACATCATTAAGGTTTTAATTCCTTACTATTTATTAACTTAAACCTGATTTTGAAGGAATTCACTGGTGTGTCCCTTGTAGAATATTATAATTATGTTATAATTACTTAGCAAATAGATTATTAAATAATTACAATATTATAATATTTTTTATTAATTTTAATGAACATTTTCCAAAATTAGCAAGTGATTAATAATTTGAGATTTTAATATTACATATGCGACTAAAAAGTTATCTGCATATTTATGAAGATTGTTTAGTGATTCGTTTATACCTTTGTATCATTTAATTAGCAGTCAGATATTTGATGGTAAAAAAATTACGAGAACGACATATTATGACGATAGTTTCTATATAGAAGTAGAAGAAAAATACCAGGATAAAAAGTTCAAAACTAACATAGAATTTCTGTAATTTATGCATATTGATTTAACACTTCATTCACAATATAACTGATTCCAAGCTAGACTGTGGTGAACAAAAAGTAAGAACGTTATGCAAAGAGCTTCATAATATTCCATGACTTAACTTGGAGAGAGTTTAAGGTTTTGGCAATGGGAGTTGATGATATATATCACAAAAGACGACTGAGATATAATGGAATATATTTGTTTTTGACTGAAACCTTAGGCTTCGAAATAAAAATATGTTTATGTATTACAATAATTTAATTATTCAAGTATTTAATTACTACATAAAATTCATTCATTAAGATGAATGTTAAAAAGTATAAAAAGTAGTACAACGCGATGTGTTTATTTGATGGATTAACATACTAGGAAAATAAGTAAATTATAAATGAAAACTGTATTACACAGGTACATTATACATACACATACACACCTCTATATATATATATATATATATATATATATATATATATACACATAAAGGAAAGTTCGCCACTTCAACCACTTATTTATTTAAATTAGTCACCTAGTTTCTAAAATAATTAAAGTTAAAGCTTTGTATGAAATCATTATTATGTGAAATTAATACCCTTTGAAAAATAGCGCGAATATCAGGTTAGCAACGTCTAACGTTAATATAAAGTGTCAAGTGTCAGAATTAATTATAATCGTTTATCCGTTTGAAAAAAAAAGTACAAAACAAAGCGTACATTTCGTACTTAATTAACTTAGCATACTTCCTTAAATAGACAATAGTGATACTAGTAAATTAACGAAACTAGGAATTTAGAGAATTAAGCGCGTTATAATTCGTTAAATTTCCAGTTTTTTTATGCTTAATTCCTTTACTAAGTACTTGCGCTCTTGTACGATGTTTTTAAAAATTACTAACATTCGTTGAAAATTAGTTTGTGCATGAGTACATAATAAAAAAGATTAGAATTATTTTATTTTCGAATGTATTTTACGTACCTTAATTTTAAGTCCGATTCCGAAACAGCACAGCGCACATGTTAAATGCTTCCCCATTATTACAATTGCATTCCGTATACCCTTTAATATTCGCTTGCACTAAAAAACTACATATTCACTAATTCACATATTCACATTTATAAAACCATTCCATTTATAAAACCATAAATTTTCACTTCATAAAGATTCAAACCACATTTTACGTTCTCGGTTGAATGACAGGTATGAGAGTTGCCATAATAAATAATAAATAATCCATGAATATTCGAAATTGCAATTAAATTATAATAATATTATTAATAAGAAGCAATTAATAATTTATCTTAATGACAAATGAAAAATATCATATTTATGGTTATTCCGATAAGTTTGTTTTAAAAATCGATAAGAAAATTTTTTACAATCGTAACTATTTGGGTGAATTGATGTTAAAGAATTTCAAACGGCAATAATTTTGATTTACAAATTGTAAACAAGCTTGACCTTGACTCAAATTGTTTTATCCATTTCTTTTTTAACCTTTTTTTAAAAGGATGCAATTGAAAGGGATAGTTAGGAAAATTAAATTAATCATGTCAACTAAAATTGGTTCCGTAAGCTTACCAATTAATTGTCCTTTAACTTGTTCCTACAATAATAGAAAATAAAAAAAAATATAATTTAATCAAATTTCAATTTGAACGTAATTTTTAGTAAACTTACAAAGATATAGCCCTTGTGTGATGAAATTGACAGTACAATAAAATATATCCTGTACTCAGTACATTTTAAACTATCATATGATCAAATAATTATCAATTTAGGAATTATTTTTTATTTTGTATGCATTGGTGTAATCATTGTGGGGCTTTCTCGGGCACGGCCTCTCCAGAAAAATGTATCCAAAATAATACAAACGAAATTTAAAGATGAAAAAATTTATAGTTATTGATATAAGTGATATACGATTTTTTTAAATATAATATAAATTTTATAAGATTTTATTGTATGAATAAGTTAGTATGTTTGGTTGTGTGGGCCCCTATCTCAGCTATTAATGGATTACGCAATATTTACATAATTATATTTGTATTTGTGTATTTTTCGTTTGTTTTGAGATGTACGAGTTGCCTACATTCGTATATGCAGTTATTACCTAATGATGCCCGAGAACTACTTGCAAAACCCCGACGCTATTCACAACTGAATTTTTTAATTTATTTAAATTTTATTGAATTGTCTTTTACAGTAATTGTATTTTAATATACACTCATATATATATCACTAGGTGGTGATGCCTTAGAGCTAGATGCAGATCACTGATAATATCAAAAACTAAATTTTTAAATTTAAATTTTATTGAATTGTATTTTTATGGTAATTGTATTTTAATTTACACTCATATATGCAATTACTACCTAGTGATGCCAGGGAGCTACTTGCATAACACTGATAATATTCACAACTGAATTTTTGAATTTATTTAAATTTTATTGAATTGTATTTTCATAGCAATTGTATTTTAATATACACTCATATGTCAATTATCACCTAATGATAATTGCACATGTAAGTAAGAACTCCGAAGCTACTCACAATTTGATTTTTAAATTTATTTAAATTTTCTTGAGTTATATTTTATAGTAATTGTATTTTAATACACACTCATATATGCAATTACCATCTTGTAATGCCAGAGAGGTACTTGCAGAACCCCGACGCTATTTGCAACTAAATTTTTGAATTTATTTAAATTTTATTGAATTGTATTTTTATAATAATTGCATTTTAATACACATTAATATATGCAATTACCACCTAGTGGTGTCAGAGAGCTACTTGCAGAACTCTGTTATTATTCACAATAATTGTATTTTAGTACACACTCGTATATGCAATTACCACCTAGTGATGCCAGGGAGCTACTTGCAGAACCCTGACGCTATTCAGAACTGCATTTTCAAATTTATTGAAATATTCTTGAAATGTATTTTTATAATGTTATTTTCACGTTTGTCTTTTAATTGAAATATTTTTAATGTAATGGTTTTAATAAATAAATTCGTAAAAATAAAAATTAAGTTTTCTTTGATAACGCCATCTATGAACAATAGAAATTTAGAGATTACGCCATCTATGGGCATTAATCATTCTACAAGTCGCTTGTCAGGAGGGTGAAGCGAGGAGAGGGGGGATTTACTTTGATAGCAATTGAGAAAATATAAAAAATATAACTCTATGAATTGATTTTGATAGTACTAATTCTGTACGTATATGTTATGATTTGAAATATAAACCATAAACAAATAGACTTTATCGTTTCCTGAATGTTGGTACAAAAACAAAATTTGGTGGTGAAAATGACAAGTTAAATAAACATCATAATTTAATAACTAAATTTACTTATATATTTTTATTTTAAATAATAATTTATAATACATTTTGCTTTTAATTGTGTAATAAGTGCTTAGTGATAAAAGAACAAGAGAAATAAATGGAAAAAAGAAAGTTTAAAACATATTCCCTCGCAAACAAAATCGTCAGGCACAAAATTTTTGAAATTGTTTTTTTTATAATAAATAAGCATCGGCTGTAGAATTTCTTTCCAGATATATAGTTTTTAATGTGTACACTTTCATAGGATATCAAGAAAAATTATCTATTTCGATAATTTTCCTGGTTCTAAAGTGCATTTATACCAAGATCCTGATTATAAAACATTTTGTGTTTTATTCAATTTTCCATTTTTTACGTAAATTCTTAACACGGGCTTCTTGCTAGGAGAAGGAGCTCATCTAAAAATTATATTTAGTGAATGAATCTATTTAGGAAAGTTCATTTGAAGGATATAAGATAACAAAATTGCTGAAACTAGAACGCTTTGTATTTGTAATGTTTATTTATCTGTGCATCTGTCTGTTACTATTTCTTCTAGAATCAAGACTAAAATTAGCGAATAGACGCAGAAGGCTTCTGTCTAGATTCTGCATTTATTGCGACCACGATATTGGGCCTTCGAGCCATTTGCGCAAATTTGTACTTGCATTCAATGTCGGGCGTTCGGGCATGTAGGTTGCTCTGAAGGGAAATGAATTTTATTTTCCAACTGGAAAATGTATCATTAAATAGATAAATATAAATCATATTTATTAATTAGGCTAAACAAATTTTGGTAGAATGTAATTGACATGTAAATTATATTCCACCGGGTATGACATGTAAATTATATTCCAACAAAATTTTGACATCATATCGAAAATAAAAGTTATTTCCGACTTAGTCTTCTTAATTCCATTAACAAGTTGTTTCATATTAAATACAGAAACAAAAATTATGAAGTCTTTAATTATTAAATAATTTGTCAACTTTTACACAAATGTTCCAAAAATAACTATAACAAATTATAAAAAAAAATTCTTGATTGCGATTTAGTGATTTATTCCGAAAAGGGCTTTAGTAAGCAATGAAGTTTAATACAGATTACAAAAAATATATACTTTGTAATTATTACTTTCAGATATTGTTAAGTTTTATCAAAAAATACAAACGCTTGTATTTTTACCTAATGTCTTATTTTGATTCTGAAAAATTCGTTATAACAATTTACAAGACATGAATAAAATATAATTTTTATGTACGTTTTATACTATACTGACAATATTTCTTAACTACTAGATATATCCAAAAATAAAAAGAAGTTAATTACATACCTAACTAACTTACTAACTTACACATACCTAGTAACTCATATTGTACAAGACATGTATTGCACTGTATGCACTAGACATTACATTTTTGATTTTTAGATTCTTCATATTAATTACTAACTTATTATATTGGAAACCATTATATACCCAATCCGGGGATGTTTTTAACTATATGATTAATATATATGATATTTATAAATCATTTTACGCGCTAATTTTAGTATAGAATAGGTTATTTATCTCCGTCTGGCGTAGAGACTTTGATGTGATCCTCTTCAAGTGAAAATGGACTGGGTATTATATCATTATTAAATAAAAAAGTTGACTGTAAATTAAACTTGTACCCTATCCATGTGTAATATAAATAAATTATTGACTGTCAGTATGTTAATATTTCGGGTTTCGGCCTTTTGTACCATCAATTGATATATCAATAATAAAACGGCGTTGCGTGTAACTTATGTTACTCTATAGAACAAATGATATAGCACAAAATACTTGTTTATACTAATCCTTGTTTAATTTCATATATGAAAGTTTCTATTAACTTCAGAAATGCTACTTATAAATTAAAGGTCTTTGGTACCTTGCCTAAATTTATGAACAGTAATCCAAACTGATATCATTAAACGATGTATATTTTGCGGTCTATATTCTAAAATTCTGCAGCACTCATCCAGGTAAAAGTTTAGTTCATTTTTTGTACTACATATACGAAGACAAAAAGAGGCAAACAGCGCTTAAATGGTGAATATTAAATAACTAAAAATGAGAAACAATAAGGAACCATATTAAATTGTGAAAAAATAGTAAGTAGTGAAAAGGCTAAGCAACTGATATCTATGACAAGTACCGGAGGAAAAGTTTTCCAAGTTGTTCTAAAAAAAAAATTTACTTTTTTGAATAAATTTCATAACAAATAGCCAACTTTTTATACTCATGTGCATTTAATGTGGACAAAAAATATCCTTTACAGCGATCCCTGGCGAGAATATTTTAAAACTTGTGATCACGCAAAATCCACCCAGATGACATCGAGCAGCAGTCGCTATTTAATGAATAACACGAGGACAGATAAATTGGCCTAAAAATATGGTACTTTTTTTGATGAACATTTTATTTAATCGTCATCATTTTTACAAAATAAAACACCGATATAACAAGAGACACTTCTCATAACTTTCTCAATACTTACATTTACATAACATGATTTACTCTGTAATCCGTACATGTCACATTTAAATGGCGCCAAGTTTTTTTATTTTGAAGCAATTTGTTACCATATTAACAATCATTTATAGTTAATTAAGTAAATAAGTAAACCTAGTTGAATGATGATAAACGTGTGCCGTCAAATAAACATGAATCGTCGTATAAATATCAACATCTAATACACTGATATATAAGGAGAAGGCTATAATCGTGAATAAAAAACGTCAACACCAGACCGTGTTATTAGTTTAATAAACATAGAATTGCGTAAATTACGCTATGATGGATTATACTAAGGGATTTTAGCAATATCCGGCGGAGTTCCTTTTGAAGATCTTGCGCATACGTATTCTATTTATAGTCGTCGCATAAAACTAAAAACGAGAAAATCTTTGATCTTATATTGAAGAAAATTAATATTTTCAATGAATATTACGAGAGAAGTCACTGTGCTTTATTTGGTTCAAATACGGAAAATTTTCACTTTTTCTATATCACTGAAATATTTGCCGAAAGATGCAAGTTTTAGTCATACATATCTTGGCGATCTAATAAAAATGATTTAATTACAGAACTTACTGCAAGTTTTTACGTAAGTTTAAAATTCTCCCACTTAAATAATTTATAAGCGTAAATTTTTATAGTGTTAGATGATTGTTGTTGTGTCATCAAAAACTATTCAAATAAAGCTAAAAGAATACTTAATTCGTTATGTAATTTCATGTCTGAGTATTCATTATAAATTAATTTGAATATCTGTTTTCAATATTCTTGCATTTATATTAGATTAGGTGATATAAATACTATAGTCTAATATGGTATCTTAAAGTTACATAGTTTTTTTGGAAAATTAAGCATATTAATTTGGACCAAAAATTATTGTTATTCAGTGCAGAATTTAACTTAAATGTACAGTAAATCTACTCACATTTGTTACCTAAAGAAATAGAAATGCATTATATTTATGGCAGAAAATCTATAATGACGTATTTTTAATTTGTACCAAATAATCAATATAATTTTGTCTTCAATATAATTTTAAATATATTGACGAAATCTGAAAATAATAATCGTTGGTCGATAATTGATAGAATGTTACAGTTATATCAATATGTATTCAAAATATCATGTTTTTGGGAAGTGCTTATTCACTCATTTATGTTACGAGTACTCACTGCGAATTTATGTGCTGTATTTAATTTAACATTCTAGACAATTTAATTAAATTACAATTCATAACATTAGAAGTATACATAAATGGAACATAAATAGTTTATATTTCAAGTTAATGAAAATGGTTTATTGAAAAAATGTTCACCCAATTGTTTGTGAATAAAATGGTATACTAAATATGTTGACAAAAATAATTTGCGTCAAATTTCAATGGATGCACTCATGGTTAGATTTTTAACTATAAGTGGGGTAATTGATGAGCAAAACTAAAAACTATGCTTGCGTATGCGGAATTATAAATTGCACAATATTCATAAAAAAGAAATTTTAACATAAATTTATTGAAAGAATTTCGCGGAAAAGAAACCTTTTTCTCTTATAAAACTTTTATAATTAGCTACATATTAAATAATGGACCGACGTATTCGTCACCAAAATATATAAAGAATGAATAATTGCTAATGAGAAAACTAAACACGAGTATACAATACCTCTAGGAAGATTTCGTATTTGCATTTGGCCTTATACAGGTTGTCCAGTGGCAGATTTCAAAGTTTGAACAAACATAGTTTCTGAACGCAACACATAAGAGGGGCGCGGGGGGCGTCGTTAGAAGCGCAAGCGGTGCGGATGTTTTAGTAGCCATGGAACAGTGGAGTGGAGAGCACCGCGCTTTTGCCGTCGAGGCGTACATTTCGAGTGGATTTTCGCTGTCTGTAGCACGCCGTCGATTTAATAATCGTTACAGTATTCGTCGATTACGTGATGGACAATCGATCAACCTTATTCAGTCATGAGTAGCAAGGTTCAGAGCTACAGGATCAATATTAAATAGGCCCAGGCCAGGACCTACACCATTGGTAGCCACGGATGAAAATGTCGAGCGTGTTATGGTTTCCGTCGTTGAGAATTCCCGTTTATCACTGCGTACACGTTCATCGATATTGGGAATTCCGAAATCAACTTTACAGGTAATAATGCGAAAAAGCTCAAGTTCCATCCATATAAAATTCAAATTGTTCAAGATTTACACGATTCTGACTTTGAATTAAGAAAAACTTACGCGGAGGTGATGTTGTTGAGATTTCGTACTGCTACCCTGATGGGCAACATATTCTTTAGTGACGAAGCTCACTTTCACATTGGAGGATATGTGAATAAGCAGAACTTTCGTTACTGGGATGTCCACAACCCAAGACAAATGCATCAAGAGCCTTTACATAAGCCTAAAGTAACAGTCTGGTGTGCCATGTCTGCACCTACAATCATAGTGCCTTATTTCTTTGAAAATCAACGTGGCCAAACTGTAACTGTGAATTCGAAGAGATATGTCCAGATGTTAAATGACTTTTTCAGAGTAGAACTACAGAATAGTCCATCCTTCAACCAAAACACATGGTTCCAGCAGGACGGAGCTACAGCTCACACTGTTAATGTGTCCATGAATGCAGTGCGGCAGTTATTTCCAGAAAAAAACATATCCCGAAACGGTACCGTACCGTGGCCACCTAGGTCACCCGATTTAAGCCCATGTAACTTTTTATTATGGGGATACTTAAAATCCGTTGTTTATAAAACAAATCCGAGCACTGTGATACAACTTAAAGAAAATATTCGAGCCGAAGTCAGTAGAATACCCCAGTCGCTCTGCAAACGCGTTTTTGAAAACATGCGTGCTAGACTCGAAGAGTGTGTCAGACTCGATGACCGCCTTTTGGAAAACGTGGTTTTTAAAAAATGAAATCCGCATTTGTTGTTATAAAGTTAAAATAAACCTACTTTGTATTAGAGGTGTAGTTTTTTTTTACAATTTTTCAAACATTGAAATCTGCCACTGGACACCTGTTATAAACATTATTTTGGTGTAAAAAAGTTTGTGTAAAAATATTCCTTGTAGGTTATTAAATGAGAATTATAAATTTATTTGAGGCATGGCGGTAATATGGAAGTTGTTTACTGCGTCATGGAGTTAAATACTCAATTACTTTGAACAGTGTAGTTGACATTTTTGTCACCTTTAAAAATAATTAATAATAATTCCAGTACCATACCACTTGGTAGAGTTTTTGGTTATCTGTTTTACTTAAAAGTTAAAAAAATTAGTGTAGGAAAAAATATTTAATAAATAGTGTAGGGAAAAAATCGATTTTCGAATTACGATAAAATAGTCACGAAAAAGTAACAATTGAAAAAACAATGCGAGCAGAGAGTAGTTTTTCCCAGAGAGAACAAATTTTATCCATATATATATATATGTATATATATATATATATTTATAACATCCAGCTCAAAAACTATAATAAAAAGTCGAGACGCGGTATTCCTTGAACCCACCGTTAAAATAAATCTAGTTCCAATAGACCTCACGATTGAACAATCACCGTTAAACTTCCTTCAAATCAAAGCAGTGTATACTTTTTGCACGATAATGCTCAACCCTAAATAGCAAAAGTAACGCGTGAAAAACTACTTCCACTTGGATGGAGTATGCTATTTCACTCATCGTACTCTCCATATCTTTCGCCGTCTAATTGCCATCTGCTTTGCTCTCTGTGTAATAAATCACACACACACACACACACACACGTACGTACGCACGCACGCACGCACGCAGGCACGCACGCACGCACGTGAAAAAGTTAATTTTTTCAGTGTTATCAAAATAATATTATATGCCAAAAAATAAATGAATGTTTATATCAATGCTAGAGTAGAGCGTTTATATTTATGGGATAAAACATAGTACATTTGAAATTCAAAATCGATATTACGAATATATAACGTCATCTTGTTATACGATATTTTATGTATACAGGTGCAAGTAGCCGAATTTTTACAGCAACGAATGCGTAACTTTAAATATAAAATGAAAATAGAAACAACTTTGAATCATTTAACTTTTTAAATTGAAAATTGTTTTGAATAGGCATTATCGCATATTCTTCAATTAATATTTAGCTGCATTATTTTTATTTACTTTCTAATATTTTGTAAGTTTCTTTGAAACACGTAAAATAATTAATTTCACCTTTTTATTTTTTCTATGGTACTTAATTTTATTCATAGAAACTTTTTTACCTTATTTATTTCATATATTTTTCCACATATAAGTATATACAGCACATATCTATCCAAAGCTACAATGAAAACTTTCACTCGTCTCTATGTCCACAGTTTAACGTCTTCCATCTTTTTTTGCTATTTCAAAGTGTCGGTATTGATCATGAATCTTTCATCCTTCCATTTTTGGCTTTAAATGTAATGGATTATAATAAGTATGTCAAAGCAACATAACATTAAATTTTTAACTTCAAACTACTATTCCCTACTTCTTAAATCTCACAGATTTCTGCCTACTTGGTACAATTTGTTATACAAAAAATACTCAATTTGAATAAATACGGAAATATGCTAATTATTAATTATTCAATTACATCCATTCACAATACCTATTCAGTCTATATCTGATTCACAAAAGATGACTCTAATGAATGAAAAAATAGTTAATACTTTAAATAAATATTAAGTCTCATTTAATATCCACATCACTAGTGTAAGTCTTTTCCATAGGTTTGTTAAAATTTTTAGAACGGAAAAAGTAATAATTTTAAAAATCTTATTCTGGTGTTTTTAATGTGTAAATCGGTTAATAAGAATATAATTTATGAGTTAATCTGCTCGAAAAGCTTAGAAACACAATTCTTATTTCCTCAATCTATATTAACGATCATATGAAAATACCAAAAATAGAGGAATTGAAACAGAAATAAATTAAGAACATTTCTTTAGGGTGATTCTGTTACTTTTATACTTATTTTACGTGTATAAAATTGTCAATTTCTTTATCTTAATAGGTTTATTATTTCACAATTAAACTATTAACAAAAGCTATGTAACTGTTACTTTATATATTGTCTCGTAAAATCTATATTATATTTAAACTGGACGAAACAAAAGTTGGACGAAAAGGACAAATAATGAGAAACATTTTTGAACTTGCTCTTTCATAAATTTGCCGCTATGATTGAGAAAATGATTTAAAGTTGTAGCGGTTCTTTGTTTCAAGCCATTAAGTTCTCGTTAATTATTAAGAATTTTAGTTAGGCGATTCTCTATAATCAAAATATTATCTCGACAAAATTTACTGAGCTTACGTAATGGAAAAACAAAGAGTAAGATTTATAATTATTTTGTTGATTAAAAATGTAGTTTTTAGGGTAATTTTTGGGTATATGTTTGTGGTTTTTGCATTTTTTTCATGTATTCAGTTGTATATAATAATATTAATTATAAAAATGACATGGCAAAAATTATACATTGAAAACAAAGAACACTTACATTTTTTAGAAATTGTATAATTTTCAATTTTCTTGTGTTGGAAATAATAATAATTACCGATTTTAATAAAAAAATATTTTAAAGTTAATCCATAAATTTGTTCGAATGTGTCTATTACAGATGGTAATTTGCTAGTGATCTCTTCGTGATATTATAAAAACACGTGGGATAGAAAGAAGAATTAGTTATTTTATTTTTAAACTAAATATGTGTTCCAAATAATTGTTTCCGTATTTGCTGATAGAATAATAAATTATAAAAAAATTATATGACAATCGGTAATTTAATAAAAAAATTGGAGCCGACGCGTACCTGTGAAGATAATGTTGAACGAAATTCACATCTGTGTTTGCAAACACTATTCACTTATTTCTTTGATTTGAATCATCCTGCTAAGCCTTAATGAAGTGTAGTTGGTGAAAAAGAAATATAAGTTAGTAGAGATAAAACCATAAATAACATGCTGACTTATACCAGTAACAGCGACATTGTATAGAATATATATTCACCAAACTGTTCTTTTTCCTCAGAAAGTATCTAGTAACACTAGTTAGAGTAAAGTTGGGGAAGGATCTAAATTTTGATTCAGGCAAATAGCAATGGCAAAAATTAATACAAATTGCATTATCACCTATACACATAATAAAACTGCACAATTGTTCTGTAATTAAATAATTGCATTTACCTAAAAATGATTTAGGGCCATTTTATTATATAAAATAAATATAACACAATCTATTGTTTGCGGAAGTTTTGTCCGTTTATCTGCTTATGTGTTTTTTTTAATACTCATCGCATAAAAACTACTTACTCAGTTCAGACAGAGTTTTTTTAGGAGTTGAATTAATGTAACATATAGTTTTTATTTTATTAAAATCGCTTCACTCATTTAGAAAATATGCGAATACAATACTTTCATAAATTTGGTTACATTTTAACAACAAAAATAAAGTGCCTAGCCACACGACGCGTAGTTATTAGACGTAAGTGTATCTATATATATCTATGTTTAAAATTGCACAATGATGCTTTCTACCCGGATATACAATGGCCAAATGGGCGTAGTCGGAGGTGAAGTGTGGAATCGTGAGGGAAGAGTAGGTGCTTGAGTGAGTAATGCGGACAAAATGTACGAAAGCAAACATCGTTTTCGTTCGTCTTCCACAACTAAAATATTTCGACATTGTAATTATTTCTTTTAAGTTACATAAAAAATATACCTCCTCAAATTATTCAAAATTTTGTCATGTTGTCAACATTATAATTTAATTAGTTCTGTAGGTTTAGAATTAATTTGAATGAATAATTTAGCATCATAAATTTGATTGTTACTTATCTTATTTTCTACACGTAAAAAAATTGCGTGTCTGTACATTAAAAGGTATTTAGAAAAAAAATATTTGGAATAATATAACAAAAGTAATGAAAACAGAAATATATTGTACATAAAACGTACACAAAACAGAATTTAAGAAGAAACAACTGTTTTGTAAGTCGATTAATAAAGAAGAAAAACCAGCAGCCGTTAATGCTCACAATTATGTTTAAGTGCATAATAGCGCTTTTGTAAATTAATACTATAATCGTGCCGCTAGCTTGTTGAAAGCGATTCATAAAGTGGTTTTGTTGATATTTAAAAGGTTTTATTGAGAGAATTATTTAATTTTTTTCTCATTTAATAGTCAGTGTTTTTCTAAAACGAATTCCATTATTTATCAAAACAAACATTTTCTTCGCCACATTGAGTCAGAAAACAAAAGTCGGCCAAGTGTTTGTCAAAGTTTGCATAAAATAGAGTTCCATAGTTGTCTCCATCTTTTAAAATTATTGATGTACATTAAATTAAATAATATCAGTTAATAATGCTGAAAATTTTCCATAACCACAAATATTTTCGGGTTTTTGTTACAGTTGAAAGAGATTTAAATATTGCATATCACTGAAAATTAAATTTAGCAAATAAGGCTTGAACATTTTATTTATGTCCAAATTTACTGTGATAGAAAAAAAAAGTTTACTAAGATCAGTTAAAATAATTTCTTAAGAAAATTTAACATAATTCCTTCATATGTATATGTTTCCCTCCATATGTTTCCCTCATTTATTTTTAAGTTTTTTTAAACTTAAGATACACTTACCGCAAAATAAAAATTGTGCGATTTCAAGAAGTTTTTTAATTATATCTTTACTATCAGCGTGCATATAATTATTGTTCATGTATCTAAAAAAAATACGTACTTTGTTTTCTCATAAGAATCCTCCTCATAATGTTCTCACGTGTGTTCTCATGTTTACGAATTAAATTTGTCGTGTATTTGTTTGAAAAAGTACAACAAAAATCCTAAATAATTTATACTTTGCGTAAATACTTTCTAATCACAACCGTAGAAAAATTATAATTAATACAATAAGTTAATTAATGTGTTTATCCCAAATATTGCAGAACGACCTGGCCATCACCTTTGTTCGCTTGCCGTCCTTGCCAACACCTTTTTTCTTGGTTTGTTCGCTGAATAGAAAAAATCGGAAGGTTCGGTATATTAGGGATACTAAGCCACATTAATAAACGAATATAATGAGTTAATGATATTCAATTGATATTTGTCTACCGACATATATTCGCCCAAAGTCATCAACTCACCATATCAATATATTATATCTATGCTTTAAATGTTGATATCTTATTATTATTTATTTGTCGTAAAATTAAGCTTCCAAAAAGTATTATTTTAAGTCTTTGAAAATCGTTTTTTCGGTTTTAGGAATAAATCACTTTCAATCCGTGTTGCGTCTTTATACCTGCCGCTCGTAAGAAGATAAACGATCTTATAAAAAGGTTTGACATTTTTTTAGAATTATGGATGTAAAAATAAATTGAATATATAGCTGAATAATTGGAATATAGATAATTCTTCAGATACCATTCTAAAAAATTTCCTCACAGTATATTTCAAAATTATTCAATATCAAAGGTAATCTCTTAAGGCACAAATTTGAATGTCCCCAAGTACCTAGTTGAATGCACCAAACCAATAGTTAATCATACGAACTGTTAAGGGATTTCCATTTGCCTTTCTTGTTTTATTAACCTTGAAATTAATTAATCAATGTTGACCTTAGGACAATAAGTACAAATAATTAAACTTAATTTTTAATTGTATGCACATGGCAGTGACAGAAACCCACTGACTGATAAAATTCGACCAACTTATTAATTTGGGGTCGCTTGTTATTTTTAAAGTCTCGAGTTTTTTTTAACGGAGAATTGCCGCTTTAATAGAAATAGGATAGGCTAGAAACTGAAGAACACTTGAACTGCACTTTTAATATTATCTTAAAAGTGGCTGATAATATGATTTTCTACGTTCGTTTTAGAACGCCTGTAACTGTTGCTTAAACTATGAAAATAGTACAAATATGTAATACTATGAAGACAGTACAAATATGTAAAAACAGTACAAGTATGAATTTTATTTTTAAGATTTAAGATGCACAAATCTCACGAATAATATTTCATGTACATAGAGCCTACCCAATAAAAGAAAAGTTGTGAAATGTTTGAAGCACTTAAAATATACGCCTACGTAAAAAAATATAATATTTAGATAAATTCTGAGAAACTATTTTCATGTAGTAGATATATATCTTCACATAATTCGAAAAGAGTGAAAAATCAACAAAAAATAAAACAATTGCTATTCGCACTCGCGTGATTAGTGTTGCATGCAATTAATAGATTTGAAGGGAATACTTTTACATAAGTACAATGAAGATATCATTTTAAAAAATAAAAAATACAATTGTACATTTATAGATATGTAAGAAGAAATGAGAATATTTACACTTATAGGCCAGAATAGAAAATTTAGTATTAGACAAGTATGCCAAATTCGTTGGACGTGATATAATATTTGTACTCATTACGAAATTGAGGTAAGCAACGAATGTAATAAAGAGAAATTTGAAAGCAAATTCAACTACAAATTGAAAAAGAAAAACAAATTATGTCAAAACGACGCCGCCGTTACTATCACTCCCGACGGAAATGGTTCTAAATAGTTTGCTCAATTTAAATCGAGTCCCATAAACGAGAAACGCATAGAGTTTTATTTCTACTATACAAATTCTACTGCATAATAATTTCAAATATATAAGTGTATAGGTATTAAATATTCATCATAATATAATCTAATGTTCAATATTTATTCTTTGAAGGTAAATGAAGGTAAAATATTTAGAAATATTATTTATTATTTTGCTTTGAAATATAGGAAAAGCAATTATTCAAAACTTGAATACCGTTTTACCAAACTTCAATCTGCAGAAAATCCGTACATTTAACCTATAAATTACAAGATTAATGGCGACTTATGAAATTACATTTTGGAAGAGATATTTTATTTTAAGAAAATTTTTATGTATTAGTAATTAGTTAGTGAATTGATTATTAAATATTTACGGTATTGTCATGATTTTTATAATTTTACTCTAAATCGAATATCATCATAGTTTGGCAGATGATTTGTCCTCTATTGAGGATAAATCATCAGTAAATCGTCAATTAGATGATTTAAATGTGATTTTATATATCAAATGTCGGATTCAAAAAATATTTCCATAATTAGGGAGGTTTTTTGGTACTCTATTTATACCTTTATATTATCTCACTTGTAGTTAGATATTTGACGTCGAAAGAGCTTGAAGTAGCAAAGCAATTATATGAAGAATCCTTTTATAGAGTAAAACCTTCTTATAAAATACCCAAACAATAGAAAATAAATTAACAAATTATATATAAATTAATCAAATCTCTACATGCGATTTCCGTAACTGCCCCTGTTGACATATATTTTTCCTAACAAAATTAATTGCATACATAACTATTACCTAAAACGCTGGGCATGTGGAAGAACATACGAACACGACACAAAAAGTTATAAAACAAAAATGAATAAGACAATAAATACATTCACATAGCAATTCGATACAATCGAAAAACAAATACACAATGATTTGGATAAATATGCAATCAGACTTGAACTACTAAGCAACTCCATAATCCTATTTCTGAAGCGGTCGATGGAGCAGGAAAAAATATCTAGACATAATACTGTGTTGAACACCGTGAGTGTCCATAAGGGAGTTGAACGCTATAGAATATTCGTCCGCATTCTAGGTAGGTAAACAATGACATCGTCCTCTCACGTAGCAACCAGGGGCATAAAGGATCACTAAACTCAGGATCGAGAGATTATCAATATAATGATTTAATAATTAAAAAAAAATTAATGCAAAGAAAAATTAATAATTTAAAAAGAAAGTAATTTATGTCAGAGTTGAAGAAAATTACATTCGACCTTACCCATTATGAAATCTGAGGGAAATAAATAAGGATAATACCCATACATTTTACGATATAGAAACCTATTAAACTTTGTTAATTTTTTCTCCAGCATGAAGATAAAATTAACTTCATACGAAGACCACATCACTGCATTCATTTCAAGTATAGTACGGACTAAAGAGTTATTATAGTGAAAAATTAATGAAGGGAAAACTTCTTTTGGCTCACCTTGTCCAAAATATTTGATGGAAAAATATTTACGATTTTGTGTTATTCCATTAGAGTGACGCGCTTTGAATATTGTAGGCGGTGGACAGAGTACAGTCAAACTCTTCGCGTATACTCGGCGTTAGACCGAGTACAGCTGGAGCGAAAGAAATATCGTTATTTTCTCATTTTGTACAGTGAATCATTGGTGCAGTGGTAAAGCACTGGATGACGTACGGAATGCGACCGAAAACTAAGTTCGAACATAGACACTCGTGTTTTTCTTCTTCTTTCATTTTATTTAAGAAATTATAATTTCTTTATTGCGTAGGAATTAAGACATTTTCTCGTCACACATTATTTTGAAAACTAGTTTAATTTTACTTTAGTAGTTACGTATTATAAGTGCATACATATACACACATGGTTTAATGTAAGAAAATAAATCGTCAGTGGTCTTTGTTCGAATCACACTGCTTAAGTTTTTTTACGTTATCTCTTATCAAAATATTATTTAGTATATATTATATTATTTATTATAATAAAATTCTCTATCTTTTCAGCACTCGTAGGGCACTCAGTATATAAAGTATACGTTCCTAATAAAGACGTATATTTTCTCTATAAATGAATGTATTTATTTATTACGTGGTGTATTTTCTACGTAATTGCAAAACTTTTATAATTGAGTTATATATAAGCATTAATGTGACATATTTATGATGATATTATTTGGTGTCAAAGTGGATAAAAAATAGTCAATTGAATGTATATGTTTGGTCTATTTATGTGTATACGTGAATAAGCAGGTAGTATAAGACTGCTGAAAATGTTAATTATTTTTGTTTTTAAATTTCTGTTTTCCAAATATCCAACACATCGCTTTTACGATTACATTGATTATAAAATTTTTCACTTCTACAATGTGGTCTTGAGTACACCAAGTATTTTTTTTAAATATTGGGTTGTCTAATAAGTTTTTAACACCAAGTTGCTGTCAACAATTTGTTTAAATAAATTATATATTACCCTATATTTAATTAAAGCATGCACCATTATTATAATCTAATTAGCAGTGGTAAGTAAAAGTCCGGTGAGTCGGATCCAAAAAACTGTGCAGGGTCGTTTTAGAGATCTTTAACGTCGATTTTTTTTTCACGTACGTGTTTACTTAGAGTCCTAAATAAAAGGTAATCAGAGGACGCAATATCCGGGAAATATGGTGGATGAATGAGTAGAATCCAGCACAACTCTTTTAATTTGTCATGAGTGCGTTTTGTAACATGTGGTCTTGCATTATCATATAGAAAATAAACTCGATCCTATTGACTACTCAATTTGTTAGCTGATCGGTCCAATTGTTCACAGTAAATATACATTATTATAGACCTCTCTGGAAGCAACTCTCAATTAATAATGCCCTTGACATTCCACCAGCAGCTGAGCTCATCTTTTTGGCACGTGTTTATGCCTGTATTATTGTGGTTTGGATACTGAAACTCATGTTTCTCCGAGACCCAACCATTAACGTTTGCGTGTATGGTTAATGTATGTAACCCACTTCTCATCGCCAATTACTAACTTATTCAACAAGTCGAAGTCACGTTTCAATGTCAATAAATGTTGACAAGAATCAACTCGGCACTGAAGGTGATATGATGACAACTCGTGGGGTATCCAAGCTCCGTATTTTGAAACTTTTCCCAGTTCGTGCAAATGTGTTTCTATTGTGCCATGAGTGCAGTGTAGTTCATGTGATAATTGACGAGTCTTCGGTGTATTAGATAATTGACGAGTTCGTCGATAATTGACGAGTCAAGGATCCTCCTCAATTAGGCGTCGTAATCGTAATCGTTCAATATTACATACATGTATCAATACATCCATAGTATCTGTATGTCATTTGGTTAATATAACTAAGAATTATCACTAAGAATCACTAAGAATTAAATATAATCCATGTTCTCACACTACTTTATACTAAGCTAATATTTGTGAAAAATTGGCTATATAATGTTCATAAAATATTTACAATTGATATCCATATATAATGGACAAAATGATATACATGTGACAAAATGACATATTACTTGAAATATTTCAAAAAACGTGCCAAGCGCAAATAGAACTCGCACTACGAGGGTTCCGTAAACATTTGGGCACTTACCAACATTTAAATGTTCACAGTACGTTTATTAGACTAATTGCACATGTTAATATTTCTCAAACATGTAAACTCTTTACTTTTTGGATAATTCTTCCCAGGTCATTGAAATTAAAATGACCCAGACACTGGCATAACAAGAGAAATGTTAGATTTGTAAACATCCGATATATATGTAACATTACGATAAATATTTAATCTATACATATTGATGACAAAACTAATAGCTATTATAAAGCGACTCTTGTTATTAAATTGTATTTAACTACCTTTCTTAATGACTTGGCTAACCGACAAATAGTTTTTTTGCTAAGTCAGGCACATACAAAATATATCACTAAATATAATTCTATTATACTAACTTTTATCGTCACGGACGTCAAGGTTCTCGAAAACATTTTACTGAAAGTGATTTGTCATCTGCTTCTTTTACCGTCTTAATAAGTGACGCCATCCCTGTAGCTAAGTTGCGGTTTCTATTCATACTCTCGTGAGAATTACAATTGTGCTTTGTCATGTGAATGTAGGTACCCGAGTCTATGTACCAATTCTCGCCATCGTTAATTGATCGGTCGCTCCGGCTGATGGAACGGGAGCGTAGCAAAAATTCTTGTTTTTAAGTTATTTTTTTTGCTCCGATCTGAATTCGATAGTTAAGTAAACGAATTTATTACAGCCGAATCAATAGAGTCTTCTTGAGAAATGTTTTTCTATATTTTCCCTTTAAAATTTTCATTCAATCAGCTACCACAGTCATTTATTCTGACATCTTGTAAATTTTTTGGTTTGACGAAATCCGCCCTTCTTTCATAACCGAGCTTTCGATAGAGTAACATTGTTAAGATCCACTTGTCGTCTACCATATACGAAGTATTTCGAAGTTTATGTACTCTGGTCATTATTGAGATCACCTAGTCTTCCATATTTTGATTTTCTGCAAGAATTGTAATATATAGATTTCTAATCAACTCAAAACATCGCAATAGCCTGGTATCATCGAAAGCGCGTCCCAGATTATTCCATGGTTCTTTCCCAGCTCAGTTTCTTGAACGTGAACAGAATGTGACGTATCAATTTACAAAATAATTTTTCTTCTTTCCTTCAAGTCTTTTTCAAATCAGTTGTTTCACTACTGTTGACAGAGTTCCACAATTATCCAAGCAACAGTTATAATTTTAAGACGAAACATATAACACGTGAAAAATTTATAATGACCAGTTAACGTTTCGAATAATAGTAGTGAATAATTGGTAGAAGTTATGACCACGTTTTCGTTGTTGGTAGTTTGAAAATTTGTACGTTCGTGGGTTATAACGTCTTTTGACAGCTTCTTTAACTTTAAATGTTGAACTATTTTGACGCTACTGGGTCCATAACCTGTTGCATTAATGTTGCGCTGATGGAATCGCGTTGAGATATCATTTAATAAAACATCTCCAATACAAACAGCCATCGTGACTCTTGATGTAATCGAGCAGAAAAACGTAGTGCGGTGACGAACTCACGGTTTCTATACCTATTTATATACCTATAAGGAACGCCATTGCTATAAACTAAATAATGTAACAGTATAAAGATTTGTACAAAAATTCCAGGTACTTTCCGTCTTTATTTATTTGGTTAGACAATTTTAGTTATATAAATAATAATGTACAGGTGATTTAGTCTTTTTATAATTTTTGAAAGAAATTAAGAACGACTTTTCTAGATTCAGTTTTGAATTTAGAAAGGTTGATTAATTTTGCTTTCAACAGAGATGCTGGGTCACCTTCTAATAGGTCTTCAAATAACATGGTGTTTTTATTTATTTGATGTACAAACTGATTAGACAGCATGTGAAATAGAAAAAATCGGAGAGTGAGAATATTGGAGAGTTTGGTGAATATATATATATATATATATATATATATATATATATATATATATATATATATATATATTTCAGACAATTTCTTCAAACTGACTAGGAATTGCAAAATTTAATTAAACAATTGCGTTGCTCTGTAAACAAAGAAACGACATTTAAAGTTTATTATTTAATGAGTTCTGTCAACCAATAAAAATCTACTTTGCTAACAAAGTTAGCCGCCAATACTCACAGCGCCATCTATGGGGTACATAAGGACATGGTCACTGCTTACCGGCAGAAGAGCGCTGTATCAATTAAAGAAATATAGTTTCTTTACATCTCCATCGCCAGGGGAGAAAATGTTCACCGAAATTTTCATTTTTACAGTAAAGTAATTAAAATTAAACCTAAGTTTTACAATATATTAAACCAAACTAAATTGTCGCTAAGTCTTATTTGTGTTTTTTTTGTAGGAAAATAGTTTTCAATTTTATCTACCAAATATAAAATACAATACTGTGAAATAACAAGTACTTAATATTGTACGAATACAAAGAGTATAAATAACTATTGCTTACAATATCTTTCAGAATATTAACTACAAACTTTTTATAAACATTAATAAAATGATTTAATAAGTATTTGAGTGGAAGGATACGACTAGATGTTTTTGATCTTTCGCTATAAGGTCACACAACAAATATGTTTATAGACCAGGTCAGTAAATGGGTAAATTAAAATGATAATTAATTAAAGTTAGCGCTGGGCTACTGACTGAGACTACCCCAATATGTCAATTTTACATTAGTGATTCTACTGTAGAGAAGGTATTAATTAAAGTTAACGCTGGGCTACTGACTGAGACTACCCCAATATGTCAATTTTACATTAGTGATTCTACTGTAGAGTATTTAATTTTCCCAAGTTATTAAGTTATTTCTATCTATGCAGAAAATGTCTACTAAAGTAAATATAAGCACTCAAGTGTGTAATTTTTTTCATAATAACATCTACAAAATTTTGTCTCTAGTTTTCCTTTAATTTTTTTTATGTAGGTGTTGGTATGAGTTTCGTGATGTGAAAGAGATTCGACTCTGACTTCTTATGACCTGTATTAATTCTATAAATTGAATTTGATATTTTTTTAACAATTTTAAATGGAACAATCTTCAGCCATCTAATTTATTTCTGTTTATTTTGTTCCCATTCTCTACATATACCATATCCCCTGTATTTAAACTTAGTTGAGTTCTATTTTTATCAAATATTTGTTTATTATAGTTGTGATTTTATTGAATTTTCCTATCTCTGATCCATTCAACTTCTGATTTATCTTTTTTTAGTTCAGTTGGCAAAAAAGAAACATCTGTACCATCTAACAGATATTTTGGTGCAAATCCAGTAACTGTATGTTCCGTGTTATTATATTTATCTCCACAGTTATGAACAACTGTCGTCCATGCCATTTTATTACTTTTTTCATTTATTTTACATCTAATTTTGTTTACAAGCGTTTGATTCAGTCTTTCATTTAACCCGTTAGAAAATGGGGCATTTACTGCAGTAAATACCATTGGTATTGATTTTTTGTATAAAAATATTTTGAATTCTTTTGAGTTAATTCCTGGGTATTGATCAGTGAGAAGTATTCCAATTGTATCGTTACGTTATTGATTAGTTTAACAAAATCATTAGCACTTTGTGTTTTTGAGGTAAAAATGTAAGCATATCACGTAAAGTGGTCTACTAAAAGGTGTAAATATCTCTTTGTTGATCGTGAGCCTCCAAAACCTCCAATTGTGTCTGTTGAGACTATTTCAAAAGGTTTTGTGGCAGGACCTAAATGTGATATTAGATCATATTTATCTTGTCTTCTTGTTTTATTTTTTATACATATCTCACAACTTTACAGTGTCTTAATATTTATCGTTAAATTTCTTGCTGTATATAATGGACTGATTTTGTTTTGCATTTGTTTTACTCCTATATGACACATATTTTCATATATATATTTAATAAGTTTCTTACTGTAGTCTTCCGATAAAATAATTCTTTCACGATTTCTAAACTTTTTATAGTAAACATTGTATCTTGATATTAATTTTGATTTATTATTTTGTACCCCTGCATTGTTTTCTTGATCTTTGATAATGTCGTCCAATCTTATCATGTTAACAATTTTTATTGATCATCTGCGTCCTCATCTGCTTCCAATAGTGGGTTCCTACTTAAACAATCTACCTCTATATTTTCCCTTCTTGGAGCAAATTTAATTTTAAAATCATACTGTGATAAGTAATATGTTAAATCTCCTAACTCATCATCTATCCTAGACTTAATATTTAAATTTTCTAAAGGTTTATAGGTTTTTAGGTTTATGGTTAACATTCTAAATAAATTGCCTTTTTTTCTTTTGGATTTGATTTAACTTTTTTGAAAAGTGTGCCGCTGGTATTTCTTTGCCATTTGACTGTATTTGCTTTAATAATGCCCCAATATCTTCCAAAGATGTATCTGTATGAATATTTATTGGCAAATTCTGATCAAATATTTCTAAGATTGGCTGTGAGCATAATATTTTTTTTATATTTTCAAAAGATTTTTGACAATCTGCAGATCAAATAAATTTTTGGTTTTTTCTAAGTAAATTATGAAGAGGTTCTAAAATCACCGCACTTTTTGGTATAAACTCATGATAGAAGTTAATTTCCCCCAAAAATTGTCTTACATTTTTCTAAGTTTTTAGTATTGGAAAATCTTTCATTGAAATTCAATTATCTCGTACTGGCCGTACTGTATTATTTTGTATTATATGACCGAGATATTTAACTGAATCTGAAGCAAATGTACATTTTGTAAACTTTAGTCTAAAACCCTCCCTTTTTATAGCTTCTAATAATTGTGTTAAATGGTTATTGTGCTCAAAAAAAGTCTTAGAGAATATAAGTATATCATCTATGTAGTTTACTGCAAAGTTTGTAAGTTTGTATTTTCTTAAAGTGTTACCTAGTATCCTTTGAAAAATAGCTGGTGATGTCTTTAAACCAAAAGGTAAACATGTCCATTGATAATGTCCTTCCTGTGTTACAAAGGCAGTTTTCTTCCTATCTTCAATTCGTAGCGGGATTGTCCAGAATACTGAATTGATATCCAGTGTTGTAAAATATGTTGAGTTTCTTGTCTTGATCACTAGGTCATCGATCAATGGGAATGGTTGAGCTTGAGGTACCACTATTTTATTTAGATCTCTGAAATCTACACATAATCTCGACCGTTTGTTGTCTCCTTTCTTGAAAGGCAAAGTCACCGGTTCCGCAAATGGACTATAAGATTCCTCTATAAGATTTTTGTCAATTAACTTTGCTATTTGGTCTTCATTCTCTTTTTTCTCTTCAAACGAACACCGTTTACTACAATATTTGTCCATGAGTAGATCAATACGTGCTTCATATTCTTTGATCGTGCCAATATCATATTTGTCTTTTGCAAAGATAGATTTGTAAGTGTCAAATAATTTATATATTTCTGACTTTTATTGTGTATTTAAGTTACTCATATTTATTTTGAAATCTTCTTTCTTCATGTGTTCATTCAAATTTATTAAACATTGATTTGTTTAATTTATCACCTCTTTAGGAGTGTTGTTTTTATCATTATTCTTATTCATAGGATCAATCTCTTCTTCTATTTCTGTTTCTTCTCTTTTTTGAGTAATTTTCAAATTTTCATCTTGAACCAGTTTAAATTGTTTTATGATATCCAGTCCAATTAGAAAGATGGATTTTTTCTTCTATATCCAAAATTTTTATTTTAATAGTTATCAAACCATTTGTCTTTTTAACACCATTAATTGTGATCAAATTATCAATTTTTTAATCATCCTCTCCTTCTTCTTTCAGTCTTATTAATCTGGAATTAATTACAGAAACGTTTGAGCCTGAATCATATATCCCAAATATCTCTAATTGTCCATTCAATAATAGTTTGACTTTAATTGATGGTGTTATTATTCGTTTTATTTATCATTGTTTTTTATCTCAACATCAATCACCGAATTGTTCACGGCTTTACTGCTGTTTCTCTTCTTGTTATTTTCTTCTTTCTGCTTGAACCAGCATTTTTCTTCAGGATGAAAGCGAATACCTTTATTTAAATTTTCACAAATCTTACATGGTTTTATTTTATAGACATACTTAGACTTGCATGGTTTTATTTATGATGTCGATGTTCCAATTTAATTCTAGAGGCTTGCAGTTGATTTTACGGTTTCATTATCTATTTTATCCATTATGTAATCTGGTAATCCCATTACAATAAGATTTAGCATTGTTTGGGTGTCGATGTGCTTGTTTACCTCTAATAACCGTCTTTCCTTTTTTGTAGCGTATTCCAGTAACGAGCCAGCTTTAAATCTAAATGGAAATGCATATTTTTTCGTTATTTTTCCATACTGACCATTCCGAATTTTCTGTCAATTTTATTAACATACGCATGTACCAATCTAAGCACTGTTTTTCTAAAAGATATTTTTAAATCTCAATTTTCTCTTCATCCTGTAGAATCTCAAATCTTCCACATTCTCTCAAATTCACTAATCCATTGATTAGCATTCGATGTCTTATTTGAAAACTTTTCTTTCAAAATCCTGTCAGCAGTTTTTCCTACATTTTTATTTTCTGGCGTGGCACTATTAGTGTTTTCGTGTAAAGGCACTTTCGTTCCCGTAATCTCATCTAAATACTGTGAATTTTCACCTTCATCTTGATATATTTTCCTCAAGTCCGTATTTAGAAGAATCCATACTGAACGTGTTTGGTGTCTTTTTTTGTGCGAATTTTTGATTTTCGTAAATACATCTGACGACAATATGGCAGTGTGTTTACTTGCTGGCTTTAGATCATCTGGGACATCAAAAACACGTCCGTCGGGTGTCTCAAGAGAGGTTATGCAAATCACATTTGTTTTTCCGTCCGGTGATCCCAGTACTACAAATTTAAAGTGTAGTCTTTCCGTTTTTCTTGATTTAACTAGAAATGTCGTTTTATAAGATAATTTCGTCAAACTGATTAGGAATTGCAAAATTTAATTAAACAATTGCGTTGCTCTAAAAACAAAGAAACGACATTTAAAGTTTATTATTTTAATTGTCAATTCCTTTTTTATACAATTCTCTTAATATAACCAAACAGTCTGAATAACAATGTGAGTTCTGTCAACCAATAAAAATCTACTTTGCAGAGTTAGCCCCCAATACTCACAGCGCCATCGATAGGGTACATAAATACATGGTCACTACTTACCGACAGAAGAGCGCTGTACCAATTAAAGAAATATAATTTCTTTACACACATATATATATATATATATACATATTTGTATATATGTATATATATATATATATATTTGTATATATGTATATATATATATATATATATATATATATATATATATAAATTAGTGTACATATAAGAATTTCAGCCCAGGTTTCTGTGACACTTAGGTCAAACTAATTCTTAATATTCCATAAGGCAACAGTTATGAAATTACTGTATTGGTTCGTCTGTCCGTTAGCTTGTTCCTTATTAAACCTAATAATTTACTATTATTTTGTTGTCGCCTATTATTGTCTTCATAGTGCACTTACAACAGAAAATGTCAGCAAATTTGAACTACTTATTTTCAAGTTTAAAGAATTTGTTACACATAGGTCATAATCAAAAGATTAGATATCCAACCACGAAACCAAACGAAAAAAAAAGTGTGTGAATATTCGAGTAAATAGCTTTTAATTTCCATATCCTCAGTAAGTACAAGAAAACTTTATTTTATAATTTTTTCCAGCCAAAATTAAGACTTTGGAAGAACATTTTTATATAAAAAATCGGCCTTTATACGACTAAAAGCACAAATATGTTATTATTAGCGATAGCATCTAAAGTAGCCTTCATACATCTTAATAAACGACACAAATCATAAAATACTGTTCATTTAACTGTAATTATGTATGTTGTGGTCAGAAATAGTAAAAGAAATTTAGATTAGTGAGGCTATTTGGATTGTATTACCGACACAAGTTTGCTTACCGAGTAAAAGTCTCGCTGAATGAGACACGCGAAAACGAAATTCCCTGCTAATTGCAATATCTCTATAAAACAGCTTCTTGAAAAATTTCACGTATATAGGTCTGTTATAAAAACAATAAGGTTATAATGGATGGGTGGAAGTACATGGCAAAATTATATAGGATCCTGATAGAATATGCTGACGGTTTAAGAGATTTAGGATGAAAATAGTACATATGTTCATTAGATTTTATGTATTGTGATAATCTTTATATAAAATCTAACATATATATTTATATATATATATATATATATATATATATATATATATATATGTTATATTCAACAATCAGTTGTTAACATTATTGAAGTAATTGCAACACACAATTTTATATACATTAACCACTGACCGGTTTACTACAGCTATCTTGATTCAAACGATTCAATTTAATTTTATATATTCGTACATAATTATTATTTTCATATTTAGTGCACTATTCACCCTTTTAACTGCAAGCACTAACCTTCTTCTATAATTTGGTTCTGCCCTCTTAGATATTCTACCTCACATTTTACAGGTTTGTGAAAGTTCTTATATGTATATTAGCTTCATGCCTAATAAACAAAACTAGTACTTCTTATGCAGAATTTGTTGTAATGTATAGAACAAAAAGTCACTTAAGACGGATATTTTTAGAGGATTATGTTTAGAGGAACCAAACAATTATACGGTAATTTAAAATGTAAAAAAAAGCAGTAGAATACTAATTTACTCTTCTTTAATTTGTAACAAAGAACAATTTAGATTGACGCAATAGCAAACGAGAAAAAAAAACATTTGTTCAAAAAATATCTTTTCTGTTTCGCATACATTTTGTAATACGGATTTGTTATTGTGCCCTGAGATGCACTCTATATCGATTATATTGGGTTAATCTGAATAAAAACATTCGCGATATCTTTGGACCATTCTTAACCATGGTAAAAAAATTTATGTAATTGGAATCGTTTATTTCACAATGATTATTACTTTACTTTTTATATTTATAATTGAATGATGCTTATGTTAAAACCTATATATATGAAAATATACATTATATATATATATATATATATATATATATATATATATATATATATATATATATATATATATGCCTATAAGAAGGCCGAGAACTTAATTAGGATCATACATGGTTGTGGGCATTAGTTGTGGCGTGGCGTGGTTGTGGCGTCAGTGTGGCATTGTGGGTGTTAGTTAGAAGCAAATAAATACTTTCAACAACACCAAGTGAATTTCTTACTTTATATTAGAGTAACGATAATAACATGAGTTAAAAATTTGAGTTAAGAATACGTCGTGTTATCAGCATGCGCATGCGATTCTTTCTCGGCCCAGTCCTGCCCGTCCACTCGCACAAACTGTCAAATATCAATTGACTATCGTTCGCTTCATACCGCGTACCCATTACCCCTAAATCTAGTGAAGTTAGTAACTATGCTCATGATCGACTGCGTTCGATTTTTCTCAACTGCAATATGGCCATTCTGGCCTGTCATGTATCCTTCATGACGTCTCTGAAATAAAACGAAGCAACGAGAGTAGTTCCGCTCAGTTATCCTGACCCCAAAATATAAATCAAAACCTCAATATAATTTGCGATTTGATCACAAGGAAACTTAAAACAAAAACAACCACAACCTTTTACAATACAATAAAGAAATTATTTATGGACAGGACAATCAAATTATTCATTTATCTCAAAGTATTAATTTCTTTATCCAAATAAAATAATCTGCACTATACTACACAAACGTAGCTCTTACCAGGCGCCTCGAAACTAACGCTTGAGAAGCAATAGAAAAACACCTATTTCTTAACTATCACTCTACAACTACCAATTAACCAGCGACAGCCAAATAATAGCACTTATCCAGCGCTTAAAACTAATGCTTAAATAGAGATAGCAATACACCAAGTACTTAACCAGCACTTTGCGATGCCACTTAATGAGCGACAGTGAAGTAATAGCTCCAAGTAATGCCCTGCAACTAAAGCTTAATCAGCAATAGAAAAACACAAATGAAAACAATATGTAAAAATTTAACAATCCCCACTTATTTTCAGAACTACAGAATACATTTACGTTATTAAAAATTAATATTTGAAAATACCTGAATAGAAATAATATGTACCCTCAAAAGTTTACAATTGACTAAATGTATACGGAACCATTGAAGCGCGGATTTTACTAGTATTTATTCATTTTATTTAAATAGGTGTACACGTTATAATTTTAAAGTTTCTCTGCCTTAACAATTTTAGTATTATATTCATAATCAAATTAATCAACTCTCAGTCTTTTTTCTCTCTTTCTTTAATTTCCTTCTGTTTTAATCCATTTATTAGCTTACTTAATGCTTTTTAAATATTCGTTATAATAAATGACTTCAGTTAGTAAATTCTTCAGAAGTATTTGAATTATTTCATCCATTTGCTTGTAAGTTTTTATTTGAATTTGAAATATATGCCAACTTATGAAAAGTCATAGGTATTGTTTTTTTAAAACTTAAACTAACGTCCCAAAATAATAACAATATATTCAAAGTTTGTACACAAATCATATAAAAGAAGAACCCGTTTTATATACAAATACCCACTTTTACTCCGTGACTTCACTTACGTGGTTAAAGTTAAAAATGATTAAAGGAAGTTAAATGCTAAGTATTTATTGTCTGATTCTAGGCTACAAATTACAATGATAACGACAATATTTTGATCCAAATTAGTGATAAAAGAATTACTTTGTTACTACCCAATATTGCATAAGTAGCGTTTAAAAAGTAACGTCTACCCTCGACTCCGTTGCGAAGTTGCTTCGTTATTCCCATTGAGTTCGTTTTGGGCCCTAGTAAACATTTTTCCAAACGAATAAAATTTCCTAGGATAAAAAGTAGCCTGTGTTATTTTTCAACCTGCCACTTAACTTTGTATAAAATCACGTCGATTCCTTGTTCCCTTGTGAGCTGAAGGAAGAACAAATAAACACATTTTTATAATTGTAATATTATAGGTAGGATTCCAACTTTAGGATTAAAGTAAAGTATTCTGTGGCTCCATTATACCCCGTATGTAACGATTCAAAAAATCACGTCGACCCATTGCTACGCTACGACCTTGCTTCCTATCGACTTTGCATAATTTTTCAGTTTCAAATAGAAATTTTCCCGTGATATCCTATATCGTTTTCCCAACCCCAGTCATCTTTGTATAAAAAATAGCGTCAATTTCTAGCTCCGTTTTGTTTCTTCCTTTCAAGTTGAAAACTTGAAAGGCAGAAACAAATATATTTATTCCATTAGTTAGGATAATAAAGCTGTAGAATTGGTCACCCTATACATTGAAGATATTTATGAATAAAAATTTTTAAATAGATGATAAGAGACAACATTTATGGAAAAATATATTTCGATTAACAAAACAAAAGTAATAGAACACAAAAATATTGTTTCTGAACAATGTGTCTGTAAACCTATGTGTCTGTACACCATGCAAACGCAGCTAAAAGAATTTTGAAAAATTTTTACTGTTACATTCTGTTGGCTCTGAGGCAACGCTAGGTTTTATCGTAATTACGCCACTAAAAAGATATTATATTTACTTAAAAACAATTCTTTTTACTATTATATTTACTTAAAAACAATTATTTATTGTTGGTAATATGTGGTATTACGTGCATTAATCTTACAATTGACAGATAACTTAAAAGATTTATGACTTTTTCAACTGCACGTATGAACAAAGAATAAGAGATATCCGGAGGTGTAAAAATATTTTATTCTGTTTTTTATTATTTAAAGCTAATTATTAAAATATAATGATATTTCGGAACGTTCAATATGTGATACCGTATTACATAAAAACTAGTCGAGAGGTGGCTTTAAGGCCATTTATACAAATGAAAGTAGCCAATCCAGTATTTGCGAAACTCTTGATTCATTGATATAGTTTGTCACGATTCATTAAAAGACATAGTTGTATTTTAGGATATGTTAGTTTAGAACAGGCTGGCACTAAAATTATTTGATCCTTAATTGTCATATTTATCATTGGCACATAATTCAATTATTTATATTAATAGTTCTAAGCTGTTTACTTCTAGACTACATGCATTTTGGAAATGACAGAGAAAGCAAGCACCCCAGTAGTTTTAGAAAGTATGAGAAAATTCACTATTTTGTAATTGAACTCTCGTAGATCCAAAATTATGACATTCATTAGTTATATTTTTAGGCAAATCAATCAGATCAATCATAGTACATGTTAAAAGGCAAAAAAATAGTTAATATTAATTAGTAATCACGAGTTATTGCTACCTCTATAAAGTCACATGTGGAAGATGAAATGATTGTTCACAGCTATTCTGGTTAGCTAGCCTGGTAAATAGATGAAATCTAGAAACATATCTAGATACTATCTATTTTATAGAAATATATATATATATATATATATATATATATATATATATATATATATATATATATATATAGCCTAGGCACACTCTTTAATATACTTCAAAATTTTCCGAATTTCTTAAATATTATGATATTAAATGATTACTATTATTTTTTTGTAAATTTCATGTAAATGTCTAGTATCCTTATTTCTTTTTCAATAATTATGACTCTAACAATTTTGCAAATCAAGGGGTAGTTGGGGATATATTTTTGTGGATATTTACAATATCTTTAGAACTATCTTACATTTAATTTAAAAAAGTAGTTTTAGAATCTTCATAAATTTTCTCCCCGCGCGATATGTGAAAAAAAACCATGGTTATGAAAATATAAGCGTTATTACTATGCCAAGTATCAAATTTCTTTGTCAAAGGTTTCTGAGAAAAACGATTGTATCCTATAATTATACGTACGGATACGTGAGTGATCTTATATGGATTTTTTTTCTTTTTAGGACACCAGAAAGTAAAATCGGAATTTATTTTTATATTTTAATGTAAAGCATCGATGGCTATACTATGTTAACTATGTGTATAATTATAAATAAACCCGTGCACAGTATTACTAAAAAGCTTAATGTGCCTTTTACTGTCTACTCAATCAAAAGTTCAGTAATGCGTCAAACTAGTAAATACAATACGGACACATTGTAAAATTCCCACTGTTCGAGAACAAAAAGTTACATGTCGTAATAATCACTAACATATACGTAATGACGCTGCTTGTGGCGTGCAATAAATTTATACCCTATTCACATTGTCTTGATCGCTAACAATATAAATTAAAGTATGTGTTCAATATTTGTTTGATAACCAGTTTAATTTTTTTTTGTATTATTTAAATTACATTAATACAACAAGAACAAATACGAGTACTATTACAGTATTAATTAGGATTTCATCATTTGCCAGGCTAGCTAACAATTGCCATAACAGAATGGCTGTGAACAATCCTTTCATCTTCCACATGTGACTTTATAGAGGTAGCAATAACTCGTGATTACTAATTAATATTAACTGTTTTTTTGCCTTTTAACATGTACTATGATTGATCTGATTGATTTGCCTAAAAATATAACTAATGAATGTCATAATTTTGGATCTACGAGAGTTCAATTACAAAATAGTGAATTTTCTCATACTTTCTAAAACTACTGGGGTGCTTGCTTTCTCTGTCATTTCCAAAATGCATGTAGTCTAGAAGTAAACAGCTTAGAATCTATTAATATAAATAATTGAATTAGGTAGGCTTTTTATTAACTCATAATTAAATATGAAATATTCACGCAATAATTGCCAACTTCTTATGAAATTATTTAACCAACAATAATAGTAATTGAAACCTAAAATTTTGCCGAAGTCAGTTTTCATATCGAGAGTCTAATTAAAGACTTTATAAGGGCAAATTAAAACGTGCCTTCAACCAAATATTGAATTTAACATCGAAAAGTTTTGAATTTCGAACTTGGTAACTTCTTTTTTTTACACCCAATTCCAGAACTGCATACGCCGATTACTCAAATTGCATACGTACTAAACCTAAAATACTTGCCAAATTTAACCTGAGCATTAAATTGAAAACATGTTTTACTTTGTCCCCGTGAATAGACGTCGAGAAAATGGAAATATTGACCCAATTATTTTAGTAAGGCTTCAATTTTTTTTTATTTTAATACGAAATAGGCTTACGCCATTGCCAAATTCTGTACTAAATTTCTTTATGTTATATACAACTTATTTAGTTAGGAATTTGTAAGTAACCGTGTATTGATGCTTAATGTCAAGGATTCCAGATAATAGCTGTTAAATACCTTTTAATCAGTCTTATAATTTTGGGCCTCTAAGAAATTAATAGATGTTTTATGTCATAGATATATAATGTTTTAACCTTTCTAATCTTGTAAATTTAGAAAAAAATAGAATAAAGTTATCAGCAAACCACTATGCAAATTTTTATGAAGTAGTGACAGTTTGAAATGGACTCTATAGGTTTCCGGTAAATTTTACATTTATTTTATTTTAATTTTTTAGTAAACGTTTCTTTTCATAATTTTAAGTTTATAAGTTTCAAAGTAGGTAACGTATTTTTCATCTCATGGTAACATATTTTTGTGAATAATTTCAACAATATCTTAAGAATCAAAACAAATTTAAAAAGAATAGGGTTCTGGAATCATTGTAACTCGCCTAATAATTGATACTGCACAGGACAATTCTTTTACATTCTTACAATTAAAAATCAGCAAGTCAATAAGTACTAAAATAAAATAATACTGTGACAAATTTCAACTTTTTACATCGAACAGTTTAGGGAGAAAAAGGTTTATGACTTATTTATAGACGGATGAACACGTGAATAATCTTATACGGGTTTCGTTTGTTTCCTTTTGATTCATGGAACCCCAAAAATAGAGAAACATTTTTTTTAAATATTCAGTTTTTTTAAGGCCATAAAATACGGATATAATAAAATTGTGTTTAAGAAAACGGGGCTAAATTAAAATTGACATCAATGTGTTTTTTGCGAAACTTGAAATTTAATTATCTTTTTAATTATTAGAGCCATAATACGTGAAACAGAAATAACAAGGACATCTAAATGTGAATGAATTGAATAATAAGCAGCATATTTTCTGTGCATATTCATTTTACCGTTCTTTAAGTAAAGTATATAATTTTACGTATAATACTAGACAAGGTTAAAGAAATAGAGATACTTTTTTTTTTAAATTATTAATTTAACATAAACAATCTTTGAATTAATTATTTAATTTCACGAATCCATTACAACAACTCAGACGGAAGGTCGACAAAGAATACCAACACTTATAATAGGAGTCAAGGAAGCTGAATTATTAACATTTATTATTCTTAATAAATTATATCTTAACAAGTGATATATATCATTCATATTTTTGGATCGGTGTACAGTGTAAAGTCACTCAATGTGCGCTGTACCAGGATCAAATAAGGTAAATAACCAATTCTCCGAAATATATTTAGGGCCATTAAAAATATAATGACAAAATTATATATTTTATATATTTGAAACAAACTTACGGAATAGCCGAAAACAAATCAAAGCAATTTAGCTAATGATTAATTGAACAATGATTAAATCCAGTTTTAACGAGAAAGTTTAAAGTTTCAGAATTATTTCCATTTTACTTCTGTTTTTAAAGTTTTGCGTCAAATTACTGCTGAAGTTTGGTAACAAACATCCGTTTACAAAATATTGTAGAATATATACGGGACATAGGGTTTTCGTTAATATTGGTTTTGAATTTTAAATGTGCCAACTTTTAGCTGTTTCTGCGAGTACAACTTTGTTTACAGCAAACTTAAGAGTTCTACATTACCATTAATATTAAACGGTATTTACTTTTAGACATAAAATTTTACTTATGTCCAAAAGTAAATGCCATTTTACAGACGCAACTAAATTTCAAAAAATTTCTATATAAAAACAAATATATATATATATATATATATATATATATATATATATATATATATATATATATATAAATTAAACAAATATTTTTTTTTAACTGACTTCAAAGAAAGGAGGAAGTTCTCGATTGGTCGGTACCTTTTTTATGCATGTCTAACGATAATTCCTTACTTTATTGGAAATAAAGAAAGTATTTTAGTGGTGGTATGGTTACAATCTGATGATGAGGTCCGGAAATGGAAAAACAATGGAACTCCTTTATGAATAGCGGTAAATCAACTGTGATTCAAGATATTTACTACATGTAGCCTTAACTTTGCAAAATAACTACATTACTTGCCACGCCAGGGTCTGATAATGAGTTCTCGAGATGAACAATGAAACTCCTTAACGGCTGTTAGTAAATCAACCATGACTAAAATATTTGTTTTTAGTAGTTCTTAATTTGAAAAATAAATACATTATTGACCAGAACTGGCTATGATCATGAGTTTTGGAGATGAACAATGAAACGCCTTAATGGATGCCGGTAAATTAAATATTGATTCAAAATATTTATTCATTCAGTCATCACTTTGCAAAATAACTACACCATCCACCAGGTCAGAGTCTGATGATGAGTTTTGGGAATAAACAGTGCAAATCTTTATCGCATGGTCGTAAAGCAAATAAATCAAACGTGATTCAAGATATTTGCTACTGGTAGTTGTTACTTAGCAAAATCTGATAATGGACTTCTAATATGAAGAATGGAACTACTCAATTTGCTAGAAGCTAACCGCTTGCGGCTACTACTATCCCTTCGCTTTTGTGTGTTGTTAATAACCAACTTCAGATAAAGAGGAAATTATTTTATTTTTATCGCGACTTTTAATAATTATATAAGATAATAAATATAAAAAAATATTATGTGAAATAATAATATAAACTTTTTTTTAAACTGACTCAAGAAAAGTAGGTACTGAAAAGTAAAAAATAATTACCTCAAAATAGGTACCTACTTATCCACAATAAATAAGACGCTTATTTTTGAAGTCGGTACCAACACCGCTGATCAACTTAAACAAATGTAAAATTGTATATTGTAAATTCGCCCTTCATGAAAATACTTCATATTATGTAACATTAGAAGTCACTTTTTTTTAAATTTACATTATAAATATTACAAATTTATTTAAGTTGGTTGATAGTGCCTAGCATCGACTCCAAAAATAAATAACTTAGTTATTTATTGCGGATAAGTAGGTACCTATTTTGAGCTAATTATGATATAAGTAGCATATAAGGTACCAGAATTTCCATATAAATTTAATCTGTTTCTTTATTACCAATCCAGTAATGACGACACATCTAAAGTGTTTTGTGAAAATCACGGAACAACGTTTACAAAGAAACTTCATTATGTTGCCTCCTATGTGTAAGTCGTGCCGTAATTTTTAAAGAGCAATTGAAGGAATCTAACAAATGATATGCTGAAATGTATGTGTAATGTGTGCTTGAGTTTTTGTTTTCCACGTGTATTTGTAAGTTGTTTGGAATTACGTATATATTCAGATAATGAGAGTATATCATGTGCAACATGCAAAGCTGATTAAAGTAACCTTTAAAGTTGATGTGTACTTCAAAATTTCTTCTGTGAATTTGCTGTTCAAAATTATAATTTTATTTTCAAGACACTTGTTCATTAAATACTTTTATAACTCTGACTTATTAAACGTTCAGTTTTGGCACGTAACTAGTTTTCTACGTTTTATAGAAAATATATGTAGGTGTAGGATTTCTTCACATTTACATTAAATACAAGTATTTTTCTTGAAATGCAATTGAATTTATTGCAATTGAATTTAACAGAAATTAAATTATTGCAAACCTTTTTCGTGGATAGTTCACCACATACTTTTTTAAATGAAATATTTTTTTAAAATTATATCACCGTCTTCACGATTTAATGCATTAATTATCGATGTATTACTAATAACTATCTTATCACATTTTAAGAATTATATAAGTATCAAGAATTCTCAGGTCTATTTATATTCACGTCATATTTTACGCGTGAAGACTGATTGTAAAATTTCTTAGATTTTTTTCTGAAGAAAACAATGTTCATTTTCCAATTCTACCAGTAATTAATTTCTATAAAATTGGAAATATAACCTATTTACGAGAACGAGTCTCACTATGATTAGTTTCTTTGCAAAAACTAATTACAGACAACTTGCGAATCTTAAGGCTAGGTTTAGGGCTTCATTAGAAAGAAACTTCTGTTGATTTAACATTTATTAACCTCCTTTAACGTATTTTGGAATATTAAATATTGTTATACGTCAATATACTGAAAATAAAAAAAAATTAAGGTCAGATATATACAGGAGCCATTATATTGTTTAAATTAGCTATAATCTACGTGCGGTGTTCTTAAATGTTTAATGTAATATAAATGTACAATCGCAATTAAATTTATACATATCATCAATTGAACAAATATCAGAATTAAATGGGCCACATTGATACTGTGTACAGTATTTTGAATGTAGGTACAAAATAAAGTGTATTTTATTTATAATCAGAATAATCATTTTTCCATGAAATTGGAATTTTGACAAAATATCTATTACATTCCGCTCTTGGTAGTTTCTTTTTTTACCAGATTGCGTGAGAGAAAAGGTAACATTTTTCGTTCGTACATACACAATGTACCTACATAAGGTATAAATGCAAGTCGCTTTATACCAACCTAAATCCTAAACAGCCATACAGATTTTGGTGTTTAAGATGTCATTGGAATCCTTATAGTCGCCCGATTGATAAAGGATACATGACGTCGCTGAAATTGCAATGTTGCGTAATACTGCAACTTTTTGTGCTAATACTGAATTGCTTAGTATATATGCCAAAGGCATAATTATATGACATATTTCTCAAAAACTCTTGCTGATTTTCTTTTCGTATCAATTTCATGTTTCATTGTTTATAATCATTAATTATTTTGAAGAGTATTCATGTTTCATTACTTATTTTTGATAGCATTAGTAAATATTCATGAAAGCATTAGTAAATATTAATGATTTTGATGCTTAAACTTTAAAATAATTGTCAGTGGGTACCGATATTAGTTAGTTATTTGATAGTACCATGATTCCCTGCGAGAAGCAAGTTTTTTAAGGCACTTAACGTCGAACGAGCAACTTAATAAAGAGATAAGGATTGGTGCTACTAAAAAGACAAAAATATAAATAATAAAAAAATGGACAAAAACCTAATGTCTAATAAAGAGCGGATGAAAAATTTAAAAAGAATCAAAAGTATTAGACTCCAAAAGTGCCTGAAACATTTCTGGAGACTAAAAGTGCCTAAACTTTTATTGACCTAATGGTGATAACTCGTAATCAGAGGCCATCATACCTACACTGACATTTATGTTGAAGTCTACTTGGTCATGAATGATTTAAGATGACAATAAAACTTTATTTATTTTTAAGAAACCATCATTTTTGTAACTCATCTTATAAGTGGCTAAAACATCTGATATTATGCACAGAATATAATAAATATATTGTGTTACCGAGGTACCAAAAAATTTAGACTCAATTATTTCGAAAATTCGCCGCATTTGAAATACGGGAGTCTTGAAAAGCGATTATTGTTGAATGTTACGACTACGCTCTGGATAAAGTCAAAGATCACACTGGAAGAGATGAAAAAATTACTGAAAAGTGCACTTAAAATTTATTATATTTATGTGACCATTTTGAAACAAATATATTTATAAAATCTGAATCGGAGTTTCAATATCACCTGCCCCAAAAGCTGTAATATATTACCACGTCAAAAAGACAAAAGACAAGAAGGTAAATGTGGTAATGCAGAATTTAAATTATTCCCTGTTTTTTGTTCGAAATTCTTTAGAGGAAAAGTTCTCCATATTCTTATTTAATTAAATTCCCTTTATATATATATATATATATATATATATATATATATATATATATATATAATATATATATATATATATATATATATATATACATATATATATGTATATATATATATATATATATATATATATATATATATATATATATATATATCTATATATGTAATACACATCTCTCCTATGTGATACTCTTCCACGTCTGCCCGCACAATCAAAAGTATTTATACACGTATAAATTTGTCTAAATTAGTATAACAGATTACTGGTACTTTTCGACCTCATTCCTGGATAACTTAAATTATTCAAAAGTGATTCTTTTAGACATTTTACGTTTCAATTTATAAACGGGATCCAATTACGTTGCGTCAAAATAACATTACACGTATCTGGAAGCATAGTAATTGCAAGATTATCCTCTTTATCATTCATAAATTATTTTATTTACAATTCAAGAATTATATAATAATTTTTATGTAATTATAAAATAAGTCGAGTTATAACCGATAGCATACGTTCCAATTTTATTTTAATAATAATTTATAAATATGTGCATAAATATTGCGATAAGAAATTAGAATCTATCAATGAAGAAACAATATTCAGTAGACATAGCATCACACGAAATCGATAAAACTATAAGTAGCCCATTTAATAATTTTAGAGCTTGCTGGTATGTTCTCAAAAAAGACATACCATCCCGGTTCATGCTACCAATAGAAGTGTATATCAAAATAAATAATCTTTATACATTTTTATGTCACTACTATTTGTGGCTTAATTCATTGAACATAAAGATATAGAATTTTTTGCACATAGTGTTACATATGAATTTGTATAATTTATTTAAATAATGTAATAGGTCAATTGGTAAATACAACTGACAACAAACTAAGTGAAGTTATATTTATTTACGTTAATATTAACTTTCATATAATATCCAAAAAAATATTACTTGAGTAAGACGAGAGAATATTTACAACAAAATAAGCTTTTTTTGCTCTCAGTTAAACTAAACAAGCACATTTGCTGAAAATTAATTTTAACCGAAAATAAAATATAGTGTACTTAGCCCGTCCCGAATTCCACGACATTTTACCGTAAATTATTCCACCTCTCGCCCCAATGCGATGAGTCGATTATTTTTATCATTCTCTTCCAAGGTACATTAATTTCTTGTTAACTTGGATTAAATTTCGTCCGTATTTGAGCAAAATTAATTATTTCTGAGTTATCCATTTTTTGTTCCATATCAATTTTCAATTAAAATAATGATCGTCATAATATTAACCTTCGTATAAGTGACGTATTTACCAAACAAGGAATATTTATGCATATAAGCCTATGTGTAGGCATGCGTGTGTTTGATTAATGCAATCGATGAAAATATAACATGTTTGCAAACGCGACCAAAAGGAGAAAGGTTATGGAGGATTCGATATTATATTACAGTAAAATTAAGAAATTAATATTTATCGTACGGTAACTCATCAATATTCGAGCAAGGGTCTATTTGAGAAACCATAAAAAAATTTATAAAAAACTTGGTTTCCAAGAATAGCCTAAAAAAGCCATTTCCTTACTGTATTCGGTCATAATGGAATTCTGGCAGTACACATGTGTATTGACCATATATCTAATAGTTTCCACAACGCTAGCCCTGTTGCGATATGCAAAATAGTTCTACCTATGTAGTGCTAAATTATGCCCAGTATACTGTTAAAGTGTTAGCTACATTTCTATGTAGAAGCTATTTCCTGATAATAACAACTACAAGAAATGATGGAGACAGTGAACAAAAAAATCATCTAGTAGTCTGAAAAGAGTAGTAAATGCAACACCTGAGTTTGTAAGGGAAAATTTGGCGAATCTCAGGACTCTCATAGAAACTGCATGTTAAATCATACCGGATATTGCAATAGTAATCTGACCACAATTCCAAAGTAAATGCATGACGAATTCAACGTATAAATGTGTGATGTAAAATGGCAAATTTTATCACTTCATGGCAGAATCATGAGGTATTAGACATTTTGGACTAGCTTTTCAATTCAATATATATATATATATATATATATATATATATATATATACGACATTTAACACCATATTTTTTGTTTTCGCACAAAAATATTTTTGTTACTTTAAAATATATGAAATTATTTTATTGCTTGCATTAATTGATTGTGGTAAATACTAATTGCCAAACACTTGTATTTATTATTTGTGTAAATTGTTCCTATTAAGCAGTTTGGTTGCGATTTTTGCCGCTGTAACATAATTCCTTAACAAGAAGTCACGTTCTTTCACTTTATCTCAATAAAAATAATCAGGTTTTATTGAACACATTATTTATTTAATCCATTTCGATTTATGTTTACCATTGTTACTGTCAATGTTTGCAACATGTCTTTACAGGTTAAAATAATTTTTTTATGATATTGTACATCTAATCTACTGTTCTCATTTGCATATATACATAACAGAAACTCTTTTTAACATATGTACTAATTTTTCATTGATGCTTACTGTGTAGACACACGACATGTAATCACGTTAGACTGAATTGAAACTGTGACTCAGTAAAATATTTTTTTAAATACTACTTACACCCTGAGTTATTATAAAGTCATAAGCGAGTCCAATAACGCCATTTATTATATAAAAAGTAATATTTTCTTTTAATTTCGATAACATACGAGATATTTATATGCGAAATACAGTATTAAAAAATAATGACAACGATTTAGTCTTTAATCATTCAAGATAGGATGTTTCATACCATCGCTAGATATATCATTTTCTCAATGTTCCTTTCTTTCCAAATATAATATCTGGGTCTGCTTCTTGGTCTACTTTGTCGCGACATCCATCAATTGTAGTTTTTACAGCACTTCTGTCTGGCATTCTTTCCAGATGACCCGCCTACCTTAGATGCTGTGACTTACTGATCCTAACATTGTTATTTTCCCGTTAGCACTTAGAGTTCATGGTTCATTCGCGTACGATATCCGTCATACGTCTCTTTCTCTCTGGAACAAAGATTTTTCTAAGTGGCTTCTTTTAAAAAAAACTGTGTACTTTTGTGCATCTCTCTGGGTTAGAATCCAGGTCCTGCACGAGTTTGTAACAACAGGTCTTATGATAGTCCAAAAGATGATTAACTTCGATGTTGCACATTGGAAATTAAATTCAAAAGTTCTTTACACGTACAAACATTATTTAAATAATCCATTGAATTAAGTATTTTATTTTGATTATATCTATAAATATACACATATGTATTAACGTCAGTTACTTTTCAATAGATCAAATATAAATTGAAATTAATTTTTTGTTGAAACATGAATTAAAAATTTAAAAGGTTACATTATTTTATCCTTTATATTATGGATAATATATAAGAGTAACAGAATATACAATTATATGTTGTTGAATGCGCTTTATGGTCACATATAACACTAACAGGAAATAAACGAACATCACTGCATACAATTTTTGATTTAGTTTCGTTACACAGGAAGATAATCAGACATTTTACACATTATATACATATATGTGATACATTTAATTATAATAAAATGAAATAGAGCAAGGTAGCTATGTATGGATTATTACAAGGAACGAAAAAACATTTATGACTTTGCAAGTCATAAACGTTTAATCGGTTATTCAAGTTTCAAAAAAAAATACTACACGAAACTGAAACAAAGAATTAGTTTGATAGATATTGTATCCGTACGAAAATAATGGAAAAATAAGGAGATATACAATGTGCGCAAAAGTCGGTACCAATGTCCTATTCACACTACCAATTTTTTATGATATTATTACAAACATTCTTACAAAGACACTAGTATAAGCAATAAGCATTAAAATAAATAAAAATATATTATTTAATTCCAAGTTTTGCTGTAATAAATAAAGAAATGCTGACACCAACAGCTATTATCCGATTAAACTAGAGTTTCTTCTCACAGGCAACCTGCTTGTTGGTTATTCACTACCTGGAAATGGTCATTCGAACAAAAAAATGTGAGTATGTGAAGTCACAAGGAGCAGCAGCAGCATAGAACTTAATCATTACCCGGGTCGGTTAAAGCCACTATCGAAAGAAAACATAGCCAAAGACATGCCTATGTTAAAAATTTAAAATTTCAACTACTGGTAAGATTGAAAGCATAATTTTCAGGGGCAATAATATAATATCACTTCTTTAAGGAAATATCACCGGAGTGCAGAAAATAAATATTTGTGGCGATTTTTAAATTAATTATTACGTGATAATTATTAATTAATTCAAATTTGATTTTTCAAATGTTATTGATTTTTTTGCATCCAAGTGTTTTTTTGCACGAAGAGAGTTGGTGGACCAGAGAATGGCATAGGCTACTTTTCATCCCGGAAAATCTCATTCTGTTTAACATTATAATCCTAATTAATATTTTAAATACAAATACTTTTGCTCTTCTTTCACGTCGCGGCGAACCAATAGATCAATAAGATTTTTAGCACAGAAATAGTTGCCCGGCCTAAAATTGGCATAGGCTATTTATTATTTCGGAAAATCTTCGGGAAAATTCTTATTTGAAACAAAAAAGTACACAATAGGAATAACGAAGCAACGCCGCAACGGAGTGACGGAAAGACGTGACTTTTTCAAACACTATATATGCAATATATTGTAGCAACAGAATTACTCCCTTTAATCTCTAATTTATTAATAATACTTTTATTTTCAATGGCATTTGAATTGTAAAATCACGAAAATAAAGGCTTAGAATTTATTTTTCTTTAATTACTATAGATGGCGCTTCTTTTAAACATTTTTTTGTATATAAACTATGAATAAATTGGTGTTTCTCAAATGTTAGTTTGAATTTTTATAAAAGAAACAGGACTCAGCGCGGCGTTTCATTCGTTGCGCACATTCAAAATTCAAATCAAAACTAAACAAAGAAATTTACGAAATTAAAATATTAAAGATAATTCAAATATTTCTTAAGAGTTTACTTACTAGAAAAATAAACGAGAAAGATTAAGTAAAATGCATTTAATAGTAGAATAAAGGAAATTAAATTAAAACTAATAATAATAAGACTGTAAGGTAAATAAAAAGGTAATAAAGAATATGTATTTTCATAATTTTGCCAATTTTGCATTTCTTCTGACCGCACCGAAATGACTTAGTATTTCCAATTTGACGGGATATCTGAAATAAATAGGTTTAATTAATTAATAAATAAATTCACAAATCTGCTTCAATTAATATTTGTAAATATATTTATATGCATACATATATATATATATATATATATATATATATATATATATATATATATATTTGCATATACCGTGTATATACACACACACGCGTGTATGTGAATGTATATATACATATATATATATATATATATATATATATATATATATATATACATATACTATTTTTTGGAATACAAAATACTGCGTCCGGAACAACTGTCCTCGCATACTCTTACTTCTATCGTATTCTTATCCTATTAACTTGCCCCTATTTAGCAATTTCTGTGAAGAATGAATTGAGAAAAGCCGTTTTTCATAAAATAAATGTACAAAACCAATAGAACGTAATCTTCTTTAATACTAGATGAATGTGTGATGTTATTTTTTTTTTGTATCATTGTACTACATATTTCCAAAGTTTATTACAAACTTCGCAAATATAGAGGTTTTTCGTCGAGAATGTAAATACGCTCTTACGTATAATCAGTTTTGTTTAACTCTCATATTCCAATCTCTTATGAATTCAATTTTTTTTCTACGTAAGGTTTTATTAATATTTCTGTAAATATTGATTATTCGATACAAACATGATTCAAATCTGTAATGCTTTCAGCTTTTATAAGACTCACCGTTTTTGTCACATTTATAGTAATTATGTTATAAATATTTAAACAAGCAGCATTTCGATTTAACTCACGTTACACAGTAATTGCTTCCTGTGATTGTTTTGAAACTTGTCGGTTTGTTTCTTGCTCTTGGCGTCTTGTTGAAAGGTGTAGTATTTTTCGTTCTTACCGTGGATAAGTTAACCACTGGATGACGCATCGACACAAAATCATTAGCCACGCGCTGCCACAATTTTTGCCACCACTTCGGACGAAGAGCTTACGCGTCTTCAGTAAGAAAACGAACGAAAGTTTCTCGTAATTTTAAATCAAAATGAAATGTTCTTGTGCTGTAAAATGTTGCCAAAAGAGAATCATTATATCATCACTTCAGAAAAACAGTTTTACTTTTTACAAGTAAGTACACTGATAACTATTATTTAAGCAAGTATATCTTCGTATGTTACAGTCATATCGCCGACAGCGATTCCACCATATTGTTGATTTTTTAGCCACTAGAGATGTGTTGCGTCGTTATCAATAAATAAATCGATACTTTTGTTACTGCTTAAAAATCCAAAAAATACTTATATAAGATATTTTTTTATAAACATGTAATATTATATTTTACTTATATTTCACGTATGGTTTTAGGTTTCCTAACTGCCCGCACCAAATAGAAAAATGGATACAGGTGGCTGGGCAGTGCGAGTCATGGTTTCCAACAAAATCAAGTACTATTTGTTCCAAACATTTTGCCATTCATTTAGTAGCAACGAGCAAAAACAAGAGAAGGCGTTTATTGGAGTCTGCGATACCAACCCCATATCTACCGGCACATGTAAGATTTCTTTTGAATTCTTTATTTATTAACGACAATTGTTTATATTGTGAAGTCATCTTTTTATAAGTATTACCTCTATTATATTGTTATACCATCAACATCTGACCAACAATCAGAATCTACATTATTACATACGGAAAATCCTTTACCTACAATCAATACTAAAAAAATTCTGCCATTTTCTTTTCCCAAATGCCTCGGGAAAAGAAAATGGCAGAAACGATCCAGAAGTTGAAGATTACATCGGAGCAACGACTTAAGAAAATTAAACGACTGCAATACGAAACAAGTAAGTTTATGAAAAAAATATTTCTAACTTGAAAGAGTTGCTGAAAAATGTAATTATTAAGAATCTTATCAAGATTTGCCGTACATGTGAATGGGTTCTGAAGAAATGGTTAGAAAGCAGCGATAGTAAGCACATCAAACCTAAATATACTACTTGTTTCATAAGGACACAAGTTTTAAAATGCTTTATTGGCATAATTTTATTTGAAGATTCATTAATGCACCAATTTGATACAGCTAATAGGTTTAACCAAAGCTATAATTGATAAATACTTAAATACTAGATTAACTTTTTTGACGAAAAAGTATGACCCGGCATTTACCAAACGACAAATATTTAATAAATTTATTCTATTTAAAGGGCAGTAGTAATAGGTTCTTGATTTCCGTCACATTTATAATTCCTTTTTATCACCTTATTTATCATCTAAACAAATGACCAGATTAAAATTTTTTTTTTCCTTTCTGCACGCAAACCAAAGAAGTTAGTTTTCCCATACAATTTAATAGTTTGCAAACTTACTTTTTCGAGTACAGTTTTCGTACCAATTATTATTCCTATCCAGGATTGGAAAAAAATGGAAACTATTAATTTCTTTTTCTTGATGTACTTAGAGGTATTTAAAAAAAATTTATGTTTTATTCTGTTTTTTTTTTGTCGAATATTTAACATTTTTATTAGGATGTTCTCTTTGATTGTTAATATATTCTTATAATATTTTCAACCAACTTTTTCACTGGTTAATAAACCTATTTTATCTGTTGTCGATTGGAAGAGCTTGCTTCTTTAACTATAATTACGCCTTATGTTTGTAAACATGCATACAGTAAAGTAAATAATAATACATATTTTATTATTATTGTATACTCCATTCCATTCCAAAAGGGAACGTTTGTAAACAAAACATGATGACAGTTCATGCATTGTAAACATTTTTTTCAATTCACGTTATTAATATAATATTTATTTATTTAGCATTTATTATTAAAATTGTTTATATTTCTGAGTTTTGTATAATCGATAAGAAGTGTTTTCCTTTTTTTACAGTAAATTTCACAATTCATGTTAGAAAAATAACGATGTAATAATAATATATATAACATTTTTATTATGTTAATATAGTGATTGTAATATAATAAAAATATTCTCTCGATATAACCATGTTTTTAATTTGTTAAAACACTTGCTTTGAAGCGTACCAAAAATACGTATGTATCGAGTAAACTACATCTTTATGTCACCCCAAGTAACAAAGCGCTGATTGGCTAACGGTGTCACGTGGTACGTTTACCCTAATCAGTAGTGGCTGGCTTGGTTTTCATACAACTGTGTCTTTATGCGCTATCCAGTGTTAACTCATCGATGGTTCTTACATTTGGTAGATATGAGCTGTCAAGGAAAGAGATGTGTCTTCCTTGTCGGACTCATCGTTTATAGCTATGTCAGTCATCTCCAATATGTTTTGCGAGGCTTCTGAAGTACAAAATGAATGTGATTCGCACTTTGATTTCGTGAGATTCATTTTGACTTAATTTCTTTTAACGGTGAGTTTTAGAGGCACTGTGTCCGTACTCCTTATTATTGTTCTTGAATTGGGTATTATAAAATAGATGTCCTTTCGTGTTTTCATAATATTCGGTAAAAATTACTTTTCTTGCTATGAGGTCCAATTTTCTCATATTTTCTTTTGGGAGATGGATTATTGCTTCACACCCAAATACTCACAGATGACAGATGGCTGGTTTAATCCTTGACCGCACAGAGGACGGATGTCTGGTTATATCTTCTGGAGTTCTATATTCCAGTATTCTTGTTGGACTTCTATAAGTGAGATATGCAGCCGTATTCACTGATTCATGCCAATACTGCTTTTGGGCGATTGGCATCAAATACTTTAACTTTTCAAACAGTTTTTCTTTCATTCATTTTGCTACTCCATTTTGTCAGAGTGCATATGTGGTGGTCGTTTGATTTATGATTCTCGTTTGATTATGAACTTGAATGATGGTCTTTTGACTATGAACCCTTTTTTATGAACTCAGAAAATTCCTTGTTTAGACATTTAATTCTTGTATTTAATTTATTTTCAACTTGACTTTTGAATTTTTCTAAGGATATCAAATTCTTCGCGGGAAGTACATAAAAACCCTTTTCCAACAGTCATCTGTAAATGTTAAACAATATCTCGTTCCACCGAGCTATATAGTTTCCATTGGACCATATATATCCGAGTGCATCGAGTCCAGCAATTTTGTGGCCTTCGAACCTTTACATGTTACGCAAGTAAGTCTGTTATTCTTTTTGACTAATTGCAAACCTTTGTTGTTTTCTAGAATTTTCTTCTGGGTTGTTGAAATTTTGATGACTCAGATCCTGATACTATAGAACAATGTCAGATTTGTCTATATCCGATACTTACTCAACGTTATTATTCAAACTGTAAATATTCTTGGCCAAACTTGCAATAACTATAGTTCCATTATTTTTGTTTGTTATAAAGCAACGTTTACTGTTGAACTTCAGTTGATCACTACTTTTATTGGATTGACTAACCGATAATAAATTTGTTGCTGAATCAGGTACATATAATGCGTCATAAAGTGTAATTTTGTTATACTGACCTTTATAATTACATATGTTATGGCTCACTTGAACATAGCCCTTTACTGAGAACGGTTTTTTATTCGCGATGTGGAACCGCATCGATGATTGTTGAGTTCATTCCTTGATTAGAAATTTGGACTAACACTCAAAACAATTCTTGATATCACCAAACATACTATGTAAAGGAGGAAGAACGGCGAGTCAGTTATTAGAGTCACTAATCATACACGAAGTATCCACGTTGCTATAAATTAAATACTTTAACAGTTTTCATACAAAGTTTTCATCAAATTCGAACGTCATCATCCTTAACATATGTTGTGTTGGATGAGTTATTTTTAGTAACCAGGTCCCAAAATGGACGTTTTCCTGAAAAATAGAAATGGAACATCTGTTATTAGGAAATAATTAGGTTAATAAATTATACTTTTTCAAGACATAAACACAAAGTCGTTAATATGTAACTAATATCAAACTAAATTAAATTTTGTCGTACTTTGTCTTACGAATTCCTTCTTAGGGTATGAGGTGTATTTCATATTGACGGGACAATTCCTTTATGCATAGTTTATTTTGTCTTAGATATTTGAAGACGTTTCTTAAAGTTTATTCTGTTCGGATGGCTCTGGGTCATACGCCTCTTTGCAAAAAAATTTCGTGACACGACTAGGAAACAAAAAACCTAAATAAATTAAATTATGAATTGTATGAGAAGTTAATTGTTATTACTTTATATTTTTAGGTACATAGTGTGCTCTTTATACATATCGTATATTTTTAACATCGATGGAGTCACGTGTGACATCGATGGAGACTCTTTAAGTAAAATTTTTTTGTGCCCTAAATCTAATTTTTTAACTATGAAAATTGTCATGTTTAGATCCATTTATTTTCTCTCAAAGACTCGTTAAGTGTTCGGCTATAATGTTTTTCATATCATCGTATATTTAGACTACAGACAATAAAGAGAGCTAAAATGAATAAAATAACTCATCCAACACAACATATGTTAAGGATGATGACGTTCGAATTTGATGAAAACTTTGTATGAAAACTGTTAAAGTATTTAATTTATAGCAACGTGGATACTTCGTGTATGATTAGTGACTCTAATAACTGACTCGCCGTTCTTCCTCCTTTACATAGTATGTTTGGTGATATCAAGAATTGTTTTGAGTGTTAGTCCAAATTTCTAATCAAGGAATGAACTCAACAATCATCGATGCGGTTCCACATCGCGAATAAAAAACCGTTCTCAGTAAAGGGCTATGTTCAAGTGAGCCATAACATATGTAATTATAAAGGTCAGTATAACAAAATTACACTTTATGACGCATTATATGTACCTGATTCAGCAACAAATTTATTATCGGTTAGTCAATCCAATAAAAGTAGTGATCAACTGAAGTTCAACAGTAAACGTTGCTTTATAACAAACAAAAATAATGGAACTATAGTTATTGCAAGTTTGGCCAAGAATATTTACAGTTTGAATAATAACGTTGAGTAAGTATCGGATATAGACAAATCTGACATTGTTCTATAGTATCAGGATCTGAGTCATCAAAATTTCAACAACCCAGAAGAAAATTCTAGAAAACAACAAAGGTTTGCAATTAGTCAAAAAGAATAACAGACTTACTTGCGTAACATGTAAAGGTTCGAAGGCCACAAAATTGCTGGACTCGATGCACTCGGATATATATGGTCCAATGGAAACTATATAGCTCGGTGGAACGAGATATTGTTTAACATTTACAGATGACTGTTGGAAAAGGGTTTTTATGTACTTCCCGCGAAGAATTTGATATCCTTAGAAAAATTCAAAAGTCAAGTTGAAAATAAATTAAATACAAGAATTAAATGTCTAAACAAGGAATTTTCTGAGTTCATAAAAAAGGGTTCATAGTCAAAAGACCATCATTCAAGTTCATAATCAAACGAGAATCATAAATCAAACGACCACCACATATGCACTCTGACAAAATGGAGTAGCAAAATGAATGAAAGAAAAACTGTTTGAAAAGTTAAAGTATTTGATGCCAATCGCCCAAAAGCAGTATTGGCATGAATCAGTGAATACGGCTGCATATCTCACTTATAGAAGTCCAACAAGAATACTGGAATATAGAACTCCAGAAGATATAACCAGACATCCGTCCTCTGTGCGGTCAAGGATTAAACCAGCCATCTGTCATCTGTGAGTATTTGGGTGTGAAGCAATAATCCATCTCCCAAAAGAAAATATGAGAAAATTGGACCTCATAGCAAGAAAAGTAATTTTTACCGAATATTATGAAAACACGAAAGGGCATCTATTTTATAATACCCAATTCAAGAACAATAATAAGGAGTACGGACACAGTGCCTCTAAAACTCACCGTTAAAAGAAATTAAGTCAAAATGAATCTCACGAAATCAAAGTGCGAATCACATTCATTTTGTACTTCAGAAGCCTCGCAAAACATATTGGAGATGACTGACATAGCTATAAACGATGAGTCCGACAAGGAAGACACATCTCTTTCCTTGACAGCTCATATCTACCAAATGTAAGAACCATCGATGAGTTAACACTGGATAGCGCATAAAGACACAGTTGTATGAAAACCAAGCCAGCCACTACTGATTAGGGTAAACGTACCACGTGACACCGTTAGCCAATCAGCGCTTTGTTACTTGGGGTGACATAAAGATGTAGTTTACTCGATACATACGTATTTTTGGTACGCTTCAAAGCAAGTGTTTTAACAAATTAAAAACATGGTTATATCGAGAGAATATTTTTATTATATTACAATCACTATATTAACATAATAAAAATGTTATATATATTATTATTACATCGTTATTTTTCTAACATGAATTGTGAAATTTACTGTAAAAAAAGGAAAACACTTCTTATCGATTATACAAAACTCAGAAATATAAACAATTTTAATAATAAATGCTAAATAAATAAATATTATATTAATAACGTGAATTGAAAAAAATGTTTACAATGCATGAACTGTCATCATGTTTTGTTTACAAACGTTCCCTTTTGGAATGGAATGGAGTATACAATAATAATAAAATATGTATTATTATTTACTTTACTGTATGCATGTTTACAAACATAAGGCGTAATTATAGTTAAAGAAGCAAGCTCTTCCAATCGACAACAGATAAAATAGGTTTATTAACCAGTGAAAAAGTTGGTTGAAAATATTATAAGAATATATTAACAATCAAAGAGAACATCCTAATAAAAATGTTAAATATTCGACAAAAAAAAAACAGAATAAAACATAAATTTTTTTTAAATACCTCTAAGTACATCAAGAAAAAGAAATTAATAGTTTCCATTTTTTTCCAATCCTGGATAGGAATAATAATTGGTACGAAAACTGTACTCGAAAAAGTAAGTTTGCAAACTATTAAATTGTATGGGAAAACTAACTTCTTTGGTTTGCGTGCAGAAAGGAAAAAAAAAATTTTAATCTGGTCATTTGTTTAGATGATAAATAAGGTGATAAAAAGGAATTATAAATGTGACGGAAATCAAGAACCTATTACTACTGCCCTTTAAATAGAATAAATTTATTAAATATTTGTCGTTTGGTAAATGCCGGGTCATACTTTTTCGTCAAAAAAGTTAATCTAGTATTTAAGTATTTATCAATTATAGCTTTGGTTAAACCTATTAGCTGTATCAAATTGGTGCATTAATGAATCTTCAAATAAAATTATGCCAATAAAGCATTTTAAAACTTGTGTCCTTATGAAACAAGTAGTATATTTAGGTTTGATGTGCTTACTATCGCTGCTTTCTAACCATTTCTTCAGAACCCATTCACATGTACGGCAAATCTTGATAAGATTCTTAATAATTACATTTTTCAGCAACTCTTTCAAGTTAGAAATATTTTTTTCATAAACTTACTTGTTTCGTATTGCAGTCGTTTAATTTTCTTAAGTCGTTGCTCCGATGTAATCTTCAACTTCTGGATCGTTTCTGCCATTTTCTTTTCCCGAGGCATTTGGGAAAAGAAAATGGCAGAATTTTTTTAGTATTGATTGTAGGTAAAGGATTTTCCGTATGTAATAATGTAGATTCTGATTGTTGGTCAGATGTTGATGGTATAACAATATAATAGAGGTAATACTTATAAAAAGATGACTTCACAATATAAACAATTGTCGTTAATAAATAAAGAATTGAAAAGAAATCTTACATGTGCCGGTAGATATGGGGTTGGTATCGCAGACTCCAATAAACGCCTTCTCTTGTTTTTGCTCGTTGCTACTAAATGAATGGCAAAATGTTTGGAACAAATAGTACTTGATTTTGTTGGAAACCATGACTCGCACTGCCCAGCCACCTGTATCCATTTTTCTATTTGGTGCGGGCAGTTAGGAAACCTAAAACCATACGTGAAATATAAGTAAAATATAATATTACATGTTTATAAAAAAATATCTTATATAAGTATTTTTTGGATTTTTAAGCAGTAACAAAAGTATCGATTTATTTATTGATAACGACGCAACACATCTCTAGTGGCTAAAAAATCAACAATATGGTGGAATCGCTGTCGGCGATATGACTGTAACATACGAAGATATACTTGCTTAAATAATAGTTATCAGTGTACTTACTTGTAAAAAGTAAAACTGTTTTTCTGAAGTGATGATATAATGATTCTCTTTTGGCAACATTTTACAGCACAAGAACATTTCATTTTGATTTAAAATTACGAGAAACTTTCGTTCGTTTTCTTACTGAAGACGCGTAAGCTCTTCGTCCGAAGTGGTGGCAAAAATTGTGGCAGCGCGTGGCTAATGATTTTGTGTCGATGCGTCATCCAGTGGTTAACTTATCCACGGTAAGAACGAAAAATACTACACCTTTCAACAAGACGCCAAGAGCAAGAAACAAACCGACAAGTTTCAAAACAATCACAGGAAGCAATTACTGTGTAACGTGAGTTAAATCGAAATGCTGCTTGTTTAAATATTTATAACATAATTACTATAAATGTGACAAAAACGGTGAGTCTTATAAAAGCTGAAAGCATTACAGATTTGAATCATGTTTGTATCGAATAATCAATATTTACAGAAATATTAATAAAACCTTACGTAGAAAAAAAATTGAATTCATAAGAGATTGGAATATGAGAGTTAAACAAAACTGATTATACGTAAGAGCGTATTTACATTCTCGACGAAAAACCTCTATATTTGCGAAGTTTGTAATAAACTTTGGAAATATGTAGTACAATGATACAAAAAAAAAATAACATCACACATTCATCTAGTATTAAAGAAGATTACGTTCTATTGGTTTTGTACATTTATTTTATGAAAAACGGCTTTTCTCAATTCATTCTTCACAGAAATTGCTAAATAGGGGCAAGTTAATAGGATAAGAATACGATAGAAGTAAGAGTATGCGAGGACAGTTGTTCCGGACGCAGTATTTTGTATTCCAAAAAATAGTATATGTATATATATATATATATATATATATATATATATATATATATATGTATATATACATTCACATACACGCGTGTGTGTGTATATACACGGTATATGCAATATATATATATATATATATATATATATATATATATATATATATATATATATATATGTATGCATATAAATATATTTACAAATATTAATTGAAGCAGATTTGTGAATTTATTTATTAATTAATTAAACCTATTTATTTCAGATATCCCGTCAAATTGGAAATACTAAGTCATTTCGGTGCGGTCAGAAGAAATGCAAAATTGGCAAAATTATGAAAATACATATTCTTTATTACCTTTTTATTTACCTTACAGTCTTATTATTATTAGTTTTAATTTAATTTCCTTTATTCTACTATTAAATGCATTTTACTTAATCTTTCTCGTTTATTTTTCTAGTAAGTAAACTCTTAAGAAATATTTGAATTATCTTTAATATTTTAATTTCGTAAATTTCTTTGTTTAGTTTTGATTTGAATTTTGAATGTGCGCAACGAATGAAACGCCGCGCTGAGTCCTGTTTCTTTTATAAAAATTCAAACTAACATTTGAGAAACACCAATTTATTCATAGTTTATGTACAAAAAAATGTTTAAAAGAAGCGCCATCTATAGTAATTAAAGAAAAATAAATTCTAAGCCTTTATTTTCGTGATTTTACAATTCAAATGCCATTGAAAATAAAAGTATTATTAATAAATTAGAGATTAAAGGGAGTAATTCTGTTGCTACAATATATTGCATATATAGTGTTTGAAAAAGTCACGTCTTTCCGTCACTCCGTTGCGGCGTTGCTTCGTTATTCCTATTGTGTACTTTTTTGTTTCAAATAAGAATTTTCCCGAAGATTTTCCGAAATAATAAATAGCCTATGCCAATTTTAGGCCGGGCAACTATTTCTGTGCTAAAAATCTTATTGATCTATTGGTTCGCCGCGACGTGAAAGAAGAGCAAAAGTATTTGTATTTAAAATATTAATTAGGATTATAATGTTAAACAGAATGAGATTTTCCGGGATGAAAAGTAGCCTATGCCATTCTCTGGTCCACCAACTCTCTTCGTGCAAAAAAACACTTGGATGCAAAAAAATCAATAACATTTGAAAAATCAAATTTGAATTAATTAATAATTATCACGTAATAATTAATTTAAAAATCGCCACAAATATTTATTTTCTGCACTCCGGTGATATTTCCTTAAAGAAGTGATATTATATTATTGCCCCTGAAAATTATGCTTTCAATCTTACCAGTAGTTGAAATTTTAAATTTTTAACATAGGCATGTCTTTGGCTATGTTTTCTTTCGATAGTGGCTTTAACCGACCCGGGTAATGATTAAGTTCTATGCTGCTGCTGCTCCTTGTGACTTCACATACTCACATTTTTTTGTTCGAATGACCATTTCCAGGTAGTGAATAACCAACAAGCAGGTTGCCTGTGAGAAGAAACTCTAGTTTAATCGGATAATAGCTGTTGGTGTCAGCATTTCTTTATTTATTACAGCAAAACTTGGAATTAAATAATATATTTTTATTTATTTTAATGCTTATTGCTTATACTAGTGTCTTTGTAAGAATGTTTGTAATAATATCATAAAAAATTGGTAGTGTGAATAGGACATTGGTACCGACTTTTGCGCACATTGTATATCTCCTTATTTTTCCATTATTTTCGTACGGATACAATATCTATCAAACTAATTCTTTGTTTCAGTTTCGTGTAGTATTTTTTTTTGAAACTTGAATAACCGATTAAACGTTTATGACTTGCAAAGTCATAAATGTTTTTTCGTTCCTTGTAATAATCCATACATAGCTACCTTGCTCTATTTCATTTTATTATAATTAAATGTATCACATATATGTATATAATGTGTAAAATGTCTGATTATCTTCCTGTGTAACGAAACTAAATCAAAAATTGTATGCAGTGATGTTCGTTTATTTCCTGTTAGTGTTATATGTGACCATAAAGCGCATTCAACAACATATAATTGTATATTCTGTTACTCTTATATATTATCCATAATATAAAGGATAAAATAATGTAACCTTTTAAATTTTTAATTCATGTTTCAACAAAAAATTAATTTCAATTTATATTTGATCTATTGAAAAGTAACTGACGTTAATACATATGTGTATATTTATAGATATAATCAAAATAAAATACTTAATTCAATGGATTATTTAAATAATGTTTGTACGTGTAAAGAACTTTTGAATTTAATTTCCAATGTGCAACATCGAAGTTAATCATCTTTTGGACTATCATAAGACCTGTTGTTACAAACTCGTGCAGGACCTGGATTCTAACCCAGAGAGATGCACAAAAGTACACAGTTTTTTTTAAAAGAAGCCACTTAGAAAAATCTTTGTTCCAGAGAGAAAGAGACGTATGACGGATATCGTACGCGAATGAACCATGAACTCTAAGTGCTAACGGGAAAATAACAATGTTAGGATCAGTAAGTCACAGCATCTAAGGTAGGCGGGTCATCTGGAAAGAATGCCAGACAGAAGTGCTGTAAAAACTACAATTGATGGATGTCGCGACAAAGTAGACCAAGAAGCAGACCCAGATATTATATTTGGAAAGAAAGGAACATTGAGAAAATGATATATCTAGCGATGGTATGAAACATCCTATCTTGAATGATTAAAGACTAAATCGTTGTCATTATTTTTTAATACTGTATTTCGCATATAAATATCTCGTATGTTATCGAAATTAAAAGAAAATATTACTTTTTATATAATAAATGGCGTTATTGGACTCGCTTATGACTTTATAATAACTCAGGGTGTAAGTAGTATTTAAAAAAATATTTTACTGAGTCACAGTTTCAATTCAGTCTAACGTGATTACATGTCGTGTGTCTACACAGTAAGCATCAATGAAAAATTAGTACATATGTTAAAAAGAGTTTCTGTTATGTATATATGCAAATGAGAACAGTAGATTAGATGTACAATATCATAAAAAAATTATTTTAACCTGTAAAGACATGTTGCAAACATTGACAGTAACAATGGTAAACATAAATCGAAATGGATTAAATAAATAATGTGTTCAATAAAACCTGATTATTTTTATTGAGATAAAGTGAAAGAACGTGACTTCTTGTTAAGGAATTATGTTACAGCGGCAAAAATCGCAACCAAACTGCTTAATAGGAACAATTTACACAAATAATAAATACAAGTGTTTGGCAATTAGTATTTACCACAATCAATTAATGCAAGCAATAAAATAATTTCATATATTTTAAAGTAACAAAAATATTTTTGTGCGAAAACAAAAAATATGGTGTTAAATGTCGTATATATATATATATATATATATATATATATATATATTGAATTGAAAAGCTAGTCCAAAATGTCTAATACCTCATGATTCTGCCATGAAGTGATAAAATTTGCCATTTTACATCACACATTTATACGTTGAATTCGTCATGCATTTACTTTGGAATTGTGGTCAGATTACTATTGCAATATCCGGTATGATTTAACATGCAGTTTCTATGAGAGTCCTGAGATTCGCCAAATTTTCCCTTACAAACTCAGGTGTTGCATTTACTACTCTTTTCAGACTACTAGATGATTTTTTTGTTCACTGTCTCCATCATTTCTTGTAGTTGTTATTATCAGGAAATAGCTTCTACATAGAAATGTAGCTAACACTTTAACAGTATACTGGGCATAATTTAGCACTACATAGGTAGAACTATTTTGCATATCGCAACAGGGCTAGCGTTGTGGAAACTATTAGATATATGGTCAATACACATGTGTACTGCCAGAATTCCATTATGACCGAATACAGTAAGGAAATGGCTTTTTTAGGCTATTCTTGGAAACCAAGTTTTTTATAAATTTTTTTATGGTTTCTCAAATAGACCCTTGCTCGAATATTGATGAGTTACCGTACGATAAATATTAATTTCTTAATTTTACTGTAATATAATATCGAATCCTCCATAACCTTTCTCCTTTTGGTCGCGTTTGCAAACATGTTATATTTTCATCGATTGCATTAATCAAACACACGCATGCCTACACATAGGCTTATATGCATAAATATTCCTTGTTTGGTAAATACGTCACTTATACGAAGGTTAATATTATGACGATCATTATTTTAATTGAAAATTGATATGGAACAAAAAATGGATAACTCAGAAATAATTAATTTTGCTCAAATACGGACGAAATTTAATCCAAGTTAACAAGAAATTAATGTACCTTGGAAGAGAATGATAAAAATAATCGACTCATCGCATTGGGGCGAGAGGTGGAATAATTTACGGTAAAATGTCGTGGAATTCGGGACGGGCTAAGTACACTATATTTTATTTTCGGTTAAAATTAATTTTCAGCAAATGTGCTTGTTTAGTTTAACTGAGAGCAAAAAAAGCTTATTTTGTTGTAAATATTCTCTCGTCTTACTCAAGTAATATTTTTTTGGATATTATATGAAAGTTAATATTAACGTAAATAAATATAACTTCACTTAGTTTGTTGTCAGTTGTATTTACCAATTGACCTATTACATTATTTAAATAAATTATACAAATTCATATGTAACACTATGTGCAAAAAATTCTATATCTTTATGTTCAATGAATTAAGCCACAAATAGTAGTGACATAAAAATGTATAAAGATTATTTATTTTGATATACACTTCTATTGGTAGCATGAACCGGGATGGTATGTCTTTTTTGAGAACATACCAGCAAGCTCTAAAATTATTAAATGGGCTACTTATAGTTTTATCGATTTCGTGTGATGCTATGTCTACTGAATATTGTTTCTTCATTGATAGATTCTAATTTCTTATCGCAATATTTATGCACATATTTATAAATTATTATTAAAATAAAATTGGAACGTATGCTATCGGTTATAACTCGACTTATTTTATAATTACATAAAAATTATTATATAATTCTTGAATTGTAAATAAAATAATTTATGAATGATAAAGAGGATAATCTTGCAATTACTATGCTTCCAGATACGTGTAATGTTATTTTGACGCAACGTAATTGGATCCCGTTTATAAATTGAAACGTAAAATGTCTAAAAGAATCACTTTTGAATAATTTAAGTTATCCAGGAATGAGGTCGAAAAGTACCAGTAATCTGTTATACTAATTTAGACAAATTTATACGTGTATAAATACTTTTGATTGTGCGGGCAGACGTGGAAGAGTATCACATAGGAGAGATGTGTATTACATATATAGATATATATATATATATATATATATATATATATATATATATATATATATATATACATATATATATGTATATATATATATATATATATATATATATATATTTATATATATATATATATATATATATATATATATATATATATATATATAAAGGGAATTTAATTAAATAAGAATATGGAGAACTTTTCCTCTAAAGAATTTCGAACAAAAAACAGGGAATAATTTAAATTCTGCATTACCACATTTACCTTCTTGTCTTTTGTCTTTTTGACGTGGTAATATATTACAGCTTTTGGGGCAGGTGATATTGAAACTCCGATTCAGATTTTATAAATATATTTGTTTCAAAATGGTCACATAAATATAATAAATTTTAAGTGCACTTTTCAGTAATTTTTTCATCTCTTCCAGTGTGATCTTTGACTTTATCCAGAGCGTAGTCGTAACATTCAACAATAATCGCTTTTCAAGACTCCCGTATTTCAAATGCGGCGAATTTTCGAAATAATTGAGTCTAAATTTTTTGGTACCTCGGTAACACAATATATTTATTATATTCTGTGCATAATATCAGATGTTTTAGCCACTTATAAGATGAGTTACAAAAATGATGGTTTCTTAAAAATAAATAAAGTTTTATTGTCATCTTAAATCATTCATGACCAAGTAGACTTCAACATAAATGTCAGTGTAGGTATGATGGCCTCTGATTACGAGTTATCACCATTAGGTCAATAAAAGTTTAGGCACTTTTAGTCTCCAGAAATGTTTCAGGCACTTTTGGAGTCTAATACTTTTGATTCTTTTTAAATTTTTCATCCGCTCTTTATTAGACATTAGGTTTTTGTCCATTTTTTTATTATTTATATTTTTGTCTTTTTAGTAGCACCAATCCTTATCTCTTTATTAAGTTGCTCGTTCGACGTTAAGTGCCTTAAAAAACTTGCTTCTCGCAGGGAATCATGGTACTATCAAATAACTAACTAATATCGGTACCCACTGACAATTATTTTAAAGTTTAAGCATCAAAATCATTAATATTTACTAATGCTTTCATGAATATTTACTAATGCTATCAAAAATAAGTAATGAAACATGAATACTGTTCAAAATAATTAATGATTATAAACAATGAAACATGAAATTGATACGAAAAGAAAATCAGCAAGAGTTTTTGAGAAATATGTCATATAATTATGCCTTTGGCATATATACTAAGCAATTCAGTATTAGCACAAAAAGTTGCAGTATTACGCAACATTGCAATTTCAGCGACGTCATGTATCCTTTATCAATCGGGCGACTATAAGGATTCCAATGACATCTTAAACACCAAAATCTGTATGGCTGTTTAGGATTTAGGTTGGTATAAAGCGACTTGCATTTATACCTTATGTAGGTACATTGTGTATGTACGAACGAAAAATGTTACCTTTTCTCTCACGCAATCTGGTAAAAAAAGAAACTACCAAGAGCGGAATGTAATAGATATTTTGTCAAAATTCCAATTTCATGGAAAAATGATTATTCTGATTATAAATAAAATACACTTTATTTTGTACCTACATTCAAAATACTGTACACAGTATCAATGTGGCCCATTTAATTCTGATATTTGTTCAATTGATGATATGTATAAATTTAATTGCGATTGTACATTTATATTACATTAAACATTTAAGAACACCGCACGTAGATTATAGCTAATTTAAACAATATAATGGCTCCTGTATATATCTGACCTTAATTTTTTTTTATTTTCAGTATATTGACGTATAACAATATTTAATATTCCAAAATACGTTAAAGGAGGTTAATAAATGTTAAATCAACAGAAGTTTCTTTCTAATGAAGCCCTAAACCTAGCCTTAAGATTCGCAAGTTGTCTGTAATTAGTTTTTGCAAAGAAACTAATTATAGTGAGACTCGTTCTCGTAAATAGGTTATATTTCCAATTTTATAGAAATTAATTACTGGTAGAATTGGAAAATGAACATTGTTTTCTTCAGAAAAAAATCTAAGAAATTTTACAATCAGTCTTCACGCGTAAAATATGACGTGAATATAAATAGACCTGAGAATTCTTGATACTTATATAATTCTTAAAATGTGATAAGATAGTTATTAGTAATACATCGATAATTAATGCATTAAATCGTGAAGACGGTGATATAATTTTAAAAAAATATTTCATTTAAAAAAGTATGTGGTGAACTATCCACGAAAAAGGTTTGCAATAATTTAATTTCTGTTAAATTCAATTGCAATAAATTCAATTGCATTTCAAGAAAAATACTTGTATTTAATGTAAATGTGAAGAAATTCTACACCTACATATATTTTCTATAAAACGTAGAAAACTAGTTACGTGCCAAAACTGAACGTTTAATAAGTCAGAGTTATAAAAGTATTTAATGAACAAGTGTCTTGAAAATAAAATTATAATTTTGAACAGCAAATTCACAGAAGAAATTTTGAAGTACACATCAACTTTAAAGGTTACTTTAATCAGCTTTGCATGTTGCACATGATATACTCTCATTATCTGAATATATACGTAATTCCAAACAACATACAAATACACGTGGAAAACAAAAACTCAAGCACACATTACACATACATTTCAGCATATCATTTGTTAGATTCCTTCAATTGCTCTTTAAAAATTACGGCACGACTTACACATAGGAGGCAACATAATGAAGTTTCTTTGTAAACGTTGTTCCGTGATTTTCACAAAACACTTTAGATGTGTCGTCATTACTGGATTGGTAATAAAGAAACAGATTAAATTTATATGGAAATTCTGGTACCTTATATGCTACTTATATCATAATTAGCTCAAAATAGGTACCTACTTATCCGCAATAAATAACTAAGTTATTTATTTTTGGAGTCGATGCTAGGCACTATCAACCAACTTAAATAAATTTGTAATATTTATAATGTAAATTTAAAAAAAAGTGACTTCTAATGTTACATAATATGAAGTATTTTCATGAAGGGCGAATTTACAATATACAATTTTACATTTGTTTAAGTTGATCAGCGGTGTTGGTACCGACTTCAAAAATAAGCGTCTTATTTATTGTGGATAAGTAGGTACCTATTTTGAGGTAATTATTTTTTACTTTTCAGTACCTACTTTTCTTGAGTCAGTTTAAAAAAAAGTTTATATTATTATTTCACATAATATTTTTTTATATTTATTATCTTATATAATTATTAAAAGTCGCGATAAAAATAAAATAATTTCCTCTTTATCTGAAGTTGGTTATTAACAACACACAAAAGCGAAGGGATAGTAGTAGCCGCAAGCGGTTAGCTTCTAGCAAATTGAGTAGTTCCATTCTTCATATTAGAAGTCCATTATCAGATTTTGCTAAGTAACAACTACCAGTAGCAAATATCTTGAATCACGTTTGATTTATTTGCTTTACGACCATGCGATAAAGATTTGCACTGTTTATTCCCAAAACTCATCATCAGACTCTGACCTGGTGGATGGTGTAGTTATTTTGCAAAGTGATGACTGAATGAATAAATATTTTGAATCAATATTTAATTTACCGGCATCCATTAAGGCGTTTCATTGTTCATCTCCAAAACTCATGATCATAGCCAGTTCTGGTCAATAATGTATTTATTTTTCAAATTAAGAACTACTAAAAACAAATATTTTAGTCATGGTTGATTTACTAACAGCCGTTAAGGAGTTCCATTGTTCATCTCGAGAACTCATTATCAGACCCTGGCGTGGCAAGTAATGTAGTTATTTTGCAAAGTTAAGGCTACATGTAGTAAATATCTTGAATCACAGTTGATTTACCGCTATTCATAAAGGAGTTCCATTGTTTTTCCATTTCCGGACCTCATCATCAGATTGTAACCATACCACCACTAAAATACTTTCTTTATTTCCAATAAAGTAAGGAATTATCGTTAGACATGCATAAAAAAGGTACCGACCAATCGAGAACTTCCTCCTTTCTTTGAAGTCAGTTAAAAAAAAATATTTGTTTAATTTATATATATATATATATATATATATATATATATATATATATATTTGTTTTTATATAGAAATTTTTTGAAATTTAGTTGCGTCTGTAAAATGGCATTTACTTTTGGACATAAGTAAAATTTTATGTCTAAAAGTAAATACCGTTTAATATTAATGGTAATGTAGAACTCTTAAGTTTGCTGTAAACAAAGTTGTACTCGCAGAAACAGCTAAAAGTTGGCACATTTAAAATTCAAAACCAATATTAACGAAAACCCTATGTCCCGTATATATTCTACAATATTTTGTAAACGGATGTTTGTTACCAAACTTCAGCAGTAATTTGACGCAAAACTTTAAAAACAGAAGTAAAATGGAAATAATTCTGAAACTTTAAACTTTCTCGTTAAAACTGGATTTAATCATTGTTCAATTAATCATTAGCTAAATTGCTTTGATTTGTTTTCGGCTATTCCGTAAGTTTGTTTCAAATATATAAAATATATAATTTTGTCATTATATTTTTAATGGCCCTAAATATATTTCGGAGAATTGGTTATTTACCTTATTTGATCCTGGTACAGCGCACATTGAGTGACTTTACACTGTACACCGATCCAAAAATATGAATGATATATATCACTTGTTAAGATATAATTTATTAAGAATAATAAATGTTAATAATTCAGCTTCCTTGACTCCTATTATAAGTGTTGGTATTCTTTGTCGACCTTCCGTCTGAGTTGTTGTAATGGATTCGTGAAATTAAATAATTAATTCAAAGATTGTTTATGTTAAATTAATAATTTAAAAAAAAAAGTATCTCTATTTCTTTAACCTTGTCTAGTATTATACGTAAAATTATATACTTTACTTAAAGAACGGTAAAATGAATATGCACAGAAAATATGCTGCTTATTATTCAATTCATTCACATTTAGATGTCCTTGTTATTTCTGTTTCACGTATTATGGCTCTAATAATTAAAAAGATAATTAAATTTCAAGTTTCGCAAAAAACACATTGATGTCAATTTTAATTTAGCCCCGTTTTCTTAAACACAATTTTATTATATCCGTATTTTATGGCCTTAAAAAAACTGAATATTTAAAAAAAATGTTTCTCTATTTTTGGGGTTCCATGAATCAAAAGGAAACAAACGAAACCCGTATAAGATTATTCACGTGTTCATCCGTCTATAAATAAGTCATAAACCTTTTTCTCCCTAAACTGTTCGATGTAAAAAGTTGAAATTTGTCACAGTATTATTTTATTTTAGTACTTATTGACTTGCTGATTTTTAATTGTAAGAATGTAAAAGAATTGTCCTGTGCAGTATCAATTATTAGGCGAGTTACAATGATTCCAGAACCCTATTCTTTTTAAATTTGTTTTGATTCTTAAGATATTGTTGAAATTATTCACAAAAATATGTTACCATGAGATGAAAAATACGTTACCTACTTTGAAACTTATAAACTTAAAATTATGAAAAGAAACGTTTACTAAAAAATTAAAATAAAATAAATGTAAAATTTACCGGAAACCTATAGAGTCCATTTCAAACTGTCACTACTTCATAAAAATTTGCATAGTGGTTTGCTGATAACTTTATTCTATTTTTTTCTAAATTTACAAGATTAGAAAGGTTAAAACATTATATATCTATGACATAAAACATCTATTAATTTCTTAGAGGCCCAAAATTATAAGACTGATTAAAAGGTATTTAACAGCTATTATCTGGAATCCTTGACATTAAGCATCAATACACGGTTACTTACAAATTCCTAACTAAATAAGTTGTATATAACATAAAGAAATTTAGTACAGAATTTGGCAATGGCGTAAGCCTATTTCGTATTAAAATAAAAAAAAATTGAAGCCTTACTAAAATAATTGGGTCAATATTTCCATTTTCTCGACGTCTATTCACGGGGACAAAGTAAAACATGTTTTCAATTTAATGCTCAGGTTAAATTTGGCAAGTATTTTAGGTTTAGTACGTATGCAATTTGAGTAATCGGCGTATGCAGTTCTGGAATTGGGTGTAAAAAAAAGAAGTTACCAAGTTCGAAATTCAAAACTTTTCGATGTTAAATTCAATATTTGGTTGAAGGCACGTTTTAATTTGCCCTTATAAAGTCTTTAATTAGACTCTCGATATGAAAACTGACTTCGGCAAAATTTTAGGTTTCAATTACTATTATTGTTGGTTAAATAGTTTCATAAGAAGTTGGCAATTATTGCGTGAATATTTCATACTTAATTATTAGTTAATAAAAATATAACTGATAATTTCACGTAAAACCTCTCGGTTAAACTTAGAAATACAATCTTCAATTTGATTAAAGATGACATAAAAATACTTATAGCAAAAAATTGAATTGCGATAAACCAATATCATTTTCTTTGCAGGAGGTTTACGTTATTTTACTTGCATTGTCTGCTTCGCACAATTATCAATGTAATTGTTCACAAAAATTAAAAAAAACTGCTGCCTAATTTACTTTGTTAAAAGGATAAGTAATTATTTAAAAAAAAATTCGATATGAACTTTGTAACGACGACATCGCCGCACTAACTCAAGGTAACTTCTTGTTCGTCACCATTAAATATAATAAAATTTTACCTTACCGCAAGACTTTCGCAAAAAAGTATACAAACGAGGAAGATTTTCGCACTTTGCCCTTTTCTAAAAAAATGTCTGCTGTAAATGAAAAATTGATTTTAAATTATAGACGGTTCTGGTTTCAAACCGTTAAGCTCCCGTTGATTATTAAGATTTTTGTAGAGGTTCATTGTAATATTATTGTAATAGTATTTACTTAATTTAAGTAGATGAAAACACTCATATTCATGTTGGTAATTTTACGAAAGAAGAATTGTTAAGCGTAATAAATATGATTTCTTGCTCTTCAGCCACGTTTTTCAATTTTCTTATCAATTAAAATGTTTTTTTGCGATGGGCAGTGTTATATGATGATACGAATAAAAAAAAATATTTTGAAATATCATAACTAAATACAAATTGTTTATTTCTTGGTAAATTTGAAGATCAGTCCATTTCTTTATTTTTATCTTCGACAATTGGCAGTTTCTTAGTGATAAATTTATCAGGAGAAATGTATAAGTAGTTAATAAACTAGTTAGTGTGCATGTATCTTTTTATGGTGTAGGGTATTTTTTTTATTCCGTTATTATTGTATGTCATAAATACAATTGGTAATTTATCATAAAGACAAACATGATACAAAATATATAGAAATTGTTCATGTATGTACTAGAAATAACTAACGCCCATCACTTATGCGGATGGGCGTTAGTCAAACTTTATGGTATTAACCAAATATTCAATCAAATACTGCTGTGAAAGTTTTTGGTGTTAAATATATCAAGAAGCTAACGCTCACATATATTGACATTTTCCATTGTAGTGACAGAGCACGTAATAAAACGTCTAACATTCAGTAACAAAATATCGAGACGAGTTTGTACAAAATTAAAGAAGAGTATCACTAAGGATTTCGTTTCAAACAAAAGATAATGGCAATAGTATAGAAGTAATTAAAAGATATAGAAGTAATTTCGCTAATTATTTCTTAATTAAAATCGCACGCTGGGTATTATCGACTATCAAAATTAATGTTAGGATAATTATTTTCATTGGTAATTCTCACGAATTTGCTTGTAGATAATTAAGATCATTCCTTTTCTGGATAAAGGTCCGAACGGAACCTTCGTGTGCCATCCGACTTTCTTCTAGTGGCCTCTAGCTTTACATAGTAACGTGAAATTACATACCGTATGTAGCTCCTTGGCACAAAATTAGAAATGGTATGTAAAATTAAATTGCAGGAGGTCTATTAAATATATAAAAGGGATAGGAGAACAAACTGTTTTTTCTACTAAACTGTTTATGTACGTAATCGCTCCTTGAGTAGCACGTAAATCTGCTTTTTTATTCATTTTTCACTTAAAACAAAGGTTTTGTGTAAATAAAGAACTTAAAAAGCTCATAAGTTTACTAAAAAAGACATTTTGGTAAAACAATTAAATATTATTGTTTTAGTTTCGTAAATATATGTTAATTTAAAAGGGAACTTTGAATACCTGTATAGCACTATCTTAGGAAAAGTCTTACTATTACATTCTAAATTGTTTAGCCTGCAAACAGTGATGAGTTATGAAATGAAACGTTCAAACTAATTATTAAAATAGCCTTGGTGAATTAGGACAATATAAAAATTAAAAGGGTTTTGTATCAATTGGTTTTCTATCAATTGGATTATTATATAATATTCAATTGGTTTTCTATCTTATCCCTTAAGGTATATTACGAAGACCGGGAAACCTTGAAATAGATTTAAAAGTGTGGAACAGTTACACAGGCTTCTTGGTACAATTCTAAATCCACTAATCCATCTAATATATTGAATTTTCTACTAAATATACCTACACATGTGTATATAAGCGATGTATATAAATTTGGAAAAATAAATAAATAAACATATCGAATAATAAAAAATGAGATATCCGCGGTGGACATCCGCACTAAAAATTAATTTCCCTAATTCTCGGCGACATCTATCTTATTGACAACATTCAACGTTATGTCTTATAAGATAAAGTGAACAGTGTACGGACCTAATGTGAATTTCATTACGGCAATGGACATTTGATGGTAGGACATTAAATAAACGTTAGAAGATAAAGAAAAGGCGCTCGCCTTACTTAAGATAATGCCGTTGGGAAATTCAATGTTCTTTTTTACATTCTCTGTCTTTGCCAAATATATTTTATTCGAGTGTTCAAATTTATCACAAGTGACATGCGATTGGCCGAGTTTAACGACGAGAATACATGCGCGCCTTAGTACTATTGGGATTCTGTAGTTTTCAAGTTAATTATATTAAGTCGAATTTTTAATAACACAGAGGTGAAGAAAACTCAAACGAAGTAGGAAACTTTCAAAATTATATTACATGCCAATTTTTGTTTTCTATTACCAATAGACCAATATTTACGAAATATAAACAATTTATTAGTATATTAAATATGCCATTAATTCACTAAAAGTAATATAAAATGTTTAACGTTTTATTAATCCTACTCTACTAATTTTTATTTAAAAATATTACTTTTTCATAATTTCATGTCCAATTTACGCTTAATTTTTTTAAAAAGTATCTTAAAATACGAGGACATAAGCCCGTTAGATTCAAGAAGAACAAGTACCACAAGCTTTCCGTATACACTTACATAAATGTAAACATATGAACATTTAGGGGCACGTGTATTTCTATTAAACCCATTATAATTATTAATCTTATTTTACCACGTTTTTATTAGCTCGATTTCTTGTATGTTTGTTTGCTGTTCGGCACAAAGGAAAATGCCCACGCGACTACTCCAATTTACCCCCACTGCGAATTTCGTGTCATAATAAAATGTATGACATTATGTTGGCTTTAATGTGTAACGTCAAGAATGGGAGGAACTACGGGAATACATAGACATAGGTCACACAGGTAGACACAGTGAAAATAATTATCCTAACATTTATTTTGATAGTAGATAATTTAAGAACGAATAAAGAACTCAAAAATAATACGCAGCGTGCGAATTTGATTAAAAAATAGTTAGCGAAATAAATGTTATTAATTACACGGTGACGATACGTATTATACTTCTACATTATTGCCATTATCTTTTGTTTGAAACGAAATCCTTAGTGATACTCTTCTTTTATTTTGTATAAACTCGTCTCGATATTTTGTTACTGAATTTTTTTACGTGCTCGACGTTTTTTGACGTTTTATTACGTGTTCTGTCACTATAATGGAAAATGTCAATATATGTGAATGTTAGCTTCTTGGTACTTTTAACAGTAAAAACTCCCATAGCAGTATTTGATTAAATATTTGTACTCTAACTAGTTTATATCTACTTATATATTTCTCCTAATAAATTTATCATTAAGAAACCGTCAAATGTCGAAGATAAAAATAAAGAAATGGACTGATCTTCAAATTTACCAAGAAATAAACAATCTGTAGTTATGCTATTTAGTTATGTTCAACAAAATTAAGGGGTCATTATTTTCTCCTAATGACCACTTAGTTTTATTGAATTAGCGCGATTATATTTTACTGCAATTTATTCGTCTATTTCATAGTTTGTCATTTTTAGTAAGGTGTAAATGGCTATATTTATATCTAACTAAAAGTGACATCAATAGTCCTTATGAAGCTGATTATAGTTTTATTGTATAAAAATATAATAAAATTTATTTTTAACTTTTCTCCATATTTTCGTTTAATTTTCTTTTCTTTTCTCACAAATATAATATAAGTACTCATTGTACTTCATTGCGTTCAATTGTCATAGTTTTAATACGATGCTTTCGCTGTATTATTTGCATTAAAAAATAATATTAACCCACTTCCTTACTGCTAGCCGTGCGACAACGGTAATTTGTCAGAAAGTGTAAAATATTTCCGTTAGTATTAGAAATATGCTATTAATTACTGTAAAATTATATATAAATATATGTATATATATATATATATATATATATATATATTGTCGCCATAATTTCGGGACTTTTCTAGAAAGATTTTCGAAACTTCTAGAAGGTTTTACTGTAGGATATAAATAGGCTAAATTGTAGTCAGTTGACAATAGTCAGCGCCAAAATTTGAAGTGAATTGCATAAAAGATAATGGATTTAAATTTATATCAAATACGGATTCTATTACTTTAGGAATTTCGTCTTGGTCACGATGCAAAGACTGTCCACGGTGGTTTACACTACGACAAAGATTTGGTTCGGAAAGTTCAGGAATGAGAACTACGATCTTAAGGACGAACCTGTTGAATTGGAAGTTCACCGATTATGACGATTAATTGAAGATAATCCTTGACTGACGACTCGTCAATTGTAAATGAGCTACGATGCAATCATGGCACCATAGATACACATTTGCACGAAGCGGGAAAAGTTTCAAAATGCGGTGTGTGGATTCCCCACCAGTTGCCATCATATCATCTTCAGTGCAGAGTTGATACTTGTCAACAATTATTGATATTGAAACGCAAATGCGACTGGCTGAGTCAGCCAGTAACTGGCGATGTGAAGTGGGTTACATACGTTAACTAAACACGCAAACATCAATGGTTGGATGCCGGAGAAACAAGAGTTTCAGTATTCAAACCTGAAATAAGTGCCAAAAAGTGATGCTCAGCTGCTGTTAGAATGTCAAGGGCATTATTCATCGGGAGGTGCTTCCAGAGGGATCTGCAATTAGTGAATATATTAATTAGGAACAATTGGATCGATTAGTTAACAAATTGAGTTGTCAACAGGATCGAGTTAATTTTCTATATGAAAATGCTAGAATACATGTTGCAAAACATGTTGTTTTCACTTGAATTAGTCACTGCTAACTAGATGGCGACAAGTAGTAGATAATAATGGTGCAAACTTACATATATATATATATATATATATATATATATATATATATAAGTATATATGTTACGTATAGATAACTTTATATTATATTAAAATGTTTTGGACTACGTTCAAATTATTCGTTATCAATAAATTATACACAGTGATCAAACAAATTTATTCTAAAATTTACCTTGCCAAGTTTTCATATATATTGTGCCATTTTCCTATATACGGGGTTATATATTAATACACCTTTTTCTAATTTTATTGGTGTATACGTTTTTTACATAAAACTTGTACACAATTAAATGAAACTACGTTATGTAGTATTATTTCTACTTTCTTTAATTTCTTTACCACGACCTAGGTTTCGTTGTCGATGTTGTCGATGTTGTAACATCTTCAGGTGCAATATTAACAAATATGGGGGATCTTCAGGTGGGATCTTTGCTAATATCCCACCTGAAAATGTTGTAATACAACGAAACCTAGGTCGTGGTAAAGAAATTAAGAAATTAAAATAGAAATAATACTACATCAGGTAGTTTAATTTAATTGTCCATGAATTTCTTCAAAATTAATGCCAAATATATTCAATATACAAATTTTAATTTTTATAAAACATTCTGAGCTAGAATAGAATAGCAATCTCATGATTACCTGTGGTCCAATTACTAGATGCCGTACAATCATTTATCATACATTGCGTCATAATTTTGGATGTTACTTATTTAAATTGGATTTATTAATTACTAAGCATGAAATTAACTTTAACACGATTGGTCAAACATTATTTCTTCGCTCCATCTATAAAAAAACTTCACAAATTGCTTTAAAGTGAAAGTTAACTTTGCTTTGAACATATTTCGTTTATTCTCTAATATTCATTTTTCTCTAAACGATATGCGTGTTTCCAATTGTTTCATATAATAAATTTTTAGATTTTTGTATTCACGTTTTTTACAATAAAAATACCAATGTAAGCCTTATCTTGTTATGAAAGTCAATTAGATTATGAAGAACTAGTTCTGTTTAAAAACTATTGGAAGTAAAATGTGTCCGTTTTAAGTAGTAATACATTAATAATTAAATCCTAAAATAAATTATTTTATTTTGGTTTAAGGCCATACATAAATTATTTTTTTGAATTAGATACTTAAAAAAGTCTCTCACCTTTTTTTTTAATTTCAAGGTAACGGAAGCAAAGGTACAAGTGAGCAATATTCATTTATAAAGCCATATGACTAACAACTTGGCAAAGATAAAGACGGAACTATCGTTGCGTGCATGTTTAAACCATTATGATGTATATAAATCTAATATACAAATTAAGTAATAGAATATCTGTTTAAAAATAACATTTCAAAATATAGCTTTATATGTAAACACCCGATCGTTTTAAATATACTTTTAAAATCAGCGAGCCCTATTGCAATCAAGTTCGTTCATTTCGTCGTACATTTAGTTTGAAGGATTAGTCGCTATTTTGTAACATCAATTTACATAGTGAAGAACCGCGACCAAATTTCAGTGAGATCCTGCATCGTCTCTCTGTGATATAACCATCTTCAGCTGCATACTTTTATATAGATACTTTAGTAATTATCGAGTAAGGTATTTTAATCTTATTTGATATACTGTCTCAATCTTCATCTTCTAAAGTCTAAAAAACACACAATTAAATATTATATGGCAACTCACGAATTTCCCTAGTGACAAAGTGGTAAAACCCAATTGCAACCTTGATATCGTCAATAAAATGCGAATTAAATGGACCACGAAAAACAGTTCGAAGCTTCCAAGTCAAAGCCACTTTCAAAAACGTAAGGCGAGGCGAATTAGAATTGTACTTGTATCAGCCATTACAGGCAATAATCTCTGCTCTGGAGAGCTTTTCCGAGTTTGCTCATTTTAATTCGCCGCATGCGCCACCAATAAAGAAGGAGAGAGGCAGGACGTGTAATGCTATTTTATGTGCTTCGTTTGACACAAATCTTTTATATTGTGTTTACGTGGCTTCCAGTGCCGCTTTGATTTTTTGAAATGTTTTTGGGAAAGTTAAATGTCTGTTTTAAAGGTGTTCTTGCAGCGCTTGTAGGTACGTAATATAAGTTTTATTCGTTTTACTAAAGTTTATAGCCCTGCCTACATTAAATTATATTTGTTATCTTTACAAAAGACCATTAATTTTCTGAAGGATGAGATCTTGGCGCTGATGATAATAACAAAATCAAAGTTGAAAAAATATATTTCTAACTTTGACAAGATGGCTAAATTTCATTAAATAAAAAAAAAACGAAAGTTATAACCTAAACAATAAAGTTAAATGAATTTTTATTTATTTCTTAGTAAGTTAAAATATTTGTAGTAAACACATTTTACGTGCTTCGTCTGCCACAAATCTTTTACATTCGTAAACGAGAGTATTAGACAAGGATATTACGATTTTCTAATATATTTATAATTTATGTATATTTTAGATAGAATATTAGTAGGATAACAGAGTATTTCTTTTGAAATAGAATTAAGACATTTTTATTAGTTAATTGTTCAAAGGAACATTGAAAATATGTCATAAAAATTGAATATTCCTTTCTTAATTGAGAAAACGGAAAGTGGAGAATTTTATCACTTGAGTACATACCTATACATATATCGTCTTCAGAAATAATTTTTCTTAATTAAAGTAAGGATAATAATTTGAATTGAAGTAAAGAAATTGATTGTAAAGATTGTGTAAAGGGTTATAATTTGCTTTTCTGTTAAATAATTTACTATGTTATAAAAATAGAAATTAAACTATTTTTTTTCGTAATTAAGCTTCAGCATTCTATTCAAAGAAGAAGTCGGTTTTATTTGAAATGAATATTTGTTCGTTTCTTATTTATTTCATTAGTTGAAGGATAATTTCTTCCAGTCGTGGCTAAACTATAGCAGCAAAGTATACATAGAATTTCCAGATATGTGTGTGTGTGTGTGTATGTGATATTACCATAATTATTTATTAATCGTTGTTACATGCTGGCAAGATTTAAATATAGTAAGATATAAATTCTTTAATTATACGTTAATATTTTTTACATTAACAAGTTTAATAGGTATAGAGTTATAGTAAAATTGTTTTGCACAAACTTATTTATCTATTTATATACTTTAGTGTATACAGTTGATATATATATGGCAGACTTATTGCTACGAAATCAATCTCTTCCAGCCAGGCAGAAGACTAGTCCATTCCCGCTCGATGAGCGGCAGGAAATCGAACCCAAGTCCCCTCAGTGCGCTGCGCCGAAGAATGTACTGTCTTGTGATTAATCCAACACACTACACACAGTTCCGGAAATCGTATACAAATAGAACTCAAACAGGTAATCTTTGGCCGCATTACATTTATACTGTAATTTAAAATAACAATTTATGAGCATGTTTTCCTTGATTATATTATAACTTTGAAATTTATCATAGGTTTGAAGATGGGTTATGTTTTAATACTAAGATATAAATTATGATATGATGTTAAAACTATTTCTAAATTCGCGATATATATATGAAAAAAAATGTTTTTAGTTCATTTTTGTCTTAAGTTGTATCGCTTTTGAAGGCGTTGGTGTTTCTTTAAGTTTATATGGATACACATGTGTGATAAGTATAAACAAGGTATTTACTTAATATGAAGTGTTTTTTTAATGCTATGCAAAGTCGATAAACACTTTTTTCACAAAAACAAAGTAAATGGCGTCTATTGATTGTAAAGCATCAGGGCTAAATTATTTGGATCGACGATGTTTACACTTGCCCATATATAGTCAAAATGGATGGAAAAAGTTGCTTCTATCCTTAAATTTTTTTATTAGTAAAATTTCTATTCGGGAGATTTACCTTCCTTCCGAGGGGTTAAATGTTACATTTAGTTTTTATATATTGAGCTTAATATTATATTTTTAAAATAATACATTTTAAAATGTTTATTTTTCAGTGAGGAAGTAATAATACGAAGTTTTCATTATTCTTCTTAAATAATTTTCATTTTCACATTGCATATACTTTTAACATATGCAAAAATTTGCAACGTAACAATTAAGATATATGATTTTTAAACCATATCATTATCTGGAATTATATTCATATAATATTATAATTCGTTCAAAGATCTGTTCTTCATAGTTTGTATTCAAAGGATCTATGTATTTTAGTAACTAAACTTCCAAATTTTGTACAATATTACACATAATTCTAATACATAAAATTTTAACGTTTCGATTTATGGCTTTTTGCCTCCCTAGTAAAAAAAATACAATACAACAAATTCTAACAGTGAATATCTATTACAACTCTACTACAAAATTCATATTTTTCTCAATAGGTTAAATACGAACTCTTTTATTTCATAACTTATTTTCATTAATAAAAGTAATTTTCAGTTTACATGATTTTTTCTTCCATTCCCAAGCACACTAATTTTAATAATAAATTTTACAATAACAGTAAGTTGTAAAACTTCTCAAATATTATGGGCCAATTATTTATAACACCATTCTCGAATGGATTTAATTTTTTTTATCTTTTATTATGCATTCTTTCGTGTATTTTTCCTTATATATTATTTATTTATTGAGTATTTAAAGTCATTATAGGAATATGGATCATCGCAAATACCGTTAGTTATAATAAGTAAGAATTTAATATTATAAAATAATTATTTTTCTTAATGAAATACGTAAACGCGTTTTATACATACTCTTTTTATAGCCATTTTCACAATTGAAATTCTCAAATACATAAAAACTTAAGTTTAATTTTTTCTATTCACTTGGTCTTTTTAATGTTACGTAACAACTGACTTTCTGAAATCTGACATCAAATGTCGTGTTACATTACAGCCAAGCGAAAACGAAATTCTTAATTGTTTGACACTGCACTGCGCATTGCAAATAGTATAATCATACCACAATATTATTGTATTTTTAACATTAATAAAATATGTATACATAAATAATTTATTGTCTTTTTATAAACATTCATCATCATGATTTATAAACACCATTTTAATTTGTTATACGTTACTATATATTTTATCACTTCGACTTTCAGTCACGATATTATTCAGATAAATGTAAATATATGAGTGGGAAAGTAAAGTATTCGATAGAACCCATACCGGCGTCGCAATTTATTTTCAATATTAAAAATAATATCCCAATTAAAATGTTATGGTCATATTTCCTATTGTATTCTGTTTAAAATGTTTATCTGACCCCGATTTTATCATTCGTTATCAAATCTTTGGACTCTTGATTTTGACAAAAAGACTCAGTTTATCACCTCCAATTAGTATTCATACATTTAAATACCCTTATAATTTAAATTAATTATACTAATCATATTTATGTATAGTAGCTTTATGGTCTGCCAAGAGATTATTCCAGGCTGATATTCATAACTATGGATCTATTTCTTTCTAGATCGGTTTTTTATGGTTTTTTGCTCGGGTTGCTTACTAACCGAGTCCTAAGTGAGGTACAGGACAAGACAAGAATTTTCGAAATATTACCAGCAGCACCATAACAAGAAATTTATATGACTGTAAAGTAAAAAGGAGCATAAGTTAGTTAAGTTTAATGGTACTATATCTTTATACACGAACATAATCTCATTGATATATAAGTGGTACTTCGAAACAAATCGTCAGGAAACATAGAACAACGAGTTACTACAAAACATGTTTCGCGGAAGCTCTTTACGTGACCGGACTCTACGAACCGTGTTCGCCAAGACTGGAAGGTTTCATTATGAAAAAAGTGATACAGTAGTTTTCAAAGCGAAGTCCTTGACAGGGGTGGAAACGATTCATATCAACTCGAATGTTTCTAATATGAATTTGATGGATAACAATTAATTTGAAAAGAATAAAAGGTTGTGTGACTGATGTTCGAATATCGGACGCGTTTGAAAAATAATATTTAAACTAAACAGATTGATATAATTTTAAAGAGTATTATGAAAAATATAAAAACAATGTTGCTTTGAGAAATAGGTCATTCTTAAGCAGTTGGGAAAGAATAAAAAAGTAATCAAATTCCACCTCTGAAACAAATGCAATGGAAATTATAAAAATAACAGTATAACTAAAAGTTTATCTAAAGTTTGCTTGAAAACTATATGGCATTAATATCGTAGCTATGGAGAAATTCACAATATTTTATGGATGTGAAAGTTATATTTATTTATGTATTTAGGCACTTTGTTGAATCCAATTCATACAAATGGCGATTAATATTTATTATTACTGGCCAATTAATACTTATTATTATATGAGCTCTCTTACGATAAACCAGGACTTCAGTCCAACCCAGCTCGGTTAAAATCCATTTCAAGTTGTTGGAAGCTGTTTACATCTTATACAAAGCGGCTAGTTTGATTTAAAAATAATTAAGATACTCATTTTATCTCCGAGTTAAGTAAAGGCAAGATATTAGTTTATTTATTTTATTGTTTTCGAAAGTTCTTTAAAGAGAAACTGCATTTTGAATGCGTAATACGTAATAAAACAAGGAAAAAAATTATTTAAAATGAATATATGAAATATTTTCAAAGATGAATTAAGAAATAATATTTATTCATTAGTGTAAACTACTAAAATATATATGTAATAACACAGTTTATCATTAAGCCAAATTTGAAAAATGGTTTAAAAAAAACGGTTGTAATCGACGGATGGAGCATTTAGTAATATTTTAATTTATTTTCATTTTGAGCTACGGAACCATAAAACTAGTTTCACATTCGGTTATTAAACAATTCGCTGAATTTATCTAATCCTCAACCATTATAAAATTTTTGGGCTATCTAATTTTTCGAATGAAACGTCTAAGAAATAATACCTGCCTAAAGCGATAACTTATTTCATTAACTCATTCATAGTAACACACGAATACATGAAGAAATATATATGAATAAGCGACAAGTCAAGGATTCTATAGCAAAAGTGGTGGCGGAAGGCATAAACAAAATTGTAATAATGAGAGCCGGCCAATATCCTCTTGAAGACTTTCATCCAGGGAGGAAAATAAGAAAATAATTTTAATACGAAGGAAACGTTATATCAAATATGATGAACGTGTCCCGAGAGAGTCCGGCATTTATAAGTATTTCTTTTGCGAATTTACTAATTGTGAATGGAAGGTAACAAGACTACGATGATAAATTTGTTTTTCCACGGTAATGTTAGCTTCTTGACCGATTTTCATTGCATGAATTGTACTGCAATAAACAAATATTATTAGTATTAACATCTCGGGTGTAAATAGACATTTTACCAAATTTCTTGTATGGTATTGTGTGTAAAACACATGCTGCTTACAATTGAATTCCAATTTTGCTGAACTGTAACTGGTATTATTCTAAGTCTGCTCTGTTCTCCTAACGCAAACTATTACCCTTCTCTAGCGGTCATAAGAGGGAAAGTTGCCTCTGTATTATCTTAGCAATTAATTTATCTGTGAAAGTTCTTGAAATTTTAGTTCAGCTTAATACTCTCGACAATTCATAAAATGTTTGAATATGTTCAGAGTGATTTAGATGTTTAGGTGTTATTCGATTATATTGTAAAAGCAAATTACATCTTAAATCCTGTCGTATAAAAAAGGTTCGCAGTGACTTTTAAGAACACTGTAAAACTTAATATCCAATTCATTTTGTTTCATAATTTTAATGCTTGTTTGCTTTTAAATTGTGGACAAGGAGATATTGCCAAATAAAATAAAAACATCGAAGATAAACTTGGTCAAAAATCTTAGTTTTTTTCTCAATTAACTTGATTAATTGCCATACCTGTGTTCATTGTACTCGAAAGCACTATTATTATTTTATTTTCATTTCGAAAATATTTGAATTTAAAACTAAATATTTTGTGAGTAGGAAAGCAAAACGTTCCCAATATGTGACCGAAGCCAGAAAAAAAGTATATAAACTGAAAGTAAATGTATTGAGAAATGTAACACTGAAAATAATTTGTTATCAAAGAAAATTACACTTCACGTTCATTTCATTTTCAGTTTTAACATTGAAATTCCACTTCTACAATTTTTTTCAAATAATAAAATAGCCGCAATCTGTATGGAAGATTTATGTCCTAAAAAGCCTTACACGTCTTGCTTCTCTTCCTCTTTATTGACAGCACATATGGCGAATTTAACAGAGTGAACTAGGGAAAGCTCTATGAGAGATTATTGCCCGTAATGAAATGAAACACGTATAACTTAGCCCAATTTCCTTTCCGCTTTTGAACATTGTTTTGGTTTTCAGGGGCAGGCGTCATTTTATTTCCATATATGGAGATAGAATTTCATCATTTTTAGGAGTTCGAAGTCAAATAGTCAAAACGGAACCAGACCGTAGTTTACAATGCGTAATAAAACCTTAAATTCTTTTTAATGTACCTCTCCATGCATGTAATATGGGAGCGAATTTCTTTTCGCAAATCCCATGGAGTCTAATACCGTTAGATGATGATTAATTCACCAATTTTTTATTTTTCTTAGCTTCGTGTTAACCTTAAAATTAGCATAACGTTTTCGAATTAAATATTTTGATTTACTTAAATAAAATATCAAGAAATATAGACCACTACGAAGCCCAACTTTACACGTATTTCCACACACGTGGCTAGATTAATTATATTCCATATCGCTAGGTCGTAGTTAATATTATATATTAACTACGACCTAGCGATATATATATATATATATATATATATATATATATATATATATATATTTATATATACACAACATTAACTATGACATAGCGATACAAACAATAGCTTCATTTATTATTAATTTTCCAATTTTTCCAAAATAAACACCAAAATTTTTTGGCTGATTTATTACTATATGAGTGATCTCCTTAAGGCACCCACTATGGTTTAATTTTACAATTTTTCATACAAGGCTAAAAGATTTTTTATTAATATATGTCATCACAAAGTTTATTAACTAAAAAATACACAGAATTAGAAGAAAATTATTTAGAGATAAAATATAATACATAAAAAAATACAAATGTTAATTAAGGGGAGGAAGGCGCAATTGAAGAGTGGTAAGGATAAAGATAAATCATTTGATTTAAAGAGGTTTTTAGGCCATTTTGAAAATATTTCTGAAATTTGAAACAATTTTAAAATATTTCTGAAAGGTGTGTGCTTGGTGTTAGTTTGCAGTTAATTTTTGTAGCTCGAGTAGATATAATGTAGCTTGAATGAAGAAGGAACTTTGCGTATAAAGTATGGCACCTAATATTTTGAAGTTTATAGATATGGTGTACGGCCTATTGCTTATATGTTTATATATAAAGTGTTTATATATAAAATAATAATCAATTTATATCACCCTATTTTTACTTATTGTTATTTATTTTATTATTATGTCTTTATTTATTATGCGAGAAGCATTCTCATGGAAAAATGGCGTCGTTTATTTAACTTTTAATCGCGTTGACAAATGAGTCGATCCTAAAAAAGGCATTCTTCAAACAAACGGTACGTTAAAGTAATTATGCAGTAGGTTTTCTTAGCAGTTCGACTAAAAATAAAAACATTTTTACTCATATGCAATAGGCGATTAAACAATTTTTGAAAGGTCTTATTTTAGAACTTTTATGGTATTTTTCACGATATAGGAATATATAATTTTTGAAATTTTCTCAAAACACTCCTTAATATATTATTTGTACTTCTTAGTCATATCACATTTTTTTAATGTTACCATTAATTTCAAATCAATGATATCAAAAGTGAACATGAACGATATATGTATATAATTACCGTACGAGTGACACATGGTATTATTATATTTGAATAATAACATTTTATGCGACCTTGTACAAAATCACTTAATTTTGTAAGATGAAGTAGGAGTTAATTGTACAAAATGAGAGACTATTAATATTTTTTTCTCGCTGAATGAAAAAACTTATTGTTGTTCCTTTCGCTTTCAGTAAACTAAAAACATTTTACTTTTCTGTAATTACTTTTATTCTGAATAATATTGACATGTTACAGACTTGATTTCTCTTGTGTAAATTATTCTACATGTATTGGGACATAAAAAGTACTCGAGAATTGTAAAAATTTACATTTCGAGTGTTTTTGAGTCCAATTCCTAATCCTCTTACTGTCAGTAATATAATGTAAATTTTCTTGCGATCAATTATAAGAGTTACAACGGAAAAATATATGTATTTGGAGTAAAAATAATTACGAAAAAGTAAAATTCTTTAAATCTAACGAAAGCAAAACGAACAACGGTAAGTTTTTCCGTTCAACAATTAGCTCTTATTTCGTCTTACAAGTGTACTAAATATTAGACTTTATTTTCTATCTTATCATAGAAAATTTGATTATTCAATTATAACAACACTTGTAATTTTTCTTAATATTTGTCACTTAATTATTTGTCTATATACACATATCGTTCATGACTCACATTTTACATGATTGATCACGAATTAATTTGACATTAAGAAATTATGAGGTGATCAGGAATTACAAATAGTATATTAACAAGTCTTAAGAGAAAATTCCAAAAAAAACCGTTCCTGCATAGTAAAATTACCAAAAAGTGTTTAAAATAAAACTCTTTTAAAAATGTTTAATCACCTGTTTTATATGGGTACCTCAATACTCATTTATAAAATAGGGAACATAAATTACAGTCGGAAACAGTCAGTTGGTAACTCATGCATAAATATAATGTGAGTGGAAGATGACTTGTTGTTGAAGGTAAGTAGTTAATATTATACTCTCTTTACATATTTAATATGTAAAGAGTTCTGAATAAAAAATGAATCCACGGGACGCCTGGCAAATGTAAAACATACAAATTTTTATTTCAATAAAGTGAAAACGGAAAAATCAAATTTAACTCTGAAAAAGTAAATAACTACTAAGTAAATAACAATTGCTATTAAAGTAAATATATTTAAGTTTAATTATTAACATTGCTATTGTTATAATTTCAAACTGTATTACGCTTTTAAAGTTTTAATATAGTTTAATGCAATACACCGATATAGATGAATAAAGTTGTAAGAGTTAGTAAATAACAAAAATTGTTGATATTTTTTTTATTGAATTCAATTGAATAATGTCAGAAAGAGTCGACAGGATGGAAAGCTAGCCGAATTAAGTTAGAAAGAGCCGACAATACACGAAGTTGGCCAAATGGAAAGGCGCGTCAAGGTTGTTATCAATATATTTTAAATTCCATCCAAACATGTCATTAGATGTTTCATGTGAAAATAAAAGTGATTCATCGCAAATATTATAACAACCAAATTTCGTATTCATTACTAGAAATAAATTAAGCGCGCAAAGGGTGTACACTTGTTAGTAATAATATTACGTGGGGTAATTTTTCAAGTTACTGTGACAAATGGTTATTATCTATTATCAACGTATGCTTCTAAGACAATAACTCTAGAAAAGATCACTTAATAGAGTGATGTGACATAAAACGAAACATAACGAAATTTGTGAAAAATTTGCACAATGCTAAAAACTATATTATTTGGCTGTTTATTAATTCTATATAAAAAGAATAAGGAAATAACTAAACTCTCTGAAGTATATGGTTAAAAAACATAATATGTTGAAGAAAAAAAACGATATTTTATAACAGTTGACATAAACGAGAAACTCGACAAAAATTATTAACAAAGAAAAAATATAATAAGTCTCTAATAACACTTGGCAGAAGATATCCACGCTGAACATAAACGTCCTCCATAGATTCCTACAAAAATTGATCACGTGCCGCTTGCAGTCAAAGTTTGCGGGAAGCCTTCCTACTTTACACCTTCCAATACCTGACTGCTATTTAAAAAACCTTTCTCCTCTACAATCGTTGATTCTGCACATGAAAGATACAAGCGTACGAAAGATGTCGGTAACCTTAAATCATCTTCAAAAAAAATTTAAACTTGAAGTTTGTTAACTATAATCTGAAAATAAGACACTTAAAAACACGCAAAACTTTACTATCCCGGAAAATTGAGATATGGACAAAAATTGTCAAATGTACGCAAATCTGCAATTTATGATCGTTTTTCATGAATCGACGAAAAAATGTTATTGTTATTTTTCATAAAAAATGGAACAAGGGAAGTAAAGACATATTTATTTATGTAGGAAAAAATGCCATCAAGCACAAATGAGTAGTATATAGTATTACCGAGAATAATTTCATCGACGCTGATAGAGTTCGCCAGATAGTCTAAGACTGCGCCAAGACTATGTGTCATGCTGTGTCTTTTCCTATAAAGCTACAGCTGCTACGTAATTATAACTTTAATAATTCTAAACTAGCTCATGTGCGTCATTCACTTTTGTGACTAACTTCTAACTAGCTCAGACTTCTAACTAGCTCATGTGCGTCATTCACAAGGTATCAAAAATATCGCCATATTGGCTTTAAAAATATTGACCATTTCGTTGAAGATGAATTGTATTACACAAGAGTGTTATTGGAAATAAAATGAAACTATTTTGGAGTCAATGCCTTCTTTGAATGATAAGTTACGTTGCGCTGTAATAATGTTGGGCATATATTGATCAAAAATAAGAGCTGGACAAAATAATAAACCTCCGGCAAAGTGTTTTCAAGACTATAAGAACATAAGAAAGAAAATTAAATGTAACAAAAAATGTTTGACGTAGGACTCAGTAGATTTAGCATGTAGATTTGTACGATTTTTGCATGCATTCGAAGCGTTTTATATAAATACACATCAAAATTAAAACGTAAAAGATCAATGGCGTTTATAAGTGAAATAATTACCTATTATGAAAATTAGTAAAAAATTAACAATTCATTATAAAAAGTGATTATGCCCTTGAAAGAAACTTATCTATATCGAATACCTTTTTTATGACAACTAGAAAGCTTCAATGAGCTGTGCTGGCATTAACATGCACATGAAACAATTCTCCAATTTTTGTTCCAGCGACGCACATCCAGTCTCTTGTATATAGTATGTTACTAATTCTGACACAATAATTATGCGCAAATTATAGTTGACTAAGATGTTGTTAATCAGATTTAACATGGAAAAATGTGGTTACGAGACAATGCTTCACCTATTAAACTACAGGTGAACAATTTTAAATGGCCGAGGCGAACAGTCATTATTAGTTAACCATTCTCGTGTGTATCATTATTAGGTAACCAGTCTCGTCTGTTCTGGACTGGTCTGGTCTTTCTGGTCTATTCTCTCTGGTCAAGTCTCTATAGTCTAGTACATCTGTTTTGGTCTGTTTGAGTGGGTCTGTCTGGTTTGGTCCGTCTGGTCTGATTCGTCCAATCTGATCTATCTAATCCTGTCCTTCTCTGGCTCTCTTCGTCTAATTTAGTCCGTTAGGTATAGTTTGTCTAGTTTAGTCCATGTGGTCTGGTTCGTCTGTTATTGTCTCCTAGTCTGGTCCATCTGGTCTACAAAATAGCGTGAGGAGCAAAGTTGACGTACGAGGTCAGGTGTTTTAAAACGAACTTTAAAATTTATGTATTCTATTGCACATCTAATTACAAATAGAAATATTATGTTTCCATGTCATCAAAACTTCGATTATTTTAATATCTGGCAAGAGCAGATATGAATCTTAGTTACTCGTATATTAGAGATGACCGAAAAAATTCCACAGAGATAATATTTTAGAGACCTTATGTAAATATTTTAATAATTAATTTTAATGTTTGAAACGAACAACGTCTATAACTTTGAATCATTTTATCAATAGCAGCAACAAAGCTTTTTCTTTACAAAAGAGACAAATTGCAAAAATGTCAATTTTTTGTCCTTTTCTTAGCTAATTTCGCGATAGCGAGTTCATTAAATTTTATGATAACAAACCAAACGTTACCTTGCAGTTTGGTGATGTAGTCTTTACAAAGTTGAGAATAAAATTTACATGGAATTATTTACGTTTTTGACAAATTACTAATATGCACGTGCCCATAATTTTTTTTTTATTTTTCTTCAATAAATACATTGACAATTATGCAAAACGGGCTATGCAAGTTTCTTTAATTACCTAATTTTTGGAAAAAAATATAAAAATTAGCAAATTTGGTCTTTTCTTCGATGTTATCAAGTTTACAACACGATATTTGAAGTAGCAATTGAAAGTTTTTTTAAATAATATAAGTATTAATTATGAAACCTTTCATAGAATAATAAACCTAACCATTTTATGTCCCTAAAATTAGGATAAAATAATGAAATTGTAGAGATTTCCTTTCTTTATTTGCCACTGTTGCAATTGCAACTAAAAATTTGCATGCGATCACGGCTATACCTTAGTAATCACCGTATCCATTTAGAATTTATTTGAGTATTTTTTTTATTTATGAAAGGAATTTTTTTAGACAGATATTCATAACGCAGATTTTCATAAATTTGGAGAAAAATTCAGGCTATGTCGATTAATGAGATGAATATTATTTTATTTCGTGCGTTTCAGTTACTTTCTTTCATAGTAAGGGTTTTGGTTTTTAACTTTTATTTTTATTAGATTCCTATAATAGGCTTATCACATTTAAACATAAATGTTATCTTTATTAACTGATATATTATATTAAAATACGAAAATTACAATTCTAAATTATTATTTTTTGTAATATAATTTAATTAATGTATGGAAAAACTTGACAAACTAGATCAGACCAGACCGGACAGACCAGATCTGACACACCACATCATACCAGATCTAGCAGACTAGACTTTACAGATCAGACCAAACCAAACCTTAGACTGTGTAGACCTGAAAGACCAGACCTGAAAGATTGAACCTGGCAGACAGGCTCAGATTCGGTATGGTCAGGTTTGATCAGTCAGATCCGGTCAGTCAAATCTGGTCTGGTCTGTCGAGTCTGTGTCTGTGTTGGTATGTCCGGTCTAGGACTATCTTAGTCTGTGTGGTCTTAGTATGTCTAGTCATTGTGACCTGTTTCGATCTATCTTGGTCTAGTCTATCTGGGCTTGACTACTCTGGTGAGTCATGTCTGGTCTATTTGGCCTGTCTGCCTGGTCTTATCCGGTCTATCCGGTTTGGTTCGTCTTAGCCTTATCTGATATATCTGGTCTGTCTGCTTGTCAAAAATGCAAAATAGTTTATAAATAAGATGCCTTTGCGAAGGTTAACGTTGTAACAACAATTATTTTATTTAAAATATAATAATGGCAAAGAATGGATATAATAAATGAGAAAGCAAAAATGAATCGAGATCGATAAAAAATGGATATAGCTGGGAGAAGAATTATGAAAAATTATCGACTCATTGGGCAAGAGGCCATATAACTTAGGATAAAACGTCGGAGAATTAGGGACTGGCCAAAGCAGACTATTTTTCTTGTTAAAGTTGGTTTTTAGCTATGCCAGTTTAGTTTAATTTAGAGCCAAAAATCTTATTTCGTCGAAATGGTCTCTTGTCTTAACTCAAATAATATTCTTGCTATGATAATTCTCATTAAGTTCTAATATTATACAACTTTTGATCTTGACGTAAAATAAATATAATTTCAATTTGTCCCTGCCATAAATTAGGGTACAATAGGAAAACTCATTTAAGTTATATGAATATAGTATGATAATGGAGGTGGAAAATACTATATTTACTTTGACATATACACCTGGCGATACAACCAACACGGGATGACTTATTTGAAAACCCGCATGTCCTAAATTTATCTCATCCATAAAATAATTACTAATATGATCAAGTCTGCGCAGAGACATTAGTATTCGTTTTAGGTCATAACATACTTTTGTATGTTATCCAATATCGAATATCAGTATATTAATACTATAAAATATACTACAGAAAAATAAAGCAAATGGAAAGCGACAATCAGAAAGGCGATTTTCCTGGTTTTTCATTACCTGTATTTTTATGCTGTTAACTAAAAATAATGACGAGAAACGGTGTACGAGGGAAAAATATTTTGTGTTTAATTTACCCAAAAAAGAATCGTTGAAGTGGCGTTTTGATTTGCGACAAAAATTCTTAATAATCAGTGCAAAAATTCTTAATAATTCATATAAGTGAATTCCATTATTTTTCTCGCCTGTATTGTTCATATTTTTAAGGAAAATATAACGAGTGACAATAAAAGAAGGATAAATACATTTCATTTAAATTATCCAAAAAATTAAATTTAAATTGGCAAATAAAAAAAAATTATTTAAATTAAATTTTGATTTGCCACAAAAATGAATCAAGTTGAGTATTAGTAGAAACTTAATTACTTTCTTGAAGAAAAATTAGCGTAATTGGTACATTTTGTTGTATAAACTTAGGTAGGTATCTATCTACGTACGTTTGAATGGTAATGGTGTTTGGATATACATTAGATATGTATGTCAGATACATATCTACGCCACGCATAAAAAATCATACCTCCACAAATATTCATCGAAATGAAATTACTTTATATGAAGATTCAACAAGCATCCTAGGTGTGTGGATTAAAATTCTGTTTAGAATGTTTTTACTAATAAGTGATGAAATTCCCTTTAATAATAACATTTTTGTTAAATCTAATGAAACATTATTAATATATTTATGTGATAGATGAATTTTTGCAATTTTTTTTACCTTTTAAATTTTATTCATTTAATCTAGTCTAGTTTAATTTCTTGCTACGTTTTATTCCGATCGAATAAGAAATGTAGCTTCAAGAATGATATGTCTAAATTCACTTTTAAAGCTATCTTGGATTTGGTGCCTAAGGATATAATCGAGGAAAATATAACAAAATCACGTCGAAATTAAAGGTTTTAAATCGAGATAACAAATTTTTTCGGAAAAACACATCAAAAGCTATTCTATGCAGACAAATTATTAATTTACTGAGTAGAAAATAAACATAATTCTTTTCATAGCATTATTACATTAGTAGTTTTATTTTAATTATAGTAGTTTAATGTTGAGACATGTTTAAAATACCTAAATGAAAATATACTGTCCAAATTATTTTTCACCGTAACTATTTTTTATTGTAGCCTTGAAACTAAATATGGGATATAAACCGAGGAAAAGGTGATATTTAATTTACGAGTAATTTTAAATTCTCAGACGTTAAAACTTACGAAGTACCTATATGCCAAACATTGAAGATTAGAATTGTCGACTGAATAGTTTTCGCACGAACGTGCGTTTTTTTTTTCTTAAGCTAAGATAATGTTCTATTTTCTTAGAATCTTTTATGTTTTTATAGAATAACTATTGCATCGTTAGTTTCCGTATCGTGTGAATATGTGGACTTAGATTTCACTTGCTGATGTCACTTTTTTAATGAATACAAACTTTTATAAATTATGACAAATATAACTTTGTCTACAACTTTCGCTAGGATTCTAAAAATTATCAATGGATATGAAAAATAATTGCATGTAGTGTTAATTTGAAGAACTTCGAGGAATATAAGAATTTCTTGGATACCACGCAAAGTACATAAATTTGAATTTTATAAAGTTTAAATAAAAAAAAGGTTGTTCAATGAGTGTTTTGTTTAATTGCTTAAAAGAAAAAAGTAACTAAGCTAGCATAACTTATTAAATAATTCTAATTTCTAGAGTAAAGTACGAAAGAGTTCCCAAGAGTTCCCGACACATACATGAACTTTAAAGGTAATTAGCTTTGCATGTTGCATATAATTTATTCTCTCATCTGCATATTTATTTAGCTATAAACGAATCATGAATTCACAATGGAAAAGATCAGCATATTACATACATACCATAATGCGCTAGCATGTATACTCCGTACATTCGATATATGATATGTTCATTTTTGTTTAATTTCTTTGGAAATTATTTATATAAAAGGCAAAATAAATATATTCACTTTAGAAGTAGTATACAAATATTGGTAATAAACAAACTAAAAATTGCTAAAAAAATTCTGGCTTTTCATATGTAATTTCTTATAGCAGAAGAAAAATAAATACAGAACAACAAAACTGTAGAACAGTAAGGTAATTTCTAAAACATTTATTTCCTTGAATATCGTCTAAACTCAATTTTTAACATTCGTACTTTTACATAGATTTTTTCCCAAATTTTGTCGGCTCTGCAAATTTTCCAATGTCACCAAGGCCACCAAAATGTAAATGCCGGTTAATATCAATATTATTATAGATTCATATTTGCTGTAAACAAAGTTTTACTCGCGGAAACAGGTAACACGTGCACATTTGAAATTCGAAACCAATATTAACGAAAAGCTGAGGTCCCCGTGTGAACTTTATATTATGTAAACACATGTTTGTTATGAAACATTGATAACATTTTGAGGGCTAACTTTAAATACAGAAGTGAAATTGAAATAGTATTGAAACATTAAATTTTTTGTTGAAAGTAATTATTAGCATTATTCAAATGATCATTAGGTGAATGAATTGATTTGCATTAGAATATTTCGTAAATTTATTTAAAATCCGTAAAATATTTAAATTTGCTTTTATCTTTTTTCAATGGTTTTTAATTTCGTTCTCAGAATCGATTATTTATTTTATTTATAGTATATTACGCGAACAGCTTTTTACAGTGCACATCTAACCAAAGATATGAATGAAAACATTCACTGATCTGTATGTCAACAATTCAATTTCCATGACTCTTGTTATGAGTCTTTATAGTTTTCTATAAATTTTCCGTCCGAAGTCTTTCAATAGATTCGTGATTTCAAGCACAGTTAATTACCAGTTTCTTAAAATATTGTTTATAATCAATTTATAATTTCAAAGTACAATACATTTCTCAATTTTCTTAACCTCGTATAGTTATATCAGGTAAGATTTGCAATTTGAAGAACACGTAAATAAACGTCTAATGTTCATCAAACAATTCCAAGACTAGTTTATGCATAATTGAGTATTTTGTTTCAAAAAAGTAAAAATGACAATAATGTAAAAGTATTAGCTTATACAGTTAAAACTTAGGATCACTACTAATTTATAATCGATCTCACTACCTATATCTTATTCAAATTCGCACTCTGACATTCAGGCTACGAGTTGAGTTTGTTATTTCTTATTATATTATTTAAAAAGAAAATTAAAGTTATGATAATTACTTTCAGTAGTAATTGTCATAGATTTGCTTAAATATATGTTACAGACCAAGTGATTAATTGGACATTATACACAATACCAGGGCATTTTGAAAAATGACCAATATGAAAGGGAAATATGATAATAACTATAGAAACAATTTAATGGTCCAAGCGTTATATATAACGTCTATCACCTATTGGGCAGAGTAATTGAAAGACAGGTTTTATTACTATTGTTTTTATTTACAATATTAAATCACAAACAACACAAATAACATAAAATTTCTTCATTTTGTAGATGCTCTAACCGATCATTATAAAACTTAAAATAAACTAAACTTTAAACAATGGAATAATCAAACTCATAATTTGTACTTATTTGGAAGGGATACTACATTTAGAATCCACTAGTTCTTAGCAGTTAAAACTTATTAAATGTTCAATTAAAAATATAAGTAATACAAAGAATCTTAAAATGAACTAAACTGTAAACAATTTGAATAATCATAATTATAATTTGTACTTATTAGGAAGGGGTTCTACATTTAGAATCCACTAGTTCTTAGTAGTTAAAACTTTATAAAATCAAATTAAAAATATAAGATAAATAGCACCAAATTCTAAATCCTCGTTTCACGGATATTCAGGTTATGAAACGGAAGTGAGCACGAGTAGTAACATATTTATTTATTATAACAATTACCACTTTGATGGCATTTTGAGTTACACAGCTTTTTTTTTCTTTTCCATTACATTTCTTATACTTATAACCTTTATAATCATATCTACTATAACCTTACCCTAGACATTTAGACAATATCCTAACACTCTCTCAGTGAAAATTCTGTCTCTTGAACATTTTCGAGCATAAATCTTTCATTGCATTTTATAAATTGGTTTCTTGAATAAAGTTGATCCAAAAAATATTTATTTCTTCGCAATTTATAAAGGTTAGAGGCTGTTATTTCAATCACGGTACCAAATATATTTTTTCCGTCGATATGAGCTCGATTAACATCTGGAACGCGGACTCTTACAGTGTCACCAATTGTAGCTACGGGATATTTAGCATTAGATACAATCTACATTTTAGTAGCCTGTTGCCGCAAATTACTTAAAGCCAATTTCCTAAGTAGCATAACATTTTCTATATTGCGCTCCACGTTTTGTTCTGATGAAGCCACTTTATTTGTGAGTATTGGGTTTTAATTTGAAATTTTTTCTTACTACACATCTAAGTGCAGTATGAAAAATTTCGTGGTGGCAAAACTTGGCTTGGGCCAGCTGAAAATAAATTTATATCATTGTCGGTGGACTTTATATGGTATGTTTCAATTGACCCTACTTGATCATTATCGGTGGACTCCACTTGATCATTTTCGGCGGACTCCACTTGGTTCTGTTCAGTGACAGTGCCTTCAGAAGATAATAGTTTTTCTAAGTCTTCTTTCCAATTAATATCAAGTAGAGCCTCATGTGATATATAAGAACTTTTAAGTCCTACTGTCAACTTCATCCCAAACATTGCTTCATATGGAATACAATTAATGCCTGTGTGATGTACTCTTTTTTCATTAATTGCACAAAACGTAATCCTTTTGACTATTTATTAGTACTGTTATCCTCCAACCACATACTTTGGATATTCCGTTGACTTTGAGAGTGACCCGGTTTACCATATACGATTTTCAATTCGGGCCATATATTACAAACTTCCTGAATAATTTTATTAGCGAAATCTCTACTACCATTATCGCTTTCAAGAACACTTGGTGCACCAAATATTGTAAAAATATCAAGTAACCCATATGCTACTTCTTCAGCTGGTTTGGTCTTGACCGAACGGAGCTGCACAAATTTTATGAGATGATCTTCGCATACTAGTATAAATTTATATTATCTCCTTGTAAGTCCAATAAGTCTTCTTGACACATCGAATTCATTTCCCTGCTAAGAATAGGTTTAACCACTAATTCTCTTTTTGGAACGTTGCGTTCTTTTCGCAGTTGTCACATAAGTTTAATTAAATGACGATCATTTCTCTCGTAACATTTTTATAACGGGAATTTAATTCCTCCATCCGGTTTCTTCCACCATGTCAGGTGGATGTCATGTAGAATCTGAAATATTTCATGAATCCTCACGTAATATCTAATTATATGGTCTTCTTTGACCGGGGCTATCAATTTCTCTGTTTCTCCAACAGTAATGACGGCGCGTCATTGCAAGCGCTAATAATCTTTTGATTTTTTATTAGACTTGTTTGACTTCGATGACTCTACTTTTTTAATCATCTCTATATAACTTTCGCAAATGAAAAACTGAGTATTTTGTCCTTTTAATTACCAATTCATTTAATCTTTCGCCAAATCGACGATTTATGTAGGTTTATTTTAATTTATCCATGATGAATTACCTAAATAACACAATAAAAAGCGGCCTTCACTATAATTCAAAACTAAATTACGAAAATATAAGCTGTCCGCGTCCGTCTATATTCGCTTTTAATATAAAAATAAACAAAAACAATGAGTGCTGTGTAGTGAACAATGAAGCTATTGACGGCCGCACGCAGCCATTACGGGCTTTGATTGGTCAGCGTGTGTTACGCGTTTGTTTCCCTTCCTGAACCCCAGCCAATGTAATATTATCAGATTGCTCGACGACCATGTAGCAATGTTCAAGACCAGACAGTGTAATAAATAATGAAGTTGAGATAATAATTGATCACTTAGTAGTACGATGTAGTTTATCATTATTCATAATGCCCGGGCATTATAAATAATGCCCTTATTAATTACTTTGTCCATAATATATATATATATATATATGTATATATATATATATATATATATATATATATATATATACTTAAAGATCTTTTTTTTATTCTTTTTTAGGATTTCTTACCCAAAGGGTTCGTACGAAACTGTCCTGGGCATCCGTTCATCCGTCTTTAACATCGTCGAATTCGTCTCGAGTATTTAATCTGTCGGGTTTATTTAATATCTATTGCTCAATTTTTAGGTTAAATGTATTTACAAATTACCACAACTCGATAACGTATATTTACTAGTTTCAAACTCATTAGAATACATGTGCATGTAGCACATAAGATATTTTTGGTCTTCATTCGTGGATACCGTATCAAATAAACTTCTCAATTATTTTTAAAATAATAAGGCATCCCATATTGAATGTCAGAAAATATCGCTATACGTTGGTTATTAACCTCAAATAATAAAACTTACGATAAAATATTTACATACCTTCCGATCTCCTATTTCTTATTCAAACATATGGTTGAAAGAGTGACGAATTTTCGAATTTTTTGACTTTTTCTTGTTGCAGCCTTGATACAGTCATTAAAAGGCAAATTAACCACAAAAGAAAGTTCAAAGTGTCAACGTCCTAGTTACGTAGTCAGTAGGAAATATATTAATAAAGGTAATGAATCTCAAAGCAATTTTAAATTTCAAAAACAGAGATACAAAAATCCCATAGTTAAAATACATAAATATCAGTCCGGCTGTTATATCAGCAGCAGTGGGGTAAACTTTTTATGCCACTGCATCATCTTCTGCTTGTAATCGAGCTTGTAATAGTAAACCCAAGTTTTGTCATCTATAACAATTCGGCTTAAAATTTAATCCTTATCGTCACTACAGATATCTAAATAGTCGCATGAACACTCGATTTCTTGGGTGTTTGTAGTGCTTTTGCGATGTCGTGAGCATCCTCGGCACCCATAATATGCTGACTTTTGACATGTCAAGATACTCATAAGGTATATTCAAAATAGTTGTAGAAGATCCTTTAGCTATTTCTCCCAACTGTGTTTTGGGGTAATTTCCAATACAATTTATTTAACTTTTTCAACAATATCTGAGGAGGCGGCCTCGATCAATCATCCTGAGTGTGAGTCATCTTTGATTGAACCTCCGTCTTGTTTGAAGAGATTATTCTACTTATAAACTATGGTTTTACTAGAGCAAAGTTACTGTAAACCGATTTAATCTCATTCATTATGATTTGCGGTATTTTTCCTTGCTTTACCAGGATATTGTTTAAAGCTCCATATTAGATTTTATCCATGGCTGATGATTTCTCCCAAAATAAGTTGCGTGATCGATGATAGCTCAAAAGTTAATGGCACAATTAAGCTGAAACTTGGCATATACAATCATAATGCATAACGTACTCACAGTAAAACAATAACGTGTGTAATAAATCACCAACTCTTGCCACTTCCTCTATTCCGCGGACTGTTTTGACCCATCCTCTTACATTATATATATTTCAAACCCTAATTTACCAAAATGTTGATGTAAAATGATACGTTATCCATTAAAAACCTATTAAGGAAGAGTAGAACCAACGATATTGTACTAGGAGTAGAGCTTACACTAAAATAATATAAGGGTACTTAGTATTTCAATCAAACTATTTACAAAAATATAATTGTTTTTCACCATGGAAATGTATAAGGTAGTGTATCGTATATATATTTTTGAAAAACTTTGAGGAATAAGGTTTAGGATTATGTCTATTTTGAAAAATTAGATAAACTTCCTGTAATGTAGATATTTTTCATAATTTAAATTTTGCTCTTCAGGAAATGAAGTTGCTGAGAATATTTTTGTGGATATTTTCAACAACATAAAACTATCTTAAATAATATTCTGAAAATAATAATTTTGCAATTTGCTGCATCACAAATTTCATGGGTATAACTGAAACACCCGTGTATATTATGTGACTTTTAAAATAGCTAAAGTGACATATTTTACTCTAAATTAAATAGATATAATAAAAGCGTTAAAATTACATTTCAAAACTATATATAAATTTACAAAGAACAAATGACGTAAAAAATAACAGAAGTGGTAGTTTAAGAAATGCCGTTAAAACGAGGCGAGTCTTGCAAAACTGTAAAGTTCTTAAGCAGAGTACAATGGACTATAAGTAACAAAGTATTACCAAGCGGAAAGAACATAGTGAAAGTTGAAATTATCCTAGAAATAGGTATTTTAAAGGAATTTTTCTCACTAACTAAAACAAAGACAAATAGATAAAGGTAGACATTTCTGAACGACAATTCTGAAATATTTCTGTTCCAGCTTGATATGCGAGCTTGACGAAATTTATTTGCGAAACCACTAGAAGGCTCCAAGAATAGATTGCTGAAGATACTGAAGTATGAACCTAATCAGGGAAATATTAAAAAATATAAAAACATTAATATTAAGTCAAAAAGGGCAGTCAAATTATTTGGAAAAAAACTCAACAGAAACTATAAAAAATAACAATTGGGCAAAAATTATTAAACAATAGAATAAAACATTAAGGAACGAAGGTAGGAATACCACGCTTAAATACAACAAAATCACCATGGTAAACGACAGAACGGAACATACTAAAAACGAAGAGCTCTGTTAGAATTATCAAGAGCTTAACTCTTGACAAGATAAGCTCTTGATGATTCTATATTCTATGAATTGGAACCTTTTAAAGATTTAAGAACAAAACCTTCAAATAAAAAGAAAAAACAGGAAATAATCAGTTATTGGATACAAAAACAATAAAAACAAAAAGTTCATCAAAGTTTAAAGATAAATGTTAAGAATCAGGCCTCTGCCCATTAAAATAGGAAAATAAAATACAAACAATCAAAACAAAACAACATTAAACGGAAACTGTACATTAGGACAATATATGTAAAGTCATTACTAACGACAGGTAGATAAAGGGAACGCGAATACTCTATTCATAGCATATAAATAAATGCATATCCGACGAAAAAGAAAAAAAATAATAGAATATGAAGACTATATACTGATGTACAAAAAATGATTTAATAGGAGTCAGATTCATGGTGAAAGAAATATTAAAAAATTATACAGCAGATTTTATTTTGATTTAGGATGAAATAACAAGATTCGATCTTGCCATAGAGGAATCTAACATGCATCTAAGTGTTGGCGTCAACAGAAAAAAGTATTGAAGAAGGCAAACAAATATCTACAATAACTTGAACAAATGTCCTCAAAATATTATTCTAGATGCTTTTGTTTTGGGCGTCTTTAATTCTCAACTCCAGAAGGCGGATAAATCTTAGACTAGTGGAAATATTGTACAAGAAATAAAACAAGTGAGGTTGTAACAGAATACTGTCTGAAAAACTGGCTTTTTATAACTAATATATTTTTTCAAAAATAAACCAAAGAAACGGTGGATATGGCTTTCTTCGAAGAAAAAAAATGGAAATTAGATTTAATTTTAACAAAAAGTGTAAAGTCAATATCTAATGCTCAGGTTATAGAAGAGATACCTAGTACAAACCACAGGTTAATGAAACTCACCTATATGATAACAAACGAAATAAAAAGCAACAGGAAATCCTTGAGGAACGCTCCCTTAGAGCTAACTACGATAAAGAAAGAAAATACAAATAATTATTTTACAGATCTGAAGACTACAAAATAGAAAATGAAAACACCCACCAACTATGCAATGACTTAATAAGTCAAATCAAAGTATGTATAAAAGAACTATCCAAAAGAAAAAATGTAACCAATGAACATTTATCCATTAATATATATCTACAAATTTATATTCACACTAAAATAAAAAAAAATTAAATCAAAGAAAGAGAATATGTAAAAAACATGAGATATCAAAATAGGAAAGAAAGTAAGAAGGTGACTAAAATGTACATTACGGTCAGGAATCTGATTATTAAAAATAAAACTAATTTAAAGTATGGTATGGTTGAAGAAGAACGGGAAACGAAATATTCACTGAAACGTTCCAAGAAAAGATTAAACAAAGGAAAAGTCTGAATAGTATCTCTAATTATCAAAGTCGGAAACAAAGTTACTAATAGAAACAGACTACCAAATATCGCAACAAATATTTATAAGAATTTGACAATAAACCTTATAATAATAAAATTTAGAGTGAATATAGAGAGATACACATTAGAAACCTTTTTGAGAAAGTGAATAAGAGAAAGCGTCAAGTCTTTGAAATAGAGAAAAAGCCGTGCCAAGGTTGAGTCGCGAAAGACATATTCAAAGATACTATTAAACCCCTAAATTCCACAATAAAAATAAAATACTAAAATAAATATTCTTATCACTTTTTTGGTATACGTGTTATATAGCAAAAGAGCGGTAAGCGCATGCGCATGAATACCCTGATGCATGAATGCAAGAATCCCCGGCACCAAACTGATATTACACTTACAAGTTTGTATTTCTCAAAGACATTATGAAAATTAAAATTGTTGTTGCGGTTCAATAATATCCCATATTTCAAAAACTATGTAGCATATATTAACCAAAACAATTTTTGTTGAAAGTTTATTTTAAGTTCTACTGTCTTTTTTTTTTTTCAGAATTTCACACAGGTCAGTTGGAAAGTTGAGAGGGGATATGATTTTCAAAAATTTCAGAAGCGCATATCTCACCAAACGTTCATTTAAATAACAGAAATATTTTAGAATCTCTATATCATTTTAAGACCTATGTAATGATACCCCACACGCCTATTTGCATTGGATTTTTTTCATTCCTCTGTTAAATGTAAGGAGTGCCACTCCTAATATTATTTTTGTTTCATAATTCCACTATTGAATTGGATAGTGCTTCATAGAAGACACTTAGCTACCATTTTATCTACATAGTGCCAATAGTCTCCGAGTGAAATTATCGTAACATACGGGCAAACTAACGGAAACACACAGGACGGATAAACGGACATGATGAAATTATAAGGGTTCCGTTTTTTTGTCTATTTTGCTGCAGAACCCTAAAAAAGAGAACGCCTTGAACCTCAATAACGACATACCAATATGTCTGTTCTACAGAACTCATAAACTATTCGCAAACATACTCCTAAGAAGACTAAAACCTACATTTACTTCCACCAACCATTTGAAAAAATTCAATCTACCATTCTGTGAATATATCGTTCTATTATTTGAGTCAATTGTGTTGCACTGCCTCAAAGAATAGAGTGATATAATAAAATAAAAAGTGCCGCTATACATAGTGTTTGTTGATAATTATAAGGCGTACGGTTTAATTATAAAGATATATATATTTTCAAACTATATCCTACAATCCTATATTATTCTAGATTAAACTTTCACTTTGTAAGTCGTAAAATTGTATTATAGGAATAAAAAAGGGCTTAATATTATTGTTTTTATTATTATTAATTAAATTCTAGTTCATTGCATTTTTTCACATCCTTTAAAACACTACAAATAGTGAATAAAACCTAATCCAATGGTATACCACGTGATCGGATGTGCAAAAAAATTTTTTCACGTATTATGTTCAAAAGGAGATATATATATCTAAAAAAATCTTTGCAGGTTTTCCAAAGATTTTTTTGGTGAAATTATTTTAATATTTTATTAATGCATTGAGATTTCTGTATTAAGCATTTAATCCCAAAATGATATGCATAAGGTTTGAAACTTTAACAACAAAAAAGGTGTGGACAGATGGGAAAACGGACGGATATGACGAATCTAAGTTCCGCTCCGGTTCCATTTTTACTATTTAATTAAAGGTCCGTAAAAATCATGAAATTCCATCTCCTTTTTCAATACTTTATACTGAACGAAAATTTAATTAATCGCAAAAAGGTCTGCGCGCACAAAGCTAAAGCAATGTTCAAAAACCAAAGGGAAATTGAACTTGAGTTGTACTTGTATCAAATATTATGTGCAGTAATTTTTTGAACAACTTCTTCAAGTTCACGCTTTTTAATTAACCGTATGCGCCACAATAAACATATAGGGAGACAGAAGGTGTAATGTTTATTTTACTTGCTTCGTTTGACACAAATCTTTTATACGACATTTGACGCTTTTTTGGTTTAAAAAAGTAGAATTTCAAATTTAAATATGATAATCGATTGCATTATACCCAGAGTATAAATGATTTAAGACATCTTTAAAAAAAATTATCACAACATAAAAAGCATATGAAAAAATACTAGCAGTTTCTCGTGGAGAGATTAGATAAAAAACAATACAAAGTTTCATTGATCGCACTAAAAAAAATTGTTATGGGTTTTGATAGCATAAAAAAAATTAATGTTAATTTTGGATGTACGAAACATATATTTTAAGGCCTTTTTGGATTGATAATAATGTTGACCAAGGTGATAAATCGAACACTAAATATCCGCTGAAAAAAAATTTCAACATTTTTTTAGGCTTTCCAGAAACTTGAATCCTACAATTTTCTGAAAAATTCTACGCGTAATTATTTAATTCGAAAAATTATTTACTTATTATTTGAGGCAAACGAGATTTGAGATGCTATGTGGGACATCAACATTCTCTTCTAAAATATCCTATATTAACTCAATACATGACTTTTAAATTATTAGTTTTATATTAAATATTATTGTTTCATGTGAACACGGTTCAAAGTCTGAGTAATGACAAAACAATTTTTGAACTCTTTCCGATTTCATTAAATTCTCAAAAAAACAAAATTGAAAAATGCACGGCGAAAAAATTTTTGTACATTTTTTAAATAGAAAATATCCATGCTTAAATACTTAATATTTAGTTTTAAATTGGAAACAATTTTAAAATTTTGAAAGAATAATTTATTAAATGCTTTTCAATACAATGATCGCTGATATTACTAATGAAAAAAGTAAAAAAACGGTTATTTTAAAAACATTTAATTTAAAAACAAAATTAACAGTATTCAGTAACTAAGGAAAAAACTAAGGAAAATTATTACTGGAATACATGAAGACAAAGCGAATTATAATTACGAAAACTTTACAATTGATTTAAATATACTGTAATTTATTATCAATAATCTAAAAAATCAGTGATACCGATTTAGAAAAAACCGCAAAAGAAGAATATGACTAAAATTTATTGAATATTAAGTTTTACAGTATTTAAGTCACCATAAAGTTGCTAACATAAGGTAGAATTTCAGACGTAAATTGCATTTGTATTTAATTAACACTGGACCTAAAGAGTGTACTCACTTTAAACACATTCAAACACTATATGAACAGTCGAGATGAAACATTAAGCTGAACTACGTGTACAAATAAAGATTGGAGGATCTTCACAATTAAATTAATTGTAAAGGCAATATAGTCCTTGCTTTCATTGTTACGGCTGCTAGAGAAGGATCATAGTTCCTTCTATAACAGCAGAGCCGAGACTTAAAATAATACCGCTTATTATTCAGCGAAATCTAAATTTATAGTGCTATCAAAAACACCCGCATATAAGATTTGGTAAAATGTCTATACCCGAAATATCAATGTCGATAATTATGTGTTTATTGCAGTAAAATTCATATAATAAAAATATTTGAGAATAACTAATATTTTGTCTCAAAGTTTTTCCGGGTATTTGGCCTGTACCATTATGTTAAATCTAAATATAATTTGTTTAAACTTAAATTTTTTAACTAAAAAATAGTTTCAAAACCAGTATCGAATTTTTACAACTTGGTCTTTCAATTTATACTCCACACTATATGTGAAATGAAAATTGATTTTTTAATATAAATCAATAAATTTACTTTTCATTATTTCGTTTGCCATCTGTAAACTTTTTTTCGATTGGGTACAAAGATTATTTTTTAATATTTATTAAATTTATATGGAGGTATCTTTAAAATAGGTCCTGCCTTAATTTCCAATTAAGCTAAACAATAACTGGTATTATCTTAAGTCTCTGCTATACTATCGAAGCGCAAACTATTATTCTTCTCCAGCAGTCATAACAATCAAAGCTGCCTCTGAATTCCTTTGACAATTAATTTACTCTTAAGGTCTTTGAAATTTTCTTTTGTACAAAATGGTAAGATAAAAACGCTAATATATAACAGGAGCGACTACATTTACAAAAAGAAATTGTAAGTCTTGTCTGGTCGGATATTCCGTGTTCGATATATCATATAAATAATTTTGAAAATCAATTAAAGGAAAGCGTCGTTTGATATATACAAATTTAAAATAATATATTTAAATTTAAAATTAATTTTACTTTTTTACACCGTCAAACTAGGTCCATAAGACATTTTGCAATGCTATAAATAATACCTTGTACTATTTTTCAATCAATCTCGCCACGAGGAATTACTTGTATTTTAATATTTTCATATTTAATTAAAATTATATTAAATCAAAAAAGCGTAGAAAGCCTTACGAAAGATTTGTGTTAAACAAAACAAAAAAATTGCATGTCCTGTCTCTCTCTCTCTCTCTCTCTCTCTTTAATGTAGCGCAAGCGGCGAATTAAAATAAACGAACTCGGAAAAGCTCTCCAAGAAATTATTGCCCATAATATTTTATGTGATTACAACTCAAGTTCAACTTCAGTTTCGTTTTTGGGCATTACTTTAGCTTTGTAGGAGCAGGTGCCTTTTTTTATTAAATTTATGTTTCATACACGGTATCAAAATATTGAAATTTCCTTACTTTTACGGACTTTTAGCACAATTGCCAAAAAGGGAACCGGAGAAGAACTCATAGTTCCTTCATGTCCGTCCAATCCAATTACAATTTCCAATTACAAATGGGTTTAAAAATGTTTGTCAAAATGTTCATCAAAGAGATAAAAAGATCGACGAAAGTTTCTCACAGAATATTTGATCGGCATCAGGATAAAAGGGAGCAAAGAATTTAAATCTGAATTCCAAACGTCCCTCCAGAAAATATTCAATTCAAATGGAAGGAAGTAAGAATTTAAATGTACAACCCTAATTCATTATCCAAGAAAAATTCGACGAAAATCGGTTCATTACATTTTGATCATTACTCTATCAAACTAACAACTAGACAAAAATTTGACAGAAATTGCCATCCACACGATTTCATGCAAATCCCGAATATAACAATTTCCTAAACTATTAATTATAAAAACTGATTGCGGTAAACTAATTATCTTTCTCTTCATCGCATATTTTTTCACAACTCTCATTTTACAAATATTACAGACTGTTATGTGAAAGCCAAAAGTGTGAGGAACGATTCCCTTTATTAACACGCTTTTAGGTCGACTTGTATTTAAATATGTAATGGAATGTCCGAAACAAAATTTCGTGCTCTTCCAATTAATGTATTATCATGAGTCTTGACAGTAATGTGTAGTTCTGATGACAATACAGTAATCTAATAAAATTGAAAAAAAATCTTACTTTAAAACAAAAAAGGAGTAAAAAATAAAGAATTTTTAAATTAAATTTTCACCCACTTCCAGGTGTTTGAATTATTTAAAATTTTGCACTCCCATAAAGAACTTATGACAACACAATAATTTAATAAAACAAAAACAAATTCGTTTAGAACCAAAGTGACCAATAAATTACGGAATTTTCAATAACCTCCAGATGTCCGAATAATTTAAAATTTTGCATACATATCAAGAACCGATGACAACGCAATCATTTCTTGAAATTGAAAACAAAATGTATAGTCTTGAAACAAAAATAAAGGAGCAAAAAAGGCAACATAAAACAAAAAAGCATGTTTTTTCGTGTTTAATAAAAAAACACAAGTAAATATCGAACCTGTTTTCTTTGTCTAACCAGTAAGGCCATTAGTGTGTAACATATTTGTTATCGAGTATAATATTTGAGTGTAAAATCGTGTAAAATCTATATGAAATGATGGATCGATTCAGTCTGGAATGATTTAATTCTAATTTTTTATTTATACCTGCGACCTGTATTTTGAGCTCCCGCAATTCGAAAGCATAAGGGAAATATTATTTCTGATTAGACAATTTTAATTCCTCTGTTATCATTAACAAGAAGCAGAAATTTTACACTCAAATGAGACATTCTAGAGAGAAAACAAAGGCCAACAGTGACAAAACCAAATACGATTCAAAGGAATCATAAAAATAATTAATTTTTATATATAAAAAAAACTCAACACATGTATATTCGTGTTCTATAATTTAAACCCAAATTCCTTCAAATTTTTCATACTTGCTCTTCATCCTAGCAACAAACCTTAATTTTGTCGGGACACATTTCTGAAATGTATTAGTGTAATATATTGCTTTTCTATATTATGTAGAATAATTACACCTGTAGATTTTGGTGTTAAATAATAATAAATCACACAAAATAATGTATATATATATATACATATATATATATATATATATATATATATATATATATATATATATTTACATATAAATTTTCTTAGTTAACTTTTAATGATTATTTTTGAATTACCAATCTAATTGTGTTACTAAGTCACAAATCTTAACTTGCATATAGAAAAAATGGTTATGGTATATTTATAAATCAGCGGTTTAATTAATTAAAATGTTAGCGGTTTAATTACAGTACATTTTCGGCGAAATTCTACTTATAAAAAATCATTTGACCAAATCTTTTCTCCCTGAAAACTAATGCATGTACATAACGATGATGAAAGGCTGGACTACAAAATTACAAACCGTGTGACCGTATATTTTGTTGTGAAGTTTTTACATTACATTACGAACATTAGGAATATATATTATTGTACGTACACATCGATGTGATCCAAATTTAGTCATAAGTTTATAAATTTTAGATTTGCCTCTTTTGTGGATAATCGGACAAATTTAAAGTCTTGTGTCTTCGAAATACGTAATAAGATATGGAAATATCCTTGATAACTTTGAAATCACTTTTAAACTAAATTTTATTAAAAATAAATATGATGATATACAATTTGTTTTAATTTTATAATAAGTCAATTATGTTACTTTCGCAAGTTTAAATGAAATTTGTTTGAAAATTTAGTTATGACGAAATTATCAAACTTACTGATAAATAATTCGCTTGTGGTGTGTCGGTTTCATATGTAAACTAAAGTAAATATTTCACCTGGTCTTAAAAATTAATTGAAAACGTTTTTATCCACTTAAAATTGCGTGTAATTTTTTTCCCTCGGAACTAATAACGTAGAACGGAAAAAAGGTTTTGGGAGATATTTTTTGGAGAATTTTTACAGGTACAAATAAATGCTATCACAACTCAATAAGAATTTTCATTTTTCCTCAAACATTTTGTTTTTCATCAATGGTATCGACATTTTTGTAATGAATTGTTAATTTTTATTCCTTTTCCTAATAAATCATTATTTCTTCTAACAATGCCGACAATATATTTTGTACGTTTTCATATCTCCCATACGATATTAACACGCTGAAGCCACGTGCAAAATAAATATGCTCTAAATGCTTATTATTAGCTTGTCCCGTTTTTGTTTTAGACAAATACAAAATACTTCTAAAACTGTCACAGGGCAACGTAACTTTTGGTCCAGAGGAGATGTCCGCTCCAAAATTGTAATGAATTTAGTTTAGGTCGTAATAACAAAAAATTCAATTCAGCTTCATCAAGACTATCAATGTTTTAAAGTCAAATTTTAATTCCTCTCGATAACCTATTTACATATGTAAATTATATCCACGTATTAATTAAGTGCTTCTTCCTATGTATTGTTAATCACATGCGAAAATTATAAAAGAAATATCGTACCGAGTTATTCCAGACATACAAAAGTTAGAGTTATATAGTAGCTGGAACCTTTTGGAGCGGCTTATGTCGTATATTTTGACGTATGTCGAATATACAATATCCTGTGGAAATCTTAGATTATCGGTTCTCGGTACAACAAGAAACATGGAATCATCGTGATTTTTGAAGTCCTTTATACCACTCATATATGTATTTCAAATGAATACATCATTTGTTCTTTGTATTCTTATTTTTATGGAAAAACGAATAAAAGTAACTTACTAATTCATGGTAAACGTTCATACATTACAGATCTTATAGACTTATTTTTGAGTTTTAAACCCATGCTGCTTCTTTCGATTCGTCTTTGAGTCGTCTGGATTTTATTTTTTGTTTTGGCATCGAACGTCCAAATTTGGCATCCATAGGTTAGATATGGTAAAATAGCCGTGTCCATAGCTATTTTCTTAATGGATAACCGTAATTGGGATTTGAAAATTTCTTTATGAGCCCAGTATTTCGTCCAGGTAATTGCGACTCCCCAGTTCACCTCATCTGAATTTCTATTTTTATTAAAAGATATTTATTTACCCAGATATATGTAAATATCTACGAATTCGAGAGGTATGTCGTTAATCAAGATTGGTGACGTATGATGGTGAGTCAAAACTTTTGTTTTTTTGAGGTTCATTTCTAATCCGACTTTTGAGCTAGCCTGGTGTAAGTCATTATCATTATGTTTAGTTGTTGTGGACATTCTGAGAACAGCCATAATATCGATAATATCGAACGATAAACCTAAGATAACTTAAAAAATGTCCATTCATGTTAATACATCATTTGGACTATGGTAGGTTACTCATTGCATATAAACAATTTTATAGAAATTGGATCTCGTTGCCTCACGCCTCTCTTTATGTTGATTATTGCGACAACTGTATCTAACTTGACTCTACTTATGCTGTTGTAGTAAAAATTTTTTAGGATTATTATTGATGTATTTATCTTTTATATTGAGTTATTTCAACGTTTCCTAGATGATTTCGTGTAATATTGAGCTAAAAGCTTTTTTTGTAGTCTAAAAAACCTACGTTCCTTTACGTGGTCTGTTGAATTCTACGTATTTCTCTATCAATTGGTCAACAACTTGGACGTGATCTATTGTGCTAAAACCGCTTCTGAATTCGGCTTGTTCGATCAGCTGGTAAACATAAATATCGGGGTATTCTTTCAAGTAGACAGGAGGGTAATAATTTGTAGAGACAAGGCATGAGACTTAATGGGCGGTAATTCCATATATCAGATGGGTCACCTTTTTTATATAACAATATAATTTCGGATTGGATACTTACAGAATAAACACAATACAAAGATACCTCGAAAAATCTAGATCTGCTAAAAAAGCCCATAAAATTAAATAAATCAAAAATATGGATTCCATCACTCCAGCCCGGCACTAACAAATGCAAGTCCCGCATTGAGATTATAAATGTGGCTACTGACTTTTACGCTAATCTATACAGCCAGCTTGACACATCAAAGCAAAATAAGGTTAACACATACCTCCCCAATGCAACAATTTTCAGAGCCTGAAATATTGAAACAATTAACGAAACTTAAGTCGGAACCAGACGGGATCAGAAACGAGTGTGCCAAGCTTGTGTCAAGTCAAGTCTCTACTACTGATACCAATCATTTCCTGTGGAATAAAAAATATATTAGAGGAAGAAACTATGCCACACCTATGGATTATTTGATAAAGCAAACATTTAAAGCAAAGCTGATATCTGACTCTAGTCACTGAAGGATAGAAATTTAAATAATCATTTACATTGACACAATTGATTTTTTCCCTGATGAGTGTAATTATCACAGATGTACATAACCAGCATACCGTTATGTTGTCTGCTTAATGAGCAAGAACACATAGATGTAAAAATAATGCTTACTAGCTCAGCGTGTAGCAAATTCATCGTAGATTTCGTACTTTAGCGAGAGTGACATCATGATGGGCAATCAAGCCTGAATTACTATATGCTATGATGTTCATCAAGCCTGAATTACTATATTTGGCGACGACGTGACTTGTAATGTTAGGTCGTCAGTACGTATAGAAATTCAATGTCTTGCGTGAATTTCATCAACATTGACTCGCTCGAAACTTTTATATAGTCTCCTTCGATTAATAGGTTAAAAGAAAAATCTTAAATTTTAAAAATCTTAATTTTTTCCATTTACCCCTTCAATGATTTTGAAATTAATTAAACCAAATAGCACAATAAAGTTGAATAGCTGCAAGTATTGCATTTATTATTTAGTGACCCTAATTTCATAGAATGAAATTTAAATAAATAAATATATTGCTTTGTTCAATTTGCTCATTTGGTTTTTACTTTCTTCATATTGTGTTTTAAAAAAATTGTTTTAACTTTTGTATTCTAATAAAATTTGCTTTCAGTTTATCACTTTCCGTTAAATTATACTTTGAAATTAATTAGTTAATATTACTGGATATTTACTTAGAGAAAAAAGGAATACGACAGATAAAAATTTTAAAAAAATTAAATTAGTTTTGAAGAAAAATTCGTATATATAGATTTTACTTTAAAACATGTCAATCAGTTTTTTTCCTAAATTTAGAGATTTCTTTATAATATAATACACCAATTTTAGGAAGACTTAAAATTATATATAAATTTTAAATTTCAACTCATTTATTGTAGATTTGTACAGCGGAGAGGTAGACGGAGACGTACTCGAAAGTATTGTTTTACGGAAACCCGAAATCAGATGTCATATAACATATTTGTAAGTAAAAAAATAACAAAGTTTTGGGAAGTTTTCATAATTATTTGTTATAAGTGACTGACAAGCATATTTAGTGAATAAATTAGAAGATAATTGCGAACTCACGCTTAATACATAAATTACGTGTATGCTAATGAAGAAATTATATGTGCAAGATGCGTTAAATCATATAATTCTTATTGATATCTTATAAGTATTCAGGAAGTGACTTTGAAATGTGAGGTCAACATTCTTCACATAGAGATCCCGCATAGGAATGACACGTAATAAATGTGACCGTCTCAAACGTGTATTTTAAAGGGATAGTAGGATTCTTTCTTTTTTTCTTGGACTCCATGATATAATGGATCAAAATTCTGCCGACAGTTTCTATGTTATATACAATTTAATTAATTGATAAATATAAGTTGAAATGAACGTAATCTTGCTATTTTTAGTATTTACCTTCTCAAACCTAATGATTTTCATTTTCATAACGTTATCGCATTCGATAACGTTATAGTATATCAAACTCAAGTTTTGTAGGAAAAAAACCTAAGATTGCATCGTGTTTTAGGGGAAAGTATAAAAATAAACTCAGTAAATTTACCTAGGAAACCAATAAAAATTAACTAAAATTTAGAGTAACATCATCATGATGGCGATTTGAAAAGTAAAATAATTATCATGAACATCAATATTCTATTCAAATACTGAGAAAATTAGGATTCTCCAGAGTCGCAGTGACTCTTATTGCTGATTGCAGCTAAGACCAGCCACAAAATGAAAGAAAAACCTGTTTTATTTGAAAAGAGAAATGAAAGCAGAATATTATGAATTTAAAATCACGAAATATGGCGAGAATTGATTTTAAGTAATCAATATTAATAATCCGACCCTACGCGATCTGACCCTGGTTGAGTCGAACCTAACCCGACTCTCCCTAACGTGGATTCCTATTAAAATAAATTGATTGTTATGGTTTTGGTAATTGTCGTCATAAATATTTGTCTACAGACGGAAATGTCATCATAATATCATTTATTTTTTGTTAAATTTTTCATAGAAAAAAATTCAGTTTTATTTGACAGCACAACTTTTCTGTAAATTTTAGTAAAAACAAAATATCATAATACCTATAATTGCAATCGTGAAAACTTTTACTAACGCAAACATTTTCTCCAATATAAAAGAAAAATGCAAAATATCTCTAAAGCTATAACATTTTATTTAAAGTAAAAGATTTTAGCCCGGTACTGATACAAAATTATCTTGGTACTATTTTTTGTTATTTTTTATCCAAGTAGAACATCTAAAACAATAAGTTAAGAAGATTGGGAAATAACTTTTTTCTTGACAACATTTCTTAACTAAGTAATTATATATACCTTGGGCATATAAGATACGCTACGACATATATAACAAAAAACTATCCACTAAACTAACAATATTTGTTATTTTAGATAAACTTTAAAAAAATATAAAAAATAGAAACGTATGAGTATCTCATAAGAACGAAAATCTTGATTCTTTTGTTTATAAATCACCTGAAATAAGTAACTGTGACACTGACACATAAATAAGTTGAACGTTCCGTAAATAAGTCTCGAAGTGACAAAAAAATATATTGTCACACTTTATTGCAAACGATAAAGTAGTTGATTGGGACAGAGAACAGTAGTCAGACCCTTACACTTGACTGTTGCTGGATTGAAAAAAGTTCTTCGACGTGCACTAGATCGTTGTTGGCTATCAAGTCCGGAGAGTGTTCGCTGAGTCGATTATCAATATATACTCCTCGTCATGTGTAAAACAATTTCTTTTTTAATTACAGTAACCGTTTACAAATTTGATATTCACTGTTTAATTACCGACTGCTCTAACTCTGTACTTAAGTTATCTGACTGAATTGCGGAGCGAAATCGAAGTGAACTGGACTGAACTGATTGTTGCACTGTCATAACGTCACTTATGTGTCTCCATGAATTTCCTCTCTCCGGCCGTCGATTTTCGAGTCGTCGGGGCGGTTGTTCGGGAACTAGTATTGCGGTTGTTCGGAAGAGTAGTTTTCGAACTTACTAGGAATTGCAAAATTCAATTAAACAATTGCGTTGCTCTGAAAACCAACTTTCTTTATTTTAGTACTGGCAGTACCACGTAAGAATAATCACACAGTTTAACTTAAATAGTACTATACTACCTGAAAACAAAGAAACAACATTTAAAGTTTATTATTTAAATTGTCAATTCCTTTTTTATACAATTCTTTTAATATAACCAAATAGTCTGAACAACAATGTGAGTTCTGTCAACCAATAAAAATCTACTTTGCCGACAGAGTTAGCTGCCAATACTCACAGCACCCTCTATGGGGCACATAAGTACATAAGTACATGGTCACTACTTACCGACAGAAGAGCGCTGTATCAATTAAATAAATATAATTTCTTTACATATATATGTATAAATATATATATATATATATATATATATATATATATATATATATATATATAAATATATATATGTATATATATAAATATATATATGTATATATATATATATATATGTACATACATACATACATACATACATACATACATACATAACATATATATACATATACTATACATTTACATACATACACACACACATACACATACTTCTACTTAACAAATTTGTTGTCAAAAATAAGGGAAGATATTGACATTTTATCTTCAAAAGTAAATTGAGACTTCAAATATAATTGTATAAGGTATGTACTCCTATAGAACAAGTAGACTAAGTTGTAGGAAGTTAATATTATCTATTAGATATTGTCGGTCATTGCAAAACGAGAAAATATATGTTGTAAATTAAAGCCACGTGTTCCAAATATCCTTATGTATTTCTAAAAGAATGTAATAGCGGCGTAATTTTTTAATGAAAGTTGTATGGTAGTGATTGTACTTTAGATTTCTTTACTCAAAATGTCATATTAAATGAATGAAGTCATTAAGTATGAAGCAGTCTAGTTGAGTTTACTGGATTGTGTGAAGGAACGGATAAAGGAGTATGTAATGGGAGGTAATTTATACAATGCTTTCTCCCAAATTTCGGTGCAGAAGTGAAATTGAAACCAATTGAAAAAATAAAGTTTCGTAAATTTATATTTTCTTTTAAAAGATTTTTAATTATTGATCACTTGATGATTAGTCAATTGTTTTGACTTACTTTCCAATACTTTGTAAATTCCTTTTATTTGGTTACTGATTTTGTTAAAATAATCATTTACTTTACCTTGTTCGCGTAATAATAGATACAATAGACATTTATTAAAACTATCACTAGTATATCAGTAACACAGCTTCTTATGCTGATATTTTAAGCTTGTCGTTACCCGCTGTCTCCTTCATTTTTCATCAGAATTCTTGCAAGAGATTCCTGGCTTATGCAATAAATTTTATTTTTTAAAATATTATAACATTACATTTATAAATTCAAACTCCTAAAACCTATTTACTTAAAGGTATATAACTCTGCCCAGCCACTCCGAGTCGTTATTTGAAAAACAGTTAAATTAGACATACATATGTTGCTTATTTGTTATAAAGACACATTCACTCACATTACCTACTCTCTCTTTATATCGGTTTCGCAAATTATGATTCTAATGAATAAAAATTACTATAATTGAAACAAATTTAAAGTTTAATTTTGCGTCGTCTTCACTGGTGTAATTATTTTCCATTTATTCATGAAATATTAGGGACAGAAAAATAAACCGAAAACGTTGAAAACTTATTTATATTTCGGTTAAATTAACGAATTATGAATAATACAGAGAAACGGAGAAAACTTCTTTAGGATGTCTTTTTTATTTTTATTCCGATATAACGGTCATAATTAATTATTCTACGAGAAGTTTCATATTTTCTAACTATATTACTAAAAAACTAAGCTTTTCTACTTCAAATATCATCTTACACAATCTATAATGAATATATTTGGCGTTAATTTTGTAGAAATTCATTATTCGCAATTAAATGAAACTACGTGAAGTAGTATTATTTCTACTATCTTTAATTTCTTTACCACGACCTAGGTTTCGTTGTATTACAACATCTTCAGATGGGATATTAGCAAAGATAATCCAAACTGGTATTATTTAAATATATCTGAAGGTTAGATTACACTTGATGGCGTAACGGAGTAGTCATTAGAATACGATTTATCGAGTCTGATATTCTTTTTATACTCGAGTACTCGAGTATGACAATAGGATCCCACCGTGATATTATAAATCTGGATCAGTAGCAATATAATAACAAATGTTTAAAAAACGTTTCAATTAAATAAATATTTTTTTATAACGGAACTTTTTATTCTTCACTGCTATCAATAACTTCGTCTTGATAATATAATTCTACGGTGTGACACCATTTATTTAGTTTAGACAGATCTTATTTATTTAAAAAGGTATTGGAATACACTTCATAGAGGCTGAAATCCTTCATATGCCTGAGAAGAGGAAAGAATATATAATAGAGTATTTTCTTTATGGTAAACTTCAAAATGTTTTTGCGATCTCAAGAATTATTGTAGAAACATTTTCTTTCAAAAAGAAGGTACATGTATACACAATGAAAGCAAAACAAGTAAAAATTTACATTGGAAATTAGCGTTTGAAATAACACATACTATCAAGTATTCTTAGTCTATAAATGTCACATCTGTCTCGTATTTATTAAAAATACAACACAGCCCTAAGCCATTTTTACATGTTATGTAATATATCGTAATCATAAACTTAAAAAAATAATGTATTTGACGTATTAATCTCGAAGGTTGCATTCTAGCTAGGAGCATCTTTTGTGTCTTTCCTACTTTATTTCCTTAGTAGAAGAAATTAGACGGTTTGGTTTGTTGCGATAATTAAGTAAAAATTAATAAACAATATTCTCTACATATGACCCAGTGATATTCGTTGGAACCCGACAATAATTGTAAATAACAACAATTGTAATATTGTTATAACAGTTGTTGACCAGTCATTTGTATGCTTTTGAGTTGCTTTCAATATGTATATCGTTTTCAGTGTTTATTTATTACTTGTAAAATAAAATTCTTTATAAGAATATTTATAATAAATACGTAAAATATACATATACAAAAGTACGAATATTTTAAGACATATAGTTAATTAATTTTATCTTGACATAATTTTTACGTGCAAAGTCAAAAAAAAATTCATAAGTAACTATAAACATAATTTTTTTTCTATTTTAACACTAAATTATTCTCAAACCTTTTGGCGTTGACATTTTTCTCTCCCAGACGAGCTAGTGTAAAAAAATTTTGAGGTTTTATTTTACAACATCGAACATGAAAATAAATTGAACAGCCAGGAAAGAATGGTGCCTATGCAAACAAAAATAACTTAAGTAATAAGAGTTTTGCAACAGAGACTTCGTTTTTCAATTAAAATAATTTAAAATGGACCTTAGACAAGTCTGTATAAAAATAAAGAGACAGGCTTAAGTGTCGAACATGTCATAGCATTATTTATTCATTCATACTCTTATTAGATTTTCGACTGTTTTTTTTGTAAATGCTCTTGGATTTAATAATCAGATTTTCACTTAGAGACGATAAGTGAATAACTTATACGAATTTCTGTAATTTTATTTATCTTTATTAAAAAAAATGGAATCTTATTAACTCTGAAGAATCCGCTGACTAAGGCTAGGGTCATCTTTTATATTGAAAGTTTTATGTTTTATTCCGGGTGAACATATCGCTTTAACAGAGATCATAGGCATCAACTTGGTAACTTTCAAGCGCTGGCTACTTCTAATATTATCTTGGGACAAAACATACTGTGAAAACATCGAAATACATAAGCGAAAATATAATAGGCATAGAGAACGAAGCTGAAAAATTTCATACTGTGCAATTCTCCATACTTTGGTAGGACGTCGGAATAGATAGTCGTTACCATATCGGTGCCCTTTGTTTAGTGGTTATTAGGTTCTTGTCTGTAGCATTCGCTAAATTCTTAAGAGTAAGGTACCATTTATAAGCAAATTAATCCCGATTTGGTAATCGAAATCTCGGCTTTTACTGTATTGTTATTGCCATTAGAATTTAATTTTTTTTTTTTAAATGAGTATAGAATTTAGTTTACAACGTGTAGAAGGTTTTATTTGAATAAAAAGATAAAACAAATTTACTGGAGTAAGAGCAATTGGAAGAACTAATCTCATACCACATCGTTTTGTTTTAATGTCCGAAAAAAAATTGAATGTTCTCGCCGCTAACTATTATTATGTTTTCAATGATGAGATTTAACTATACATAATTATTTATTATAGCAAATATAAATTAATTATTTATTGAACAATTTATCTTTAAACAAACTTACCAAATATTAACTCGTAAGTAAACAACATTTTAAATCCTGTTTTTCTGTGACTGCGTATCATTTAGGGATTAAAAGATATTTAAAATCGAAGTTAAGTTATTGAAGTGAAACATAAATTATTATCTCATAAATTATATGAATTGATGCTAAAACATTCCGTGTTTATTCATGGCGCTTCTGCATTATGTGTTTAAAAATTGTGATATATGTTAGGATTTTAACTAAAGTGATAGAAATAACCTGAGATATTTCCATATTGAATTTGAAAAGAAGATGAGGAATGGGAAATCGAAAAACTTATACACTAAGTGAATGGTACGAAATATCCCATCTCTAAAAACTAAATATATATTAGTTTTCATTACATTTCAGTAAATCAGTATTAATAATATAATATCTGAATTGCACATACAAATAGTCTCAGATATGATAAAGGTCTCAAATATGATAAATGTCAGTCCACCAGCATATTATTTCATAATAACCCATGGTTTACGTAGCACTCAGATAAATATTTTACCACTTTCAACCGACTTTAAAAAAAGGAAAATCTCGATTAGCTGGAATTTTTTTTATGTATGCTAAGCGATAATTCTTACGAAGCGAACCGATTCCGACGATTCTTTTTTTATTTTAGAGAGGATATTTTAGATATTTTTACATATAAATGATGATGATTTGATAATGAAGTGTGGAAATGAACGACGGAACTCCTTAATAAATGGTAGTAAACAAAATATTATTTAATATACTTGCTACGGGTAGTTGTTACTTTGCAAAATAACTACAACACGTACCTAAATCAACCCTAATTAAAGTTATTTGCTACAAGTAAATGTTATTTTGCAAAATATCTCCATCGTCGACCAGATCAGGGCCTGATGATCAATTCTGGAGATGGGCAATTGAACTCCTTAACGAAAGGTAGTAAATTAAACGTGATTCAAGATATTTGCTACTGGTAGTTGTTACTTTGCAACATAACTACAACATTGATCATGTTAGAATGTGATGATCCGTTCTGGAGATGAACAATAGAATTCCTTATCGGATGGTAGCAAATCAACCGTAATTCCAGGTTAGGGTTAATGGATTTGCTACTGGTAGTAATTATTTTGCAAAATAAATGTACCGTTGACCTGATCAGGGTGTGGTGGAGAGTCCCAACGATTAATAATACAACTCCTTAATGGATGTAATAAATAAATTCTGTAAATGTATTTACTACAGGATAATTGTTACTTTTGTTATTACTTTGCAAAATCTGATATTGTACTTCGAATATGGAGAACGGAACTCCTCAACCGCTTACAGCTAATAATTGTCTGCTCCTACTATCGCTTCGTTTCTGTGTTTTGTTGATAACCAACTTTAGACAAAGAGGAAATTATCTATATACTAACTTTTGTCCGTGTCTTTTAATAATTATACAATGTTCTAAGAAAGGAAATAATTCAATGTTATGTAAAATGTGATGAACAATATTACTAATCACTAAAAATTCCAAAATAAAGATCATTTAAAAAACCAACTTCAAAAAAAGTAGGCACTAAAAAGTAAAAAAAGTAATTAACTCTAAATAGGTACCTACTTATTCGCAAGAAATAAGTTGTTTATTTTTGGAGTCGGTGCCAACAACGTCGATCAACTTAAACAAATGTAAAATTTTATATTATAAATATATATTTTATGTATCTATTTCGTATTGTGAATACATGAGAAGTTAAGGTTTTCAATTTACATTATAAATTAAATTATAAATTTGTTTAAGGTAGTCGACAGTGCTGGCACCGACTTAAAAAATAAGTAACTTATTTATTGCAAAAAAAAAGTTAGTACCTATTTAGAGTTAATTTTTTTTACTTTACAGTACCTACTTTTTTGAAGTTGGTTTTTTAAAAGATATGTAATAATATTAAATTAGGCTCAACTATGTCGTGTGATTACATACCAAACTACAATTGATAAACAATGAATGGGTTAAAGGTCTTTAATCCACTATATGCCAACGATGAAACGTGAGAGTTAAGGTGCCATAATTTGATTATACTTCGAAAATGTATACTTTACAATTTTGTGAAATTAGATAATTAACGAAATAAAGTATTAAAAAATTAAGAGTATTAAAAATCCTCCATATAATGCTACTTTGTCTTATATCACATCATTACCATTTTGCAAAATGAAGTAAACATTTGCCTATTAGTGTTGAGTTGATGTTCCGTTCTACGTATTGGAAGCTAAAAAAGATGTCTCACCAATGTCTCACCAATTTTATAAGAAAATAAATTTTCTATTTTAGGGTAATAATAAATGCGATTACAAATATATAATTTGCTTTAATGTACGGCTAATGCGAGACAGGTTATAAATTGTGGAATTGAATATTAAATTGCCGCGAAAAAAATTGCTACATATTACATTGCTGCCAATTAGAATTTATTGTAGTCACAGGTAATTTGGTGGTAATTATAGCCTAGTAGTTTTTTTCCATAAGCCGTAATATAATCATTGACCTTCCATAACGTGCATCCCCTTGGTCGCGTTTCGAAATATATTAGACTAATCTGACTTATGCATGCCTGGTACGGATACTCGTGTATATGCATAAATATTCCTTATTTCTCATACTCCTAAAATATTTTTGAGACCCTAAGTAATATCAGTATACCCGCTTATGACAAGCAATTTAAACGAAACATGTAAAAGCGTTACTTATAGTTCTACAAAAATGAACGATCATTACTTTCATTTAAAATTTATATGGAAAAAAATGGACAACCCGGAAATAATTAATTTTGAAGACGGGAACCGCCTTAATACGAACGAAAATGAATCGAGGTGAATAAAAAATGAACGTACCTTGGAAGAAAATGATGGAAAATTACCGACTCATCGCATTGGGGTGAGAGGCGGAATAATTTAGAGGAAAACATCGAGAAATTAGAGACTGGCCAAACATATTATATTTTATTTTCCATTAAAATTGATTTTCAGCAAATTTGCTTGTTCGATTTAACTGGAGCGTAAAAAGCTTATTTCTTTGTAAATGGACTCTGATCTTACTCGTGAAATGTTTTTGTTATAATAATTATCATTAACTTTTATAAACATATTTGCCCTTGACACATTGAGTGAATGGCGCTCACTGATTCTTTAGTTATGAACATATAAAGGTTATTGACGTCAATTGTATATAATAAGTGACGTAAGTAAATAATTGTTACGTAATTCAAATAAACTGCACAAATTCAGAGGTAACGTCATGTGCAACGCAATTTTACATCTTTCAATAAATGATGCTACAAAAGGGAAATTCGTCAATACTATATTAGGATAATGGAAGTGGACAAAGACCATTTATTTGATATATGCTCCTGGTCATATCACCAACCGGTATGGTACGTTTTTTTTTGAGAAAATACCTGCAAACTATGAACATATTTGATGGCTCATTTTATCTTTATTGACTTCGAATAACACCATGTCTACTGACTTTTGTCTGTTGGTCGGTGGATTTGAATTCATTATTAAAATGAAAAATGTCTGAAATAATCACTTTTGATGATCTGTTATGATAATTATGATAAAAAATAACTGTGTTGGTGCGGGAAAACATGAAAAAATATGACATATTACTGATAGGAAATTGGATTATTCCATGTTGGCTATTTTTTGGTGATAAGAATAATGGAGAAATCTTTAAACGAAGAATTTGGAACCAATTAGCGGATAATTTAAATTCTGTATTGCCACATTTGCTATTTTCGTTCGAAATTGCATAAGTTTATTAATATCTTTATTGCAATTACTTTGAAATTAAGTCTATATTTTGTATTTCCTACATATGAAGATTACCTTTTTTACATGTAATTGTGTATTGTTATTCGTGAATGGCGATGTTTACTTTTGTATTGTCTAATATACATTTTAAGTATTTTGTATTTTTGACGTGTCAATATGTTACGGCTTTTGGGCAAGAGGATATTAAATATACCGATTAAGATTTTATAAATATTTTTGCTCGTTATTATGTTATTTCTACCAGTGTTATCTCTTAATGTTTTTATTAGTTTTACTTCGTCCCGAGCTTAGTCGCCTTTCACGTATTCACCAATAATTACTTTCTCAGGACTCCCTAATTTCAATGTGGTAGATATTCAATTAATGTATATTATAATCAGTTAATGACATGACATATCGGATGCTTTGTCGACGTAGACAGAGAGTTACAAAATTGTAATATTTTCTTTAAAATAAATAAAGTTGCATCATCGTGGTGTACAATTCATGACCAAGTAGACACCGGCGTAAATGTTAGCGTAGGTCTAATGGCTTATAATTGCGGGTCATCGCTATAAGGTCAGTAAAAGTTTAGGGAGTCTAAAATTCTTTCCATTCGCTCTTTAGCGTTAAATACTGTTGTTTTTTATAAATTTTTAATCCGCTTATTATTACGTGGTCGGTTTTTTTATAATTTATTATATTTTTGTCTTTTTTATAATAATAATTGTTGTTAAGTTGCTCGTTAGACGTAAATATTTTAGATTATTTAGTTCTCGCAGAAAATTGGGATACTCACAAATCCCTAACAAATACTGGCACCCACTGATATTTATCTAAATGCCTAAGCACCATTCTGACTAATATTCAGTTTCATGTATATTTCCTAATTCTATTAAAAAAAACTATAATTAGTGGAACATGACATTGATAAAGAGAAAATCAGCAAGAGTTTTTGAGAAATACATGATATTATTACGCCTGGGCACATTTACTAATAACTCATTGCTAATTCAAAATGGTTGTAGCATTGCGCCATATTGCAATTTCAGGGACGTTATTTATTCTATATCAATCGGGCAACTACGAGGAGTCCAATTATATGTTAACTATCGAAATTCTGTTAAAAAAAGAAAGTAGCAAGGGCGAAAAGTAATATATAATTTTTTGACAAAATTTCAATTCACATAATACATATACTGTTGTCTACCTATAATAAAAATATTACACGATCTGTCAATATTACACACATAATAATGATTTTGGATATGAAGTTTCAATTTATTGTCATTTTAAAATTATATTGCATCAAGAATATGAAAACGGATATATAATTAATTTAAAAAAAAAAAGGTCATAACATATTTATAATTACAAAGGCTATTTTAATTAATTAAATTATTTTTTTGAAAAAATATTTTTCAAAAAAATAATTCCCCATATGTTTAAATGTAAAAATTTTAAATCTCATTATACATAATATTTTTATTTAAATTTCTTCTTGATTTTCTGTACAATGCCATATAACCAACACTCAATATAGTAAAATAAGTTAATGTATTCTAATAAAATGTGTGTGGATTATAATTAAATTTAAAGAAATAATGGATCTAATATATTATAATAGTGATAATTCCTTATATGTTTAAATCTTAATATAAAAAACTTTAAACCTCATTATACGTACTACTTTTAATCTTAATTTCTTCTTGATTTCAGCACATCATCATAAAACAGCACTTAATATGGTAAACTAAGTCAAAGTAAACCTAATAAATATTAAGTAATAGAAGGCTTTTCTCATAAATAATGCAATATATTAAGCAGAGAGAAGTTTCTTACTAATAAAACTAAGTGAGAATTCATATATTGTAAGTAATTAAATTATAGAAAGAATTTATTTTGGAAGCAGATCGTATTTTCAGATTTGTAGAATTTAATTGCTGGTGGATTTGGAACATGAATATTTGTTTTTATCACATAAGTGAAATGTTTAACAAAATCTTACGATCGACACTCACTCGCAAAGTATGATGTGAATGTCACAGACCTGAGAATTCCTGATATATAACATTCTTGGAAAGCGGTATGATAATCATTATTAATTAATTTATCAAATCCTGAAGATGGTGATATCATTAGAGCTGTATTTAATTTAAAAAAGTATGTGGTGAACCATGTACGGAAAGAGCTTTGCAATAATTTAATTCCTAACATTTAAAACAGTTTCAGTGCATTAATATTATTAAACTGATGGCAAGCGTCAACTTAAAAGATTAATTTTGTGCGTATAAATTACTCAAAAATCGCCTTTGAATTAATACCGTGAGTTCCAAAAAAAAAAAATATTAAAAATGGCCACGTATTTGATTTCAAGAATAATATACTAATTAATGTCTTTAATAATATTTAAATTTCATTTTATTACATAAATAACATAGCGTCGTATTCTACCAGAAACTTGATAAGATAGACAAAGTGTCCCTGTTTTACCACTTGGATGAGACTGAAAATATAAGACCGTTTTTACTAACTCTAATGAAGATATGAAAGATATATATATATATATATATATATATATATATGCTTTAATAACTTTTGGGAATTAATATTGTATTGTCCAACAATTATTAATTAGTTTTCCAGTTTCACTTTGTAACATAACTGTTAGAGTTGTGTTTCATAAAGCAATTCCTAATTATATCAATTAGCAAAATATATAACCAATACCTTAATCAAAGTGCTTTGTTTAAAAGTGCCCTTAAGGATTTGTTTTTTTTTAGTTTATTATTATTTAGTAAAAATATGTTTTATAGTGGATATGGGAAACAAAATTATCAGAATTATTCTATAGATTGTAAAATAATTACCGTGAACACTCCCACAATTGTTTAAATTTTATTCAATTAATTTTTTTTTCACGAGTAATTCTTTGGAACTTCAAGAAGAATAAATGAATTTAGTGTAAATCTAAAGAGATTCAGAAAACTTCAGGACTTCCTGGAGAGTACTCCGCCTATATACGTACCTAAACGGAAAATTTGATTAATTTAAAATGTAAAAGCATTTAATATATATATGATTCGAGAAAAGAATTACGAAAGGGTTTGTTTCCGCAAAATTAATTAAAATTCTACCTTATCCGGAAACTTTAGCAAAAACTATGAGAAAACGAGGAAATTTTTGCACTTTGCCCCTTTCATAAAAGAAAGTTTGCCACTGCGATTGAGAAAATGATTTAAAGACGGAAGCGGTCTTTGTTTCAGGCTATTAAGTTCTCTGTTAATTATTAAGATCCTTACAGAGTCCCATTAAAATAATATCCTATTGGAATGTACTTAACTTAAGAAGATGAAAAACGTTTATATTTACATTGACCGTTTCACGTAATACGAATAACATAATAAGAATTAAGCGCAATAAATACTGTTTGGTTGCGATTCTGAATATTCCTTTGAACCAAGAATTCTTATGAATTTGGCCATCAATATAACTTCTTCATCCTTATTTCGAATTTTAGCAGTTTCCTAACGACTTTAGTCATTTTTCCGTTTTTGATTATTAGATAAAGAAATCTTTACCCTAACCAATATCTGTCACTAATCCTGCATGTGTCCAATTTAACACTTTTGGATTCCACAGCCAAATGGCAAAACTGAACCCTTATAATTTTATCTTGTCTGTCTGTCCGTATATCCTAGCAATTTCACTTGGAGACTACTGGCACTGTATAGATAAAATGTTTGTGGCAGGTAGGTATCTTTTGTGAACCGCTATAAAGTGAAATCATGAAAGAGAATTATGTTAGGATGACACTCCATACTGAGGGATGAAAAAAAAGTGTACGCAGACGTTTGGGGTATCGTTAGATAGGTTTTAAAAATTATATAGAGGTTCCAAAATAACTTTTGTTATTTGGAGAGCACTATCGAACACTTATCCCGCAATTTATTGTTTGGTTAAATTTATATTTTCAGTATTATTTCTGAGTTCGTTATTTGTTGTCATATTATTTACTACCAGAATTGAAATTACTATAGTTCTTTTAACTGAAAATTGTGATAAATTTACTTAAATGTGTTAATATAATTAAAAGTAATTTCCTCTCTAGGATTTCTTAAGTGAAGGATCCAAACTGAACCGACTCTGCGTCCGTTCATCCGTCCTTCTGTCAGAAATTTTTAGCTTCTAAACGGAATAAGATAAGAGCATAAAATGACAACTCTAAAAAACTACTTTTGGACCTAAACTTAAAAATATTTATAAAAACTTAAAATGAAACTGCGAGATATCTATATCTCAAAAAGTCTATCACGTCGGAAGTGAAGATGCGGCTCATATATTTACCATAGCCTTATTTAAGTAGAGTAAAATACAAAATAGAGTTTTGAGTAATAAAAGAAAAATACTTTTTGAAAAATGCGTGATATTTCTGCTTATGTGAAGAGCATACTCATATATTTTGAAATATATGACCTTAACATTTACAAATAGTTTAATAGAAACCCTATGTACCACCAACTGTTAAAGTTGTCATAATTATATTTTATTCGAACTTAACGGGTTTATTTAACATGTATTCCCCTATTTCTATGTTCTTAAATTTAATGACACGTTCAAAATTCGAAGTGTGAACTTGGAACAAATAAAAAGACAATATATTCTAATAAAAATTAATGTGAACATATTTCCAAATTTTCTTCACATTTTCTTTACAAAAAATTAAAATTATTTTAAGTGTATTATTAATACATACACACGCACACACATACACGTTTATGGGTGTGTGCATGTGTAAATATTCAAATTCGATTTAATACAATTAACTTAGAAACGTAGAACTCAATTATCAAATTTACTAATACTCACACGTATTCGCGTCCTTAAGCTCAGCCAATTGTGTGTCACTAGTGATAAATTTGTTAATATAGATAAAATATCTTAATCCTGTATAAAATATATCATAGACTAATATGCAAAATCTCTCATTGTACGTCACACCAATTATTTCGTTTTCCGGTGACAAAGGATATTTTTTATGTTCGTCCTTTATAATTTAATTATTTAATTAACATACTATAAAAAGGAAAATTTAAAATTTTGAAAAAACCCATGATTACAACGAATACATCTGATTCGTTGTAATTGAACAACGGTTAAATAATTTTTTGGAAACCCCCCGATTAAAAGAAAGTAAAAACCTATCAATATAATTACAAACCCAAGAAAAGGTCGCTTCGGGGCTGCTATTGCCATTTCCGTTCCCATTATTAATTACATCGTAGCAGCATAGAAAAGCTATTTCTGTACGTAACAAAATTAGATGCGAACTAATAAAACTGCCTAATTTGGGCGTAAGCAGGGAATGATTAAAATAATGATAATGATAATAATACATGACTAATAAATTAGTATGGTAAGCGTAAATCGAAAATAATACGATTTATACCTGAATCTAAAATATTAATTTTGTAATTATAAATTTTTGCAAAAATTCTGGAATTATAGATTTACAAAAATTCATTGAATAAATTAAACATATATAATTGTACCATATAAACGTAATTTGTTATTGACCCATTTATGGTGGTTTTCCAAAACATCCATTGGCACCACCGAGCTTAATTAAAAACCCTTCTAAGAAAATTAAATCGTTACGGCCTATTTTTTATAAAATATAGCTACTGAGGAGCTTCATTTCAACAAGAAATAGGTTTTTTATAAGGCTCATGCTCCTAGCATGTGAAATCAAATTCGTATGAGAGAAAGGGAAGGCGAGTATGATAGAAATAAAGGCGATATAAATGCGAACATCTGAAGGCGTGTCAATACGAAACTTAAAGGAATTTAAATGATCTGGCTTTTTTAGAAACCTTCCGCTTGCAGCACAATGAACGTTGCATAATATCTATTAATAGACGTTTTACAATCATCTGGAAAATTAAGAAAAACTTGGTATAAATTATTAATAGCTTTATTTTTATTATTACTTTATTTTGACATATTTACCATACGACCGGTAATATTAATTAAATTTCAACATTATTAGACAATTTAAAAAAGTATCGCATGTAATAGAATCATTATTTAATGGAACGATATGACTTTTTTGTGATATTGTAGTTAATACAGATTTAAAGTATAAAAACACAGTTTTAGTAGTATTGGGGAATCAAAAATGTCAACAGAAGAACCAAAAAAATTCGCGACACGATAAATTATATTGACGAGGTTCCTCATGGAGAATAGATAAAGCTCGGAAAAAGATGTCTTATGTTAACAGGGATTATCAAATGTAATTTCAACTTTTATTTATATAATTTTGTTATTTATATCATCATAATCCCAGGATACGTGAATTCGCCTTATTTTTCTATTGCCTTACATTTTCCCGCGCTGTACTTTACCACCAAACAATATAAAACTTACAAGTTTGTGGTTCTCGAAGATACTATGAAAAACAATGTTGAAATCTTTCTATTATCTCCCAATATCCGACTATCCGATGAAAATGGCTTTGATATGCGGACAGACAGACGTACGGACAAATAATGGACAAAATGAAATAATAATGATTCCGTTTTGCCATTTGGCTATGGAATCCTAAAAAGGTAACGTTCCAGGATACACTGTAGATGTGAAATTTCCGTACATATTGTTCTTGAGCAACTATCTGTGACAATATGTAAAGCAGGAAAGGACATAGAAATAGTTGTAAATGAGTGTATAAGTGTGTGTTATCACATGGAAATCTCTTCCAAAAGATATAAAACTTATTCAATTGAAATATCTTTACCGGAGAGTAAACTCTCAAAGTCGACACGGAAAATCCTTTGCCACGACACAAGTATAGTTTATGTCCATGCACAGGAGCAAGCAAATCTGTTGTTGCCTGACTCGATATGACGCGCAAGTGCTTTATATTAGGTATTGGTAAGATCTCCGCTTTAGCCAAACTACTAAGAAAAATTATTCCATAATTATTTTAACATACTGTTTACTTAATGATACTCTAATATTTTTTCATTTGACGATTAATTTTTCAGGGGGGCCATAGTTTTAGTGAATGACACCATCATTACATTCGAGTACTTTTTGTATAATAAATAAAGATAAAGCTAATGCGAATGCTTGAAGTGCATCGACTCGAAAAGTAGATGACAATATGTTCAATGACTATCGTCCAGTTTCACAAGTACCCATCGGTAAATTTCCAATATGAGATAATTAACAATAAGTAAAAACGGAATTACGTAACTGCCGATGATTATTTTGAATTTTTACAATTAAACTAAATGTATACTTTTAACGAGTCCATAAAAGTATAAACATCGTTTTTTATTTGTAATTCTTTCTGAACAAGTCTTCATAAAAATGTTTCTGTAAATTTTAAATAGTTATAAAATTCAAATTCACATCGACCACAAAATAACCTGTACTGCTCTTTTACAAGTGAGCATTTGGCTATGATCATGTGAATTAGTTATACTGCATAGGTAGTAACACGATGTCGTCTTATTACTGCAGCGCTCGAGCCCAAAGCCGTCACCCTATCATCAGTAAAAACAACTCCAAACCCAGACATCAGTAAAAACAAAAATAAATTGAAGACAGGTTTACAAAGCTTACATAAAATAACTTTACAGTGTTTATTTAGTCTGCATTAATTAAATAATTATAGCTATTATGGCATTACTAATCTATATACTTAGGTAATTCAACTAGTTTTAATAATTATTGAAATATGCAATTTGGTACTCTATGAATCGCATGATATTCTTGATATGTTTAAATAAACTCAGAACAAATCAGACGAAAATGTTGAAAAATCTGTCATTATAAACTGTGGAGAGATTATCTTCAAGTGGTTATTTTAATTGTAAAATAGATCTTCGTCGATATTTTTAAGTCCAAGCAGTTCGACCGCTTCAATGGTATCTTCATATGTGAGTGCGCATTTTAAGTTAAATTTTGAAAACACTTTTATTCAAGTAATCGATAGCATTTTCATAAACTGCATTAGCTTCCTTTTTAAACAATAGTTGCCCTAATTTTTTTTAAATATTTGATGATTTTTGTAATTTTGAAATTTTAAATTTTCGCAGTAAAATTCGTCATTAATTCAACTTTCCTGCAATGTTATTTTTGAAGTAAATCCAGTGTACCGTCACAGCGGGCGGTTGTTTAATAAATTTAGGTACGCTTCGATGAGAATGGGAGAATTACGACACTAAACCCGAGTCCGGAGATAATTCATTATAATCGGAAACTCTGAGTGTGAAACGCGGAGGGCTGGTAGCCTTAGTCACAATCCGCAACGAAAACATACATTTACTGAGCCGTTGGAGACACCTCGAGGCCTCTCTCGCGTAGTAATTAAATGTTAATTTAAAAACAAAGATTAAATACATGAACGGTATCATCTTAAGAAAGACGATCATCTTCCTCTTAAATATAAGATTTAAGTCTGTGAACTGTTGCGTTTTCTTACGAAACGTAAATTTGAATATTATAATTAGTAAAATAACTATGATGACTCAGGAAAATATAAAAGTTAAAAGCGATTGCTATTATATCTTATTTTTTTAAGATAAAATTACGATGATTTTGGAAAGTTTATATAGATTTTAAATAGTAGAATGGCCACACGGGCGCCTTGGTACGATTTTAAATCCACCAATTTGCGTAATACGTTGAAATATACATTAAATATACTTACCCATGTACACATATTGTGAGTGTTTAGAAAAAATAGATAAATAAACGTATCAACTACTAAAAAAAGCTTGGAATTTCTTTCCACTGAATTCATGCTTTAACGATCGTAATAAGTAATTGAGGAGTTCAATTGATGTAAATATATTCATGAAGAGTATAACGTTATTTATTAAATATTTGTTGTAAAATATGGATTGGAAGATAATATAGTCAGTCAGAAGTTTGAATTAATAATGGAAGAAAAATATTTTCACAACGAATATCTAAATTTTATACAAAGTTTAAACAATCTTTATAGTTCAGTTGCGGTTTCTTATTTCTGTAGAGTAATATGAAGGAGTCATGATTTCATTCATTATAAAATCGCATTATAAAATATAATAATATTGTACATAAACTAAAAATATTGTGTTTTCTTCTCAGGCTTAGCAACTGTTGGCGATCATCGTGAAAAGCATAATGAAAGTAACGTGTTAAAAGAAATATTTTTTTGTATATACGCTAAAAATTACTTTCCTTAAATCGTGGCCACATCTATCTTATTGATAACATTAAGTGTTACGTATTGTAAAATAAAGCCAACTGTGTACAGATTTAATGTGAATTTCCTTACGGCAGTAGGCATTTCATAGTAGCGCATTAAAAAACATGAGGAGATAAAGAAAAGCCTTTCTTAAGATAATACCGTTGCGAAGTTCAGCCGTTTGTAAATTCTCTTTTCTTTCCAAAGATATTTTATCTAAGTATTAAAATTTATCACTAGTGATACACAATTGGCTGAGTTTAAGGACGTGAATACGTGTGAGTACTAGTTAATTTGATAATTGAGTTCCACCTTTCTAAGTTAATTGTAATAAATCGAATATATATATATATATATATATATATATATATATATATATATATACATGTAGGCTGAGTTTTATTTAATTCAGTGTAGTATTTTTTAAAGATTATCTCATATTGGAACTTTACTGATAGGTACTTGTGAAACTGAACGACAGTAATTGAGCATATTGTCATCTACCGTTCGAGTCGATACACCATCATGCATTCGCATTAGCATTATCTTTCTTTATTATACAAAAAGCACTCGAATGTAACGTTGTAAATTACTCGAATGTAACTCGAATGTAAATGAATCGTGAAATTAAAAAAATATTAGATTATCTTTAAATAAACAGTATGTTAAAATAATTATGGAATAATTTCTCTTAGTAGTTCGACTAAAAAGGATATCTTACCAATACCTAATATAAAGTAAGTGCGCGTAAAATCGAGTCAGTTAATATAACATATTAACTTGCTTCTATACATGGGACATAAACTATTTTTGTGTCGTGGCAAAGCATTTTTCGTGTCGACCTTCAGAGTTTACCCTCCGGTAAAGAAATTTCAATTGAATAAGTTTTACATGTTTTCGAAGAGATTTTCAATTGATCACACACATACACATGTACTCATTTACAACTATTTATATGCCCTTTTCTGCTTGACCCGATAGTTGCTCAAGAATAATATATACGTAAATTTCACATCTACGGTGTATCCTGTAACGTTACCTTTTTAGGGTACTATAGCCAAATGGCAAAACGGAATCATTATTATTTAATTTTGTTCATTTTTCCGTCTGTACGTCTGTCTGTCCGCATATCAAAGCCATTTTCGTCGGAAAGTCGGATATTGGGAGATAATACAAAGATTTCAACATTGTTTTCATAGTATCTTGGGAAAATACAAACTTATAAGTTTTAAATTGTTTGGTGGTAAAGTACAGCGCGAGAAAATGTAAGGCAATAGAAAAATGAGGCGAATTCACGTACCCTGTGGTTTTAATGATATAAATAATAGTTAAAATTACGTTAAATAGTCCCTGTGAATAAAGGACACCTTTTTTCCGAGCTTTACATATTCCTCCATGCAGGATTATTCAACCTACCGTGAATTTTTTTCATTCTTCTGTTAATATTTTTGATTCTCCAATACTTTTAGTTAAAACTCATTTATTAACTGAACTAAAATACGTTTTTATACTTTAAATCTGTATTAACTACAATATCACAAATAGTCATGTCATTCCATTAAATAATGTTTCTCTTGCATGCGATACTTTTTTAAATTGTCTGATAATATCGAAATTGAATTAATATCCCTAGTCGTATGGTAAATATCTTAAAATATAATAATAATAAAAATAAAACTATTAATAATTTATAGTTAATTTCTCTTAATTTTCAAAATGATAGTAAAACTTCTATTAACAGATGTTACGCAACGTTCATTGTGCTACGACCGGAAGGTTTCGAATAAAATCAGACCACTAAAAAGGGTGACCAGAAAAGAACGATAAGAAAAGAAATTTAAATAAAACAACAACTGTGTGAGATATCGAATTGATTCTGGTTTTATTTTGAAGCTACATTCATGCTATTATGTTTGGAGTAGCACATCGTCAAATGGCAACATCAAATGGCCGCCTTGGCTTAGCTGGCATTGCTTCAAGTGGTCGTTCCAATTTTTTATTACTCGGTTCAATATTTGCGGCGTTATTTCGGCAATCTCGAATGTTGGCTTCGAGCTTAGCCGAAGTGGTTAGCTTATTAGCCAGCCTAGATTAAGGACTAGACGTAGCCCTAGTGAAAATAGTCGAGGGGCATTAAGTCGCATGATCGCAGCGGCTAACTGATGACAGCTTGCCATGAAATGACCCAGTCTCCTACACAACTTCAAGCGTTGCGTCGCTTGTATGGTATGTAGTGCTATCTTGTTTGAGCCACAGCTCGGAGATACAGGTGTTGTCCACCTCTAGATACAGACAGTTGGTTAATATCGCTCTATATCGAGGACTATTGACGGTAACGATGTCTCTTTCCTCATTTCGAAACAAATAAGGTCCGCCGATGCCACCATGCCATCAATCGCACCAAACAGTCAATCTTTGTGAATACATTGATAATTAAATGAATCTACGTGATGTAGTATTATTTCTACTTTCTTTAAGTTCTTTACTATGACCTAGGTTTCTTTGTATTACAACATCTTCAGGTGAGCTATTAGCAAAGATTCCACCAATCTTTGCTAATAGCCCACCTGAAGATGTTGTAATATGACGAAATCTAGGTCGTAGTAAAGAACTTAAAGAAAGTAGAAATAATACTACATCACGTAGTTTCATTTAATTATCAAGAACGAATTTCTACAAAATGAACGCCAAATATAGTCAATATTTGAATACATTGATGCTTGATCGAACACTTGTGAACTGTGTTTACTTCAATAATGGCAATTTTGCGTATTTGGTGTTAATTTTATAGAAATTCATGATTTACATTTAATTTAAAATATGTGATGTAGTATTATTTCTACTTCATTTAAATTCTTTGCCACGATCATGATTTATTATTATCAAAACACTTTTACTCAATCAAATGTAGAGTATAAAATATTTATTTACATAATTATATTTTTACAATTCGGTAATAATAAAGACCAGCGTGCTATCGAGACAGTCATTCGATCGACGCTATTAGTTAGAAAGAGAAGCAGCTGTATTGCTGAGGTATAGCGTCAACTCGTTCGTCGGTGCGGTCGTTCGCAACGATCAAGAGCGATATGTAGTAATAGTTAACACTCTTTATCTGCATGCTTCTAACAGCCTTACATTAATTTACGCACACACACATACGAAAATGAATAAGCGAGTACGAATGCAGGCAATTAAATCTGTTCGCTAGTGTGGAGTATCTAAGGCAATTTATTTATTTATCTACTTTAATGTATCCAATTGATACATATGGCGGACTTATTGCTACAAGAGCAATCTCTTACAGCCAACCACAATTTACCCCTGACTTCTAATTAGTGCAACTTTTATATATATATATATATATATATATATATATATATTTGTAAAGAAATTATATTTATTTAATTGGTACAGCGCTCTTCTGTCGGTAAGTAGTGACCATGTACTTATGTACTTATGTACCCCATAGAGGGCGCTGTGAGTATTGGCAGCTAACTCTGTCGGCAAAGTAGATTTTTATTGGTTGACAGAACTCACATTGTTATTCAGACTATTTGGTTATATTAAAAGAATTGTATAAAAAAGGAATTGACAATTTAAATAATAAACTTTAAATGTTGTTTCTTTGTTTTCAGGTAGTATAGTACTATTTAAGTTAAACTGTTAGTTCTATTAAAGTTAGCTAGTACTATTTAAGTTATTGTTAGTACTATTTAAGTTAAACAGTTATGGGTGATGTCTGTCCAGTTTATAAAGAATTGAAACAAATCAAAAAGACAACTTATTTTAGTAACATATATAAGAATTAAAAGTTATTTATAAAAGTACAAACACTATTAAAAATGAATACCAATAGTAAAGAAAAAATAATACTGAAAATATTACTAATAATATATACCTTATAAAGTCTTGATTTAAAACAAATGAAGGAAGTGTAACAATGAACCGAGCAAGTACACAGATGAAATCAGTGTACAAAATGAAAAATATTCCTTAAACAGATCCAAATAATATACATAAAAGTTTAATGTGTATCGGTATTAAAATCGGTGTATCGGTAACAAAAGTAACATATGATGTACTAGTGTTTAAACTTGCAGATCATTTTGCAAAATGTGAATCAATAAAAGCTTGTCGCTTCGTAAATCCCAAATCTATTTTCAAGGGAACTGGAACGTTGATAATTTCATCCAATACCTGCTCAGTTTCCTCGGGAAGCTGATCATTACATAAATAGTTATGTTATGTATCGATGATATTAACTATGGTAGTTTACTTATTACGTACATCATGGCTCAGACATGGGAATCGCTTTTTCCAAACGTCGAACATTCTTTCCACTATTTATCTTGTTGGAGTTTATTCACATAAATAAATAATAATAATAATAGGTTACTCATGCAATACGTTTGGTCTTATTCATTTTTTGTATTTATTTATTGACACGTTTTGTATTTATTTATTACTAATATTTTCTTATAAAAAATATTTATTTTTCCTTAGGAAATTAAAATGAAAGTTTATAAATAATTAATTTTTTCATAGAGAGGTAATCAATATACAGATAATTTTTTTTACTTTCAAGTATATATTATATTCCAAAATATTTAAAATAATTAATTGTATATATTCTCGTTTGTTTATTTTACAGCATGTAGTAGATGTCTGTATATTGAGGCGTTCAATTTACACATTTCTCTTTACTTTAATTGCTGTACTAAGTAGATTATAATACCTGGATAACATTTAAAAAAATATAAAGGTGGTGTAACAGTGTCCTAATACCAAACCTATCCCCAATACTCGTTAAATAATTTAATTTATATTGCTATAGATATTCTATCTTCAAATAGTGTGAATTATTCACCAATTACACATGTACGCCAGTCGCCTTCCTGTTCTTCATTGTTTATGCTCGTTTCTTCTTCGCAAGCCTCGCCCATACTGTTACATTCGCTTTATTTAATTGGTGTCGATGTGCGAGACAAAAAATTGTCTTCCTTCTTAAATATCTCTTCTTGCTCCATCCTGGACACTATTTATTCTTATTTATTAGCGATTTTGTTTTTAACGCATTCTTTATTCGGTCTCTACATACTTTATACTCCTTAAAGTTCCCATACAGGTATTCACCGTCAATATTTTTTCGATCATAATATTGTATAAATTTATATATTTATAATTGTGATACATATAAAACTGCTTATATTTGTTGATTTTGAGTAATTTTTAAATTATAGCAGTAATAGTAACAGTGTAATAGTAGAAAGGGTAAAAGAAAAAAAGTAACAAAACCGGATCTGTTTCAATAACTATATACGAGTATAATTTCGATGTAGTATGACTAATGAGTACAGCACAGTTTTATGGTATATTCTAGGTTATTATTGCACAGAAATATTTCATGTCACGTACTGAAATACTTTCTAGCCTGGGATATTTATGAGATGTCGTAAAAATTAACTGTTCACCAAGCCTCTCTCCTGAACTTGTTTGTATCCCCAGCACTCTACTGAACCGAGATATAAATCTTACATACTGTATTCTTCACGAGAATATTTAAATGTTATATATTTACAACAAATAAAAACGTAGTCAAGTTTCTGTTCATGTCAAACTCCTAGTTCTATTGTTCTCCCTATTGTAGTTTTATGGAAATATATAGAACAGTGGCAAATTATTTAAAAAATTCGCTAATAATGGATGAATATATATGATAGGGTTTTTGATATCAATAGTCAGCCACGTCTATTATGAGAGGCACGTCTTTGCCTGTACTACTTGCATCTGATATCGTGTACATGTTCATGTTAAGTCTCCGAACAGAGGCATTGCCATTTATATTTTACCAAGTACTGCCTTTTATTAAGGGTCTCGTTCGTCTTTCATAGAAACTACGTGGAGTATTTATAAACTGTAATATTGAGATCGCTTTATTCGTATATACTTGACGTAAGATATATTAAAGAAACCACGAATGCATCCCTAAAAGTGTTAAAAGGCTAATAACTTGATATACATGATATTAAATCTAATTTTGCTTAAAATTTGTGATGAATATTTGTAACCACCTCTCGCACATAATCGTCAATTGCAAATGATTGGAAAACAAATTTTGAAAACCAATTACTTGCAATTAATTAAAAATTTGAATTACCGCAATTTTTATTTCAAATTTGTGATGAACTCCTCTGTTTATTCCTTTCTCTGTTGTAATTTATTAATGATCTTAGTTGTTCAATTTTGACTTTTACATTAGAACTTTCATTGCTCAATAATATTTTGAAACCAAAACGTTCAATACTAAAGCTTTACTTCTCCTTATTCGGAGCTGTTAATATAGATTTCAATGAATTTGACTGAAATAAACTTTTAGTAATATCAAATATAATTTTGAGTTCTGTGAATACTTCTTTTCATAAATGAATGTGTTATTTAAGATAAATGAACTAACATAAATTAGATGGGTATCAAGAAAAATGACAGTTTTGATTTAATTAGATGATTATCTTTATCTTGAAGCCTATACTTCACTTCATATAGTATAGGTGTTATTTTAATAAAGTAACAAAATGAGTATGTGACTGAGATGCCCTCTACCGTGTAATATATGTACTTGTCAAATATGTAATTTGTCGTTCGTTCCTGTCAACCGTGTAGTCATCTTTACGAAAAACAAGACTGTCAACCGTGTTGTGTCAGTCTTGTTTTTCGTAAAGATGACTCCTCTATTGTAGGTTTTGTAGATGTAAACTGAGGTTTAGATATTACGGACAAAAGATCATATTCGGGTTTTTATTAGGTTAATATTCTAGTCCCAAATTAATTAATAGCAAAAGTTACTGGTTTTGTGTATTAATCGTGTTATTATGACGATGAACTATATAGCCAGTGTTTCAAAGTTAATAGGACAAAAAATTTATGAAGATTGGTGTTTTGCGGCACAAAACGTATTGATAGTGGTAAGTATGGTGGCTAATATTAAACACCAAATAGAGGCAACGGTTTCTGCGGCAGGTAAACAGAATGACGCTAAAGCTAAAGCAAAACTGATATTAATCATTGATCCTTTGATTTACGTTCACATCAAACAGGCAGTTAATCGTATGTTGTAAAACTTTACAATCGTATGTGTGAACAAAACTGAAAGCTATGTTTGATATCACCGGTTGTACAAAGAAAATCAGTTAGCTTAGAAATCTCATTAATAGAAATATTGGCTAGAAAACTGTGAGACACGTTTTGTAACTCAGATGGTAAATACGGGTCAGCGATTCAGAGTGCAGTATTCCGGTTAACTGATGATTGTAACGCAGTATTAATGTTAGCAAGATTGCCCGAAAAGTATGCACTTATGATTATGGCTATGGAGCATTTGGGAATTGAGGTCAGTGCAGATGTTATTAAAACTAAGTTGATGGACATGTGTGCGAAATTTGGTAATGCATCCGGTTCCAGTAGTACATTTATAGCGAAAGGAACGCATCGATTTAGGAGTGCCAAGCACAAAAACTATCATTTCCAAAGACAATCTGAAACATCAACGTAAACCCAGAAAAAAAGGTTATTAAATGCTATGAGCTAAACGTGAATATACATTGGGTATTATAAAAATGAGTGTCCGCAAACAGAAAATACTAAAGGGAAACAAACAAATGCTTCCAACGCTATTTTCCTGAGTGGCAAGTTCTAGTATATCGATAGCGGAGGAAGTAAACACGTGACAACAAATAAAGATAACCTCGTAAATTCGTCGCATCAACTTGAAACGAAGAAATTATTCTTGCAAAGTAGACAAACATTTTAGTGCTATGTTCTGACGACGTAAACATCATTATGGTTGTGAACGGTATTGATTACGACATCGTAGTTATGGATATATTTCAAGTATGTATACCAGATTTGACCACCAACTTACTTTCTGTGAGTTAGTTGATTAAGAATGGTAACAGAGTGATCTTCGAAGAAATTTTTTTCTTTATTTATTATCTAAAGAATGAACTTGTTGGCCGCACAGAATTAGTTGACAGTGTGTATAAGTTAAATACATGGTCCACAGACCAGACCTTAGTAGCAACTACAATAGCATCGTATGAGACTTGGCACATGAGTGTGGGACACATAAACATTAGCAGCATAAATAAAATGGAAAATGGAACTGCAGAAGAAATTTCATACGCAAAAATAGCAAACAAAGGTAAATCATCGTGCAACGTTTGATGTGAAGGTAAACAAACCAGACTGCCATTTCAGCAAAGTTCATCCAAGACAGCGGATTTGCTGGAATTTATTCATGCGTATCTTGGAGGTTCTATCTCTTGATTGGAGAATCTAAGTACTATATTTTGTTTATAGATCACTACATTAAAATAACATTTGTGTATTTTATGAAAATTAAGAGTGAAGTATTTAAGTATTTTGAAGAGTTCCAGCGCATGATTGAAAAATAGAAATACAAAAAAGTTAACATTCCAACGAAAGATAATGATGGCGAAATTTTTGGTCTAGAATTTAAGAATTACTTGAAGAAGCAAGGAATAATAAACCAAAGAATTAATGCTTACACGCCTGCAGGCGGAACGATCTATGCGAGAGGATGAATATGTTTGTAATTGAAAATACGACATGTTTGATCTTCGACGTGGGTTTAGTCATGAAATTCTGGGCAGAGACAGTCAATTCTTCGGTGTAATCGAGAAATAGGTCTATTGTTGTGAAATGAACAGCAAGACTCCATACGAAATCTAAACAAAACAAAAACATATTTTGCAGTACGTTCATGGTATATGTTCCATAGGAAAAACGTTTGAAATTTGTCAAAAATGCTAAGAAGTTGATTTTATTTGGCAATGTAGAGTGTATAATGAGATATAGGTTATATTACTCAATTACCAATGCTGTGGCAACCAGTAGAGAAATTGTGATCATGGAGACTTCAGACGAGAACATAATACCTGTAGAATTCATGTCAACGGACTAGGATAAGTCAAAAGAAGAAAATTCAATCTTAGAAGAAGAAAATGAAAAAGATGAAACCTATATCCCGAGTTCAGAAGCTTCTTAGGTGAGTATCTCAAATAATATTCGACACAACACGTTTAAAAAAAATTAAATTTAAATGGAAAAAGGATTATTCCAAGAATAATAAATCACTAAGGCGATAGGTAGTTTACATAATACGCACGCTTGTGGCAGACGGCGCCGAGTTTACATTTATGTAACACGTGTCCACGTTTAATTTACAGAAGTATATATGTAAATAAAACGTGAACAAGCTGACACGCTTAATGAAACGCTGCGCCGCTGCTGTGGGCAGAATAAGCAGCAAGAATCGATATGATCTAATTTACAATTGGACGCTAATAGGTAATAAGTAAAATATTTGAATTCTTTTTCTAAAAAAATGTCAAGAATTATTCTATTTTCTCAGTATGAAATAAAATTAAACAAGCTTTTTTCGGAAATGTCATTATGCGTATTTGCCACAATTAACTCTCTGCTGGTCAAAATTAGTCTTTGCCACATTGCTGAATCTAAATAGAATGAAATCTACATTAGGTTCCGAGATAGTTTAAAGTAAGTACTAATTATTTACTTAAAGGAGCACGATGCAGGCAAATTTAAAATTAGAAAAAACTCATAATGTTTACAGTGAGTATCCTTATCAACAACTTATTGTTGAGTTGGTGTATTGGTATATCTAATCAGACCTGATATTGCATTCAGTATTAGTTATCTTAGTCAATGTATTAACTCTTACAATGAGATTTCTCGAAGTACGAAACGAGTGTTAAAATATTTAAAAATATGGTCTTGTTTTTCGTAAAGATGACTCCTCTTTTGTAGATTTTGTCGATGTACACTGGGGTTTAGATATTATGGACAAAAGATCATATTCGGGTTTTTGTTTTAAGTTGTCAAATACCGTGATTTCTTTTAAATGCAGAATGCAAAGAAGTGTAGCCTTATTCAGCACAGAAGCTGAGCTGAAGACCAAAATATGTAGATATAAAATATTACTTTGTCAGAAAAACTATAATTAATTGTTTTGTTGAAATACTTTATGTGGAAACAGCTAAAATGTCAGCAGATATTTTGACAAACGTTTGGGTTCTGTTAAATATTATTATTTTATGAAGAACCTTAGCATTTTATCTGTCAAATAGTTATAGACTAAATTTGAAGTCACAAATGATTTCTACCAGTATCATGGAAAACATAATCACTTGACGTGATCAAAATTAGACCTACGATATATTATATAAGACAAAGTTTCCTCTTAGTCAAAATTTTAACAAGAAGTTACACTTTAGTCAGATCAGAATGCATATATTTTTTCTAAATATTTCCATAATTAAGTTTAATAAAACAGGTCGCACAATATTGAAAAAATAATAATAGTATGTTTATGTTATAGTTTGTAACAAGATATGGTTTGTGACAAGAAATATAATTTTAATGTTAAAAGATAACGTTATTGGTTTGTAAACTCAAAACTATATTTCAAACACTAGGAATATTGTATTATTACATGAATTTCAATAGAATTTAACCTAAGGAATCTATGGAACCTACGGATAACCACTATTTATTAAATCACTTCAATATATCAAAAAACCAACCAGAACACCAGTCCAGCCCCCGCTACCGAGCCGGGAAGCGCGAGGACCTTGGTTCGATATCCGCCGATGAGCGGCCGGGTATCGAATATAGGTCCCCGTGATCATTGCCAAAAGGATATGCCGTATGTGTAACCCAATACGTCACGACTTATTCATGTTAGTCAAATAAATTAGATCTTAGTATTGATAATATGAGTAATAACATCAATTAATTGTATCTCCGTTCATCTACGCGTCATTTTTCGCGAATAGTTAAGTTTTCCATTTCACAACGCCTAAATATATTGTGGTTATTTACACTGCACTTATTTAATTTGTAAATATATCGGAAAATTTCAGTAAATTTTATTAAGACATATCAGTTAACAATATATGTATATGGAATATGCAGTATGTACGCAAATTAAGTTCGCCACTTCCATCCGTAATAATGCGTCATGAGTAGATAGCAATACATCTGTTTTTTTTAAATCATACCACTTTTTTCTGAAATTTAAAGATGGTCATAAGTCATTAATATGGGAAATGCATCAAACTGTATCTTTTTTTTCGAAAATAAAATAATTATAATTTTAATTACTATGTACGTAATTACTATGTTTTCTAGTTTTTTTTTTTCAAACATATAAATGACAATTTATTTCGACACTTTACTAGTTAATAAAGTGATATTACGCGCTTTATTCGTATTTAGACATATTTATCATTTTACACTAAATTTAAACTTTAATTATTTCATAAACTAAACAACTAATTTAAAAAGAAAATAACTTTTTGTCGGATTACACGTGATTAATGGGTTGAATACATTGCTAACATATTTTAATATGCTACATTAGGAATTTATTAAAATGTCCAGGTGCGCTTCGAGGTATATAAAATAATTAAAGTATATAATATATTTATGGACGCTCCTGAAACTTCTTACTTTTAGCAACGCTTGAATATTCCGAACTTATTAATGTTCCATTTTGAACAGAAAAAAACATCGTTAAAATTCGTTCTTTACAGAGTTTTCTATATAAAAATTAAAATGGAATCCTTGTAGTGCCTTTGGTGACTTTTGAAGACATTTGGTGGATTTTATGTCTGTCGATATATATATATATATATATATATATATATATATATATATATATATATATATATATGTAATTCGTGTTCGACACATGGCCATACTGACATATTATAATAGATCCTCAACTAATATATCTGACTTTTTGGGTGGTTTTGAATTTTTAAATGAGATTCAATTTTGGAATTGAAATTTGTTTCAATACCGTCTCTTGTATTAGTTGCTTTTCTCTCTATTTTAAATACATTTATCTATTATTGTTGTTTCCAATTTACAATTCACATTATTATATATATTGCGTACATAATGACTACGGTAGTAGGCTGGTTGATTGAGAGATATGTAGGTATGGACTGGCTTGTTATCATCCGAAAGAAATATAAGAAGTATATGAAAATGCGCTAAATGGCAGTACTTGCGCTGAGTACAAATATTTTAAATTAACCAGGTAATATTTACCTAAAATGAACTTAAAAATAGTCACAAATACAATACAAAACTTTGCATAGAGTGAAATTAACCGAGCAACGCGTTCGCAATATTTAATCTAAAGTGCAACGTGCAAATACACGCGTCGCTCGTCGTGGTATTCAAAAAGTTGAAGATAAGTGGTACTGTCGGTTTTAAAGGACGGGAAAAAATTGGTGACTAATTATAAACGCTGAATAACTCTAGATTGTGCATAAATATGAAAACTATATCTGTATATTTTTGTATAATAACGAATAATATACATGTCGTATTAAATTAGGACAGTAATAATAAGTATCACATCTTCATACTGTTTGACACAAAATTAAAAATATTTATCTTACCCGTTAATGAAATTCAAAATATTATAATTAAATCTTGAATATTGTATTTCATGCTGCACTTTTTGCGCGTAAACAGTTATAAGAAGTGAAACCAATTTACTTTTGAAATGATCAGCAATTTGCTTAGGTAGCGATTTTAGCGATAGGACATGTGTGTGTGTGTGGATCACCTGCTTATAAACAGTAAATGATTATTGTTCCAAAGATAATAACCAAACTTTAATAAATATTTACTCTACTTAACACTTGTAACGCTTTTTCTTTTTCGAGCTTGCTGTAGAAGAGAGATTAATTACTGGTAACATACATATTGTGAATAAAAGTATTTTTAAATTTATAGTGCCAAAAGCTGGAGTATAAACAATTTTGTCAGTAAATTACAATTTTGTATTATAATTTATTTTCAGAAAAAAAATAGTACAATAAATTTCTAATTCAGTTTCAGTTATCTTATTTAAAATAAACGCAGTATTATTTTCTTTGGCCACATAAAATAGATTGTGTTGCAATTTATTAATTTATTTATTTATTTTTGTTAATTTATAAAATATGAAAGCAATAATAATTAAAATCCTTCAATATATTTAGAATCTAATAACATTACGCAACTCTATTCGATCTTTTTAGCTTTAAGGCGCTATAATTTTCAATGTTAATTCTACCAAATATTTCCACTACGGTAAAGTATGATTTGGTTATTGAAAAAAATTTAGATAATCTTAGAAAGAAATAATTAATCTTAAACATAATAAGGCAATACCTTAAATATTTTTTATCGTTTTTCAAAATGACATATGATCGTTTTTTAAAATATAATATCCGCAATACGTACCGAATATAAACGCAGCGTCGCCAGTAAGGTCTACCATCTTACCAGTGACGCCGCTTTTATATATATACATGAGAGGTATGCGGCCGCTTTTTACCTATAATAATATTATACCATTTTGAAATGTGATTTCTGCCTCCTAGGTTTTATTACATACCTGAATTATTTACCGTAAGTATCTTATATTTCAGCGTGAATATTAAGCTAAATCGACAATTTCTATTCACCTGTTCCTCAACTAGCGCATTAGTTTTTACTGCGTGGACGCTAATTATTGGATGTCTAGTTAAATAGTAAATATATGACGAGGGAAAAAGTAAAGTTCATTCAGTTTGAAATGCCTTGTTAAAGGAGCTGAAAAGTTGCTTCCTCACTCTCTTCTCTTCGCTTTATATCAGGGCTGCTGTTATAGGGAGAGGGCCATGATATAGTTTCTATTTATTGACCAATTTTAGTTTTTCCACAAGCATTACAGATTGCTTTGTGAAAAGGAAGTGTGTTAAGGAAATAATTCCCTTTCTTGACATGCTTTTATTAGTCGACTTCTATGTAACTAAATCTGTAATCTGGAATTTGTTATCATTATAAAACTTGGTAGTTGTATGTAGTTCTGATGATAATATAATTTCCTAAAATGAAACAAAATTTGTTGGAGATCAAAACAAAGTGCCCCACGCTTTTACACTCAATAACACACAGCTTGCACTAAATTATTTACTGAGTATACAGGGAAAACAGGTTCTATAATTATTTTTTGCTTTTGAGCGCAATATCTTGTAAAAGAGTATTTTTTGAGCATTTTTATGTTTAAACAATTCTTTAATTGCTTTTCAATAATTGGGTATTTTAAGTTAGCGATTATTTTAAGAATTATTTTATTCCTAATGATAGAATTTGCATCCCAAGAGACGTTAAATGAAATAATAAAATTTGTACACAAAATAATATTTATTTTTGTATTTTCTTTTCTACATTTTATCGGCTGCGGGTCGCCAAGTAAGTAATTAGAGTAGTAATTAACTAATCTTTACGTTTTGCAATTCATTAAAATCTACTTGCAGTCGATATACATATTACTATTGACTTGGTTTATTTTATTTTATGTACTGTATCAACGCAGGGCATGATTTTGCGCAAATATTTTCAAATCGTCAAATCTAAAACTTATAAACTCCTGAATGGATCACCACAACACGTAAGTACAATGAGAAACACTCCGGAAAATTAATATTCACACTAAATTTTACTGTCACAAAGTTTATAATTTTACACTCCAACTTTCCATTTTCATTATTCACGTGTATTCATTTTCACGATAAGACGACTTGTTCAAATAATTTCCTTGTAAACAGAATCTCTCTGAAAATGTACTGTAATAAAATAGCTAAGTTCTGACCTGCAAGAATTATAAACGCGGCATTGCAATTTTTTCCGCGTGCAAGTTAACATTTGTAATCTGGTAACACATATGGTTTGATAAAAATAAATAAAACTTGAAAACTAGTTTAACGCTTTAGAAAATCATTAAAAGTTGATCAAGAAAATTCATAAGTATTTAACCAGTTATTTCTTTTATAACTTATTCCTACTTAACCCCAAAAGCTGCATGTGTAATTGTTCGGCTTAATAGAGAAAACTAATCCAAATATTTCAGAAATTTATCCTGACGGACAGTTATCCTCCAAGAGATTTCATATTAGTATTATAAGAATATTCAAAGATATGATAAAAATCCTTGTCAAACTTCATAAACATATAACTATATTTATGTACAGTTAAGTACCCGAAGTTGCTCATTCTTCGGAGATAAGAGGATAGGGTGAAGTTTGCTACCAAATTAAGATTTGTTGTTAGCGTGAATAGCAAATATGGAAAATTTTAATAAAATCGGTAAAAATTTCTGAATGTATATGGTTTTTTTTTAATTAAAAGTATTGATTGTGTTATACATGGTTTTTGTTTTCTTTTAATAGTATGGCATATTTATGCGTTGAATTTCTGTTTCTTATTAATTAAAGCAGAAGAATTAAAATTATCTACTCAGAAATAATATTTTCTTGTTACTTTTGAATTTTCAGGGCTTAAAAATACAACTGTCAGATATGAAAATAAAATTAGAATCAAGCTAATCCGTAGCAAATCAATACGATATTTTAAACTAATTTAAAATTGTAAGAACCTTAAAAAAGTTTAAAAAATATGGCGATTTAGTAACATAACATTTTCTATATCACCTTACGTAACATCACGTATCAAATGATAACTCATTTGTTGCATTTCGTCTAAACTTTGAACTTTACAGTAGAACTAAAGTATATCATGAATACTTACACAAATGTGAAAAATAAAACCTTTATTTAGGGTAGTCAGGTAAAGACTTGCAGGTACCTGATGGTAAATTGTTGCGAGCTATTTAAAAATATTACTTACACTTACAATAAGTATAGAATGAGGAGGGTTGTTTCAGAATAGAAGTATGAATTATTTTATGAAATACGCTAAGTCATAAACTCAATATCAATGCAATAGAAAATATATCGAAATACTGTTGAATATGAAATAAGAGGGAGCCAAACGAGGTAGCACAGGATTAGCACTGTGCATGATTTAACATGTCTGGCGCATGATTCAGTGTGTCTGGGTGCATATTCAAATGTACTGAAACTTAAATTTTTTTATTTGTTGACTTTCCCAGCCAGCTTTACATCGCATAAAATAAAATAAAAAAATCGTAAATAATGACATCAGTCTCATAATGAAACTTTAAGGATTAATTAGTAGCTTTTAATTTCTTTTATCTTTTTGAGAAAAATATAAATATGATATAAAACATTCGAAAGTCATTAAAAAGAAGTTTAAAATAACTTATCACAGATTTCTAGCTTAATAAGGCGAGAGAAAGTAATTTTGTAAAAAATGTCTATGGGATGTTTTATGGATAAATCGGACATATTTAAAGTCTTTGTCCTTAAAATATACGACAAAGCCAAAGCAAGGGTTATGCTTTTCATCGCAAGTATTGATTTATAAGCTCTAGTGTGCAGTTCAAAGCTGAGACGAACCTCAACTAATGATTTATCGTGTTATTCGTGATGCTACTTCGGACAATATAGAAAAAGTTATGTCACAAAATGAAAAAATTATAAATTTTATTGCTACTTCAAATCGATTTAAAATAATGAGTCTATTTAGTCTGGAATAATATTATTCTAATTTAATTTTCATGTCCGTTGTAGTTTTAAGCGCCCAAAATTCGAAAGCTTAAGGGATATATTATTTCTTACTTGATAATTTTCGTTTTTCCTTTATCAATGCGAAACAGAAATTCAAAATAAAACAACAACCAACTGCGATACAACCAAATATGATTTAAAGGAATCTTGAATAATAATTAATCTTTATATAAAAAATACTCAATATACACATATTCGTGTTCTACGATTTTAACCAATTTCTCTCAAATTGTCCATTCTTACTCTTTACCCTACAGCAAATATTAAGTCGGTGGCAAACCCCATCCTATTCCTTTATGTTTGGTATAGATATGAATTTTGACAAGGATTATTGTCATATCTTTGAGTATTTTTACAGTACTATTATAAATTCCCTTGGACGACAACTGTTCGTATAAATTTCTGAAATATTTGTATTAGTGTTCTCTATCACGTAAATTAATTACAAGTGCAATTTTTTCAGTTAAATAAGAACAAATCAGATAAAATATAGCTAGTAAAATATAAACCAATTCTCTTGATTAACTTTCAATGATTTTTTCTAGTATTACCCTAGATTTCATGTTTTGTTAAGTTATCTTTAAAAATAACATTTTATTACTACATCACAAACCTTAACTTGCACATGAAAATGGTTGTGCTACGTTTATAATACTTAAATGTTAGAATGTAGCTATTTAATTACAGTACGTTTTCAGCGAGTTTCTACTTACAAGGAAATGATTTGAATAAATCGTCTCGCCCTGAAAACTAATGTGTGTACGTAACGATGATGAAAGGATTGAGTGTGAAATTACAAACCGTGCGATTGTATAATTTGTCATAAAGTCCAGGGTATTAGGAGTATATCTTTTTGCACATATGCATTGGGGTTATTAAAATGCATTCATAAGCTCATTAAATTAAGATTCGACTATTTTATGAATAAATCAGACCAATTTAAAATCTTGTATCTTCGAAACCTATTAAGATATAAAATTTTGAAATTTTCTTTGTACCTTTTGGAATCACTTTTGAACCAAAATTTGATTAAAATTAGATACAATTTAATTTCATATGAAATAAGTCAATTATGTTACTTTCACGGGTTTAAATGAAACATACAATAAAATACTCTGAACATGTAAAGAAATTTGTAATTTTCGGCAAATATTAATAAACTGATATATTATCTACTTATGGTTGAATCCGTGGTACATGTAAGTTCCATCAAAACTCATTAAGCTTTCTTTCCAAAAAAAATTGGTTTTTATCGAGGATATCATGACTTTTTCCAATTAATTGTTAATTTTTGTTCTTTTCCATAATAAATCAATATTTACGCTAAAAATGCCGACGATGCGTTTTGTATATTATCGTATTTTGAATGTAATATTAATAAGCTGACACTAGATGCAAGCATAAGTGTATTCGTTCAAACATTCTAACTCTAGACAACAGAATCGTCTCAATATGTGTGAAACAGAATTGTCTCAATATGTGTGAACCCTTTGCTCAATACATATTACTAATTTGTCTCGTTTTTTTATTGGATAAATTCATATATAAAACAATTGCAGGGCAAGGTGACTTTACATCTAAAGAAAGCGTTCGTTCCAAAATTGTTTTAAATTTCTTTTTGACAACAATAATAAAAAATTTAATTCATTTTAGTCAATGTCATCAATGTTTTGAAGTAAATTTCTAATTCATTTGGACACTCTATTTGGAATTATTATTATATTCACGTATTAATTAAGATATGTGCACACTATAGAAGTCTTGACAATTTTCCTGACAAACAACTTGTTCCTGTGTGTTGTTAACCAAATATGAAAATTAAAAATAAATATCGTACCTACTCACTCAGTCCATAAATATAAAACTTACAGTTATATGGTATCTGGAGATTGGTATGGTATTATTATAGGACATCGAATATACAGTATATTGTGGAAACATTGGATTCTCTGTCCTCGGTACAACAAAAAACGTTATTCATCGTCAATGAAATTTTGTCACTTTCAGAGTCTTCTATGCCAATCGGATTTGGCTCATAGCATCTTTTCCGTACTTTCAAATGAATACGTTATTTGTTCTTTGTATTCTCATTTTTATGGAAATATGAATGCAAGTAATTTAATCATTCATCATGATCATTTTGCATTATAACAATTTTTACCTACTTTTGGGCTTTTTGTTTTCTGCATATGTATATAAATCAATATATATATATGTATATATATATATATATATATATATATGTATATATATATATATATATATATATACACATATAGTCCTTACATATAAATTTCTACGACCTGGTAAAAAGACTCCAAGTCACTCAGAGACTTATGAAGTAGTTTACTAAATATGATCGAGATATGTCGGGGACTAGGGTCATTCACGTAGCTCTTAGGATTTATGGGCTGAAGCAGCAATGGGTGGGCTATATAGCGTACAGAACTGACGATTGTTACGTAAAAAGGTTTTCGAATAGCAACCACGTACCAGAAGATGAAAAATGGAACGATTCCCGCTAGGTGAACAGATAATTTGGTAAAGCGGTGTGTGATCGATCTCCGTGAGAATGTATAGGAGATATATATGTTAAGCAGCGGACCTTTTTTCGTCTGAATTTTCAAACATTTGTTCCTTGTAAATAATTTTTGTCGAGTTTTGATTATTAACCTTTACAAAATATCGTTTTCATTTAAAACTCCATTCATCATATTGTGTTTTATGGTCATATTACTTCAATAATTTAAATTATATATACGTTCATTTCCTTTAAAATTCATCAATATCGGAATAAAATAACTTTTTTCGCGATCATATTCATATATCTATTTCATTCATTTATTCATTATTCCTTTTGCATGAAATTATACCATTAAGTAATATTTATAGACCCTTTGTCTTTTACAGAACTTACGAAAAAATTGTGATCGTGACATGAAAAATTGCCCAATAAAATATGATTAATAACGAGCATAAGCGCTCCGCTTACTTCATTTATTTCACGTGGTGTATGCAACATCCGATAGTTATATCATTCATAACGAGCCGCTTCTTTTAGTCAAAAGTCTCTGTGTACTTAAAAGGATAATAATTTACATTGACCTACAAGAAAACATCCTAATTCGCCCAGATTAGCTCAATTCAGAAGCTGTAAATTATTCGACTCCGACTTTTTTTATCTGCTTTATGAATGAATACCCAAATGGTCATACAAAATTGATTATGGTTATGAAGTTGGATGATCTCTAAAATTTATGAAATAATTTTCCCATAAAAAATCACATATTTATACGATATTGGGAAATCGTTTTTATAATTTTCTCATTACAAAAATTGCGAATTATACTATTAGTTATTCTTTATCGTAACATTGATCATTCCTTTAATGTTTACAATTCATTCTAAATTAATCATACAGGAAGTACACCACGCATTATATATTTACGTATCTACCACAATGGTGAGTGAAAACTAGAAGTTTGGTGAATAATTAAATTTTAAGTGATGACAGGCAGAATTTCAGAGCACGAGCAGCTCGGTATATTTATGTTTTCCATATGTAGAAAAAATATAATGTCACAGTAAAAATATTTCATTACAGCAAAATTTTTTTGCTTTTTTGGTGATTACTTTTTTTATAAACACAAATATAATTCCGTTGCAAATTTTATACTTAATTACACATTTCTATATAAATTTCCTATATACTTTCTCTGACAGTAACAGTTGTAGAATCAAGGATCCGACCTTAAAATCACGCATATATTAAGAATTAGGTAAGTGAGTCGAGTATTTCCAATGCCTAAATTCATACACAAAGCAATTGCTTATAAAAATGGGTGCCCAACAGAAGAGGCAAAACCAGAAATGAAATTTATTACATTTTGTGCGTCTTGTTTAAGACAAAAATATATTTTCAGAGATAGTAGCTGAGAAACGCCATATGAAGTTTCACTTCAAAAATAAAATTTAAAGAAAATGAGAATTGAACTGATATATGTAATCGTCCTACAAATTGTAGGTCCTCGAAATGTTTTATAGTGTTTATGGACAGATTGGTATCGATAAAGGACAAAATTGAAGTGTAGTTGTAGTTTAATGCCAATTACACAAATAAAATTACACACACACACACACATATATATATATATATATATATGTAAATATATGTGTATATATGGATATATATATATATATATATATATATATATATATATATATATATATATATATATATATATATATGTATTACTTAATATTTACTTATAGAAAACAGGTGACACATATTTGCTTACAGACAACACTTAAAAATATTCATAAATTTTACATAAATTTTAAACTTCAACTCAATTGCAGTAAATATGTACAGAATATAGATAGACAGAAGAAGAACGAAAGTGTTTATAGAAATGTTTACAGAAACCCGAAATCGGAATGAGATTTCATATTTCTTCCTTATGAGAGAATGAGAAATTTATTTAGAGAATAAATTACGAGACTTTCGCCGAGTACATAAATTATGTGGTGTACTAATGGTGAAACCACATGTGTCTGACTCATTAAATCACATAATTCTATTTGAGATCTTGTAAGGTGACTTTGAAATGTGAGGTCAATATCCTACACACAGAAACGCCGCATAGAAATGACGCAAGTTTCTATGTTATACGCAATTTCGTTAGTTGATAAATGAAAATGAAAATGGAAATAATCTTCTCATTTTAGTATTTACTTTCTTAAACTTAAATAGTTTCAAATAATTGGAGACTAAATAAACAAATTGTTCCATAAATCGCCTCAGAGTGCAACGAATTCGAGGTTCATAGGAAAAGGAACTCAGATTGCATTATAATATAGGAAAAAGCATGAAAATAAATTCAGTAATGTTCCGTGAAAATTGTATGACAAAAAAAAATTAGGCAGAATTTAGAGTAGTATCATCGCGATGGTATTTCAGACGATGTGATTATGGTGATCATCTTATATTCTATTAAAAACCCCAGAAATTTGGACTCTAGAGTCGCGGTGGTTCTTTTTGCTGACTGCAGCTAAGGCCATCCACAAAATGAAAAAAACAGGTATTATTTGAAAAGAGAAATGAAAGCAAAATATTATGAATTTAAAATGTGGGAATATGGCGAGAATTAAAATCATATAGTCAATATTGATAACTCAACCCGACCTGATCCGGGTCGGGTCGAACATAGTCTTACTAGTCTTAACATGGATTTTTACATCAATACATTTATTGAGACGGTTTTGTTAATTGTGGTCATAAAAAAATGTTTACAAAATTACTATTTTTAATGTAAGATCTTTAAATTATTTTCATATTTTTAGTCTAATTTAGAATCAACTTATTTCTTAGTTTGTCATATTCGTTCAGTATTTTATTAGACAAACGATCAGAAACAAATAACAATGATTCCATAATTTTATAATTAATTTGTTAGAATTTCCATAATGGAAAATTTAACACAGTTAAATATTTCTAATCACATTTAAATTATCAAGTTGAAGGCACGAATGACTTTGAACTCTGTCCAGATTGAAAATGGAAATTAATAACCCGATAATTGAATTTAGCGTTCACGACTCAACCCATACTACATACTTCATTTTCAATTCATCTTTAAACTAATACTCTATAAAACGCCAAGGTTGTGCTGTCGAGCATTAACCTCAATACCTCTGGAATTAAAAACAATATTAATTACTGTTGCACTGTATACATAATTAAGTGATAAAGATGTTGTTAAGTTTAAATTGCTTTATTAATATCACGTTTTGCTTAATGTGGCTTACCTTACATACACCAAAATATCATAGTATGGATACGCTCGACTCCTTTTGCGTAAAATGAATTTTACTTGTTCACATGCCATTCACGTGCTTGAATTTTAATTTGCTCATATATCTGAAACCATTCCTTTTCCCAATGTGAGGTAAATTGAGATTAATATTTCAATATAAGGTGAAGTTTAGACTAACAGTTAAGAAAATATATGATTCCCAAACATGCGATTTTTATATGAGTAAGTAAGCTTAATAAATAAATTTATCTGTCAAACAATTAACTTCAATGTAACATTCATCGGAAACAAATACTTCGCTTCTTTTGAGATACGTTTGTTACGTACCTTCATTTCTTCAACATCATACTATTTGTAAGATCGTATGTTACACACAATTTTGCTATTAACGGTGAAACTTAAACATAAAGATTGTATGCGATTAGGGTGAGACAAACGAAATATTTGATATATAAAGATAAAGAGGAAATTTTAATGTTCTCTAACGTATACGATGTTAACTCTTGTAAGAGATGATAGCTCGATAATATAATTAGCGATTGGATGCGAATATACACCAAGTTCATCTTAAGTGTCATTTTCGCTAACAAGAGCAAGCAGTCAAAATTGTTCATGTTTACATTTTTTTCACATGAAAATAAAAGTTGGCAAATATTTCCATTTCTATTTTTTAATACAGATAATTCATGTTTAAAGCAAGTGATGTACTAAAACTTATTTTTTACTAAAAAAGATTGGTGTAAGAAAGGTGATTTAAAACTAATTTTATTTTTATTATATATCAGTCGATTAAAATAACAGCAGCTCAAATAAGTAAATACGAGCTATCAAGTACCTGTAAAGCTCGTACTGATAGGGTTCTATATATATTTAGGCACTTATAAACACTTTAGGATACATAGTATTTTTTTTAACTAAAAATATTAATTATTCGCTACGTGAATTTATTAGCCCTTATAACTCTTTAAGAGTAAATATTTTATGCATATTTAAAAAATGATATTTATAGAATATTTGCTCTAGTTGTCGTACAACCTTGGCGTTGGCTTCCTAGAAACTCTTAAATTTTTTAGAATTTTAAATTGGGTAAGTCAAAAATAAGAGAAGAGTGAATTTATTTTTTGCATATTATTAACTTTAGTTCTGAAAGTGAAGTAAGAGAAATTAGATAAAAAGTATGTGTAAAGGGCCCACCTTTATAATTATCCCATTCAGGCGATATCCTATACTACCTTAGAAATTAAAAAAAAAACTGCATATTAAATTTGTCTCGCCTACAATTTTCTACTGAATATTTGTTAGCTTCAGCTGCAGTAAATTTCATGTTTCTACGTCAAGCAGTTTCTGAGAAAAATGGTTGTAAAGGACAGATATACAGACACGTGAGTGATAAGGTTTATATTGGCGACTACAAGATCTTGTGCCTTAAATAAACATTGATCATTGTGACTACAAATTTCTTTAATAGTTAAAAAAATACTAAGGGCTAACAACATTACAGTCATCGACTATAATGTTATAAGAAAGAAGCTTATCTTTGCTTTTTCCAAGTAGTGCACAGAAAGTAAAATAACATGTATTTAATATACTTTCTAACCGTATTAGGAAAACATTGCATGAATACATGAACCAAGAAATTCCTCATTCGTAGCGCAGAAACAGTACAACTGTTTCTGCGCTACGAATGGCCATTTCATATTCCTAAACAATCTGTTCTTGTTTGCTCCATCCTAGAAAGACTGTAAATGCCTTTATTCAGATATGACCTGCTTCTACGCGACTACCACTTGCTTGCTTAGCCATTTGCATAGTGAATGATAATTCAGCGGCGGAATGGAAATGTTTTAGCTCAGAAATTTCTTCTGGTTGGTTGAGGTACCATAATGTTCAAATTGATTTTGTGGTCTACTTGGTGTTTGAAACGGTATATTGCAACTTTCGCCAGCAAAACTCTCACAATTACTTAGAAAACTAAAGAAATTAAGCCTTTATATACCAATAAATAAATTATATTGCAGGTATTTAAGTTTATTGTTAGTACCATATTTTGGTTTCACAAAATTATTTACTTATTACTATTATAAATATTATTTGAAATGGTGTTTATATTAAAAAGGCACAAATGTAGCAAAATTAATGTAAACTTTAAACAGTCGCGATTTGTTTAAAAGCTTGCAATTTTCTTTTCCTTTCTAACCACTAATAAGTGCAAAATTTAGTTTTTATTGTTAATTATTTTTTCCAAAAAAAAAATGCCGCGCATAATTTTTAGCTAGGATTACCTGGCTCTCAGTAACCAATGATTTAATTCATTTCACTTTATATTGTTCAGTATATTATACAAGAATTATTATTGCAATTGTATTAAAAAGAACAAAAAATGCATACCCAAAATTGTATGATAGATTAATTTTTGATAAATATAAAATTTATGCCACAGAACCTTTATTCAGAGTTGGTTATAAAAAGTAAACATATAATACATTATAAGAAAAGTGGTATTACTAGTATTCAGCAAGTATTATTTAGTACAACGAGAATGTTGTTAAAACAAAATATTGTAAATTATATAAATGTTAGTCTGTGTTTACATAGCGAATTATTCGTGTCTTTCTATTTAGCCATCGCACTACCATATTCATTACATGTTGACTTTGGGTTTAATTAAACTGACAGTGATTTTTATGACATTTTGCCCTTCAGAAGAACTAGTAAAGAAAAGGACACATTTTTTAGTAGATTTTATTTTGTCATATACTTACAGAGATATATATTGTACCAGTGAAATTTTTTTTTTTAATTCGTCTTAGCTTCATATGATTTTTTGTTTAAAATTTATCTACACTATTGTTTTTTTTCTTTCAATCTTATAAATTTTTAGCAAATTATGAACTAAAAATATCCACAAAGGAAATATAATTCATTATTATTAGCTTTGAAACTGGACGTCAGATAAATCAATTATCATATAACCTTTATGCTAATTTAATAGTTTATTTAAGTTGTATTGTTCGATAAACAATGTCAATTTTAAAACTCAACTTTTACTTCAGAGATTTATATATGTGTATATATATATATATATATATATATATATATATATATATATATATATATATATGTATGTATATAGAGGCGTACAATGCTTTTCGGGAAGCTATGAGGAGATAAACATGTAAAAAATTACACACAAGCGTGCAACCGTCCATTCCGTCCGTCTGAAAACGGCATTGAAGGTATAATAAATTGAAAATATGTCTCATTAATTGAATAGTAGGCACTAAAAATTATAAAATATCGACAAAATTACCCCGAATTATCGAATTATTACTGTAACCGTGACCCTGAGTAGCTAATTCTTACTTACCTAAAAATACAATCGTATCTATTAATCTGTTTAAATTATTTATATTTCTATGTCATTATCTTTCCGATTCGTAATAATTAGTTGATTTTTATATGCCAAGAACTACAATTTTGTACTTTTACAATACATGATAAGGGTTTTGCAGAATAAGCATATTTTTACCAGAATTTTTCAAATTACCTAGATTATCAAAACCACCTTTATTCCATTTAATATATTTAGTTTCAAATAATAAACATGACCAACGAAACATTTTATTTAAAATGCAACTTCTGAATACAAAATCTTACCTTAATCACGTAATAAACAAAAAAAACATTCGATAGTCGTGATTGTTTGTTTACTTTCACCAAGAACGAGTGAACTGAAAATTATATATTGAAGTACGAAATTCGCTTGGTAATTAAATTTGTTAAAATTATATATACTAGTGGTCGCCCAGTGATCGAAATTCGACCATAATTCGTTTAAATTTTAAGTTTGAACGTCATTAAGGTTTTATTGTCAAAGATTATACCTTTATAATCACATATTTCGGGAAGGCTGCACAGTTAATTTGCCTATCTTTTTCAAATAAATTATATAACATTTAAATAAAAAACAAATAAAAAAATGATAAGTAAAATAAAGAATAACTTTTTAATTTATTTTTATTGGAACAAAAAACCAGGCAATTAAAAAATGTTATCCATGGAACTTGACATACATATTTCAACAATTCAATTAATGAATTAAAACTTCTCTGTTAACGATGTTTTTTGTAAAAACTCTTTCATCGTTTGCTAAATGTCCTTGACCGTTATATTCGGAAATATAACATCTTAAACCGTTGAATGATCGAACCTGCGACGTACAATTGTCCATGTGTAAAAACTGGCCGATTCAATAAAACTCCAATTTTTTCTAATGTTTGTTCTTGAGACTTATTTATTGCCTTCGCAAATGCAGGTATTACTGGAAATTGAGTTCTTTGAAGGTGAAATGGTAAAATAGTTCCGGAATATGTTAAATTTATACGTGGAATCAAAATTATCTTATTGCTTACGGTTCCAGTTAAAACTTCGCAATCAATTACATTACGATGCATACATTTGATGCGAATTATTGTTCCATTGACTAATGTTTCCTTTGTATTTGAGTTTCTGATCAGCAAAATGATGCAATTAACTTTCAATACGAACTTATGTGGTGGTAAACCACTAATAGTTAAAGAATTCAAAAACTCTATCGGATAATTATTGATGTCATTGTCATCATCAGAAATTATTTTATCGTAGTTATGACATGTTCATTCACCAGGAATTTGGTTAAGTATATCAGTATTAATCAAATTACAATCATCATTTTTAGGTGCTAAAATAACGGAGTTCAATATATTATCTGAGAGTATGTTTTTGGAAATATTTCCAAACACATAATATTATTTTTATCTCTTATTAATTGTTGAGGTATTTCGATAATATTTTCTCCAAACTGAGGGAATTGTGGGGCTTCATCATTGCCAATGTTTTTCAAAAATTCTACAAATTCCATTTCGTTGGGTAAAGATCTCATATTTTGAGTAAACGTAACTTTATGAAAATAAAGAAATTCATGCCAACTTGTGACACAATTTTCAATTAAATTTACATGTAATCTCAAAAAATGTAAGGTTTACGTTTATCTTTTTGCATCACATAGATCCCGCAATAAGCTATCTATGATTTTTAACACTTGCAATGGGCACATAGAAACTTCACCAATAATTATCAATGATGATGAATTTATGTAACGACCATGGCTACTATTTGCAATAATATTGGATACAGAATTGTTCAAAATAGGTATAGGCCGTTTAAACACGTTGTGTAAAGTCCTACCTCCAAGTAATAGAGTTGAAGCTATGCCACTGAACGAAGTTGCAATATAACGAAGATTAATCGAATTTAATTTGTGAAGTTTTGCCACAACATACATGAGCGGTTTGAGTGAATGTTTTGCCACAACATACATGAGCAGTTAAACAAAAAACATTGGATCCAGTATCGTGATACAAAACTTCACGAATCACTTGATCAATGAGATTACGCTGTTCAATATTTGCAGTTTCATAACACTCACAAAACAGCATCTCTTTCTCTATTTTATCAATAGCATTTACTTCTTCTATTCTTTGCAAGTATGCGGGAACTGGTAAACTAAGTTATTTGACATGACAAATTATGAACATTCAAAATATCATCAATTTCTAATAGAGCTCTATTAAAAGAAGCTTCTTCGTTGTAAAGTCTCAAAAAATCTTCACTAAGATATACTTTAAACTCATTCCATAACGCTAATGCATTGGCTGGCATATTTAATGCACAAATGTATCCAAATAAATTCCGCATTTGTTTTTGGTAAATGTAATTCTTTTGCTTCATTTAAACATTCGCGCCATTCATTATCATTTGAAGCAATTCCGCGTTCATGGCACGCTTCAACAAAAGAAAGGTATGTGATTCCATTGTATATTCTAACACTCTCAAATGATTTTGGATCACAGACATGTAATAAAAGCAATCGTAAATGGAAAAGTTCGATGTCTTTTGGTGATACATACATGCGTGCAATTATTTCATTACTTCCACGGTTTCTCTTTTTCCATTTTTTTCGGGAATCTTCCCACACATAATGCAAAGAAATTTTGATATACTTATATTCTCGTGTTGATGAATCTGACAGATTCAATTCAAAAAATGCTAATAATTTTGTGTGTCGTACATTTTCAATTGCTTGACGTTCTTGCCCTTCTCGAAAGTAAACATTCTGTTTACGCGGTAAATGAATATCAAGTATGACGATATCATGTGACTGAAAATGCATTGGTAATTCATAAATGCGCCATGCAGCTTCAGTTGATTCGACGTAACTAGCAATTAAAAAATATGTAACTTCATCAATTTGTATATTTTGAACTTGTTCATTTCTCCCTGAATATAATTACACGAACTTCTGCATGCGTACCATTATCACGCCTTCTGTATAATGGATATCCATTTATAGATTCACATGTATATACATTAAATCGTTTTGGATAATCTTTTATACATTTTCCATTTCTCATACATACAGAATTAGGATTAAGTACTCCGCATAGACCATGCATCATGCGTTTTACAACATATAACGTAGGATATGTTTGAATGTTAGGAATCTTCGCAGATACAATTTTATCAATATCGGTAGCATTAACAATTTTATCTTTTTTATTTAAAGTGACTAAAACGAGAGCATGAGGCAATCCTCTTTTTTGGAACTCAATTATATAAATGAGTGCTTCAACTTAACCAAAGATATTTTTTTAAGGTCCTCAATTAGTGCTTTCAATTTGGACTTGAATACACGCACAATAATATCAGGTCTAAAATTAGCAGTTTCACCTAGACCAATATTGTTAACTATTTTCGGCCTACTTGGATTGCAAGTCATTGTAAGAAATAAAGAAGGCTTTACGAAATGTTGTATAATTTACATTGCATCTAAATAATTCTGGTACATATTTCTTGGAGATCCAATGAACGAAATGGTAAAATTACTCTACGGCTAACATTACTGGCATTGATATTCGATTCTAAGTAGTCTGAAATGAAATGTAATCTTGAGCCCTCTATTATCACATACATATCAACTATCCACTGCAGAAACAATTTTTGTGAATGGTGCAACATGCCGAAATCTTCTCTAATTGCAAGTCGATAGGCTGCATACTGAAGCATGGTTAATTTATTTCTGGGCGCTCTTAAATTAGCCATAGATGGTACATTATGAGGAATACTGATATGCCACCCAGTATCACCATTTGGAAAAAGTAGTAGGCACGCTAAAGGGTTCAAGGATGAATCCAAAATTGAGATATTTTAATGATATCATTAACTTTTGAAAATGAAATCATATTTCGTTCATACAAGGAGTTTTATCAAGTCCATCATACAATGATTTAAAGTATTAATTTTGACTTAAGGGCGGTAATATTGCTTTACCCTTATGACAACATGAAGTGAATGCAGTCTTGTCACCTAAAGTGACTTCAGATTCAAAATGTTTCGCATTGTAAATCCATTAATCCACAATCATAACTATGAAAAAGTCTTGGAATTACATTTAGTGCACATTTAAATGTATCTCTAAAAATTAATTCTTCATTTCGCATACTACTAACACTATTAAAATTTACATTTGGTCTATTATTATGTGTTTGCGATATATATATATATATATATATATATATATATATATATATATATATATATGTGTGTGTGTATATATATATATATATATAAGGCAGGAGGGTATCAGGCACAATATTGTATTAATAGAAAAGGTTATTATTCATTACATCAACATCCAGGTGAACTTAATTCATATTATGAGTCTGTTTCTATTTTGGGCTTAAAGATGTTTACGGGTTGCATATCAATGAAGAAAGAGTGACTATTTCCATAAAGAAGTTTTTCAGTCTTTACCCTTAAAATAATTTTTCAATATCCCGGCATGTTACTCTAAATTCAACAGTTGTTACTCTAGATTAATGAGTCAGTCAGTCAGGACACTTGTTTTATATTGTTAGTTAAAATAATTAATTTTTTAGTTCCAATTATATCTTCTTAATTAATATACTGTGAAGCAACTGTAAATCTACACATTTAAGTACAAATGTTTTTATTTGCTTTTTTACTGTCATAAATTTATATTTTCTATGTTTTTGTAAACATAATACGGAATGAAGTAAAATAAGGGAGAAACTTGGTTATAGAATATGAATTGCTGGAAAAATTTAATATTCTAAAAATAAAAACAAAGAGTAGCAAATGTTTTTTCTAAAATAGAATAAAATTTTTACAAACATAATATCTTTTTAATTAATATACAAATTACTGTTAATATACACATTTCAGTACAAATATTTTTATTTGCTTTTTTGCTGTCACAAATATATATTTTCTCTTTACTTTTAAACATATTTAGAACGAATTCCAATCATTTGAAAAGAATAAGGTTTTTGCATAATTTTTTGAGAACACGAATTAAAAAAAAATGGAAAATGAGATAAATATAACTTTCAAAATTCTGACTTATAAAATTTTGCTGAAGTAACTGTGACCATCGCCGCAATAATGCAGGCCGATTGTCAAGTGTTGCAACAGTTCTCTCTTGACTGATGGGAACATGCATCATATGTTGATATAGTGAGTAAAAAAATTATTTACGTTAAAGCAACAAGCTAGATAGCTTGAATTTTAGTACATACATTTTCAATGGTTGGCTCTCTTGTCTCACTCTCACTTTCTTCCATATGAATTTATAACAAAGCAATGAAACATGTAAAAAATAAATTTGCACATAATCACAATTATGAAAAATCTATATTAATGGTAGGTATTCGTAGTCTCTAAAGAATCTAATGATTCGTTTGTCGCAGTCTTTGGTGGTACTTCAGGGTCTTTTGTAAAAAGGTTTGAAGTATATTTGCAGGCTGGCGCATTATTCACTAGGGCAGTATTTACCACAGGGATTGCGAACAAACTATTTGGTACACCTTATAGTGTACCAGGTTATGAAATTTCAAGAGTAACATAAAAAAAATTATAAGTTTTTGATACTTATACAATAATTTTATGCTTGCATGAACAGATTATTATTTACCTGTATTTGCGGTGTGGTTTTGGGAGTGAGATTATTTGGGTCAAACTCATTTTTATCGATTTGAAATTCATATGGTAGCAAGCATGAATATGATGAAAGGAAGTATTAATCAAAATTACAAATAACGATTTATCCACAAAACCACACACACTGGTCTTAATCTGTGCCTGTCTTGCTACGGATTATTATTTTTTGGCACTTATTTTGATCATACTCTACTGGTTCCAATTCGTGAACAATGAATTAAAACTAAAAGGTAATTCCATTGTTAATGTTAGGTTAAGCAAAATTTCATGTGAATGTCGTGTTATAAGTTAAAAAAACAAATAGAAAAGCAGGAAGTACCAACTTTAGTTGCAAATCAGCCCAAGCCTCATTCTTTCTTTTGTTTGTATTTGTATCGATCCTTTTAGTTTCGATTGCATGCGCTCGTTTCTTCACCATTTATTTCATACCATATATGCCAAAAACAATATACGAAACAACAAAAGTTAATTGATATATAAATCAAAATTTATTGATACCTACTTTATTTTCCTCTAACCAATTCTCTGTGCGTTGCCTCTTTTTTGGTACTTTATTTTCTTTATTGTCCGTATTCAACATATATAATATATTTAAAAAAACACTTTTTCTTAAAAAAATATTTTTTTGTCATATAGAACGCTTCGAAACAAGTAATAATTTCGGTTTCTTTTTAATGTCAAATTTGCAGTTCAATTTTCACAGTTTGCTGTCATAGATATTTTTGTTTTGTTTTTTTTATTTTGTCTATGATCTGAACTATACTTTAGTGTTCAATTAGTTAACAGATATTTAAATAATGAATATGAATCAAAAATTTTAACAGCAGTTTATAACAGTTCATAAGGCTTAATAGCGTTTCAGCTAATGTAGGTTTTAAACCTAAGTTAGTGTTTTTTTATGAATACGACCGTTAATCTTTAAGACTTAACTGACCGATAGCTAATATTCAATAAATATTGAAAATGTTATCTCTTATTAAATAACCATAATCAGCACTATTAATATTACATATCATTGGTGACCTTATGTCATAGGACCTCACAAAACCTCACCTCATAAAGTGTCCTCACAAAACATTTTGACTGAACTTAGTCTCATTTAAACAATTCTTTATATTCTGACAATATAAATACTATTTCTTTCCTTAGTATTAAATTAATTGTCAAGATATTAATAAAATTGAATGGGCGTTTCTTCACTATACGACAATATTAAAAAGAACGGTACGGCATCGGCTTTGCAAGTTACGTCTTTTACAAACTAAATATGCTGAAGCAGTATCAAAAGTTTTTTGCATATATATTTTTTTATTTTTGGAATTCCCTCAATACTGTAATTTAAAAATGGTTGGGAATTTGCATAAACTATTTTTTCAAAAATTTTATTTTGTAGTTTTTTTCAGCATATACCCATTAATTAGAAATTTTGCACATTAGTACCGAAAGTTAAAGTTAGCAAAATGACATAAATGGAATATTTTTGGGCTATAGATATTTTCACCATTGAAACCCAGTAATTTGATAATAAACCTTTTTACAAATGTACAGACATGTATATTTTAAAAGGAAATGATTTTAGAATCAAAGTTAGGTATTTGTATTTTTCATTATAGTATAATACATTTTTCAATATTCGGTGTGAATCTTCTTAATATAATTAACGAAATCAAAATAATTTTATTTCCACTCATTTATACTTCTAGGATTTCATTGGACGTTTAGCCTTTATGTAGTAACAACACCGGCATTACAAAGTCACACCAGTAGTGAGAGAAAATGGCCGTTGACGAAGGGCGAGAAGAAAGTTAGATAAGATTAGAGTGAAAGCGCAGCGTCCAGTAGAAACACGCATCCGCACATTTTTGCTCGCTCATTACCGTGTTCGTGTCATTACCGCACGGCAATGGGCGGCAATGACACCAGCACGGTGTAATTTTTCTAAATCTTGTGCTGTAAAAAAAAGTTCGTTTAGTTTCATTAATATCTCCAAAATATGCTTAATAGATTTTTAATGAATATGATGCTAAGGAAAGAAATAATATTATGCCAAAATGGAAAAAATATTTAAATGAAAATAAAAGTAGAATCATAATTTGTTAATGAGGTAATATCTACAGCATATCGTCATCAATGATAATATTAAGAGTTCTGTCAGCGGTGATTTAATAAGAGGTAATAATTATCAAGGGCTATTGGATATAACCCCTTTCGGTTCGATAAGTCTTAAATACTAAGACACTTTATTTTTCATTTATATGCAAGAGTAACATGTAAACCAACACTTTAAAATGTGCATTGTGTATTGAAATTACCTCTGTATTTATAGAACTAACTCAAACAAGCTACCAATTTGGCATAAACATTTTGTGACAATCGATAAATTTGATATCCTATTTCGAAGTTACTTATAATGTGTTATGGTTCCATTATTGATATTTTTCAATTTTTAATCGAAAAGTTTAATCGAATCCAAAGTGAACAGGGAAAATAAACAGGGGCATGGTAACGTGATGCCTTAAAGGAACTTAAGAATAATTCAGTAAATAAACACGGACCAACATTAATACACCGCGGTTAAGATAAAGAGAAGTGACGTAACTTGAATAGAATTTGGCAAACTTGCCCCTTCTTAACCAATGTGACGTCTTTTAGTTGGTCCAAAGCAAAGTTTGCTTGTTCCCTGACACGTATTGAATCAGTCGTATGAGTTACGTCGTCTTCTTGTCATGCAACTTTGGAAATATAGGTTAAATTCGTTTCATTTTGAGTAAACAACTTCGTAAGAGTGGATAATTGTAAAAAATATTAATTCATTCATGTACAATTTGGCACAGCGAGAGATTTTCTGAAAGTATATACAAAATTTATCGTGATAGGTAAGTACATTGTTTCTCGATCATGTTTATAAAACAATGACTTTTTTTTCCAGAAAATGATTACAACGAGAATGTAAAGGTTTTATTGCTTCTTGAAAATAATATTTCGTTTTAAATTCGAGTGAACAATAAACAGATAATAATCTTATTTCTTCCGAAAACATCCATCTTTTAAGATGTTCGCAATATGATAAGAAAAATTCTTAATTCTTATCTTTCACAATCCATCTTGTAATTAAAAATATATGTTAATCTAAATCGCTTTCTAGGAAGAAAAATAATTGAAAGTTAAAAAATATTATGAGGGGATAGTTAATACAAATCATTGTAATTTACACGATCTATTTATGACCATAATAATTATGAGTAAGAACTACTTTATCGACTTCAAAAAAGTGCAGGGATATGTTTTTGCATGTAGATATAAATTTACAAACCTGTCAGTTTGTTTATGTCTCTGTATCTTAGTCACCAATTTCGTATTATTTATGTAAAAAAATAATAGATATTTTGATTTCGTATTATGACGTATTTATATATTCCCTTTTTCGGTCTATTGATTTTGGACCTACAAAGGGAAGATGGAAAAAATACATAAATATAAACTTTACATTTTCAAATTTTAAGTATTATAATAAACTTCCTTTGTTTAATTAAAAATTTATTGTTATTTTTTTTTATGTAATTTTTGCTTGGTTTAATTAAAAATTTATTGTTATATTAAACATGCCATATATATGTTCAATTATTTTGTTATGAAATTTTGTCAAGGAGAAAATTTTTATTCCCTAATTTGTATATCACTTCATTTATTATTTTAGGTTTTCTACTTGGATAAAAATAACAAAAAATACTATTTTTACTAGTTTTAGAACGTTAACAACTTACTTCAATAAAAATGTCATAGCTATCGAGACGCTTTGCATTTGTCTTATGTCTGAAATTTTTCAAGATGGTTATGCTTTGGTTAATATAGCGACAACTATGGGAATTTTGATATTGTGGTTTTGCTCAAATTTACAAAAAAATGTATGATATAATATATTACTACATATTTTTTTTAGTATGGTTACGAATTTATCACAAAAAAAGCTCGCACACCTAACACCAACAAAAAGGTTAAGCGAATACTAGGTCAGTTCATTATCAGTAAGCAATATAAGTCCATGTTCACACACAAAAACTTAATTTCGCATGTAATATGTACAAAAATAACGTCATTTGAAAAAACTGAGACTACAAAGCAAAAGCTGTTATTAGTGAAGCAATATAAATTTAAAAATATCTTTATCCTTTAAATACGTACATGTTGTAATACCAATTAATTCACGGCTCACGATTTTCATATTTCATTAATTGTCATTAAATTTCATGTAAACTTATAAATTTATAGCGAAATTGAACGAAAATTTTGAAGGAAATTAATTTTATTAAATATTCTAGTTAATTAAACTAAGGAGGAGATTTTTTCCGGAACATTTAAAGAGCATTGAAGAATAAGTGCTTTCACAAAACTGTTGTTTACAATTTTTTAAATGTTTCGAAAATAGGGCGGTTTTGTGATTTATATATATATATATATATATATATATATATATATATATATATATATATAAATATATATATATATATCGGTTAGAAATCTTATATTGATTTAATCTGAAATTACCGAGTTCAAATTTCATTTTCATATCTAAAAGTTTCATTTTTACAATAGTTGGATAATTTTAATTATTTTATTATCATCAATAAGAAACAAAAATTTAATTCACGCACAATTAGATTTTCTTGAAAGAAAACGAAAACCAACAATAATTCAATCAAAATTTATTTAATGGAATGAGAAAAAATAATGAACCTTTATATAAAAACTCTTGTCCGTAATTATCCTTCTTATAAAAACTCGTGGAACATCAACTCTATAATTATCCTTATTTATCCTGCACCCCTTATCAACAAATCTTATGTAAGTAGCAAGCCCCAGGCTTACAGTAATTCCTTTGTCTTCGAATAGAAAGTGAAAAGTTGAAACAAATGGAAAAATACCGGGTACTTAGCCAATAACAAAATATTAACTACACTGGTATATGGATATAACGTTGACAATGAATATTGCCTTATCTTTGCGTACTCGGCGTATAACATCTGTTAACGTATTCACAAATTTTAGAATTAATTTACAACAGTTTTCACAAATTTTTAGGACTGCCTAATTTAGTTACGGTAGATTTTCTGCAAAATTTTGCATACAAGAAAGTAATTTCAACAAATCGTGTTGCCTTAAAAATGAATGCGTATACGGAAGGTCGGAGTTTAAAGCTATGCGTATACAGAAGGTTGGAGTGTAAAATTACAAACCGTGTGTCTAATGACCGTATAATTTGGTGTAAGTTTCAATATATTATGAATGTCTCTTATTTTACACAGGCTTTGGGGTGAATGAAAACCATTCAGAAATTTGCAAATTTTTTATTTGTAGGTATTTAAGCAAAATCATTCATTACCATTAAGATAGTACATGTCAACAGTAAGTATATACACATGAAATGCTTAAGCGAGTAAACTTGTTAATTATTTGCTATGCATCCAATAGCTGGTAAATGAGATAATGACACTTACTAAAAATAAACATTGATCGAAATAGAAATTTCTTAATTTTCTCCAAGTTGGTTGAAGTATAAATTTCCGTGGGAAAAATCAGTTTTTTTATTTTTTTAATTTCAATTTAACTTGCCGATTTTCCTCAACAAACATTTCCTAAATTGCTTGTCATTGAATTATTAGCATCCACGCAATAAAAATCGAGTTAGAGGACTTAGAATTGATGAACATAAATTGTTGATATTGCCATCCATAGCTATTTAGCTGAAAGTTCACGCTTATATGTAAGTTACGACAAATAAAGCGCGGCCTGTAATAAGACTCAGGAGACAGAAATCACATTACAAATAATTTTATACGTTATATATTTCACACACACATAAAACAGGATAACATTATCGTATCAAAAACTGCATGTCGTTCGTGCTGCCATCTTGAAGCAAATCACGTTTAACTTCGATACATATTAGCGCAACTATATTTTATAATTTAATTTTGAAAAGCTACCCCAAAATGGACTAGTGCAGAGTTTGTCCTACTTGTTCCTTTTTAATACTATTTGAACTATTTTTAGTTATAAACATTTCTTAAAATTAACATTGAACATATAACACCTAAGGCTGAAAAGATCGAGTAAATCTGAAGTACGCTTACGTTTAATATAGGTTTTCTAAACCCAAAATGATATTTATGTAAAATATTTGACTTTAAATTTTAGTGATCCTTATTTGCTTTAGGTACTTTAAGTGACTTTAACCCAGTCAGGGTTACTTTTCACCCGCAACAAATATTACTGGAAAAAATACTCACGCCGCCTTTAAAAACCATGCGAAGGAAGCGGAGAGCATAAACCGTGCTTATTTATGAACTAAGTACATTGCCTCATTTTTATATTCTTTTGCACGAATTTTGAACGTGTATCCTTACATACGCGTGAGTGTGTGCACGTGTATGGGAAATTGAGACTATACATATGTTTAAAAAGTATATATAGTCTCAATTTCCACTTAGATTTATTTATATAATTTTATTAGGTTTATATTTTTATTAATATTTGGTTTATATTTTTGACCGAAAACTGTTATTGATGTTCAACGGTTATAAAAAAGGATCAAAATGAAAGTCGCAATTGAATAATTTACTTATAAATGTCCTTGAGCTATTTCCATATTTAAATTAGTACAATGTTTAACTCGGAAATATATCGGACACTAAAATATTAAATAATAATTTAGTTGAATGCGGTGAATACTATAAGGTTACTTTATAGTTTAATACTTTCTTAATAAACTCGTTTAAAAGTATTAATGTAGCACATAATAAAATGCATTTGTAGAGTCGTAAAAAATAAGTACTTCGGTAGGAAGCGAAATTGGTATACAGTGTTGGAAACAAAATTAAATTTTAATGCAGTTTTTTTGTTTTATTTTTCTATATGGAGAAAATAGATTCTACTGCATAATGAGCCAATTTTGTAAACCGGATAAATTAGGTAAAAGTGGTTTATACGAAGTGTGAAATTTACCTCAAAATTTAAATATTAGCAACCGTATTTCTAGTGGAATCGTTAACAATGTAAATCATTTCGTATGAGGTAATACTCATTAATAAGTCATGCAAAATTCTTAAAAAAATCATTTTTGAAGGAAATGATAAGTATTAAAAAATTACTAAAAGCGATTTTTAGGGCTCAGTACCATAAAATGAAAAAAAATGAAACTCTTACTAGGACAATCAATTAATCCTATCTTTTGATTATTCGTCTCTCCGTCTGACTATCAAAGCCCTTTTTCTCAAAAACGGTTTGAAATAATAAGTTCAAATTTATATTATACAATGATACCTACAGCCTTAGGTTGCTATAGCGTTTAGTTACTGTAGGCAATATCTTTTAGTTTCCTTATTTAAAGACGCTCGTAGTGTTTCAAGCGTTTTTAGATCAGGAAACTAAAAGATATTGCCCTTGAAAGTATTTTTATATTCAAACAAAGATCTTACTCGCTGATCATCAAAACCTATAGGGTATTTTATCCATCGTCCAGGGGTTCCTCTACCATCGTGAAAATCGGCATAATGATCGGTTTTATACCACAAGTAAAGGAATACTCCAAAAATTATTCTTTTCTAATTTTATATAGGATTACATATTTTTATTATTAATTCATTTTATGCCTGCAAGAAATATATTTAAGTTATATAAAATAATATTTGTAAACAGTTAAAATATAAACAATGTGTACCTCTATAATTGCCCAAATGTGTGTTAAACTCTCATATATTAGTTCTACTCGTGCTCGATAGGCTTTTTCTATATTTAATGTTTGATATAAATGGACTACTAAACAAAAATTATCGTTTGTGTATTGTAGTCTAAAATAAAACCTTAATTAATTATGATTATAAATTACCTTACCATTTTCTATTAATTTACATAAATTTTACCATACACCAACATTTAGCATATACGTAACGGTATTAAAATACACATTTAAAAATCCTTATGTATCTTGGGTTTCATACCGGTAATTATTTTTCTGTTACAGATAATTAATAAGATTAAATAAATCATATTTACTCTCCCCATTAAGATTAATAGCTTCTCTAGCGCTGTTCCTTACTTCAGCAAGTTTGAAAAAGGACAAGTTTTACGTGGGATAAATGGAACAAAATATTTATAAATTCTTGGTTTATCACCTTATTTTTCATAAAGTAATTATTTTTATTTGTGGACACTATATCCACAAAGTTCTGTCGTATTAATATTGCTACGTAATGAAATTGCTGGTCGTTCGAAAAGCAGACCTGTTAGTCAATCCAATTAAGTCTTAGGATATTATTATATCAACCTAAGGCTTACTACTTTCTACAATTTTTTTTTGTAAAACTTTACTTCACTTCTAAACTTAATGTGTCGTTAAAAATTACATTTTCCTTTTACTTTAAAGTCACAATAAGGGTAAAGAAAATATAATTGTGTTGAAAAATCTAGTCGATATTTTGGTGCGAATTGCTTCTTAAGAATTAAAGTAGTATAAAGAAGACCGATTTTGATTAAATCTGAAATATCGGACTCTTCCAAAAATACCTTGAGATATTTTTTTAACTAATCTATCGATTGATCTACAAATTGTTTTCTTAATAATGGCTTACAATATTCTTCAATCTGAAATATACGCATCATTAGTATTTTATAAGTCATATAACTTTACCAAAAATGATGTCCGTAGTCAATTCTTTACCTAGACACATTCTCTTAAATGCATTCAATGGTCTGTCCATTTTTAAATGAAAATAACTCCTTACAGTTTGTATTATTTTACGCGATTATTTAGATACGCATTCTTAAGTGATCTTAAATTTTAACGCATAATTATATAAAAAAAATTGCATCCAACATTACATTCAGTTACTTGTAACTGCATACGCACCAAAATGTCAGCGGGATGCAATTTGACAGATTTCATTAAAATATTTTGAATTTCATTAATAGAGAATAGTACCTATTCTCTATTAATGAAATTTTACATGTTGTATTAATCAGTATGAGGCACATCATCATACTGATTAATATCAAATGTAAAAGTATATTTACTAATGATTACTATTTTAGTTGAACACGATATAAATGTAATATTTGATTATAGGGGGAATTTTTTCGTAATTACATGCATTGTAGACTCAGCCCTCAACGAAAAACGAAAGAAACTCAGCCCTCGTAAATTAGAACCAAATTTTTTCCTATTCATTTAATAGACAAAGATGTGATTCAATGTGGTTTATAAACAAAAATAGCTAAAATATATACCGCGTGTTACCACTTATTTTACACCATTCAACTTTCTAATACAGAGCCAAATGGCTTTAGCAACTTCCGAGATATTTTATCACGTTTCAATTAGTTACGTATCTCGGTGCCGTCAACACGAGCGATGTGTGTCTGTGACGTGACATTTGTATTTTGCCGCAGAAACAGGAAATATTGCAGCAAACCATTTTCCCGTAGAGACGTATCAATAAGAAGGGGAGGTAGGATGTCGCTGTTTGGCGAAGAAAGCAATTGTACGTTTTAAAAGTAGTGACGGTAGGCCCGTTTGAGTGAAAACAATGCCAACAGTCCGTCAGTTGGCACTAAACTTGGGCATATATGCGACGGTATAAAACAGTGTCAAATACTTTAGCAAATGTAGCTAACATTGCTACATGCTTATAATTTGTTACATCAGGCTTAGAACCGGATTTCGGAACAGGTATGGAAACACTTGATTTCAGAAGACAGGTATATAAAACATTTAGTTTAAAACTGTCTAAATTATCGCATTTGTATTATTATTAATAAACACATAAAGTCAATGGCACAAGCATATGAACACAGGTATGTATTTTCATATAAGGGGGAATAATTCCATACTCGCGTTATGCGGATCATGATTTAATGCGGTTTGTAAAGCGGTATAAAGTAAAGACCATACAATTTGGGTTCAGATTTTAGCGTGAATTTATGTACATTACGTTAGAGACATCGCTCCCAAATTATTCCAAAAATATTTTTCATGGATTAACATGGAGTGTCATTCTAATTTTGTCAAAAAAACTTGCTTATAAATGTTTATTTAAAAATACGTTACTATCTAATATATACAACATCTTTATGTAAGAGACACTAGGATAATAGGATATTTATCTATTTTCTTATTCATTTTATAAATCATAACTTCAAGGTGTAACTTCAAGGTTTTGAAAAACACTCCCGCGTCGCAGCGGTGACTCCTATACATCTTCAGTCTTCCCGTGACCACAGGCTGTGCAACCAGTCTGAAACGTCGGGACATAGTGAATACTTAGTTTATAATATTTAGGTTTACTCATTAAATAAATAGATAATTACCGCGAAAAAAACCCGATTCAAACCAAATAAAATAAAAAATTTATATCATTAAAATATATATATATATAAAATTATTTATGACATTAAATTAAATTTTTCAAGTTAATTGCTTATTCATTTAAAACGTTATGCATTTGTTATGTTTTTCAATTTATAATAATAAGTCATTTGAAATAACATATATCAGACATTTAATTTTCTTTGTTATAGAGTTATTTTATATTGTTACGTTATTATTTTGTGTGAATAATTTTGTTAAAGCTGCAAAATACGACATGTGACAACAGTTTACGACGTTATAACATTACCTACACTTATATGTATTTTTAGGATAAAATGTTTCATTACTTTCGTAGCTCATCTTTCAATTAATTAAATATATTCTTAAATAAGTTAAGTCAATAAAGGCAGTGAATTAATTTTCAAATACAATTTTTATGTACAGTATATATACAGGGCAACAGATTTTATTATATTATTCTGTATATTTGGTTTCATTGAAATATTTCATTTTTCAAATTATATTTTTTTGGTTTAGCTGGATAATGCTTTGTTTTTAAATGGTGGGGGGATTACATGAAATAACCGATGATACATTGAGACTCAAACATATTTTCAAGTAAATATAATAAAAAATTATACATATAGATAAATTATACGATAAATACAAGATATAAGCCTTTTCTAAAGAAAAATATCTAACGCGTTTTGAATACCGCATGTATACGATAGATTAAATTCGAAATACTTAATAAATATAAAGCTACTCGCAAGCCAGTGCCACAACTGAGTGCCCGCATAAATTGAATCCATCAATTTACAATAAAATAAATATTGAAAATAAAGGAAATTATTTTAATTGCCACGGAAATTTTTCCTTCAAAAGCAGGCTGCTATGCTCAAATTGAAATTAATATTTAAACCAACATTTTAAATTTGACAGCCACTTCATTAATGACTTCCGGTTAGTGGACATTTCCGCAAGCTTCGGAATGTTTCCCAAACTTTCTTTCTTTTGTAAGTTGAAGAAGCTTAACAGGAAGGGTGTCATCTATCTATGTCATCGTGGTGATTGTAATTAAGGTGAAGTCACGGACAACAATACGGCATTGTTCGTTTTAAGGAAAACTGTGCTATTTCTTATTTAGGTTAATTGCGGATGTTTTGGTAGACCACAAGTCTGAAGCAATTTTGATGACACAAAGTTGTAATAGTATACTATTGAAACTAATTTATGTATACTATTTATGTATACTATTGAAACTACTTAATATGTGAAATACAAAGTTACAAGTGTATTTTATTTAGTTATATATTATTAATATTACGTTCCATCTAAATGTTGTTACTAAAATATTAACTCTTCTTATTACCTATCATTTTAATCATACATATTATACATTTATTATGTAATATATATATTCATAATAGGATATATATATACATATATATATATATATATATATAGGTAATTATTTAAATTAACATATCATTTGATACAACAAGTTATATATTTTGAAATTGGACAAATAAGACGTGATTACATAATATATTTTATTTAAAAGTAATACTCTGGAGATAACTGGTTATGAAAATACTTATATTTTCATTATTAATAACTTACAATGTATTATAGTGGGACGTTTTTACATTTGCAATATTGACCAGAATCTCATGTATCCAAATATTAAAGTTATAAAGGTATACTAAGGTAAGGTTACTATGTCAGTAACAATATCGGGCTAAATACAGCAACTTTAATACCTTCCATATTGTTATTGTTCAACTAAAATGTTAACAATACACAAATATAATAGCTAAAGGTAAACTTACATTCTTTTATGATACCCGACCCGCCCAGGTAGCAAATTTTTTTTGCTCTCTCTCCGCCCTTACAAAGTGGCTGCCTCTTTAAAACATAATTGTATATAATTTGAATACGAGTTAAGTTTAGTAAAACGCAATTTTTTTAAAGTTAAAATGTACAAATAAAATTATGAATTTAAATGAAATAGGCCATCCTCGCGATTATATCGTAAAGAAAAGTGGTGTAAAAAATTACTTTTAATAAATATGTTAATTTTTTATTGCTAAAATTTTTTTTTGCTTTTTTCACTAAAAGCTAAAATAAGTAAAAAGGAATATAAATACACTGACAAATTTTTAGTTAAAATAAAAGCATCTTAAACTGAATATATAATATTAAGTTTTTAAGGTTAGTTGAATTTATTGTTTTTTATTAACATTTAGTGAGGTAAATGTCATAATAAGTTGCCATTTTAAAACATGGTAAATTCCTATTTGTATATTAATAACATTTTTATTATTAATATTTCTAGTTATGCCATGCGTATAAAATCTAATTGCTGATATGTGTAATTATAACATATTGAGTTTAGTGAATTTTTCAACAGAGAGTAATATCGGAGAAAAAATAATTTTGATTCATTACCACAACTATTTAAATATAACTACATAAGTATAAATACACTAAGAAAATATATAGGTTCACACGTAGATTTATGATTTTATTTCATGCTTAGACGTCATATCCAAAATGCTGCATAATTTCTTTAATAGGTACTTCTTGTTTTAAAAATTAAAAATTGTGGGTATGAACGATGTTGATTTCGTATTAACGTGTACGAACTATTGGATCTTCTACGTAAATAAAAATATAACAATTGAGAGCGAAATTCACCAATAATACCTTTAATATAATAACCTTTCCGTCACTCGCTAATTTCTCCACACAAAGTAACCCATGAGCTCTCATAGTATATTTTATTGAAGGCGTCTCTATCAGTAATACGGCGCAGTTGTTCTTTGCTCTATGGAATAAATGTAATAAAGACAACTAATTACAGTTTCTACGTATTGTTGTATTATTTTGTATAGTTCGTACGTATTGTTTTGGAAATTGAGGTCATGCAAACAGTTATTAAAAAGACCACTTCGACGATTTCTCACATCGACTGACCTTTACTCGCCTACCGTTGTGTCATCTACAATGATTGCAATGTCACTTTTTTTTTAAATTGTTTCTTTTCTTTCAAAATATAGTTTTACTTTATACTCTTTTATATCATATACAAAGTTCCGATACAAATAATAAAACAAAACCGAAATGATAATATTTTATACACAATTATCTTTTTAAGATATTCAAAAGATTTTTAAGTTAATCAAAAATATTCTAATTGTTCTTCTCCACGACATACTCAATGGTAATCAATAGTAATGTTATACAGATTGAGGAATAATCAGCAGCAAATTTATACGTCGTGAATAAAATAAACCAAGCTCAAACAAAAATACTAGGGTTCAATTTTATGTGGCAATTAAATAAAACGCTCTTAAATTCAAATCAGCTCTAAATGGCTTAGATCGCCGCATGCAAGCCACACGCTAGAACGTATTACGTTTTAGCATGTGGCTTCAGAATTGAATTCGTGAAATACAAAACATTAAACCAGGCACAACATCCATTTACGACGTTATGAAATTAGGAGTTCTGAAACCTTGTTCAAAAAGTAAGCACAAAAAGAAACACAGTATTTCATTCATATTTACATTGTGAAAAAAACTATTTTTGATATTCAGTGCCTTGCAATTTTCCGAAAATTATTATATGTTGGGACATAAATATGATTAAATTGGGTGTTTATATTTATTACTGTTACAAAAAACAAGAAAAATGTTACTATGTACCTTATTATTAATAATAAGAAAAATGTTACTATGTACCTTATTAGTCTTACTATTGGAGTAGACAATTTTTTTAAATGTAGATTAATAAGAAGAGTCGTTTATATAATACAGATATTAAAAAGGGAAAAACAAATATAAGTTTTTAAAAAATACGCAGTAATATATTTTCTGAACGTGGTAAGTTTGATAGCAAATAGACATTTAAATATGCAAGAGGTCAGTGTTATCGGCGGTCGCAAGATCTTTCTATTATTTCGGTAAATCTGCAATCTACTATCTATAATATTAGGTAGAATAACAAAATCTTTTTTCAAATAATACCTTAGTTAGATGAACTTTAAAAACATTTCAAAAAGATGCTCTCGAAATTAAATTATGGATATATAAAGTAAAGTACCTCGAATACTCTAGAAGAAGGCCTCCATACCCGAAACGGACAAGCATCTGTCACACGTTCTTTGCTCAAATGGTATCGGTGGAGAAAAAATAACACCACAACTTCGATTAACGTTTACCTGTTTCGAACGCTTATTTTACAAATCTTTCTTTACGGCTCAGAAACCTGGACACTTTTTAAAGCGTACTTCAACAAACTTGAACTTCTTCAAACTAAATCTTTCTAATAATCCAAAGAATTCTTTGCTAATAGTCCACTTGAAGATGTTGTAATACCAAGTGAATATTTTTTAGTTTTTTTTTAATGGAGACATGTGCGGGTTAATATGTTCTGTTATTTTGTTAATAAAATAATCTCAAGTTTCTACATCAAGTGGTTTCTAAGCACAAAGGTGTGGCCCAAAAACGAACAGACAAGCGAGTGACCTTATAGGGATTCCGTTTTTCCTTTTAAATTACGGAACCCTAAACAAAGATAAAAACCCGGAAGAAAACATCTAAATTATTGAAGTTTAAAGAAAAACCGGTGCAACATATTAACTAAGGTCATTGCGGTTAGTCGTAATAACCCGGATCATTTTGAATTTTGACACTAGTCATCGAAAGTAGTTGAAATTCTCAGTCACTGCAGTTAAGTTTCTCTTTGTATGATCGCAAAACAATCCAGATATGTGAAAGGCGCATGAATTTTTTTCTAACTTATTGTTCTTCATTTCATTTAATCATTTTTATTTAAGTTGTCGAGATATTTTAATGGTTCGCGTATGGATTGTTTCTTAATCAGATTTTCTTATATTTTTGTTGTGAAAAACAACACGCTTTTCAAATATTTTGAATTAAAACCACTTTTTTTATGCTGAAGTTATATTGTCACTGTTTACTAAATTACAGTAAGACGTAAATAAGGATTATATATATATATATATATATATATATATATATATATATATATATATATATATATTAATTTATTTATTTGTGTCATTTGGATTTCAAAATCTGTTTTCCTCTATTGTCACATCAAGAATTAAAATTACAGCTTCTATTTATCACATTTAGTAGATATTTTTAAAATAAAACATAGACCGTGGAAAATAAAAAATAAAGAATTTGGTTCAACTCATTTGAAAGACTTAATTGCACCGAAAATTATTACGTTCTCATTAAAGCGTACAATGGTCGGGCTATTCGGCCCTGAGCGAAATTGTCGTTCAGCGAAAACTAACGTGTGCGTGTAACGATAATGTTCACTTTCAAAACTTTGTCAGGTAAGTAAAGTGGATGTACTAGCAAAAGCTAGCCCTACATTTTTTATACTCATAGACTATATTTAATAGTTTTTTCAGCTTTATCGTGGAGTAAAACTTGATGTTGTTTGCCATTTACTGTCTTAAAAATAGATTTTGTTGCTAACAATAACTCTACCCACTCACTGTAGATTCCTTTGGAACTGCAAATCAATCTGCGCTAATTGCGCAGCATAATTTTTAAAAATGTGTAGTCAGTGAAATCTTATCTTTTTAATGTCAACAATTGAATCATAACTTTACCAATAAGAAAATAATTCAGTGCCAAATATAATTACCATATACTTATTACACAATTACGAAAAAGTATGAATAAACTTTATGATCTACTAAATTTGAATCATTTTTCACTTTATTGGCTGTTATAAATTAAGAAGAGAAAATACTATTTTGTTGTTATATACATAGATTTTATATGGCGGTATAACATTTCAATAAAATATTGTATTCCTCTAAATCTTGTTATCAATCTGTATACTATTATGCAAGTTTTAGAAAATGAAGAAAAAGGAAATGTTATTCAGACTGTTGCTTATTAAAATATATTTTTCTCGAAATTTTCAGTGTTTAGGTTTTCAACGAAGCCTTAAACTAGAAAGGAGATCTAGTAACTATATTATTTTCATGTTCAGACTGTTTACTGGACATAATGTATCGAGGTTTAATAGTATTAAAACGTTGTCGCTTAATATATGTTAAAAGACCACTTAATCTTTTTTATTAAATCTACGCACTCAATCTTTATTCTTAAATCTAGCACGATATCTTTTTTCTTATATTAAGTAAAAGCATGAAGTGAAAGGAATAATGATCAACATTACATGAAGCAGCTGATGCTAATTGGGCGCGTATATTAAGCAGTATTGAAAACATTGAATATCAGTGACAAATATTTCCTCTAAATAAAAATTTATATATATATATATATATATATATATATATATATATATATATGTTAATTGTGCCATTTATGATGGGCCTTGAAAATGTTCATTGACATTACCGTACCTAAAATAGTGTTAAGAAAATAATGCAATCATTACGTAAATGCAATATAGTTACAGATCAGCATTTCTGTCAACAAATAATACATTTTTCTGATTTATATTCTTGTAAAATCTCAAGAAAATGTCCTGAGAATCGATTAAAAAATTAAATTTTTTTTCACTTCTGAATTTTATTTTTAATTTATTTTAATCCTTTGGCACAAACAAAAACATAACAAGGCTGTTTTAACGAAATATTTCTTGCAATAGAATCTATTACTTGCGGGCACAAGACATCTATTGGTAATATTATATTTAACAAAAAGTCATAGCACATAATTATATAGATTAAAGTAAATGTAATCTAAGCTAAATGCTGCTAAAAATGAATTAAACTAAATCAAACCATTTTAAATTAATTGCTTTAAATTAAATTGAATCAAATCAAAAAGTGGACAAAACAAAGTAACATTTGATCACACAAATCAAATCAAGTAGCGTCCAAAGTATTGAGTAACGAAGCGTTTAGAACAAATTTTGCTAAATAATCGAATAATTTAAACGACTCAAATGTTAACAATATAATACAGTAAATGAAATAATTAAAAATCAAATTAATCGTATGTTGAGAATAATCATTTAATGGGTGAGACATTTCGTTATTAAATAAATCCGTTTTATAAGAGAGTACTGGGGAACCAAAATGTCACCAGAATGAAGCAAATTGATACGGAGGCATATGTCGGAGGGGCATAGGCTCCGTTCATGGGGTTTAATAATCCCATATGGGAGGACATAAAAAGGTTGAAAAAAGTTTTCACAGGGAATATTCAACTTCCTTGCAAGTTTTGTCTACGTAATTCACACATTTTTACAATATTAAAATCACAGGGTAAATGAATTTGCCACCACCTATTATGTACTTTTCTGTTTTAAACACATAAGTGTATAAATACTGTAATAATTAAAAGAAAGGTCATCAGAAATCAGATAATTATCTACGGCAAAAAAGTCGGGTAGAAATGCACAAGAATATTTTTAAATAGGCGTATGTGATCAAATAGAAATCACTTTAAAAATTATATAAAATTACACAAAAACACGAACAACGATTTGCCACGAAACAAGCAACAGAAGTAAAATAGTTTATGTTTCGTGTATAGAATCCAGCGAATCTATTCTGCTAGAGAAAGAGAAAGCTAGAATGACAGTCTGACAAAGCTAAACGTGTACGTGGGTTATAATAGGTAGTAGTAGGTAATAGTAATTTATATAATAAATATTTTTAATCAAACTGATAAAAGAACTATTTTGCCTACCGCTTTAACATACTGTTTATACCTCAAGAGATGACTCATCCAACAGTGCTATAGTAGGTTTAGTAAATAAAGCCATCTTTTTCTTAGTGATTTTCGCAAAATAAATAAAAGTCAAGCAAATAGACGTGCACGGTGGTGTACTAATTCAAGCTGTAGATAACAATATGCGTAATTAATACCTCTAAGTTTCCGTAAATTTCCAGAACAACATAGTTCACAGAAAGTAAAAACGGTGTCTTGAAACTGCCTTGATTATTCGGAACAATCACAATTAAATCAAAGGTTTACTCCTAACGCGCACATGAGATTATAAACATTGCGTTTTATCTAAATTTTTCCGAAATGGATTTTCCTAAAATCGTTTTCAAAAATTGTAAAATTTGAGAAGTTGTAAAATTCAGGTGAATATCGACCGCGACCTGGAGCCATAGTTAATTGATAAACTCTCATTAGTATTTCAAATACCGTTTTCAAAAAACCCTTTTATAAAGTCACCTTCAAGTAAGCAATACCATATATGTGGTATTAATTAAATCCTCAAAAGTTGGGTGCGGCATTTATGAAGTATAACTAAAACAGTTTAATCTTTACACTTTCTCTTTGATAGAAAAACATTTATAAGTCTACATACTCGGTAAACTGAGGTAATATTTTACGAATCACCGCGAAGGAAGGCAAGAACCCATCAGGAATGAATCACAAAAATATGACTCCCGAGATATTGTTCACTTAAAGCTATTTTACATAATTTTCTTACAGTATAATTTGATTTTTTTGTATGAAAATGGAGAGAAAGAACAGAAATGAAATATCTAACTTGATTGTGAGCATTTAATTAATACAGAATCTGCATTTACGAACATGTTTAACAAAAAAGAGAAACTTTATTATATAAAAATAATACAAAGATTTAATATAAATATTTTATTATCTAAATTATTTTTTCATTATTCCTTGTTCACACTGTTATGACAATTTCCCTAATATTAATTTTTTTATTTCAGATTTTCATGAGTTCTTCAAATGATGTGTATCACAGCTAGCGCAAAAAATATTTGCGGCCAACGTATAATAAAAAACACAAATCTAAATGTTTGCGGTAATTCTATTCGGAAATCATAAAAGTTAACACTCAGAAAATTTTGTATAACGTTATAAGCCGTACGCCATAATCATGAACTTCAAATATGACATACTTTTTACGCAAAATTCCTTCCTCGTCCAAACTTCAAAAATGAAGTGCATACTGACACCTCGAACATGCCTTCTATTAATATTTTTAAGCGTCGTCTGGTAAAGTCTTTCCTCTCGTATTGTTTTGTCCTTATAGCTCTTCAATATGGTCTCGCTCCCCCTTCCTTAATCGTATATGTTTATATTTGTAATTTTCTTTATAAATATTACAGTTTAATATTAAATTACTTTCTTTTCTGATTCAACGTGTTTATCAGTTTGTTAATTATGTAATAGAATATTTTCATTTAAATCTTGTAATTTTCCATAATACCAAATTTAAAAACGGAACCATAGTGAATGCTTGTAGTTGACTGCTCATATAGAAATAAGTGAACCAAAATATTTGCGTCTCTATTCAGGTCTAGACGAAATTTGAAACTAAATAATTAACTTTGATCTCAATTGAATTTATGTTTGAAAAATTAGTGGAAGGAGGAAATATCGCATGTAACTTTCAAGCTTAGCAAGAAGCTAAAAAGTAAAAACTGGTGAATACACGTAAAACAACATCTAACAGTGTTAGACTAGATGGAATCTGTAGAAAGAAAATCGATCCAATGTTAGATGCGTTCAATGACATGTTTTAAGTTTTTATTACTTAATAGTTGACATGCAGTGTCTAAAATTTCAGACATTTAAGTTTGAAACTGTAAGAACTAAAAAATGTGAGACGCAGGGTAAGGCCGCGGGAATAGATGGAACAACATGACAAAACAATAAATTCCGATCCGAATCCGTTTTTACCATTTGGCTACCTATTATTTAAAATCATGAAATTCCACTTCCATTTCGTTACCACATACGAAACGTAAATTTAATAAACTGCAGAAAGGCACTCGCCCAAACTAATGTTCAAAAACGGAAGAGAAATTGAACTTGAGTTGTTCGTGTATAAAACATTATGGGCAACAATCTATCGGAAAGCTTTCTCAATGTCGCCCGTTTTAATTCGTAGGCGCCGTCAATAAAAAAGAGGTAAGACATATGATACTGTTTTAGGTACTTCGTTTGATACAAATTTTTCATACAACTGTCGGCCCTTTTTTTTAATAAAAAGTTATATACGTAAAATTTAAGAATTAAAATTGACAATTGATTGCATATTAAGGATTGCATTTTATTTCAATGAAAAATATTCATGATATTTACACTGAATTTAGAAAAAAGACTGATTTAAGTGGAAAATGGCGAAATGTGTATTCAGTTTAGTATTTAAATTTACTTTAAAGTATATAAATTTATATACATGACACAAACACTTTAAATTTTAATCGCATTTTTTTTAAATTTCTCTTCAAACTATCGCTAAAAACTGTCGCTCTCGCTAAAAACTGTCGCTGTCGTCTTCAAACTATCGCTAAAAACAAAATTTATTATTTTTTCCGCGAGCGCTATCATCACAGTATGAGATTTTTTTCTTTAAACATGTAAATTTAAAAAAAATTTAATCCTAAAATTTTCTCAAAAAATATGTAACCAATTATTTACATAGAGAAATTATTTTTTTAAATTTTGTCCAGATGAACTAAATTTGTGATATTAAGTACACCGTAAGTTTTATTTTTTCCGAAATGTCCTTAACTCAGCACTATATAACTAATAAATTATTGTTTTTTCTAAAATAAACATTTTATTGAAAATTTTTTAAAGTCCAAGGAATTTCATTGGATAAATGTTCAAATTTTTACCCACCACTACTTTTATTTACTTTTTTCGTCGCTTCAGCCACACGTTGTGAATTTTCCCCTTTCCTACAATTTAATATTTAGTTTTTAATTCTAAATAATTTTGAAATACACATTAAATTTTTTTGAGTATAATAATAACGAGTAATTTTAAACAATCAATTAAAATAAGAAAAACGTTTATTTTGACGAAATTTAAATTCAAAATGATTGATTCACAAAATCTCCTTGTCGGCAACTTAAAAACGCATATGCAATACTACTACGAAAATATTTGAACACAAGGTGAATTTTAATTACAAATATATTGTTATTTTTTTTTCAATTTACTGTAATTCGATTATAATTGGCTAACCAATAATGTTTTCTAATAAAAACAATTTTACCGCCAAACAAAACTATGAGAAAAATAATGGAATATTAAGTTTCACAGTATTTTTCAATCACCATAATTTATTGACATAAGACAGTATTTGAGCTGTAATTTGTATTTGCAAATATAATCGAATAGCACTGGACCTACACAACTTCATCACCTTGAACACATTCAAACACTTTATGAATTGTCGAGATAAAACACTAACAAAGGCAAGTTTCAATGATTTTCACAAGTAAATTAATTGCCAAGAGAATACAGAGGTAGCTTTCATTGTTACAATTGCCGGGGAAAGATAAAGGATAACAATTTGAACTAAAATAACAGAGTACAGACTTAGAATAATACCAGTTATTGTTCAGTGAAATCGGAATTTAATTTAAAACAGTACAAGTTTTAAGGTCTACTCCGTACGAGGAATTTGTTGAAATATCTATCTATATTCGAGACGTTATATCACTAATTATGTGTTTATAACATTGCTAATATATAGCGATAATATGGCTAATTATATCTTTATTGTAGTATAATTAAAATATTAAAGTAACCCAGAAAACTAACATTACACTGGAACTACAAACTCATCGTAGTCTTGGCGTATTCCATTTACATCTAGTAAACTCGCAACCGAAATACTTAACCCCGGACATCTTAAGATTCATTCTTCATATTTGATACAACGTTTTCTTCCTAATAAAATTATTTTCTCATATTTATCTCTGTATAAAATTCTGCAAGGGAATATTGGCCTCTATTTGTTCCTACAAATTGTTAGTTTTACCTTCCCTCAACATCTCTTTTCTGGATTCCTTGACTTAATCCTTTTTTTTAATGCAAATGAATCAACTTATTGCTATCGGTGACTTCTATTAGTTTTCCGACTTTTTTCAATTTCCTTAATAGCCCAAATAATTTCTAATAATTGATGATTAGCTACATTTAGTATGTTGTTCACTTCTTGAGTGTTAAACTTGTTTTATGATTACATACCTTAAAAGGAAAAAAATTAAAATCACTGACGGATCCATCTTTCCGTTATAGACGTATTTTGTAAAATTATTTAAAAGTAAAAATTTGAAATTTGACTTCGAGATAAAGAATGTTAATTCGTATATATTTTAGTAGATCTTTTACTTCACCTTGGTAAGTTTTTGATATATATTCCTATTAAATAATTATTTTCCTTATTTTATAACATATTTGACATCGAAAAAGCTTCTTTTCTTTATAAATAAGACTTTCAATGACAATAAAACAAATAATCCAATATCCCTCATTTATTTAGCGCAGAAGTAAAGTGATGTTTTTTAATAATTTTCACATCAAACTAGTAAAAAAATATAAAATGTGAACAGCCTGTATCACTTTTACGCTTCAGTTGAACATGAAACAAGGTAGACTGTATCAGCCATTATCGTTAAATGCACACGTTAGCTTCATCGAAGCAATAATTTGCTTTAAGACATTGTCTTCGGAAAAAGTGGTCATTACAGACTCGGCCCTTGTACGGTTTAACGAAACCTATTTACCGTAAAGTGTCAACGTCTGCGGAATAGTGAGCACTTTTAAGTTCATGTACTTGAATGTCAATGTTATTTTGTCGTCGTTATTTGAATTAGCTAAGTCAGCATAAGTGTTTGAAACTTTTCATATCTACTCCAAAATATAACTATATATGTATATGTATATATATATATATATATATATATATATATATGCATATATATCTTTCCGTCTACTTGATATTGCAACTTGAGTTCTACTGGATGAAATTTGATGCGATTTTTGTCAAAGTATGGGGCCATTTATTATTAAAGTTTTCGTATTATGAAAGGCAAATGCTATGAGAAGGATTATGCTTGGTTTATGTTAACTAATAAAACCTGTTAGAAGTAAACAGTTCAAATCGCACTACGGGGGTTTCGTACACTCTTAAGCGCACATAATTGAGGGTACCTAGTATTACTGGTGAACTATTTACGTATATTAATAATATATTCCAGCTTATTAGCATTATGTTACCTAATAATGTAATGTGGTAAAAATAATAATACTTGTAAATGCCGTCGCTGTGGTATATTCGGTCGATTACAAGATATTCTTTCGACGGCGAGGAGGGTTCAATTCCCGGACGCACGAAAAGCGGGGTTAGACTGGTATTCTGGTTGGCTGTGAGAGATTGCTCTTACACCAATAACTTTGCCATATGTATTAAATGTGTATTAAATTGCATAAAAAATACATGAATATAACTTTCGTATGCATAATTATATCATTAATATCTATAAAACGACTATATTTGTTTTACCGTTAGAGTTTTCTGGAAAGGTGTAGGTAAGTTATTACTAACGTTTTTCATAATTTTGATTTCATGTGTTACAAAAAAGGGTTAGAGAGGGATCGAACTGGATCTTATCTTGGATCGAACTTGGCATGAAATTATGTAAAAAAATCAGTTTTGAATTCTTGTAATTTGATCTTTCAATTGATATTCTACGAATTAATATAAAAAAATACTTATTTCTTTTGCCCCCTTTAAGGTTCTTTATGTAAATATTTTTGAGTGTAAACTACTGAAATATATATATATATATATTTCGAAGTAAGGAATGGTAAAACAATTTAAATTTACACTAGATTAGTGAAACAATACAAAATTTATGTAATCTCACCTATTACCAATAATTTGTACTAATAATTTTATTTTATTCGTACAACGTAAGAAATATATTTTGACACTGTCAGCATTTTATTATTGAAACACGTAATGCATCCTTCTGGTCGCAACAATGTGAGCGGATACATTGTGCTGGTGAAATAAAACTTCCGTTTCTAGTTTTTCTCATTGCCTTTATTTTCTTTGCTAATTTTATTGTTTGCTTATTGTAAAAGTAGCCATTAATAGTATCTCCTTTTTCAATAAATTGTTACAATGATACCTGCCACGTAGGCTTCCAAAGCCCGCACAGTTCCTTTTCTCGCCGCGTTTGCGACTTTGATTTTCTTTCAGTCGGTAACGATATTATTTGTTTGACAACTTTCTAAGAGAATATAAAAAAATCTACTTGTGTTTATTTTCCACAAACTACTAGTTTTAGTATTTCATAATTCAGTTGTGACATTTTTGCGTAATTTTTACTGTTAAAATTATAGAGATTAAAGACAATATTTAAAAAAAAGTAAAAATGCATCGAATTCAACGGACATTCTTTATACGGATACGGAATTGTAAAAATTTTCACATATTTGCTTTACCTCACTTCAATAGCAATATCTACGAAGTGTTTACAAAATCCGGTTGCTCGGGAATAGATATTTGCTAGACGTGAATTAACTAATGTACTCATAGTGACGCCACTTATTAGTGTACAATAAATTAATATATTATTGGAATTATTTTGATAACGCGCATACAGTATAAATTTGTTGCAATTATGACTAAAATAAATAAACCTTTTTTATATATTATTTACTTGGTAACCAGTTTCATTTATATCGTATTATTACAATAAAATCGGACAATTAAAAAAAATTTAATTCGGATTTCATACATTGAATAAAATTATGAGATAACTAATTATTAAAAATCAGGAAAGATACTAATTACTAAAAAAACGTGATTTGCGTTTTCTCGTGATTCTTTTCCTTTCTCACAATTAAATGTGTGATGACTCCAAAACGAGTAGAGTTTGCATCAGTTTCAAAAATTCACTTATTATTAATTAAATTTATTTACCAAATTTTACTTTCAAAACACTTTGTTTTATATTTGTGTTCGTTTGTTAAAATAAAACAATTTTATTTACTTACTTTAGTTAACTAAGCAATCATTAGCAGTTTTTTTGCATTTTTAAAATATAAATTGTAAGAAGAAACGGCTGTAACAATTTTGGAACATGATTTGACCAATATTTTTTCTGACCACCTTTACTATCTTGCTTTCAAATTCTTAACACTAATGAAAAGTGATGAATTATCTTTTAATTTCAATGATCTTGGTAGTCGAGGATCTATCTATTCTGGAAGCAAACAGTTTTGATAAATTTTCACTATATATAATTCCAGGCTATCTTTCTATACTAGTTTATCTTTTGGAATAAATTAGTTTTTCAATTAATATCAATCCAGATCAATTGGAAGATGACGTGGCCAGTGATACGAAACTGATCTTCTATTTGATAAAAACACGGATGCTTTTAATTAGCATTAATTTGGCCATATTTCCAAAACTCGATTTTTTGTTTGTTTTATTGCTTTATCTGCATGCAAATTGAAGCTAAATTATGGGCACTTAATTACTACAATACTATCTGTGTACAGTACTGTCTGTCTATAATATCGTCTACGGTGTGGTTCTTAGAAAAGAAAATTAATTGTCACTTAATACACGGAACTTCCTAATATTGATATCTAGAAGTATACGCATTTACTTAAAGTACATGTCAAGCACCAGTAGAGGCCACATTGTAATACGGCCTCTACTGGTGCTTGACATGTACATTAAGACACATGTAGGCACTTTCAATATTTTTGACACATTTTTTACTTATATTAAATTATTTGCAAATATTTATTTCTCATAGCGTAAATATATTGGGTATCATTACTTATGAGATATACAAAAAAAATGTTTGTGCATGTCTCACAACCAAATGATACCCACAGAATTTACGAAATTTAACAAATATTTAAGGCCTTTATTTATCCCTTCTTTTATTTCTGAATTAATTTTTCAAAATATATGGGTTAATAAGTATATATCTATGTCAATTTCAAATTTCTAAGAAAATCGGCTGAGGATATAAAAAAACGTAAGCATATTGTCTGCTATAACTTTCGAATACGTATAAATGGGGCGTATATTTTAAAAATTATATCACCGAGAATCATTGTTACAATTTTTTTATAACCTTCGGGTGGGCTTTTAAAATTCCTATTTTTTTCAAAATTTTACATTCACAAGTCTCAGAATCACGAAAGGGTAGGGGAGAGTATGTATCTATTTATGACATAATTTTCAACATTATGGAAAAAAAATATTTTTCGGACCATTATAACCAGTTCTTTCAAACGGTGATCTAAACTCACGCATATACAGGAATTTTAAAAAAAATCATGTTCTTAATTTTTCCTCCCGCCTACGGAAATTACCATATGAATGTTAATGACTTTATGCTATTGAAACACGTGCAGGTTAACTTATTTTACTACCGTGTGAATTCAACTTCAAGCGCTTTCTGAGAAAAATGGATCTAAATGATCTGACGATCCTATAAAGGTTACGTTTTACATTTTGAGATAAGACATAATAAAAGGTTAGTAAAGAATAATAAACTTGCAACTTAACCAATTAGCCAATTTCGTATTTTTTTTGCTGCAAGCAAACTCTGTCTGGAATGTCTATTTTTACAGTACGTTGAAAATAAATGGGAATAATTAGTTTTAAACAAAGAGTTTGGAATGTTATTAGTTATGTCTAATAATGTAATATATATATATATATATATATATATATATATATATATATATATATATATATATATATATATATAAGTATATATACAATATGCATCGTTAATAATTAGCGTCACTTCAGTCGGTAATAATGCAATCATGGCTAGGTAGCAATACAATTATATTTTTAAAGTCATCCGAGATTCTTACTGAAATTTAAAAATTATCGTAAATCAATAATATGGAAATACAACAATCTATATCTTTTATTTCCATAAACACAAGAAATGTGAAAATATTGAATACATACCCTTCTTAGCGCTCGATGGTGAATTTGACTTTTCTCACTATACCTTTCATTGCATAGTTTTACAAAAGAAAGTTATAAAAATAAAAGGATAAAAGATAACAAAAATTAAATTTCAAGATCAATTTCATTTCAAGGTCAAGGTTGTTTACAATTCGTTAATAAAATCTAATGCCAATTGAATATATTTTACATTCATCATTTGCCCAAATGTTTAAGATTATAAGGAAATGATATCACCAATTTTTAAATAAATTTATTCGTATAACTACTAATACTATATTGCTTCATTTACCATTTAGGCTACAGATCGGTAAAATTTTTACTTTTATTTTCCCTTTTGGATTTGATAGCTGATATTAGAGTAATTTAATGAGCTGATAAAGAACACGTACTTAGATTTTTCCCTTCACCCTCAGTTTTTTTGGAAAAGTTTTATGTATGAAATTGAAAAAAAGCCAACTTTACTAAGATTATATTTACTTTACTAAGTTTAAAAAAATTATATGACAATAAAATAAATATGTATGACGTTTATAAATAAATTAGATATACTAAATACTTTTTGTGGAAGCTTGTTTTTTTTATCGAAATTAACAATGTAGCATCGTAGCCCGATTTTGAGATTTTCGCTTAAAAGTTAGACTTGGATCATATCGCTTTAGCAACCAAAAATAGTCCACTATCATCCTTTTATTACACCTCCCCTGATAGCCACGTTCTATCTTTTTCAAATTTCGATGAAATCTTTCGGCTTGCTTTTCACTTACAGCTCCCAAGTTATCAGGAAAAATAGTCCAAGTGCGAATTAAGGAAGTGAAGTTTAATACTCGTCGAACCCATTTTTCCAAAATGTTCCACACATTTTTTTCACAGTTTCCTCATAATTTGGACTTTTTTGGGTTCCTAGAAAAATTTTGACTACTTTCTTAAAAGCTTTCTAGACTTCTAATTCTGTTTCACTTAATTTTTCATCAAAAGTTTTGTCTTTCATCAATTTTCTTATGTCCATGCCAACGAAAATACTTCCTTTCATTTTAGAGATGGGAACATATGGTGTAGATATTTAAAACCTTCTCCTTCGTTATTCAGCGCCTTTGCAAATTGTTTCATCATTCCCAGTTTTATGTGTAAAGAGGATTGCAATACTTTTTCGCGGGCTAAATTATCTCTCATAATACTTTGGGTCCCAAGAACTAGTTCAGTTCTGTGTGGCCGTTCTTTCTTCGTCCAATTTTGTCCTCTGTCTCGACTATCCCACTCGCAAAGAAAATAACGGTATTTTGTGTAGCCACCTTGCTGACCGAACAACATAGTTATAACCTCCACAGACCGTCCAACCGTCTTGTACGTACTTTGTTTTATCCAAGACATTTTTCAAATTGTCGTAGCATTCTCTCAAATGTATATAATGGGTGACTAGCAGTGAAGCGTACTTATTGCGATTATGCAAAAGGACTGTTTCAAACTTTGCTTTGATGAGTACATGAACAATCTACTTTCGTTCGCGTCATATTCAATGTTAAACATTTTCAGTAAGCCAGGAATGTCTTTGCAATACAATAGAATACGATCTTCAGCAAAATGTGATACAAAGTCTTTTTCTTTGTTGTAATACCCAGAAACTAAGGTACCAGGAGCAAGTATTCTTTTTCGATAGTCTTGATCCCAGCAATTCAGCTACATATTTTGGCAGGCTTAGACCTCTCGTTAAGTCGTTCAGTTCTGACTGTGAAAATAACTGTGTTCCCCTAGCACTTGGCTCAAATTGAGTTTCAGGTTGACATACCTCTCCGACATCACTGCTTGTGTCTTCAGCTTGCACTGATTCCAAATATGAAGGTGATGGCCATGTAACGTTCGGGTCGCGATGCACCGCGTGCATTACCTATTGCACGATTAGATATAACAAGTCCTTTTTTGGTTTAAAATTGTAGCCTGTAGTCTTGCAACAGCAAAAAGAACAGTCTTTGGTGTAAATCAAAGGTACTCTTCTGCTGTTGTGACCACTTTCAAAGTTCACGAACGCATGTCACAAAAACTTTATGTGGGATTAGCGATTTGTTCTGGTTAGTGATTTTTATGTCGAAATACATGTTATAAATATGTACTGGTTATCGATTTTTAGGTCGAAATACATGTTATACACATGTCCTGATTAGCGACTTTTAGGCCGAAGTAGATGTTATAAACATTCCTTATGAATTTGGTAATGTCGTGCTGCTGTTTTATCAGTATAAACTGCCCATAAATCTAACAAAAAATTCCCGGTGAACTTAAACACTTTCGCGACGACATCTTTTAAGTGAGCGTCACGAATTGCACGTTTTTGCAAAAACATATATATATATATATACACACACACACACACACACATATATATATATATATATATATATATACATATTGATACGAACGAAAGTAAAGGCTAAATATCAGAACATAGACATGAATGCAAATGTATCTGACATGCTATATATTATTTTTGAGTCGACTGTATCTAAACTTATTGCTTTAATTGCTTTAATACTTCGCCGACAGAAAAATTTACCGAATTTTTACGATATTTTTGTTCTAAGCGCTGCGACACAACCTCCCCCTTTAAAATCTCAAGATTTCGTTAACCAATTAATATTTTGAAAAAATTTTTGTCCAGCCATTACATATTAAAGCCTTTATTTTACGGTAAATTCCAAAGATATAGGTACAAAAATGGCATCAAAGCGACTAAATATATTTTGAAAACAGAGTTATTTTAGCAATAAATTCTATCGAGGAAAGTTTTATCTATCATATTTCTAGTCATCTATTCCCATTTGGCATAAAGTTTGTTTCAGGAAAAAAGACGATAATTAGTATGTAAAATTTTAAATAAAAAATGTTCAATTTGGGAATATCATCTTAAAAATTTACACAAATTGTTATTTCCAATCATAATATAACTTTTGTACCTTTGTCAGTAGCATAATTCACAGAAGATTTATTTTTAAATCCGGCACATACAATATATTGTCCATGGTCCTGTCTACCCATTTGCGACCATTAAAAACCTGTACCGTCACCTATCCACAACCATGCACACTAATTACAGCGCCGGTACCTACTATCATTGCTTTATTCGATATCGGAGAATATGTCGTGAATAAATCTCGATCATATGATGACTTGCACCATGTCCACTAACCACTGTGACCCTTGAAAATGTCCACTTGAACTCATGATTACGAACGCGTTACTGTCTCCTTGTTTATATTTTCTAAATCGATACTCGTTTTTAAAATGACCTATTTTGTTGCATTAAAAACACTTTTGGTCGCCATGGCTACCGATCTGTTACAATGATTGTTTACTGTGCTGCTACATTCGGTTTTATAATGTCCCAATCTATTAAATTTGTAACATCCTGTATTTTTTACCCACTTTCCTTGTAACAAAAAAAAAAAGATTTTTGAGCCATTTCCTCTTTTTCTTTCGATCGCTCCTCTTCTGTTAATAGTCTAGCGACGAGACTGTCGTATGTTTGTTTATTTTTCAGCACCGACTCCCATGCAGACATAAAATGCATCTAATAATCTGAGAGCGACACCAACACCTTTGTAATGACAAATTTTCCAGAAATCTTTTCTTCCATCTGCTTTAGTTAATTTTTCCCTTATTCTATTTTAGGCAAAAAACAGACATCTCTTTGCCCTCCTCGTATTTGTATTGGAAGAAACGCTGTTGCGCAATGTGGATGCTTGTTTCAGATTTTTGTTCTTAAACACTAGCCAGTTCCCTCAACATCTCTGCCGACATAGTGCAAGCTATCGCGTTTTCTGATATTCTTGTTTCAAACCATCTTTGAGCGTTTGCGTCTTACTTGTTCCATGCTGCCTAATCAGGCAGTTTGACACTCTTCCCTTCTACTACCTGTAGTAAATCTTGAGTTCGTAGTGAAATAACAGATTTAAACTTCCATAGATTCCAATTTGATGCTCCTTCCAGCTTCATGTGCAAGCCAGGTATTGTAAAGTTTTCTTCTATCATCGTGTTCTTTCTACTCATCCCGTCCTTAATCAACAAGGAAGTTTTCCTTCCCGCCAACTTAACCACAAAACGCAGCATACGCTGAAGCGGCTCCAAAAGGATTTCTTAACGAAACTATCTTGTTGAATGATAATTCCGTAATAAACTATGTGTAATATGTATGTACTTATATATATATACATATATATATATATATATATATATATATATATATATATATATAATTGTCAGTCAACATATAATGCATTGTCAAATGTTATAATAAATTATTATTTATTGTCATTTGAGATCTATTGCAAGCAAAAACACTTTCTATAATCCTTTTGAAAATAATTTACTTAAAGTACGCCGTGGTATTATTATAACATAATTACCACTTGACAGTGTTTCTCACCTATACGAGAAATGTTTGTTGATGTATTATATTTCGAAATCTTCTTCTTGTTCGAAAGACATTCAGTCACACATTAATGCACCGAAGCATTATCCGTTTTAACACATAAGTTAATTGGGTTAGATAAACGAATCCTTGAGGTGGCCAAGTACAGGGTTCAGATCCGAAAACAATATCCAAAGTTGGAAGAGAAATTGAGATCCAAAAGAAAGCCAGCCCGTAAAATGATAAGAAAAACACTATAATTATAATTTAAATTTCACAATTCAAATTAAAAAAAAACACCCAATTACACAATTCTCAACGCAACGGAAAGTAATGTCATTTTTATTTTTAATATTTGAAAAGACATATGTAAGTGTTGTCATGTTAAATGGGAAATAAATCATACCAATTTACTTTGAAATCATTATTAAAATTCGACTAATATTATTACTAAAAAGCAAATAATGACAGGTCCACAATAGTTTTCCCCTTTCAGATTTGATAACTGATTTTGACATATTTTGGGGCGCTGATTACGAGAAAAATGATAACAAAGATCCCTTACGTCACGACTTTTAGTTATTTAACCTAGTAGCCAAAAGTACCTAACCCTGTCTAGTCAAGAATTGTTATTTTTTTGGAATTGTTTCTTATTGAACAAATAACACATTGAATGGTTGCAGTAGACAACAGTGAATAAGTTTTTTAAAAATACTTAGTTGAATATAACGTAATTAACTAAGTGACATACCCGTATTATTGAACAGAGGCTTTTTACGTCATTTGCTAAAGACCTCTTTTAACCATAATTAGCTTAAATCGTTAGAAGAGGGTTAATGAGAAAATATTAGTAGATTTTTGTACAAATAGTAATATATTTTTGCAAAAACGTGCAATTCGTAACGCTCACTTAAAAGATGTCATCGCGAAAGTGTTTAAGCTCACCAGACATTTTTTGTTAGATTTATGGGCAGTTTATACTGATAAAATGGCAGCATGACATTATCAAATTCATAAGGAATGACATGTATTTCGACCTAAAAATCGATAACCAGGGCATGTTTATAACATGTATTTCGACATAAAAATCACTAACCAGAACAAATCGCTAATCCCACATAAAGTTTTTGCGACATGCGTTCGTGAACTTTGAAAGTGGTCAAAACGGCAGAACAATACCTTGGATTTACACCAAAGACTGTTATTTTTGCTATGGACGAATGACTAGAAATTTGCTGGAACTGGGAACGCCTAGAACAAAAACATCGTAAAAATTCAGTAAATTTCTCTGTCGGCGAAGTATTAAAGCAATTAAACCGTTTAGATACAGTCGACTCAAAAATAATATATAGTATGTCAGATACATTTGAATTCATTTAATATGTAAATTTAAATGACATAGACATGTAAATTTAGCCTTTACTTTTGTTCGTATCAATATATATATATATATATATATATATACATATATATATATATATATATATATATATATATATATAACTTATCTTGGGGTCGTAATCAAAAATACTTTTTTTGTAAAATACTTTTTTACGGCGGAAATGTTTTTCATTTTCACAAAAAAACTGTTTCGAGCAAGCCTTACACGGAAACTGTAACTACGATTATTGAAAAAAATTTCTTTAGTGATAATTTTTAAGTTTAATATGAAAAAATAAAAACAAACAATTGTTTAGTTCATCGACGTCTATTCGAGCTTGCGTGAGCGTTGATAATAAATATTTTGCGATTATTAAAAATAAGACCTACAGACTTCAAATTCGGCACAAATATGATAAATGAAAGAAATAAACAAAAATTATGGATAAATATTTTTTTTAAGTAGGGAATTTGAATTAAGTGTAATTTAAATTAAATGTTTTTTTGAATAATAGACTTATCGAATTTTTATTCAGTAAAATTTCTGTTGGAATAGAAGAATAATATTAATGCACATTTTTTTATGAATGGCTGTTTCGAGCGTGAAACATAAAATACTCTTTAGTACTTTTTAATTATATTAAAATTAATAATCAACCTGGACGTAAATAAATGTGAAACTAATTCTATAGTTATATAATGTTGTACCATGTTCAACAAAACGAGGAGGCAATGGCTATATATCGCGTAAAATAAAACACGCTATGGTTTTTCTTTTTATATGATTTATAAAAAGTTTTATGTACTGCACAGATCTATACTACGCACAGATCCACTGATACAAATAGCTTGGTGAATTTGTATTTTATTTCACATATTCATTGATTATTGAAATAAAAATTACTCGGTTCAGTAAATACATTTTGATTCTGCGTAGATGTTTTATTATAAAACTTGGATATTTATTTTAGACATAAAATAAATATACATACAATTAAGTTACAGATCAAATATTATAGCCATTTTTTGACGTCACTGCAGTTAGAAAAAATTTAACTAATACGACATATTTATTAACATTCATTTAATTAAATGAATTAATACCCTATCCGCAAGAACATTTTATTTATTAGTATAGTCAAACATATTTTAATTTGGTTTATTAAATTGCAATGTTGATTTTTTAAACATGCTATCGTTTATTTTTATCTCTTATATATTAATATAGATTAATTTGATTTATTAAACTGGGCCGCTGATTTTTCTAAACACACTGCTGGTTATTTTAATCAATAAAATGATTATTTAATTTATTGACATTTTAAGCGTGCTATCTTTCGCTTCAAAAAGTGCATACTTATTAGATCAATTTAAATATACTGCTGATTTTTTAAACAATAGCTTTTAATTTTGTAAATTGTTGATTAATTGAATTTAATCGTTTTTAAGTCTAAAAGATGACCACAATTTAAATTAGCTTTTTTTACTAATTTTAATACAGCCTTATTATTGAGTTGGTAACTACTTAGCTTGATAAAAAAATATTAATTTTGTGTTTATATTTTAGCTTTTGACAATTTTATCCTAAGAAATTGTACTTTGTTTCATAAGAAAATGCCTAAAAAGAAGAAAAGTAAATCGTTCTCAAAACTTTGTAAAAAAGTTCAGTCTAGCAAAAATCGATATTTGAACAAGTAAAAAATTGAGATTAAAATATTTTCGAACATTATAAGACTTACAATGAAAATAAAGGTTCGAAATTATGTAAAGTAGTAAGTGAATGTTTAAAATCAAAAATTATTGAGACAATATTCAATATAAGGATAGATTAGAAGCTAGGGGTTTTGCACAGGATGATGTAATGGATTTATGTGAAATTTATGCATCAGTAGCTAAATTGTCTACTGTTAGGATGTTTGTGTCAGTGGCTACAAAGTTAAATTTATCTATTTAGCAGATGGACGTTACCGGGGCCTTTTTATATGGGAATATTGATGAAAATGTATATTTGAAACTGCTAAAAGGTGCATATAGCGGAGATACAAAGACTGTTAAATTAATAATACGGTAAATTTAACTCTAAAGTAATGAAATAAGATTTTGTCAGATCCCAGAATGACTCTTATTTGCAAACTAAGTGTAACGGTGATGATGAGGAATTTGTTTTATTGTGTTTTGACGACTTGTTAATTTTTGAAAATGACAAAACAATAATATATGGACTAAAATGTTAAACTCAATGTTAAACTTTGATTTTATATGACATGGTCTTGGTATCAAACTTCATGTATATCACATGTGAAACAGGATTTAGAAAATAAATTTCCGGTTTGGCGACAAAAGGAATTGAAAATGATTTACAAAAAATTTATATGATAATTGAAAATAAATGTGTATCCCTATGGATATCAATTTTAATGATAAAATATTAGATGGAAATAATGATTTTGTAATTGACAAAGATATTGAGAGGAAATGTAGGAGAATTATAGGTTTATGGTTTTATGCAGCATCGGGAACAAAACCAGATATTTTTGCTGCTGTATCAATTATAAACACATATCAAAATAAAGCAACGTCAACGGCTTTAAAAAGACGTTTTGTCAACGGCTTTAAAAAGAGTATTGAGATATGTAAAACATTGATTAGAAATTAGTGTATCAATAATGTAATACTGAGATGTTAATTAGATATTGCGCAAATTGAGAGGAGATTTAATGAATAGAAAATCCATTCATGGTTATTTTCTTATGTTTGCAAATTGTCTGATTATTGATGTTTAAAGAAAAAAGGTTGTGTTAGTCTGTCTTCTGCAAAGTCAGAATATGTGGCAATTAGCGGGGGGAGGGGGGGTTTATGTTGATAGTTAAATGTCAATGTAATATTTTTCTTGTATGGAAACACCAGTTCGACCGTTTTAATTCTGTTCAAGCGTTCTAACGTCATATGCAATATAAAGATGAGTTAAATAAGTAATATTTTCTTTTACTGCAGAATACTTTTGATATTCATTCAAAATCCAATGGAAATAAATTTATGAAACCAATAAAAAGTAATCTGTTTAAATTATATGTGAAGGTTTGATTTACATTTTTAAAATCATTATATTACATATTCCCAAATTGTAAAATAAAGTAGGCAAAAATAGACGTTTTTTGTCAAAAATTTAAATACCTCCTTATATAACGATGTTCACGCTACATTTTAAGTGGAAAATATTAAAAAAGTTTCAATAATACAGTTATATAATTAAATGATGCATTTTGCCTTCGATCATTTGTCTAACTCTATACTTAATTTTAATTCCTCTTTCATGATTCCATCGTACTTTACAAAATAAGATAAATACTTATTTAAATTAAAAGTGCGGCATGTGCGTATTCCGATCGCGGAAAACTTTATATTATTACCTATAGCCTACCTGTAAATGTACTTATTATAACGATGTAAACACAAAGCGGAAACATGCAGTCTTAAAGTATTATTTTTTGAAGGAGCCACCTGTCACAAGCACAGCTAGTATACAATAAAAATATAAAGCAGAGTTTAATTTTGATTCGTTTTTAAAATGTCTACAATATTAAATAATACACATCTTATAGAATAACAATTTGAAAATATGGTCAGTTTTCAGTCAATATTTTTAACCGTTCTTCGAAATTAAACACGATGGTTAATTTTTTTTATAATAACATTAGTGAATTCTCCCACCTGTTCAAGGATTCTTAAGGAAACATCGATTACTTTAAGTATGAATCGTTTAATATTTCTCGTCACCGCCTTCTAAAAATTATTCAATTTTAAATTGTTTTAATGTTTTATCTAAATGAAATTGTAATCCAACTTTTGTAAATTAAATTATATTTGCCACATGCATGTAGTTTTAAAATAATAGATGATTTATCTCAAAGAAGTAGTTCATATAAATATCCATATATTTTTCTTGCATAATAGTTCGCATTAAATTATATGTCAAAGAACTAAGGGTTTTATAACCGAAAGTCATCCTAGACGAATATATATGGTATAACATACGTTACTATATTAGAAAATACTTCCATTCCATTCAGTTTACATCATTCTTTTTCAAACGCATCCGGTATTCGATCCTCAATCGTCCAACCTATTACTCCTGTCACATGAACTGCGATCCATCAAAAACGTATTAATAGCATTCGAATACATATGAATCGTTTCCACCCCTGTCAAGGACCTCGCTTTGAAAATTACTGCACTTTTCTCATAATGAAACTTTACTTCTCAAATACAGTTTTTGGAGTCCGGTCACGAACGAGCCTCCGCGAAACATGTTATGTAGCAACTCGTGTTTCGATGTTTCCTAGAGACGTGTTTCGAAGTACAACTTGTATCTTAATGAGATTTTATTTGTCAACAAAGGTATAGTATTGTTATACTTAACTAGTTTATGCTCCATAATTTGTGCTTATATGAAATTTAATATTATAGAGCCAATGATATTTTAAAGATATTTTACTTACTAGATGTTTCAAAAAATATTTAGCTTGTCTCGTGCTTTGCTCATAGCTCGGTCAGCAAGCGAGCCTGGCAAAAGTTAATGAAAAATATATGTATTTTGACTCGGAGTGATATCATGGAAAAACATACAATTACATTGAGTAAACATCATTAAGTCTAAATTATACGGGTACTGGGGTATATTATGTTGCCATAAAAGTAGGAGAGGATCTGCGAATTCAATCAAAACAAAAAATCTAATCGTTCGATAAGGAATGATGTAATGGTGATCGAATGAATATTTCAGATAAAATACGACTGGGAAAAAGGATAACTTTAGTTCGATCGCTACCTGAAATTTTTAGAATACATCGCGACGCTACTACTAGTTCCTTCTAATATTTTATTTCCCTACTCATGTACATTTATTTATCTGATAATGTTGTGATTGAGAATTGGAGTGATAAAATATATAGTAATGAATAATATATAAAATGTTGTTTATAGAACATTAATGTAAAATATTAATGCTTATTAAACTAAGTGACCAAAATGTATTTATGAGTGTATAATTTATCAAAATTGTTATTGTTATAACTGATTAGATCGTGGTTTTAATCTTATTTTTATATTTGCGCATTACTTTCGTGTAAATAAATAAAAGATTTCGTCAAAAACTTTGAAGAGAAAAATTAATAAAAAATATTGAAGTACATGTACAATTATGTTTGTATTTGTTCACGAAAGTTTCAGTGCCAAAGTAAGTCTTCATTATCTTTCCTCTGATTTATTTTGGTTAACTCATATTTAATCTAGAATAATTTATATATGCGCAATTTATATTTTGCTGTTTTATTTACCTTACTCGTTTTATTTTAATTGCATACGAAATGAAATTCGCCTTATCGATTCAATACCTACTTGATTACAAGAGTACCATAGAAGCATACATGGGTTAGGTGTTTCTCATCAACCATGTTTCCCGTTCTCTCATACAATTATTTAAATACTTTCGTCATTTTTAAAATTTAAATTGTTTGTGAAAGTCGAGGTTCTTAAAATTGTGTATATGAATTATAGCTTTACGTCATATATTTAATAGTTAATAAAAATAAAATTATAAATAAAAAACATATTTCGCTTCCTAGCGAAATCATTTCATAAATCCCAATCCTATGGAATTTATGAAATTATTTCTGTGACTATGTATTATAACTTTCTGACTAATGTAAATGGAAAGTTTGTTTATTCGTTTGATTGCTTCACTTATACGTTTCAACTATAAAATCAATCTCTAAAAAATTTTCACACATGTTTGTCATCAAAATGAACATTCTTTTTGTCTCAGAATAGAAAATTTTAGTTTAAAACTTTAAGATAAAGAGCTGTGACCGATGAACATATAAGGCTCTATCTTTTCCTTTTGAGGTACCAGAAGAATTCAAAAATATATTATTAACATATCTGTTTTGATGGGAAAAAGTTTGCATAATATTGACAAAATCGTCTACTGACGTTCTTTCATCTTGTATTAAGTGTTCTATCCAGATTTATGAATATAAAAGTAAAGTTCTGGAAAGTTGTAAAATATTTTCAAATGTCGTAAATTATTTGGAAATAGTTTCAGAAAGTAATAGAAGTAGTTTCTTAATCAGCCTGTAAATAGATATAGTTTCTTTATCAGAATATTCTGGAAAGTTGGAGTCTCAAGTTGGAGCTCAGCGTGTTTCCATAACAATGTTTTCTCAGCAGCGGGGAAGAGAAGATCAACGAGAAATCTTTCTGAAATTCAGGAGTGAATGTTCTTTTTTTAATAATAATAATTTATTTAAGTAAGATGCCTAAACGTAAGAAAGCGTTCGCAAAATTTTCTGTAGATTCACAAAGAAGAAAAGTAGCATGTAAAAATGAAACAGAAAAACAAAGAACCAAACGACTTGCATGAATTCGAGAAGGAGTGCAACAATTATGAGAAAACCAAAGTGAAGAACAAAAAGAAAACATTAACCAAGAAACGCGACTTAGAGTACGATCAATTAGAAATCGTTAATCAGTTAATCGACATCAAATAGTAAATGAACAAAATAAACAAAGCAGGTCTATAAACAAACTCTCTCACAAAGTAGGTCTCAAAATTTGTTCATTTACAGCCCAGACCATAAAACTCTAAATGAACTCTAATATTCTTTGCTAATATCCCTAATATACCACCCGACGATGTTGTAATACAACGAAACCTAGGTCGTGGTAAAGAACTTAAAGAAAGTAGAAATAATACTACATTATGTAGTTTCATTTAATTGTGTCTAAATATCGTGTATAAACAAGTGTTGTGAGTAAAAATTGATAAAACATAACTGTCTATAAAAAATATAAATATGTTATGTAAGTATAAGCATGTATTGTGAGATTAATTTAAATGTAACTATATCTAAAACGTGTAAATTTTAATATATACAATAAAACATAATTTTATATATATATATATATATATATATATATATATATATCGTACGTTTAATGAAATAAACAGATGAGAAACTGATCTTTAAATCATTAAGCGTGCAATATAGTTTTAAGTGAGCAACGCCGGACATCGCAGATAGTCGTTATATAAAAGCCAATTCATACAATATCTTTATAAATTTTAGTCAATTTGTTATTCTGTAAGTTACTGTAGAGTTTCATCAAAATCCATACATCCTCACAAACTTTCGCATTTATTATTAATAGTATTATTAACACTTTGTAAAAATGCTGCTACATGTCACTTTGGCAACGCGGCACGTATCCGTAAACTATCAAGTGTCAAAATGTAATGTCATTTATCCCTTTGAAAAAGAAACTAAAAAACACGCGTACATAGTAATTAAAATTCAAATTATTTTACTTTAGAACGTATTTATACTTACCTAAATTTTCTGTTCAGTGTCTTCCTCGTACTTCAACTTTTGCAGCCGACGACAATAAATTGCGTGAACTCGTCTCATTAAATCGGGTTTTCTCGAATGCACCATTTTATTATGTTGAACGCCTGTTCAATCCGATTTTTAATTTCGCCATCATTCTGAGATTCCTTGTATGACACAGATTGTTTCGTAATATTGGATGTATTTTTATTTCAATTTTGCGTGTTGATGTGCGACTTAAGTTAAATTCATTAATAATAAACATTTTCTTCCATATTTATCGATATTGTTGGAGTATTATCATCTGATTCCAATATAATTATGGGCTTATTCTCACATATTCTTGTGATTGTATTGATAATAATGAAAATGGTTTCGTCAGTATTATAATGGCATACGGAATATATTAATATCATGTCCACTATTCATTAGTACTAAAAAACCAATTATTTGTAGGTCCACTCACTCGATACTACAAATATTACAAATTATTTTACAAAACTCAATTATAATTTCTTTATATTCCTAAATATTATGTATAATTTTTTTATATTCCTAAATATGTGAGCGAAATATGAATGAATGTTAAAGATTTCCAAATGGTAATAATTTAAATTTACGAAATGTAAACAAAGTTGACCTTGAAATTTAATTTTGTTATCCTTTTCTTATTTTTAAACTTTTTTGTAAAACTACGTAAATGAAAGCGATAGTTAGAAAAGTCAAATTCACCATCGATCGCTAAGAAGGTTAATTATAAACATATAATGTCAACTTATCTTTTGTATTTTGATGAAATATAAAATATAAGTTGACATTATATGTTTATAAGGTAAGGAAGGTTATTTATAAATATATAATGTCAACTTATATTTTATATTTTGATAAACGTAAGAATATTGCCATATTTCTTACGTTTAACAAAATATAAAATATAAGTTGACACATTTCCATGTTAGTGACCTATGACGATTTTTAAATATAAAAAAGTGGTATGCTTTTTAAAAAAAAATTAGTATATTTTAATGTAGTCGTGATGCCTTATTACGGATAGAAGTGGCGAACTTTTATTTATTTACGTACTGTATGGAATATACATATTGAACATCACTTAAATATAAATGTGAAACCAGCGGGTATTTGTTTGTTTTTTCAATAACTTCTCTTACTTTTTCTCATGAATTCTGGTAAATTAAGTGACATGAAATTATTTATGCCACATACTCATTAAAATATTAGACGAAAAATTATTTTTAGCTACTTTGCCTTTCCCGGTTTCGTTCTTCAAAAATGACAAACACGAATCCACACAAAATCGAAATCATGTCTGTCTCCCTACTCGCATGTCGTGGGAATTTTCCTCAGATCCCTTGACCTATACAAAAAAAACGAAGTACTTCCATTGTTTCATTTTTTTGTTGCATTGTCGCAACAAAAAAACGAAGTAATTCTATTGTTTTTTTTTAATTCCCATGTGAATATCTTGAATTTTAACACGAATAGAAATATTGCATGATATATGTGCATACATACACACACACACACACACACACACACAAACACACACACACACATATATATATATATATATATATATATGAATAATTCCTTTAAAACTACTATTAATTTTTTCAAATTAATTTTTATTAAAATATGTTATATATTCATAACTTCACATTCAAGTTCACACTTAGAATTTTCAAAAAGTATTATATTTTATTATTTATATTTGAGAACCTACAACATATATTGAATAAACTCGTTAGGTCCGAAAATAATATAAATAGGAAAATTAAAACATTTAACGGTATATAACATTTTCATTAAAATATTTGTAAATATTAACGTTATTTTTAATTTTAAAATTATATGACTATATCTTTCACATGCGTAATGTTCGCGCGAGTCTTTCAAAAATGCTTTGTTTTTATTACTAATAACTTCATTTTGCATTTAGCTATATTTAAATTCTGTACATTTTATTTAAATACAGATATGGGAAATATTTATGGCGCTTCACATCTTCCTATGTAATATAGTTTTTCAGGTAGAGATACAGCTGAATATGAAAAAAAAATCAATTTTGATGGGAAACACAATTCTTAATTCGAGAGAAAAAAGAAAATGAAAAAAATGTATAGTGCACAAACATGTTTTGAAATATTTCTCACTTGCCTATACAGAATAACAATTTGGTTTTCGGCCCCTTAATATATTTGGAAACCCTAATGCAGTTTAATTTTAAGTCAGCATAAATACTATTTTCAGTTTAGGGCGAAGGAATTACACAAAGTATATAATTTCACGTTCCTATCCTACTGCGTTAAGAAGCTAAAAGTCGCGAAAAAATGGACGGACGGACGCGCAGAGCCGTTCCGTTTGTACCCTTCGCGTAAGGAATAACCTTTAAGTGTATATGTACATTTATGCAAATCCATAACAATTTCAAATGAAAGTAACTCTCATAACTTTAATTCTAATATTAAATAATATAATGAATTACGAACTTAGAAATAACACCGAAAGTGCGAATTTGAACAAGAAATAATTTGCGGGATAAGTGTTCGGTACCGCTCTTTAGTTGTACAGTGCAGCATGGTCTAATATTTTTATATCATTGTCATTATAATATATTTGAAATCAAGTTCTTAGGTATATTTTTATGAATATTAGACGTTTTATTACGTGATCAGTCGTCAGAATGCAAAATGTAAATTTACAATTGCAATGGCAAACTTTCTTTTACGAAGGGCAAAATGCCAAAAGTGTTCCGCGTTTTTAATACAATTCATGGTATGATTTTAACTAATTGTATGATAACAAACCTAACCTTAATTTGCTCAAGAGTGGCGATGTGGTCGTTACAAAGTTCAAGCTGAAATTTACGTTAAATTACTTTGTGTTTTGACCCGTAAATTTTTTGTAAATTTTTCTGGACAATTACACTGATTATGCAAAACGAATTGTTCGTAATCTTTAAAAATGTCCCATTTGTTTTAAAACATATCCAAACCAATTTACTAACTTAGTACTTCGTCCAATTTTATGGTCTTAAAAGACTGCATGAACTACATTGAAAAACCAACATGTGGCATTTTCACATACCGTAGTTATAAAATATAATATCCTTGTGACATAATCAACAATTTTATCCCCATCAAATCAGAAGTAAAATAAAGAAAAACCATTAAAAAACGATTACCAATCTATTGTTTCAATACATCGGCTCCAAGTATTTTTATATCATCTTCAATTGAAGTAACGATAATATTTTTACTTTTCTCTAATAAAGTTACCGAGTGAAATTATCAGCTATACCTTTTTAAACTAATAATTAAATAAGAAATGTTTAAGATAATGAAACATTAAATAAAACTAAAATTTAAAATTATGCCGCCTATATTTTCCGTGTCATATATGCCATCAAAATTTTGTTAGGAAAAATTCAAACTTTTTTCAATCTGAAGGTTGAACTTGGCAACTTATTTTTTTACCCATAGTAACTATTCCAGAATTTTAGATGCCGATTACCGTAATTACATACGTATAAAATGTAGAATATTTGAAATTAAAACCTTAATAATAAATTGAAAACATGACTTATTTGTCCTCGTAAATAGTCGATGAGACCCTGAAACTAGTTTCACAGAATGTTTTGGTCTAGTTTAAATTTTTTTTAAATTTTTTATGAATTAAACCTAGGCTAATGTCAAATTCCTTACTAAATTAAAACATAAACCATGCATATGCAATTTGAAAAAGATGTAGAGCTTGTAAGTACGACAGAAAGTTTGAGATAATAGATTTTTGAATAAATACTTTTTGATTGATTTTATCATTTTGGGCCCATAAGGAATTAGTAGATATTTTATTTTAAATACATAAAATGTCTTCTCATTTCCAATTTAGTAAATTTAGCATAAAATTATCAGCGAACAACTTTTTGTGAAGTTTTACTTTAAATTCTAGTAACCTTTTTTCTTACAATTTTAAAGTTAGAAGTTTTGTATTTGTCGTCATCTCATATTGTTATTTTTGTGAACATTTTCACCAATATTTCTATAATTACGCTTTAATAAATATTAATAAAGAAATTTGTTCTCAAAACCTTATAAGTCGCCCTATTATTTGATCCAGCACGGGACAATTATTTTATCTTCTCACTAATATTATGAAATATGCAAATAAATAAGCTCTTGAACCGAATCGCTACCATGACAAATTTAAGGTTTTTGCATCGATCAGTTTTTGAGAAACAGGTTTATGATTAATAGATACATGGATGGATATGTAAATCATTTTGGAAAGATTGCATATTTTTCCCTTTTAGGTGCGAAACCCCAAAAATATAATATCATTATTATTATTTTCAAATTAATAAATATTTTCATTTAAAGGCAATTAAATATAAAGACATTCTTTTTAGGACTTTGTGACTAAGTTTAAATTAAAAAGTGTTTTTTTTTGGAAACTGGATATTTAATTTCCTATTTTTACACTCTTTGATCAGATAGCAGAAAAAGGGTTTGAAACTAAGCAGCGTACGTTCTGTATATTTTGAATGTCGTCAAATAAAGAACTAACTTTTTATATAGTACTACACAAGGTTACGAAATAGAGATGTGTTTTGTATTTTGAATTTGTTAATTTAACATAAACAATCTTTTAAGAAATCAATAATCTACAGCCTTTAAAATCTTGTGACTTCTATTGAAAAACTCGGATAGAAGATTAACAATGAGTACCAACACTTATAATAAGAGTCAAGAAAGCTGAATTATCGACATATAGGCAAATAACACATATTTATATTTTTGGATGGATGTGTGTTCTAAAAAGTCACACGTGTAACTGTATCATGACCTAAATGTGATAAATAATCAATTCTTCGAAATTTATTAAGAATCATTGAACAAATATATTGACACAATTCAATTTTTATGGACTTAAAAAAAAATTTATGAAACGTCAATTAGAAACAATTCAGGTAATGATCAGTTGAATAATATTTAAAACTATTTTTGACAACAATTTTTTAATATTAACAACTGTTTCAATATAATTTCTGTATTCAAGGTTACATCTTGAATTGCTATCAAAATTTGGTACCAAGCATCATTTACGAAATGTATAGTATTTAGATTATGTTAACGATACATAGAATGCAAAATCAAACGTTATATGGAGTTTCAAATGTACCAAGCTTTACTTGCATCTGCGAGTAAAACTTTTTTTAGAACAAAAATAAAATTTCTACGTCATCACTGATATTAACTAACAATTCTCTTTTCCATTTCTGACAAATTTCTTTCCCATATAAATTATAAGACATATTTTAACTAAATAATAAAAAAAATATATACCAATAAAACGATATACCAGTATTTTAGAGAGGGTAATAAATTCAATTGTTTTTATCATATGAGGTTGTACAATGCTGGTGTACGTGATAAAATTAAATGGAAGTTATTCTCGGTAATGTATTTATACAAAAGCAATGGTATCTGATTTTATGAAGCCAGACACATCTCACTTTGCTAAACATCTCATTGAAAATAACCATCACCCTCATACTGATAATGTCCCCTATATATTACAAATAAATTCAAAATGTAATAAACTTAATATCCTAGAAACATTCGAAATAAACAGACATAAAAAAGACACCAAGTTTAATATATTAAATGAACAACTAAATATAACATCATCACCCATACTTAAAATCTTCTAGACATAATATAATTCGACAACATTGAGACTACAGTACTCTTCAAATTGTTTCAGCCCAAATACACATATAAATATAAGTACATAAAAAAAATTAAAGGAAATAAATAAATAAATATATAAAAAAAACCTTGTAACCTTGTTCTAACTTTCAGATACCCTTGCTTTTGTATAAATATATTACCAAGAATAACTTCCATTTAATTTTATTACATACACCAGAACATTTGCATTGTACAACCTCATATAATAAGAACAATTGAATTTATTACCCTCACTAAAATACTGGTATATCGTATAACTCTCGGAAATATAAAACCTACGCCGCTCCCCTACAATAAACTCACTAACATAAGCAGTGGGAAATCCCACACAAACCAGGCTTCCGATATTGTACTTGAAACATATAAATGCTGTTGGATGCCCCTAAGAGTTAATATTTGCTAATAGCACACCTGAAGATGTTGTAATACAACGAAACCTAGGTCATGGTAAAGAACTAGAAGAAACTAGAAATAATACTACCTTACGTACTTTCATTTAATTGTGAATAATGAGTTTCTACAAAATTAACGCCTAATATATTCAATATTCAAAATAAAAATCGTCGAGGGCATACTTAAACACAGCACTCTGAATAAAGTATAGGTTTTGTATTTTAATAATTGATATAATTAAAATTGAGTTATAAACACAACTCACTAGTTATGTTACAAGGAAAAAATGTAATATTAATCAATTGGTTTTTAGGTTCGTAGTAAAATTAAAATATTAGTTTCAAAGGTTATTAAAGTATTATTATCTTTAATACTTCCATTAGAGTTAATAAAAACGGTCTTATATGTCCCATATAATAAAACAGTTAGGACTACTTCGTTTTGAATATCTCATCAAGTTTCTGTTAGAGTACGGCTCTATATAATACGTAATGAAATAAAATTTTAATTTTATTAAAAACAAAATTTAGTTTCTACTGGATGTCAAATAGTTAGCGATTTTTAGGAATTTGTTTCGGTATTTAAGGTGTTAATTCAAAGGCAATTTTGGGTAATTTAAATGCAAAATAATAATTCTGCGCTAATCAAGTATAGATAGTTCTTAAGTATCTTAAGAAATTCATTTTCTATGTTTACTTTTGTCAAACTCATTTCTGTAGATGGTTACCACATATTTCTGTTTAAATTAAGTTTTGCACAAATGATATCGCTATCTACAAAATTTGATTGATTAAATATTGATAGATTAGTTAATACTGATTATCGTACCGCTTTTCAAGAATGTCTGTAAAATATTCACAACATATTTTACACGTGATTGTTTTTCGTAATATTTCCTTAAATTTTTCACTTAAGTTGAAAAAACAATGTTTGTTTTCCAAATCCACCAGCAATTAAATTCTATAAGACGGGAAATATGACCTGATTCCAAAAAAAATTCACTATGATTAACTTTTATACGCAAGTTAATTGCTTACTACTACGAATTTTTGAATCAGCTTCATTAGAAAAAAACTTCCCTCTTCTTAATATTTTCGTATATTGCGTTATTTAGAAGAAGAACCGTTTAATACTTATAATTTATTAGAATACTTTGACTTATTTTGCTATATTAAATATTATTATATGACAATGTTTCGAAAACAAGAAGAAATTAAAGTTAAAAATAATACGTATCATGAGATTTAAAGATTTTCATATTAATATAAAAAGATATGAGAAATTTCTATGACAATATATTAGTGCCATAATTTTTTTTATTACCTAAAATCGATACATTATTTTCTCATATTCTTGACGTAATAAAATTCTAAAATAGCAATTAAACTAACTTTGCATACAAAATTATTGCATATATTTGGCTTTAATTTTGTAGAAATTCATTATTAACAATTCAATGAAACTAGGTGATATAGTATTATTTCTACTTTCTTTGAGTTCTTTACCATGACCTAGATTTCGTTGTATTACAACATCTTCAGGTGGGCTATTAGCAAAGATCTTTGCTAATAGCCCACCTGAAAAATGTCCTTATCTCTAAATAATAGCCTACACGTGATAACACAATTCAATATCTTACTTTATCATGTTTGCCCGCACCAGCAGTTAATTTTTTTTTAAATTAAGATAACACATCATCGATTGTTTTGTCGATCTTATTGCTTTTATTATTCAAAAGTCATTATTTCATAAATTTTTAATGAGGTATTAAAATTTACCTAAGATTAGACAAAAGTCAGTAGACATTGTATTATTCGAAATCAATAAAGCTTTAATCAACCATCAAATGGCGTAGGTACTTTCTCAAAAAACACAAATTATACCGGTTGATGCTATCAACAGGAGTATATGTCAAATAAATGGTCTTTGTCTACTTTCAACATATAAATACTTTTACATAATATGTAGGAGTTTTTATTTGTGGCTTAATTTATTGAACGATATAAAATTTTATTGTTATCTACGAATACGAATATCTATTGTTATCTACGAATTTGTGTAGTTTATGCATATTACGTGACAATTATTTACGTATATTAGTACACAAATGACGTAAATAGCCTTATTATTTTCATAAATACAGAATCAGTAAACTTCGTTCACGTAAGTGAATTTAAATTGTTTATACGTTAATACGAACATTTGGATGAAATCCAAAGTTAATGTTTATTATTATAAGAAAAACATTCCTTAAGTAAGATGAGAGCCATTTACAACAAAATAAGCTTTTTTGTTCCAGTTAAATTAAACAAGTAAATTTGCTAAAAATCAATTTGAATCGAAAATAAAATACAGTGTATGTGGCCAATCCCTGATTTCTCGACGTTTTCCCGTTAATTATTCCGCCCCTCACCCCAGTACGACAAGTCCCCAATTTTTCATCATTTTCTTCCAAGATACGTTCATTTCTAATTCACCTCCGTTCATTTTTGTTTATATTTAAGTGGCAAACCGTCTCGAAAATTAATTATTGCTGAGTCGTCCATTTTTTGGTCTATATCAATATTTAATAAAAATAATGATCGTTCACCTTTGGAAAAGTACGAGTAACAAAGTATTTTATTTAAATTACTTGTCATAAACATGTATACTGATATTATTTTGGGTCTCAAAAATATTTTAGGACTATGAGCATATGCATGAGTCAGATCAGTGCTATTAATGAAAATGTAATATATTTCGAAACGCGACCAAGGGGAATGCATATCATAGAGGTTTAATTTTTATTTTACGGCCTATGGAAGAAAGTACGAATTGGTTATTCTTACAACCAGAAGTACATATGACCATAATAAACCATACATTGATGAAAAGTACGACGTAATTCACGAGTAATGAACTGCAACTCAGAAATTAATCGAACAAGAAACTAATTGGGAATCTATAGGAAAACTCATAAAAAAACTTTGTTTCCGAAAAATCTGAAAACACAAATTTTTCAAAGAATGCTTAGATTATTAACCAAAACAAAATTGAGAAAAACAAATAATTAACACTAATAAGCAAATGGTTGACTTAGACTCCTAAATAAAATGACCTGATACGGATAAAATGGCATTTATATGGAAGATTTTTATAATACTCCCATTTATTTTGTTTATTATCTACTTTTACAAGATTATAAAGTTTTGCCTCCTTGCCTGGCAATCCTCAAAATAATTGGCCAAATCATTGCAATCTAACCCCAATACTTGATCGCTGACAGATTGTGGATATCTGATTTAGTTTCAATACTCTATCGTTTGTCTGGCAGAAAAAAAATTTTTGCATTCAATGATATAAAATTATTATATTACTTGCGGCAATTATAAGTGTTGAATGCTAAGTATTAAAGGCTTTTATCTATTAAATGTATAAATTGTTTCTTTTAAACAGTTTAGGTTTTTTGATGCTGTCATATAATTCCCCGGCGAGAAATGCACAACTTCCTTTTTTATTTCAACCGTGATTCATTCTTTCATTTGATCTTCATGAACCTAATCAACTTTTATAGAACATTTGTTTTAAGTGATCTATTTAATATTAAGTTTAAAATGTTTCCTTAAAAATCTTTGAAAGTGTCCTACAAAAGAACCCTTTAACGCATGCTCTGTTCTTCAATACTATGGTAATCACACGATATAGCGGAGCCTACCTATAACCTTAAGCTAGTCAAATATGAATATATTATCCATATTCAGTACAGAAATTTAATGAACACTAATATGTATTTAGTTTTCCAGATGAAATACTTCATCCCATTCGCTAAGTATATCATATACTCGATTTTTCTTACTCGTCTTCTTTTCAAATTTAATATGAGAACACAACAAGTTATTTATATTATTATAATTAAAATGTAAACAATATCACAGCTTCTGTTTAGAAGCTAAGCATAAAACAACATAAAAGAAAAACGCGGAATTTACTAGCATCAACTTAGATAATTTATGGGATAAGAATTTAATGTTGTCCTATAACAAATTTATTGCGCTTTTAAATATCTTTTAATCCTTAAATGCTGCATAGTTTATTGTTCTTATAGGTCTTACTAATTTAGTAGGATTGCATCGCAAATATTTTTTGCCTGTGAGTATAAGGAATGTAGGAATTTCGTTAAAGAAAAATCTTTAAAAAAAGTACAATTTTCCAAATAAGTTACTGAAAATCGAGAATAATATATAAAATTATAATAAAATAGAAAGTTATTCGTTATGTTAAAAAATGTGTTGGTGTAAGGTCATAATAATATACATCGAAAATAATAAATATTTTTTTATGAAAATATTAATAAATTCTTTTTTATATTTTGTACTGACAGGCTTCAAACCTTTCATCATTTACACTTATAACTTGAGTCATGCATGATTACTGAATGAACTTTATGCCAAAATTTGTTACATACACGCTTATGGAAATCTGTGAAAGCAAATCAAATACTTAAAATATAACATTATTTTATCCTTGTTACTATAGGTAATATATAAGAATTACAGAATGTAACTCTATTAGGAAATTAACGAATATAATTTTTTATAGTTTCTAAATTAGTGTCTTTATATAATTATAAGCAAACATGTAAATTTTTATACATTACAATTCATCACAAATTAAATTAGAACAAAATGAAATAGGGCAAGGATGCTATGTTTCAATTATTACAACTGTAAATTTCTTGTCCTTTATTCAAGTGCAAAAGAAAATGTTGCTTGTAAGATATTACATTAAATAAAACATAGGAATGAGTCTGAGACTTTATATCCGTACAGAAATAATGAAAAAAATAAAAGAGATTTATAATATCAGCAAAACTCAGTACCAATGTCATTTTCAAAGTACATAACGTATTCAACATATGGTCTTGAATATTTACTTCGTTCAGTTTATTTGTCCCGCTTAAAAGAATTGTTTAGATACTGTCACATACATTATATTATAGATTATTTTAATTCATTATTGTTTATATTAGAACATAGTAGCATTATTATAAACAAAAAAGGTATTATTTAATTACCAGATTCGCTGTAATCGAGGAAACAAAACAGACACTAACAGCTATTTTCAGGTCTCCAAGGAACTAGAAGCTCTTCTTACAAAGAACCTGTTTTTAAGTTATTAACTACCCTGAGGTGGTCATTCTAACAAAAGAAAAATGCAATGTATTTACAAGGAGCAGAGACAGGAAGAAACACGGTTATCCCGAGTAGTTGAAAGTAGTAGAAGTAGATTTCCCGAAGTTATCCCGAGCAGTAGAAGCCACTATTGAAGAAAACATAGCCAAATAAGAATCAATGTTAAAACATTTAATACCCAACTACTTTTTTGATTTTTGTTTGAAAATTTTTTTTTATTCTTAAAAATAATTTATATTACACTACTTTAAAGTATTTATGACAACTGATACTGACTGAGTTGTCACTTAATGTCGAACGGTCAAACTAACATGTTATATTTATAAGTCAGAAAGAGATGAAGAATAGATTTAAAATAGTAACATGCTGAATTGGTTCCGAGATTGCCATAAAAAACAACTTAAAGTCAAAATAGAATTCCATGTAATTATTTCATACAATACAAAAAATATCATTTTACGTGATATTTTAACCCTTTTTAAAAGTAAATATCAATTCACGAAAGTTTAATTTGTTACGTTTGTTTCAATTTCATTTCTATACTTAAAGTCACTACAAATTACTATCAAAATTTGGGGAAAAGCAATATATAAATTATGATCCATTAAATACTATTTTATAATAATATTTTAATTGCGTTACTCCGTTACTTCACATAACCCTGTGAACTCAACTAGACTACTTCATACATATAAATATGAAGCATTCTAAAATATTAAAATAATGCGTAGAGTAAATTATTTTTTAACAACAAATATGATATTTCGGAGAAGAAATGTAAAGTATAGCACCTAGAAATAACTTTCATTAAAAAACTACGCCATAGAATTCCTTTGAAGATAGTTAATGATATTAGGGACACACGGATTAAATTTACCACGAACCTTTTTTCTCTTTGCAGTAGAACAAATGACCGACAATATCTAATAAATTATACGCGTTTCCTACCCAGTCTACTTCTTCTATAAGAGGACACACCTTGCCGAATCGTGTTAAATTTAAATAAATTTTTAATTCTGAAAGTTAAAAATTTGAAGGTTATATTATAATTATACCTTATAACGTTCTTCACATTTAAACTTTCGAGTTCAGTCTAGAAATATTTGTTTGTAATTAGATTATTAAATATTATTAGTGAAAAGATTACTTTTGTGTCAAACACTTAGTAATGTTGATTAATTACATTCTTTATTAAAATATTATTAATGGAAAAAATATTCAATTCAATTTATTTTTTTCAGTTTTTGCTTTTACGTGATAAACAATTCCAAACTTCAAATATTGCAAAGAGCAAACACAGCAAACACATTATTGTTTCAGGGTATTTCTCGTCACCTTAAACGATGTTACATTCTTGACAAATTTAAATGTTTGTCCTAAAAATAAAGAACGTCAAGAAATATCTGTAAAAATATTTTCACTCGTAAGAAAAATCTTCGATCATTCGTTTGAAAGTTACATCAAATTATAGCAAAACTTTTTCGTGCGTGTTTTTTACTATTTCCATCGAGAAACTTGTTAATGTCACTCAATCCTATCTCCTAATATTCGTGCGCTACACGAGGTTACTCTGTACAGTGCAACAGCTGATAAACATGACATCGTTTTTTGAATACCTTGTGTAATAATTTGCTGTCTACAAATCAAGTACGAGAACATAAATCACATTTAATAAAAGTAAAAACAAAATTTTTCTAATTAACCTAGATGACAATAAAAATGATTTCCATGAATTAATTCTAACTGCAATATTACTTTATGTCCAATGCTTGTGTAATAATTTGCTGTTTACAAATCAAGTATGAAAACATTATAATAAATCACATATAATAAAAGTAAAAACAAAATTTTTCTAATTAATCTAGATGACAATAAAAATTATTTCCATGAATTAATTCTAACTGCTATATTACTTTATGTCCAATGCTTGTGTAATAATTTGCTGTTAACAAATCAAGTATGAAAACATTATAATAAATCACATATAATAAAAGTAAAAACAAAATTTTTCTAATTAACCTAGAGGACAATAAAAATTATTTCCATGAATTAATTCTAACTGCTATATTACTTTATGTCCAATGTTTGTGTAATAATTTGCTAATTACAAATCAAGTATGAAAACATTAAAATAAATCACATATAATAAAAGTAAAAACAAAATTTTTGTAATTAACCTAGATGACAATAAAAATGATTTCCATGAATTAATTCTAACTGCTATATTATTTTATGTCCAATGCTTGTGTAATAATTTGCTGTTTACAAGTCAAGTATGAAAACATTATAATAAATCACATATAATAGAAGTAAAAACAAAATTTTTCTAATTAACCTAGATGACAATAAAAATTATTTCCATGAATTAATTCTAACTGCTATATTACTTTATGTCCAATATTAACTATGCGATAAATTGTCCAAAAATTCAATTTAATAAATGTGTATAATATTCTTGTCACCTTGGTCAATCGGAATCAATTATTATTATTGAATTGCATAATGCTACCAGAATAATTTTTTTTGAACATAAATGTGAAAATAGCATCAAAAAACTGCTTAAAATATTATATATTAAAAGACTAGTTGTATTTTTAAATTTTATTCTAAATACACTTGAACCTAATATGTGTGTATGTATATATATACTCATCTGGTCATATTAATATATATATATATATATATTAATATGACCAGATGAGAATTTTTCAAACTATAGGCGTACTGTTCATTCATTATCCACGTCCTCATCAAAAACATAACTCATATTTAGAGCTGTATGCAATAGTTTCACGTTGAAACTCGCATTCGTAAATAAAGCGAATTTTTTACATTTCCTTAGCATGCGAAATTTAATATACACAAGGATTAATTGGGAAACTATGTGTAACTTATAATAAAATGTGTGTTTGATATAAATTACTTTTACGTCGGTTCGGTGTATTGGGCGGGTTGTTAAAATTAAAACTCACAATGTAGTTGCCAATATTGCAGTAAAAAAACCACGAAATGAAATTTCATTAGGGGCATAAAATTGTTTCACTTTACATTCTTCTTTTAAATTTTTGTGAGTAGATTTTTAAAGATCCTAAAAGGTATAAAGATTTTTTTTTAATTTAAATATTATTTTATAGACTAAGTCATATTGGAAATAAATATGTAACAGTATAATTAATAATAACAGTATAATCCAGAATAATAAATTTGCAATAATTTTAGAGAATGTAATGAAATAGGTTCCATTAAATATTTTTCTGCCTTTGAATGATTTTTAAGTATGTTTTTTATTTATTTTATAATATTATAAATTTATTATGTAAATAACTATTATCATTAAGTGCTGCGTATATGTATTTTTAAAGGGGATAAATATATATTTTCATTATTATATTCATAATGTACAGCTATTTTGTTGACGACACGTAAATAACAATTTCACCTAAATTTTTTAGACAAAGTAGGTCATTAAAATTATTAAATTATTAAGTTATGTAATTAACATTCATTTAGAGCGCATCATTTAGAATCTATTTAGGATCTGTATCTCGACCTGTAATTTCGTAAAGAGATAGATTTCATTTTTTCGGCAAAATTATCTTTTACATATTTATACAATAATAACCAAAATTAGATCCTGATGAACAAATTAAACCTAACTTCACTTGAAAAAGCGTGAACGAAATTAATGTAGATAACTAAACTTAAAGCAATCAGGCTATTTCTCATTTCTCCTTTTGTATTTTCTTGGTACACTTGCGGAATTAATTTTTTTCTATTCCAACTCAGTCTCTTATCTCTCAAATATATATATAAAAATATATCGTTTTTATTTAGCGGGGCGCAACGTTACAAACTTTCTGTGCTCTACTTTATCATTTTATTCATTATTTTGACAATTTTTTAAATATTGCAGAAAAAGGTTGTTGTAATATAGGCTTAGCTAGAATAGTAAGGACTCTGTTTTTAATTTTTAAGACACAATCGACCTATATATATATATATATATATATATATATATATATATATATATATACGTAAAGCATCAATGATACTTTTCAAGAGACAACACGGAAAAAATAGTATTTTTTCCTATTCTGGAAATTAATATATTTAAGTTTTAATATTACAATAATCGTATTAAAATAAATATTAATATTCTCCACAATACACTACAAAATACGTCGGTAGTGTCACAAGGCTAGATTGATGCCATACTTAATCGTAATACCAAATACAATACTTGCCATTGTATAAACAGTCGTAATACCAAATACAATACTTGTCATCGTATAAACAACATTGTAGAAGGACTATCGAGTCCTTCTCCACCTTTCATCGGATCATGCATCGTCGAAAAATCTTTGACACGTCAACTTTGAAACGTATTGTAGACTTCTCTTAGCTTTTTCCTCAGTGCTTCTAAATTGCAACGTTCTTTGAAAGCTTTCAGAAAACTTTAAAGGTCCAGCTAGGTGTCTGCCAAGACAAATTCATTTCCCTTGGAATCTTCCGTTTAAATAATTTCTTAGGTTTTCAATATTATGACAGGGTGCACCATCATTTTAGATCATCATGTCTCTGTACCTTTGAAAATTTATATCTACTATAAATGCAGTTAAATTTCCCATTAAAAATTACCAGCAAGAGTCTCCATTCAAGGTTTGAAAAAGCTAATTGGCTGTCCGTTTATTATGTCATTCAAAGAATAAAGACTAAATTGTTGTTGGGAATTTAATTCTCTCTTTTTTAATTTTTATAGTCCAGGAGGGTTAATTATGAATATTAAAATTGGTCCATCCATAATAATGGAATGAAGAATTTTTGTTTTTCTTAGTGAAATGATATGGATAATACTATTTACCTCAGATTATGCCCGTAATATACGGAATATACGATTTATCTCAGATTACCCCAGAAAATCCCCGGAATATACTATTTACCTCAGATTTTAGTACACCGGTTCGCCATTCTGCTTCTTTGACACATCTCAATGGGTTTCTTTCATGAGGAATTCTTAAGACAACACAGTGATTTTGGAACCGTCCGCGTTGACGCACGGCTCTATATTCTATATGTTTCCTATATATTCTTGCACTTTCTGAGGTTTTATTTCTCGCATAACCTTTGTGATCAATGCATTTCTACCTACACAGTTTCTTGGTAAAATAACTATTATGACACAGTCACTTTGCAAGAAATATGACGATTTTCTCTTCTAAGTAAAAATATCAAAACTTTACGTAGTTCAGTATCATAAATCTTGTATTGCTTTCAATTTATATAATAACACTAAACTCGTTACAATTTTCAACGTTTAGGAAAAAACCAAAAATCTATAATAATAGTAAACCGTAAAACAAGTGTAGCCCAACCATAAACATAAGGGTAGGCAGACTATTAATTACATAACAAACGGGAACACAAAAATACTACTATAGATTAAGCAAATCCCCGTCTCATTTAGTCTTTTGTTGTATTTGTGTAAGAATTGTGGAAAATCCTCGTCTTTGCCTAACACCCCTTTTATCATTTTTTACAATATATTTTGTCACTTGCTGTGTTAAGTCGGTAGGCACGAGTAGTAATGCCACAAAAAATAAATTACAATTAATATCATATTGTAACTTTATGATGAATAAGACTAAAATTGTATTACTACCTTTCTCAGTTTTTTTCCTTAATTACTCACAAAAATTAGATTTTTTACTTATTTCGTATCGAATCTATTTTAACCGCGATGTTGTTGAGATACCAATGTCAAATTTATCGATAAAATATTGATAAATAAAACTTTTCAAGTAGGTTCTGGAAAAAAGTCGTTTGAAATTTCTTTTTAAAATGACATAAAAATTTAAATTAAAAATATGGTTTCTCGAACAACTCATTTTTAAATTAATAAGTTTCTAAGTTTCTAACAAAATTCTTCTTGTAACACAAAAAACTTTGCTTCAATCTAAGAATTTGCTAAATAAATCCGAAATAATTGATAACGCCAAAACAATAAAAATTGCTAAACATATACAAGAATATTTTGAATTAGACTTGTGATCCTGCATCTCTGCACTTGAACTTGACACCTATGTAACTAACGGGAGCAACACTGCTGAGCATCCCGATGTACAGTCAGTGATCGAGCGTTTTCAATTGTTTTCGCTTCTATTTTGTTATGTTAGCCATGTCAACCATTCTCAAATTTACTTAAAATGCATGTCACTTGCACGACTCGGGCATTTTGATTCTTTTAATATTGCATCATAATTCGTTCTGATTTTTTTTATTTCTTACGATTCCATAACTTCATTTTTTCTCTTGTGTTACTATGCTTCAAAATATATTTGTTTTGATGTCTCCTCTGTTTGTCATCTATTTTTATAAGTAATTATTTGGTATATGTACTCTGGCATTAAAAAATACTCAAATAATCAATTTCTCGATATATAGAGTGATTTTAATGTTGAATCTTTGATTACTTGACTTTCACTGTCAGCGAAATTGTCATGGAAATTTGGTTAGAAATGTGTCTAATTATAAAATTTGAACAGGATATATTTTTACTTACAATAAAAATTAAAGCAAAACATATTTACTGTAACATTAATTTTTTTCCACACACGGACCAAATAAACATTCAGAGTTGCTCGTGCTGCAAAATACTCTCCGTCATCACTTAAAATTTAAACATTCACAAATAATTTCAGTTTCGGAGCGTCCGTTGTGGTAAACACATAATATATCATGCATGTCGTACTCTTTGTACGTTTGATTAAGAATTAATGGTAAACATGGAACAGATTAATGTTTTCATAAAGAATTGCCAAGAGCATAACTGGTAATAATGTAAGGAGAAAATTAGGAAGAAATATCCCAATATCGTATGAATATACAACTTTTTGAAGGAGAATTCTTTCATAAATTTTGTAAATTATTTTATTACAAAATCACGATTTATTTTACATGATCATATGAATATTAATTCATAAAGCGTATACGCTCGTTAGTAAAAATATTTCGCTGGATAATTTTTGCTTTGAGAATGACATATCATTCGAGCTCAATTTCCACGAGTGTTCGTAAAAGATGAAGGATCTATTAAAGATCGCTTAATCGAATGATTTTACATAAAACTAAAAATATAGAAATTCATGTAAAAGATATAAAATATGGCAGCGAAACAACTGTTTTCTCCTAATATTCATGAATTTTAAATAAAATGGTCGTAGATGTAATTTAAATTATTGAAGAATAAGACAATAAATTAATAAATAAAGAATTATATGATAAATAAGGTTGTAAATGAAAATGGTATTTTGTAAGGGTTAACAATCAAAACACCATAAAAATTATTTGCAAAACAACAAACGTTGGAAAATTCGGAGGAAAGAAGTCCACTGCTCAATATAAACCTCACCCATAAATTCCCATAAATAGCGCTCTCATAAGGAAGGAGACCCAATGGTTTGCTCCAATTACAGAAGCATTAGCTTACTACGCACAAGCTATAAAATTCTATCTAACATTCTGTTTATGAGACTAAAACCATTCGTTGATTCTGAAATTGGCAGCTATTAAAGCGGATTTAGGAGTGGAAAATCTACTGTCGATCAAATTTTTTGTTTACGTCAAATTATTGAAAAATCAATTGAGTATGATATTGATACTCATCACTTGTTTGTAGACTTTAAATCAGCATTTGACAGCGTTAGTAGAAAGCATTTCAAAGATGCAATGTATGAATGCAAAATTCCGAGCAAGTTAATTAGACTTGTAATGTGTTCTATGGAGACGACAAAATGTAAAATAAAATTCAATGGTGCCCTCTCTGAAGATCTCAGTGTCAATAATGGTGTTCGACAAGGCGACTCACTCTCGTGTCTGCTTTTTAATATTGCACTGGAAAAAGCTATTCGGGATTCAGATATTAAAACTAGGGGTATCAGCTTTTATAAATCGGTTCAGATCCTGGCGTATGCTGATGATATTGATATAATTGCTAGAAACCTACCAGCCTTGAGAGAGGCCTTTCTGTCTTTGGAGATAGCTGCAAATCAAATGGGACTGGTAATAAACGACTCCAAGACTAAGTATATGGCTATACAAAAATCTCCACCAAATAATGCACATAATCACTTGGTGACTGGCTCACATACATTTGAAACGGTTGACTGCTTTACTTACCTTGGATCTTATGTTAACAATAAGAATGACACTATCTCTGAAATACAGAATCGCATATCATCGGCCAATAAAGCATTTTTTGGACTAAGCTCCATCCATAAATCTTCTTTTCTTATAAGAAAAACAAAATTATTAGTATATAAAACTCTTATTAGGCCAGTTCTAGCATATGGTTCAGAAACGTGGCCGTTGACTAGAACTGGAGAGAATAAAATAGCAGCCTTTGTATTTGGCGAAGACGTCTTAACTCAGAAATCTATAGGTTGTATGGTGAGCCTGATGTCATAAAAACCATCAAAATCAGAAGAATGAACTGGGCTGCTTACGTATCTAAAATGAAAGATGAAAACCCAGTAAAGAAAGTTTTCATCGCAAAACCTCTAACAACTCGTAGAAGAGGTAGACCAAAATTTCGATGGATCGATTCAGCGGAAGAAGATTTTAACATTCTCAGGATAAAGAACTGAAAAACCCAGGCGAAGAGTAGAACCTCCTGGAAGAATCTCTAACAGATGGCCTGTCTCTGCCAAATATGATGATGATGATCGCTCCCGCGCTGCTTTAGTAAATCATCTGTCCACCTAGCGGAAATCATCGCATTCTGCATCTTCGGGCACGTGATCGTTATCAAAAAACCTTTTTTACATAACGATCGTCAGTTCTGTGCGCTATATGACCTGCCCATTGATGCTTTAGCCTGCAAATCCTAAGAGTTATACCGATAATCCAAGTTCCCGACAACTCAATAATATTTAATAACGAATACCCGAGTGTAGCTAGTTTCATAGCTCGCTGAGTGACTTGGAGTCTTTTTACCAGGTCATGGAAATTTAAGTAGAAAGTTTCAATTATACATACATAAGCTGAAAATACAAATCCTCAGAAGTACAAAAAATGCTATAATGCAAAACGTTAGGCAGTGAGGAAAATTGTTGAACAGTTTGCATATTTACGATATACGAGTGTTCATGATGAATACGTAAATTACTTGTATTCGTTTTTCCATAAAAAAAGAATACAAAGAACAAATAACGTATTCAATTGAACGTACGGAAAAAGCGTCTTCAAGCACATACGAGTGGCATAAAGGACTACGAAAATAACAAAATTTAATTGACGATGCAGCACTTTCCTCGTAGTATTAAGGAGAGATAATCCAATATTTCCACACGTTATTATATATTCTATATAAATATATATATATATATATATATATATATATATATATATATATATACGTCGTTATATAAGGTTCTATTTTAACTTATATTTCTAGACTAACTCAATATAATCTTTCACTTTATATTTTCACAATTGATTAACTACACTTAGGAACAATTTTTTGTCAGGAAAATAGTCAAGACTTCAAGAGTGTGTACGTGTCTTAATAAATAGGTGTATACAATTCATATATGCATATAGGGTATCTAAAAGTATTATACATTGACATTAAAGACATTCATTATCTTGATTAAGATAAATAGAATGTTTTATTATTTTTTTCAAAAATAAGTTAAGGACAATTTTCAAGTGAACACTTTCTTTTGGACAAAAAGTCACCTTGCCTTGCAATCGATTTTTAGACATATTTTTATCCAAAATAAAAACGGGATAGGTTAGTAATGAGCGTTTAGTAAATATTTCAAACATATTGAGAGAACTCGTTAGCTGGTTACTTATGTTTACCATTTAGAACTCTACGATTAACATTTTGCCTACGATCTCAGCGTATTAATATCATCCGCGCTGTATGAAAATGTACAAAATGCATAGTCAGCATTTTTAGAGTAAATAAAAATTTATTAAGAAATGATTAAAAAAAATTTATTATCAAAGGAATGATTTCATTGCTGATAAACAAAATGTTTTATGAAAATGAAAACATTAATTAGTTGTGATGGAAATTATGTGTACCTGTGAAAATTCTCCAAAAGATATCTGGTCAAGCTTTTTTACCGTTGTAACTAATTCCAAATGTAAAAGTGGTTAAGAGTATAAAGAAAATTTTACATGCTAATAGGTTTCGAAGATATAAGACTTTAAATTTGCACGATTGTCCACAAAACAATCAAATCTAAAATTTATGAATTTATGAATGGATTTTGGTCACCCAAATGCGTACGTACAATAATATATACTTCTAATGTACTGAACTTTAATTTTAACTTCACTTTCTTGTAACGTTGTTCATTCCTCGGAAATAAAGGAATAGGGTGACATTGCTACAAACTTAAGATTTGTTGCTAGGATGAAGAAAAAGTATGGAAAATTTGAGGGAAATCGATTAAAATTTTAGAGCACGAATATAGGCATATTTTTTATATAAAGATTTATTATGTGAAACAAATCTTTTTGATCACTCATTTAAATTGCATTTGATCGTATTGCAATTGGTTTTTATTTTATATCTATAATATCACGTCTTTTACGTCGAATTAAATTTGTCTAGTCAGAAATAATAATAGAATTTTGGAAGCTTACAAATACATATATCAAGTATGAAAATAAAATTAGAATAAGATGGCAGTGGTTCGTTATGTAGTGAAAATTGTCAACGCAAAAAGGTTGAAATTTTAACATAAAATAATGTCAATATAAAATTAATTATTAATTTGCCTTAAAATATAATGCTTTGTTAATTTTTATTTTACCAGTAATAAATAACCAGTGAAAACGCTATCAACATTGAGAGCAACTCAAAAGCATAAATATGTTTGACCAATGACTGTTATTGAATAATTTTCTGTAGACAGGTCTTCAATTAAGAGCATTGACTCATGCTCAGCTAATTTTTTTTTTATTAATATTTACTCAACTCTCGTAATTTGTCAAACCGTCTAATTGCTTCCACTCATGGAATAAACAAAGAAAAAAAATAAATGCTCCTAGCCAGATTACAATCTTTGAAATTGATACGTTAAATAAATTATTTTCTACGGTTCTTATAAGGAAAAGAAGACGGATGTGACAATTTAAGATTAAGAATGCGTAATAGTAAGTTGGTGAATTGGACTATTCATATCATGTAATTAAATTAATGCAAACGTAAATTAATACAACTTAACAGACACTGCGTTTTATTGATACATCATTTTATTGATCTCACTTTGTCATGCACTTTTTCTTTAATCACAGTCAAATATTCTATATTTAAAAATATATAAATAAAAATTGTGAAAGTAAACTTTTTCTAAAAAGAGAAAAGAAAAAATTTAATAAAAGTCAAGGCAAACTAAATTTTTTTTTAAATTTCCATAATGGAGCTTGTATTACCTGGCGTTATCAGTTGGTCGTAACCTTACAATTCGTATAGTTTTAGACCTATGAACAAGAAATGTTACTATTGGATATTTCAATTAAAAATGCCATGAACCTAGGTATTTCAAGGCCATCTCATTTAATGTGTAGCAAAATATAATTTTTTTCATGCCATCACAAGTAAAACGGGAACATTTCGAGTACTAACAATTATTCTGAATTTTTAATTGAATTTGTTTCGATTAATACACATCAACAATTTTAAGATACACCAACTATGGAACCCAATTTTAGACTAGTTTGGGAACACATTTGGCTGATTTTCTTACTCAATGTAGCATTGAATTTTATTATTTTTTTATCCTTAATCTATGTTATATCAATTATTTCCTTTTCATACATACGTATGCACATATATATGAAAAGGAAATATTTGATATAATATACATGTGAGTAGACTTGTATTATTAAGACAGAAGTAAGTTATTGAGAGCACTGAAGAATAAAAAGTTCTGATATGAAAATGTATTTTTAAAGGATAACACTATACTTAAATGAAAATAAAGTTTCTTAAAGATATACTGTTTTCACTGATTTAGATTTCTGTTATCGCGATGGAATCCTAACAACCCCCTGTACATACCCTTGTACTCAAGTAGAAAAAAAAGACATTAGATATAACATGTTCTAATAACATAACATGTTCCATTACACCATTATATCATTTAACAAAATGAGTCCGTGAGACGTTAAAACATCATTTGAATTAAGTAAATCAGAGTATAATAAGATTATTTATTTACTTAATCTACTTTATTGTAATAAATTGACCCATATGGCGGACTTATTGCTGTGAGAGCTATCTCTTACAGCCAATCATAACACCAGTACATCCCCGCTCGATGAACGACCGAGAATCGAACTCGGGTCCCCGCGGTGCGCCGCGCCTTCAGAAACCGTATATCTTGTGATCAACCCAACGCACCACGGTGGCGATACATGTACTTGTAGCTATTACGAAATAATACTCAAATACACGAGTTGAACATCGTCAGCGTCTGTGTTAATGCCCCATATTTAAATAATAACTGGATTTACAAATATTAGGTTATTCGAAAAATCATCTTCGTATACATTATAAAATGCTTAAATATTGAAACATATTTCTCAGCACAGATTAGTATAAGACTAAAGCCCAGATTACATATCGGAAGTTAACCTAAAAAACAAAGTTTACGTAATCGCAACTTCAGAAGAACCTCAAAGTTTATATACTCTATTGCTCAGCAAATACAAGGAGTTTCATTATACTCGCACATCCTAGTCATAATACCTCATGTGAATTGAATATGTGGCAATAACAGATATATGACAAATGTCGCTTAGTTATATATTTGAGATGGAAATCATAAGTAAAATAAATCCAAAACAACCTCTAGCGTGTTTTTCATCATTGTATTAATTTATTATTTATAGGTATTTCAATTGTTTTCCATCTTCATCACCCCGCTAACTATATCAATATCTCGTGTATTCATTTAACTTACGTAAACCTATTTTAACAAAACCGACTACGAATTAATCACAGGTCACATCACACTAATTAATTACAATATTTATGAACATAAGTGTTGTTGTGCGCCTCTAGTAATGATATATGGTTTAATAATACATAGTATTAGCCAATGATCTTTTCACTAGGGATTGCAATATTGGATGTTTATTAGTTCAGTTATCAGTTTTCAATACTCGGTACCCAGTTCCAGGATTGCGGTACAAATTCCGATGTCAGATAATAAACAAAAAAAAATTGATATGCAAGATGAATTTGCATTTACTATTACTTGAATATAAGAAAAAAACCTTTTAATAATCAGAAAATGCATTATTAGCATTACGGGCGAGGAAATAAAAAGAAGATAACGAAACAGTTATCAATTCCGACACTCATTAATAATTACGCTCATTTTTATTTTCAACAAATACTGTTAAAACTAAAACTACCAGAGCCGAATATAATTTCTTCATGTTACTATACCAATATTAATGAAATTGTATTTTTATTAGAACTGATTCCATGCAAATAACGTAAAATAAAAATGTTAAAAAATTTAAACATTCATTAAAACCGACAACTTTCCTATGTCATTGACAGGATGCCTTTAAGATTTTTATTTAAAAAAATTATATGAAATGCTAGTAATGCTACTCGTGTACTTCACGCGGTGATCAAATATTCAACCACCTGATTGCGTTCACACCAGAGTGGGATTTTTTTATGATGACTAAAGCAAACTTGTCGAAAATTTCGTCGTTATCTTTTGTAGTTGTCGTGTATTTTGCATTCATGTTTAATTTAAAAGTTTAAGCTTTGTTAAACCATTAATTTCTTATCGTTACCAATAGGTTACCTGCAATGTACGGAATATGTGTAAGTACCCACTCGAAACATAATCTTCAAACATCGAAAATTCATAATAGAAATTAGGACAGGTATAAGTGTTTAACCCTTATACCTATACCGATCTCTCGATACATGAATAAATATTTAGTTTACATAAAGTTATAATTGAAATCAAAGCGTAAATCGAACATTATACAATGTATACCAAAATCTAAACAAAATGTTGCAATATTCTTTGATCGTATAATCGCTACAAAAAGATTGATTACATTTCCACATATATCGTACATCTATTCCCTCTCGTTGCTCTTGCGCATATTTGGTTTAAGTGTGTTTTTACAGGAGCATGGACGAGCGATACCCGTAAGGACCCGTACATTTCCTTTTCGAAATAAAAACAATTTACGTTTTTCTTTGATTTTGTGGCTGTCCTTAGCTGTAGTCAACAATAAGAGTAACTGCGATTCTAAGGAGTCCAAATCTCGCGATTTTCGAATAAAATATAGATATTTACGTTAATTATTTTATTTTTAAAAATGTCATTGTGATAATACTATTCTAAATTTTGTCTAATATTTTTTTGTGGCCAATCGATTACTATGGAACTTTACTGAATTTATTTTCGTACTTTTTCCTATAAGATTATGCAATCCGAGCTTTTTTCTTATAAAACTCTAAATCGATTTGCCATAAGGTGACTCTTAAAATCGTTTGAGTTTATTTAGAGACCTCATATATTTTTCTCCGTGATAGTATGGAGTCAAAGAAGTAAAAAAATATGAATTCCGATGACGTGTATTTCACAATAATATATTTATACGTATGTAACCCTTTATGGTACACGTATGTACGTATTTTATTTTATCACGCGTCATTTCTATCCAGGATTTCTGTGTGAAGATTAACCTTACATTTCAAAGCCATCGCATAAATACTTATAAGATATCAATTAAGATTACATGAATTATCGTGTCACGCACATGCGACTGCTTAATTAGCACACCATATAATTTATATATTCGGAGTAATCTCTAAATTATCTCATAATTAGTCACTAAATAATTTTCTCATTCACTTATAAGGAATAATTATAAAAACTTATTAAAACTTTGCTTTTTTGTGTACACATATTTTATATGATAATTGATTTTGGGTTCCTTAAAAAAAATACTTTCTGTCTATCTCTCTATTATAAAAATTTATAATAATTGAGTTGAAATTTAAAATTTATGTATAATTTTAAGTCTTCTTAAAATCGGTACATAATGTTTTAAATATTTCACTATATTTAAAAAAATCGTATTATCATGTTTTGTAGTAAAATCTATACTAAGTAAAAAAAGGAAATGAAATTGTCATCGAAACTTACTTTAATTCTTTTTTGCTTTCGTCCTTCTATTTTTTCTAAATAAATATTCAGTAACATTTATAAATTCATTTGAACGAATAATTGAAAGGAAAGTGATAAAATTAAACCAAATTTTATTCGAGCTCAAGAGTAAAAACAATTGTTTTTAAAACGATTTAACAAAAGAATAAAATTATAATTAGTAAATTGTTCAAAGCAATATATTTATTTGTTTCGGATTTACATGCTTTTTATTTCATGAAGTTAGGGAGGGATTTTGAATAACAAATGCAACACTTGCCGCCACTCAACTTTACTGCGCTATTTGATTTAATTAACGGTCAGCCCTGAATAATTTCGACGTGAAGCTAAAAGTAACGGGAATGTTTTAAGGTAATGTAGTTTGGTTTTACTGAAGAGATTATTTTAATTATATAGCGTGCTAGCGTGCGTGCGTAACAAATATTTACTTTAAAGCTCTCGGAATAATTTTTGTTAGCTTTTTTAAATCGTTCTTTTAATATTGAGAAAAAAAATAGAATAAAGCTAAATATAAGTAATAAATATCAAAGAAAAAACAAATTCCACGTGCGAAGTTTCAATTAAACTTGAAACTTAATGTAAAATAGTGAGTTCATTAAGGATATTCACGTTATACTTATATTCCTATTATATATAGTTTTTTTATATGTGGAACGAAGCGCAGATTAACAATTACCAGTGATACCGGGACGTTAATAGCATATGACTACATGAAATACGTTTACATTTTCAATATTACTCAAGCTATACCAAAAAGAGAGATAAGTATTTTCTCAAAGGCTGATTTAGAATGGGAGTTATATTTCCTCCAAGCTGGTAGAAAAATCCTACTTGAAAAAAATCCATCTACTGATGTTATTAGCGACAGTTATATTCGTTTGTGCTGGTCGCAAAACTCAAGCTTCGTGATAGTCGTTCAAGATTCGTATAAAAAGAACAATGTGGTTATATTATCAAAATAAATGTGACCTTAAAGTAAAATTAACTTTTAAAACAGAAGGTAAAGCTGTAGCCAGGATGTGTTATAACGCACAAATGTGTTGTCCTATATTCCACCTATTTGTCATAAGCAAAGTGTATGAAAAATTGAGATCATGGAGATTGCTTGAGAAGTTGAGGAAAGAAAGCAGAAAAAATTAATAAACGATAGGCTCAGTTATGCATTTAAAATATTAATTAGAAAGATATTTATTCCATAACTAAAAATCTTGTCCCCGTTTCGTTGCTAGTTTTGGCATGTATACGTATTTACATAAAAATGTTTTAATTTATTTCTCTTCGATTACGATACTTAATATGCGAGTGTCGGTATCGAATTGCATTTGCTTTGAGATGGCTTATTTTTAATATTTCTTCAAATGTTAAATAATTGACCGTAGACTTGAAAATTGTTTGAAGCTTAAGATAAGAGAAGGAAAAAAAATAAGATTTAGTTACTCTTCAGGAAACCTGGTAAAATAAATAAATGCATTATACTCATAAACTTCAACTAACAATGTGATCAATATTCAATATTCAAAAAAATTTAAACTAAAATTGTTCATTTAATCTTAGTTTAACTTTATTTATGTGTTGAAATCAACCAAAATATCTACAAAAATTTAGACGATTAACAACTTTATTGGCATTATACTACCACACGTTACTTTTGTCTTTTGTCGATACCAATATGGGCAAGAAGATATTTACTTTATGCCACTGTAAAACATTTGTAGGACGATTCCATATATCCGTACAATTTTCGTGTTGTTTAAATTTGATTTTTGAAGTGAACTTTCATATGGCGAACCACAGCATGAAATAAAATCATGTTTGCAATTTTAGTAATAACTTATATTTATTCCTCGGCATGAATAAAACCTGTCAGTTTATTCCCTATTATATTTATCTGTAGCAACAAATAGACATAGTAAGGAATAATCTAACGGATGCAACATTAAGCTTCCCGATTTGCCGGCCCGATAGTGGTCGGGTTTTTTACTTGCTTCCGTTTCTACTTCATTATGTTGTAAATCTCTATATTTCTTCATAATCTGATATTTTTTATTTCTCACTATTCCGTAACATAATTTCATGCCTTGTGTTACCATCTCTCAAAATATATTTGTTTTCAACAACACGCAAAAAATGTAATAAATTTAATTTTTATAAATAATTGCTTAGTATTTGTACTCGGGCATTAAAAAATACTCAAATCACTTATCTAATTCTCGATATAGTCGAATTTTTGATCCCTCAACTTTCATTGTCAGCAAAATTGTAATGGAGTTATATTTTTACTCACAACTTGATTGTATAAAAAGATTGTGATATTTATCGTCATAAATAAATCAAACTATGTGTAAACCTACGAGTAACCGTCATCTGGTGGGCAGTATTATGCCATTTTTAAATTGAAATGTAGATGATTTTGATTTTTATACTGCCAATTTTTTACTCTCTTTTTAGAGATCCTTTGGAGATATTTTTCCGATTACTTAGAGATTGAAACAAATGGAAAAGAACATATATAAAACAATATGAGACCAAACATAGCTAAGAAAAATACATTCTAAAATAAATTCTTAGTTATGTTTGGTTTCATATTGTATTATATGTAGACAATAATCAAATATTTTTTCCGTCGCTAGGAGAATTAATTCTGTCGTAAACAATTATTGAAAGTGTTGAGAATTTAAACCGGGCCGGCGAAGAATTAAAGATGATTCGCGTACGGAACGGTCACAAGTTGAAGGAAGTTTTGGAAAAATCTGCGAATAGATCCTATAAAACCGTAAATTGACAATTAAAATATATAAGATTATAGGCATCTGCTATGAGTGAACTCAAAACATTATTTACAATGCATTGGAAATTTCTAATCAGTACCGAGGCTTCTTTTCAGTTAATTGAAACCGCAAGTGACTCATGATTTCGAATAATGATTTGTCGTTATTTGCAACTAATTCACTACACTTTTCGAACGGAGTTGTTACTACTGGTAAAACTTAGGTTAAACATTTTACTCCAGAGTCAAAATAACAAAAAATAAAGAAAGCTGAGGTCATCAGATACTAAGAAAGCCAAAGTGATTTTGTCAACAAATGAAGTATTGGGAATCCGAGGGAGTAGTTATGGTTAATTACGTACTAAAGGTATCGCCATAAACTCACATAGAATCTTCTTTCATTGGAATAAAATACGCGCTTACAAAGCCCTATAAGATATGACCAATATCTATAATTATGGATTCGAATTACTACCTTATCCTCCTTATTCACCTGATCAAGCATCGTGCGACTTTCAAATCTTTTGCAATTAAAAAAAAAATCAGTTGAATTTTCAATATTATTTGTATCCATCCGTGCCCGGGTTGCAAATGTGATTTTACTTCAATTTTTAGCTTATTGTTATTTATTTAGGTAAACATCAATGTAAAATGTCTTAAAAAGTGATAGAAAACGTTCTATTCTTTCATACCACAGTGACCCTTCCTAATAAAATGGTATGTTCTTAAAATGGCCCCTAGAAAATTATTACAAATAACAATAATAATAAAAATAACAGGCGTCTATATATTTTTGCCTATCAATCTTACTATTGTAAGCATGTATCAAGTACTAAAAAAGAAGTCTGGATTGACTTATGCCAACGACGTAGATAACCATCTATGCGTTCTCCATTTCGTGCTTACGACATTCATATATGTGCATATATATACCTATAGGTTCCATACAGACCACCAAAAACACGTCCTATGACTAGTTACTAACTCAACTCAAAAGTCCTTAAAACTAAGACATTCCATTTATAGGGCTTCGTTCGTCGAAAATAAAACAAACGGAACGTTCAAAAGATCACTTATCTTTTTCACTGCAATAAAATTTGTCTATCAGGTGAAATTAATTTCAAGCGCTTTTGATACATGTGGATTGTTTTGAGATCAGAAACAGAAAAACAATCACAAAACTCGATGACTTGTTTCGAAATGTAAGATGATCGGGTCATTAGGATCAACCGCTATGAAAACGTACCATGTTTATCACAGATTCTCTTTTTGAAAGCTTTTAATTTTAACTATTTTCTTCTATGTTTTTATATCATTTTTAATTCAGTTTGCTATGTAATTCTTAATATTATGCTCTCACTATAAAATCATGATAAGTTTCACACAAAAACAATACTAAAATTGTTTGAAAAAAAACAGTGACCCGTCACGGGACGCCTGGCAGATGTGAAATATCGTGTTCGTACAAGTAATATGCATAAAAGACAAGATTATTACAGGAACTAAATATAGCATAATGAAAAAATAAAGTATTACGAATTTCTTATAGAATATGGTGACTTTATTTAATAAACATTTATTTACAATTAATACAAAAAAAAATAGTGAGCCGCCACGGGACGCCTGGCAGATGTGAAACATCGTGTTCGTACAAGTAATATGCATAAAAGACAAGATTATTACAGGAACTAAATATAGCATAATGAACAAAAAAAGTATTACGAATTTCTGACAGAAAATGGTGACTTTATTTAATAAACATTTATTTACAATTAATACAAAAATAAAATAATAAAGCACAGGTTATGTGTACCGTAGTAAACAACAGCGTCGAACTGAGTGAGGAGGAGGTCGCGTAGTCGGTTGCGCATGGCGACACGTCGCCATACCGTACACTCTACTACATATAGACTATATATATATACCTTAATATAGCGTGGCGACCCGTCGCCACGGCAAGCGTCACCACGCCAACGATCCGGTTTATACCTGCGCCTATAGATATTTCACATCAATAATAAAGCACAGGTTATGTGTACCGTAGTAAACAACAGCGTCGAACTTAGTGAGGAGGGGTCGCGTAGACGGTTGCGCATGGCGACACGTCGCTTTACCGTACACTCTACTACATATAGACTATATATACCTTAGTATAGCGTGGCGACCCGTCGCCACGCCAACGATCCGGTTTAGACCTGCACCTATAGATGTTTCACTTGAATAAATAGATAATAGAGATCATGCATGGGTTATATGTACAAGAAGCAAGCATGGGTTATACCTTTAAGGAGCAAAATTTTTTGGCGTATGTAATAAGGGAAGGTAAATTATAATTATCGGTTTTATTCAGCTTTTAAAAGCACTCTATTTTAGGGCTTCGTCTTCCTCATCTAAAGTAACAAAAGCGAGAAAGACCATACTAACAGCCTCTTACAATGTTTGGGGTGAATATATTATCTCATTTTATTATTATATATCTCCCTGCTCGTAACGTGCCTTAATTAAATAAGGTAAGCACTATAAATGAACACATGTACAATTTATATCATCATTTGTCTTTATATTTAAATTAACATCATTATACCTTATCATTTGTAAAATATAGCTATTGAGGAGCATTCATTAAAAACAATAAGTTTTTTGTAATTCATATCCATGTGAAATCTTAAAATAATTCTCAGAATCGGAAAAAAATTTTTTTTTTAATTTTAGAAGTAAACAAATTTTAGGTGGAAAAAATAATTTTCAAGGTTGACATGGTGCAATGCCGAGAAACGAGTAAGATAGTGCGTGGCTCATCTATAGGAGCAAGTGATATCTAATAAGTTTGAGAGAAAGAGAAGGCGAGTTTGATAGAAATAAAGACAAAACAAATGCGAATACCTGAAACCATGTCAATACGAAATGCAAAGGACAAAGTATTTTCTGTATGGTTCGGATTGTTTCGAAATCGTCCGCTAGTAGCACGATGGAATTTGTATAATATTTACTAATAGAAGTTTTATAACCATTTGGAAAGTAAAAAAAAATACTTCTTTATCATAATTTTATTTCTTCATTATATTATTTATAAAATCACAGGTTATATGAATTGGCCTTACTTTTCTATTGCCCGACATTTCCTCACGCTGTACTTTGAAAAATTAGAAAATCCGGCCAAACGCGAGCCGGACTCGATCACGAAGGGTTTCGTAGCACCAAACAATATAAAACTAAAATATAAATAATAAAACCATAAGTTTGTCTTTCTCAAAGACACCATGGAAAACATAGTTAATATTGCGGTCGGTACCGAAAATATTATATCTGAAAAAATTCAAAATATTTCATTTTCAAACTAATTGTCATCAAAATTTATATTAAGTACTATCTTATCTATCTTATTTTTTGTAGAATTAACGTGAGTAACGCTAGCACACTTTAAGAAGCGCTTAAGGCACATTTTAAGAAGCGCATATCTCACTAACTATTGACTTAAAAAAATATATTTTGGAACCTCTATATTATCCAATTAAAATGGCTTTGATATGCAGACAGGCGTACCGGCGGAAAAATAGGCAAATTAAATTATAAGGGTACCGTTTATGCCGTTTGGCTACGGAACCCTAAAGAGGCAACAGTCCGGGTAAATTGTAGGTGACAATATGTCAAACAGAAAAGGGCACAGAAATATTTGTAAATTATGAAATAAAAATCTAAACATCAACAAATGGAAATCTCTTAAAAAAAAACACTTATTGAAATATAATTTCTTTAGCGGAGAGTAAACGTTCTACGTCGATAAAAAAATGGTTTGCCACGACACAAGCAAGTTATGTCCCATGTACAGGAGCAAGCGAATTTGTTATGCTACCCTGCAAAATTATACGCGCATGTGCTTTATGCTAGGTAGTGGTAATATATCTTTTTAGTCGAACTATTAAAAGAAATGATTCTATAATTACTTTAACATATAGTTTATGTAAAGGTACTTTAGGCAATTTTTCATTTGATGATCAATTTTTTAGTGGTACCATGAGTTTAGTAAATGAGACCATCGTTACATTCGAAAGCTTTTCGTATAATAAATGAAGATGAAATTAACGCGAGTACATGGTTGTACATCAACTCGAACTGTACATGACAATATGCTTAAATACTTTCATCCACTTTTGCATATAACCATCGGGTAGAGCTTCGATATAATATAATAAACAATGCATAAAAACGGAGTTATATAATCGCCAATGAATTTTTTGAATTGTTACAATTAACCAAATGTTCACTTTTAACGAACCCATAAAATTATAAACATCGTTTTTTGTCTGTTGTTCTTGTTTTTCATTATGTAAAATTTGAATAGCTATACAATTCAGGTTTACACCGACTACATAATGACCTCGACCACACTTTCACAAATGAGTATTTGGCTCCAGAATCAAAATAAATGTGTATCACTTACCATCATTCGTAATATGATCATGCGGATCAGTCATACTGCATAGGTAATTACACGATGTGATCTTATTACCGCAGCACTCGAGTTTGACGCCGTCACCGTGCTACCGGATTCAGCAGTCATCCCACGGGGGGCTTCGACTGGCGAATGACCCGTCACACTCCGTAACGGGTCAATTCCTGAGCCGCTGGGGATGCATTAAGGGCTATCGCACGTCGTTGTGCGTTTCCAGCGACGGTTCAGAGCCCTGCGGTCCATCTGCCCATAATGAAAGCATTATCGCGCATTTTTTTGCTCACGCCTTGATCTAGATTCACGTTTTCTAAAACCTATTGCTGTTCCCATCGTGTGTTCCCATTTATAATCACTTATTAATGTTTTTAACTTGTTTACACAAATCACTAATATAATAAGGGTATTTATTAATCCTCGCACAACACAGTCATGAGTCTAAGAGCACTTATGATCTGAAGTAAATAATTTTAATCAATACTATCGAGACCGGAGAAATGACACATTATTTTTCAGTGGTCTTATACTCTTACGTGAACAATTCATAGTTCGATGTGTAAAAATTTCAGTGGTTGCATCTCACATTGTAAGATATAACTGCTAAATAAACCTAAACGTTTTTACGTGATAAAACTTTAAACGTAAAACCTTTTGATGTAAATATATTCGTAGGGGATAAAACTTATTTAAATTTATGTTGCAAAATATGGGCTAGAAAGTAATATTGAAATACTCATGAAATCGTGTCATTACAATAATAAATTTAGAAGAAAAACATTTTAATGAGCTATATTTAAATTTTATACCAAGCTTAAACTATCTTTATAGTTTATTTGCGGTTTCGTGTTTCTGTAGAGTAATTTTGGATGTTCAAATTCGTAAATAAATAGGAAGATGAGAGTCATTATTTATTTTTCATCTGTTGTACCTAAATCAAACATACAACACTTCGTGAAATAGCATAATCAGAATAACCTATCAAAAGGAATATTTTTTTGATATCCGCGCTAAAATTAATTTCCGTAATTCGTGGGGACTGATAACATTCAACGTTATATCTTATAAGATAAAGTGTATAAACCTAATCTGAATTTCATTAGAGAAATGGGCATTTAACGGTAAGACAATAAACAAACGTCAGGAGATAAAAAGAAGGCAATCGCTTTCTTTAAGTTAATGCCGTTGGGAAATTCAATATTCGTTTTTACATTCTCTTTCCGTGCCAAATATATTTTATTGAAATGGTCAAATTTATCACAAGTATTAGTATCTTTTATATGGAATTTCTACGTTTCTAAGCTAATTATTATAAATCGAATTTGTGAAGAGATTACACTGAGTTAAAAAAAAAACTTGGAAAAAACTCTCAAAAAGATGGAATAGAATATATTTATATAATACAGGATACATTTATATAGAATTCGAGCAAGATTCTGATCAATGTAATTGTTTTCTATGACAGCATCTTGCATCATCTCCCGAGCATCTTTTTATAAATGGTATTTTAGTAATAGCCCTATGTATTTAGGAAAAGTTTTTCATTATTAGACGTGTTTAAAAATATAATAAAGGTGATTCGTGACAAAAACTCTCGGTGCTAAATTTCGATAACAGAAAGATGAAAATTTCCTAAAATATTTTATTAAACATCTAGGAATATAATTTTAAACAAAACTTTCACCTCCATCGCAAAATATATTCCATAAAAAATACAAAATGTATTGCATTTACATAACTTCACGTTCAAGTTCGCGCATTTGAACAAGAAATAAATTGCAGAATAAGTATTCAGTAGCGCTCATGTCATCATTGTCATCATGATATGTTTGAAATAAAATACCCTGGTTCTATTCTACATTAACTAATCTCGGTATATTTTCATGAATATCAGACGTTTTATTACATGATCTGTCGCCGGAATTCAAATTGTAAATTTATGTGTATTTCAGCATGTTTCCTTTGCGTACGTCAGTTTTTGATTTAATATTTGGTTTATTTTATCAAATTTTGCTTACCAGGAACGATATATTATTTAATAATAGGTCAAGTGTATGTCGAATGCGCGCACGAATGGTTCCATGGCACCAAACAATATTAAACTTACATGATTGTATTTCGCAGACACTGTGGAAAATAAAATTTCACGAGCCTTAGTTGAAAAGTTAGAGTGGGTGGGGACACTTTTCAAAATGCTGGCAGTACCTCACCAAATATTGACTTAAATAAAAAAGTTATTTTGGTTTATATGTGTATATATATATATATATATATACACATACATATATATATATATATATGTATATATATACATATATATATATATATATATATATATATATATATATATATATATATATATATGGCAGTCGGACAATACGAAATTAAAACGGTTGCGTTTTTGCCCTTAGGCTACGAATAGGTGACAGATATTAGTTGTGGTAAATATTTCTTCACTTCTTATACATAGACGAATAATCGTTACATCTATTTTGTGTTACATTTTCAGTTAAGGTACTATTTCTAGAAACAATCACAACCACTGGAGCACATTAGAAAATTACCCTCCTTCATAAACGGATACTTGCACACAAACAAGTTTATATCCACTTAAAATTTCTCCTTATTAAAGTCATTAGGAAACCCACAAAATTTGAACATAAGGATGAAGAAATAGATTAATCTTCAACTTTACAAAAAAAAACATTATCCGACCTGTGTCTTAATTACGTAGTTTTCAAATAATATTTTTTTTATCATTAATGTTATCACATACCACTGCATACGACAAAAAACACTGGAATGATCATACCTAATGAGAAAATTCAGAACCACGCCCAAACAGCACCAAATTGTATTTATTGCGCGTAACAATTTTGATTATGTGGAGCGAAAATATAAAAAAAATCAATGGGAGTACAAACGTTTTTCATCTACTTAAATTTATTATATTTTAATGGCCCTCTATAATGATCTTAATAATTAAGAGAGCACTTAATGGCCTAAAACAAAGACCGTTTATGTCTTCAAATCATTTCCTGAATTGCAGTGCAATTTTTTTTTTGTGAAAGGAACAAAGTGCAAAAATGTTACTCGTTTTTCATATTTTTCGCGGTAAGGTAGAATTTTAATTAATTTAATAGTAACAAACTAGAAGTTAACTTAATTGAATGTGGCAATGTTGCAAAAATTGTGATTACCGTAATTGCAAACGTATTAAATGTAAAACACTCGAAATTTAAACCTTATTAATAAATTGCAAATATAGTTTATTTATCTTCGTCAATGGTCGATGAGACCTTGAAACTAGTTTCACAGAAGTATTTTGGTCTGGTTTCAAATCATTTTTTTGCATGACAGTGTCAAATTCGGTACCAATTTTTTTTAAATTTCATGTAATTTTAATAGGATATAATTAAGAGTTTGTAAGTACTCGCGTTTTGATCCGTGATGCAGAAAGTTTGATGTAATAGAGTGTTGAATTGATATTTTGGATCGATCTTTTCATTTTGGAACCATAAGAAATTATTATATATCGTATGTTATAATCATATGATGTATTATCATTTCCAATCTAGTAAATTTAGAATAAGTTGGAACAAACTTATCAGTGAACCAACCTTTGTAAAGCAGGTGATTTGGGATCGGCACTATTCTTTTCGGGTAAATTTTATATTTAATTTGATTAACCCCTTTTTTCACAAATTTAAGTTTAGCAGTTTTGAATTATCGTGATCTCATGTTGTTATTTTTTGTGAAAATAAACTTACTAAGCGTCAAATTATATTTATACAAAAAATGTTAATAATGAAGACGGTTTCAATATAATTTGTGTATTTAACGTTACGTCTTAAATTGCCATCGAAATTTAGCATCAAGCATCGTTTACATAATATATAGTCCACAATTAAATGGAACTACGTGATGTAGTATTATTTCTATTTTCTTTAATTTCTTTACCACGACCCAGGTTTCGTTGTCTTACAACATCTTCAGGTGGGATATTAGCAAAGATGCAAAGGAGCAAAGTGCAATATCTTTGCTAATATCTCACCTGAAGATGTTGTAATACAACGAAACCTAGGTCGTGGTAAAGAAATTACAGAAAGTAGAAATAATAATACATCACGTAATTTCATTTAATTGTGAATAATGAATTTCTACAAAATTAACGCCAAATGTATTCAATAGTATATAGTATTTAGATTATGTAAACAATACATAGAATTTCAAATATGCCAACATTTACTTGCTTTTGTGGCTAAAACTGTTTTTACAGCAAAGAAGACTTCCACTTTATCACTGATATTAAACGATAATTCTCTTTCCCATATCTGATATTATTTCTTCCAATATCCATTATAAGAAGTATTTTAATTAAATAATATTAAACTTAAAAAATATAAATCATTAATCTCATTTAAACACACCACTTTGAATAAAGTATTGGTTACGTAATTTAATAATTGCTATAATTAAAATTGCGTTACAAAACACAACTCTAATAGTTGCGTTACAAGGAAAACATGTAATACTAATCAATAGATTTTCAGGTTCGTAGTAAAATTAAAATATTAGTTTCAAAGGTTATTAAAGCATATATGTATTTCATATCTCCATTATAGTTAATAAAAACGGTCTCGTATTTTCCATATGGCAAAAAAGTTAGGGATACTTTGTTTTGAATATCTTATCAAGTTTCTGCTAGAGTACGGTGCTTATATAATAAAATTAAATATTAATTTTATTAAAAAGAAAACTCAAATTCTTCTGGGTGTCAAATAGATGGCGATTTTTAGGATTTTCTTTCGTAATTCAAGGTAATTCAAAGAAAATTTTTGGGTAATTTAAATGCAAAATAAAAATTGCATGATAATAAAATATTTTACTAAATTAATATTTTAGGTTTACTCTTGTCATTGCTTTTATTACAGTATTATTAGGCTGATACTGTTTTAAATATTAGGAATTAAATTATTACAAACCCATTTCCGTGGATGGTTCCAATATAGTTTTTTTTAAAATTAGATACTGCACAAATGATATTGCCATCTTAAAGATTTGATGCTTTATATATTGAAAAATCAGTTAATACTGATTATCGTACCTCTTTCCAAGAATATTATATATCTACATTTCTCGGATCTGTGGCATTCACATCATACACACGTGGTTCTAGATCGTAACATTTCCTTAAATTTTTCACTTAACTTATAAAAACAATGTTTGTGTTCCAAATCCACCAGCATTAAATTCTATAAAACCGGAAATATGTTCTGCACCCAAAAAAAATTACTATCATTAGCTTTTACGAAAAAGCTAATTGCTTACAACTTGCCAATCTTTGATTTAGATTCATTAGAAAAACTTCTCTTTTCTCAATATATCGTATATTGTTTTATTTAGATGATGAACCCTGTAATATTTAAAATTTGTTAGAATACTTCGACTTATCTTGCTATATTAAATATTGTTATACGACAATATATTGAAAACAAAAAGAAATTAAAGTTAAAAGTATTACGTATAATGAGATTTGAAGTTTTTTTTTATTAATATTTAACCATAGGAGGAATATCTATTAGTGCCATTTTTTTAAATTAATAATAATCTACATACCATTTTATCATATTTTTGACGTAGTACAACTGTAAAATGGTAACTATTCTGTTGTTTACATTTAGTTTGGTCAAAAAACGATTTACAATTTTCCGTTCTTATTGGTTTCTTTTTTTTACTTTCTTTACTTTTACTTTCTTTTTTTTTACAATAAACTTATGCGATTTCAAACAAAAACAGAAATGTAGTTACACATAATTTAATCTATCCGCTTATTGTTTCGAAATTTTTCTTAAAAGTGTTCTCCAACATTCCTGTTACCAAAAATAGCCTACACGAGATAATGCGATTCCCTATCGGCAATATATTATACTTTATCATGTTTTCCCGCACCAGCAGTTAACTTTTTCAAAATTATAATCACAGGTTTTCGATACTTTTGTCGATCTCATTACTTTTATTATTCAAAGTGATTATTTCAGACATTTTCAGTTTTAACAGGGAATTAAAATCTACCGACGAATAGACAAAAGGCGGTAGACATAGTATTATTATATATATATATATATATATATATATATATATATATATATATAAAGCTAGAATCAACCATCAAATTGGTCTAGAGCTTGTAAGTACTTTCTCAAAAAACACATACTATAGGGGTTGTTGCTATCAAGAGGAGTGTATGTCAAATAAATGGTCTTTGTCTACTTTCAACATATTAATACTTTTACATAATATGTAGGAGTTTTCTATTTATGGCTTAATTTATTCAACGATATAAAATTTTATTGCACATGATGTTACCTACTAATTAGTGTAGTTTATGTAAATTACGTTACAATTACTTACATACATCAGTTATTATATACAACTGACGTAAATAGCCTTAATATTTTCATAACTGCAGAATCAGTAAACTTCGTTCACTTAAGTGAAATTATTTTTATTGTAAGTTAGTATGATATCCAAAGTTCATGATAATTATTATAATAAAAACGTTAGTTATATAAGATGTCAATTTACAACGAAATAAGCTTTTTCGCCGCCCCAATTAAATTTGACAAGCAAATTTGCTGAAAATAAATGTTAACCGAAAATAAAATACAGTGTATTTAGCCAGTCCCTAATTTCTTGATATTTTACCATAAATTATTCCGCTTCTCACCTCAATACGATCAGTTAGTAATTTTTCATTATTTTGTCCTAAGCTACATTAATTTCTTATTTACCTCGATTCGTCTTGGTTTGTATTTAAGTGGGTTCGTTTGAAGTAATGATTAGCTCTAAAATTAATTATTTCTGAGTTGTACATTTTTTTTCCATATCAATATTTATTAAAATAATAATCCTATACCTTTGCAGAAGCATGAGTAATGTATTTACAAAGTATTTCGCTTAATTTTTTTTAATAAACGTGTATACTAACATTTTGGGTCTCAAAAATATTTTAGGAGTGTGAGAAGTAATGAATATTTATGCACATATATATATATGTTCGTGAATATGTAAGAATATGTATGCATATATACATATGGTCACGCATGCATGAGTAAGATTAGTGATTTTGATGAAAATTTAATAAATTTCGAAACGAGACCAAGGGGACATACATTATATAGGGATAATTATTACATTACGGCCTATGGCACAAACTACTAATTGGCTATTATTACCACCAGAATCACTTGTGACCATAATAAACCATACATTGGTAGAAAGTACTACGTAATGCACGATTAATGAACTGTAACTCAAAAACGGGTTGATTGAGAGATTAATAATGAATATGTGGGAAAACTAATAAAAAAAGTTGATTTTGGAAAAATCCCCAAACACAAATTTTCCGCAGAATGCTTGGATTACTAATCATAAGCAGACAAAATAAATATAGATACATAATATGGAAAGACATGTTGGTAGAATGTGAATTTAAAATCCGATAGTCGTGGGTTCAAATCCCATGAAAAATTCACCACAAATCTCACTTTGAAACTAACTCCTCGCCAAATTATACGAAATGGAAAAAGGACATAGCGATGGCTTAAATACGAAGTTTCCTTATTGAGCTCAATCATGATTAAAGTCCTGTAATACACACGTAACTTTATATATTTAGTAGTGTCCAAAACGTTAATTCACTCAATTGAATCGAGTCGACCGGTTGCGATATGCAAAATAAGCTCTACCTGTGTAATACTAAATTATACCCAGTTTACTATTAAAACTTTAACCACATTTCATGGAAAAACTATATCCTGATAATAACTACCACAACAAATGATAGGGACAGTGGGGAAAAGAATTATCCAGTAGTCAGAAAATTCCGGCAAATGCGCAAAAAAATAACCGAAACCGTCCGCCGAAAAAAACTCCGGCAAATAGCCGAGGTCTCTATGGTTACTTTGCCGATTACCATCCGATAAAATTGAGTTCTTGTTGAAAGCATCACAGCTCTTATAGAAACTGCATATTATATCATAATGGCAATCTGATCGTAATTTCCAAGAAAATCCGCGAAGAATTGCACGTATGCAATTCTACAGTTAATATGTAGACGTAAAATGTCCAATTTAATTGCGTCACAGCGGAAGAATGATGTATTAGATATTTTGAAGTGGTCTTTCGAATTCAGTAAATATGCACATATATTTTATGTACATACCGTATTTCACAAATTCGTTTGGTCTATAATTTTATGGATTTATCATACACTTTAATTATGCCTCTCACATTTCTTGTTAATCAGTTGTAACTTGTTGGATGGTTACTATTAACTTTTACTTTTTAGCATTTTCTACCAAAAAAAACAGGAAAAAATCTTTCTCTTGCATTGGTGGCAATATAATGTGCAACTACTCTTTTTCGCAATAATTCAATATTCAATATTAAATTTCTCAATTTATAACCTTTCTCGCATTAGTCGTATATAAGAACAATCATATTTTCATAATAGTTTTTATTATTAAATTAAATAGTCAATTAATTTTTTTAAATAATTAGTGAGATATTTCTGTGAAAAATATTAATACCTTTCTTAGGTTTTAATTCATAGAACGGTACATGAGCCCAATGCGAATGGTTAAATTACGTTCCCGAATGAAAATAACTTGATATTAGAAAATTTAGCAATTATTTAGAAGAATTTTCTAATACCTTCCCTTTATTTTGTTTATCATTTATTTTTACAAGATTACAAGCTTTGGATGCTTCAAATTGTTGCCAAATGATTGCAATTTAACCCCTAAACTTGATCACTGACACATTGTGGATTTCTGATTGAGTTTCTATACTCTATTCCTTGTCTGAAAAAAATTTTCTTGCATTTAAATATTTAAAATTGTTATACTGCTTGCAGTAATTATATGTGTTAAATGCTAAGTGTCTAACGCTTTTATTAATTATATGTATAAATTGTTCTTTTAAGCACTTCAGGTTTTTTGAGGCTGTCATATAATTCCCCGAACAAGAACACAGAACTTTCTTTTCTTTTCAATCGTGATTAATTTTTTTATTTTATCTTCATGAACTTGATCAGGTTTTATTGAACAATTTCTTTTAAATAATCTATTTAATATTCAGTTTACAATGGTTCCTTTAAATTCTTTGAAAGTATCCTATGACGTTAAACAATTTTAATGAGGTTACACATCCTATCCATTGTTTTGACGAAAGAACTCTATAACGCATGCACTGTTTTTAATCGTACGGCATGCACTCACACGATATAGCTGAGCCGAATTGAAAGCTTAAACTAGTCAAATATTAAGCTGACTACTACGTAAATTTGAGGTTATTATGGAATAATGAGCAAGTCGACTAACTTCATTTATCATGTAAAAGGCAATATCTTTATTTCGCTTTGATAATATATTTAATTCCCATATTCCTTAATGAAATATAATGAAAACAAATACATATTTAGTTTATCGAGATGAAATATTTCATTCCATTTGCTAGGTAAACCATTTCATCGATTTTCCTTTCTCATCTTCGTTTAAAATTCAATATGTGAACATATCAAGTTACATATATTACCATAATTAAAATGTAAGCAATGCCACGTCTTCTTAATAAGTAAAACAGAAACGCCACATATAAGCATGGAATATGCTAGCATCAGCTAATACAATTTATTAGATCAAAATTTAATGCTGTCTTTCGACAAATTAACTATGCTATTAAATATCTTTTCCTTAAAAATGATGCACAGTTTTTTGTTGTTGCAGGTTTTGCTAATTTAATAGGATTTGAATGTAAATATTGTGTTTACTTGCAAGTGAAAGAATGTAGAAAAATTTGTTTACATTAATATTTTAACAAATAATGCAATTTTCTAAATAATTTCTTGAAAGTGAAGAGTAATATATAAGATTATATAAAATAGGAAGTTACATATCAGCCAAGAGAGTTATAAAATTGCAACTCTTTTATTAGTATATTTTATTATCATGTTTTATTAATTTTATCAAGAATATCGTTTAGACTAAATCTTGTACAAAGGAGTAATACTAGCAGGTAGTCAAACAATTTTCAAAAAATAACATTTTTTTAAATGAAGAAGCGAATTATGAAAAAGATCCACTTTTCCAAGATATTTCAATATTCAATAATCGGCACCAAAGTGCAGCTTGTTCATAATGAAGAAAAGACAATATCCTTCAATTTATGACTATTCTCCTTACCTTAGGATTACGCTCATAACTAGCTAGAAGAATATTCACGTAGCAAGTTTTTGACATAGAATACATTGTGTAAATATATTTAAGTGAATAAAGATAAGTAATAATTGGTGTGGTAAATTATTTGAAATCTGCGCAGCTCTTTTTTAAATTATTTGAGTCAAGACATCAAAACAAAAGATATTACAGTTAAAATAAAATTTATTTTCTTCGTCTAATTGCAAATGTTTAGGAAAAATTATTTCATTATTTTTTTTGCGTTATTAACTACATCAAACACTCAAGCATGAATATATTTTTATATTAAGTACTTTTTAATATATCCATATATGATATTTTTACAAATAAGGAAATAAACTTTATAAAGCTCTGTACGCTATGTACATCTCCATACCAATTACTTATCAATAGAATAAACATAATTTTAATAAGTTTTTTCTTGAGCCGCGCACGCATAACGGTTATACATAGATAACTGTTGGATTATTTCCAAAAATACGTTTGTCTAAATAACCATAATAACATGCATACAAAATAGTAAATAATAATTATGAAGTATATTAATAATTTTTTTTTATATAACACTAAATAAAACAAAAAAATATTACACAAAATAAAACATAGGAATGAGTCTGAGATTTAATATCCACACAGAAGTAATGGAAAAGAAGAGATTTATTATGTGAGCAGAAGTCAGTGCCAACTTTATTTTCCTCGATATTGACTGCGTACCGTTCATTTGTCACGCTTAGAAGAATTGTTTATGATACTATCACAAACATTAAATTATAGATTATTTCAATTCATTATTTCTTATAAAGGCGCTCATTAGCATTATTGTAAACAAAACAATATTATTTAATTACTAGTTTCATTGTAATCAATAAAGCAAAATAGACACCAACAGCTATTTTCGGGTCTCCAAGGAATTAGAAGCTCTTCTTACAAAGGATTTGTTGATTAATTATTCACTACCGTAAGATGGTCATTCATGGAAAAAGTGATCAAGGATAGATAATTAAAAAAAATAGATGAAATTTTAATATCTGGAAAATTGCAAAATATGCAAAACATAAAACTTTATTTTTGGTAGATTATGAACCCCTCTGTCTATGGTTGTAGGTTTATAGATTATTGCGGACATCTTGCATAACATCGAACGCATAACATTGCATCACACTGCATAACAAAGAAGTATGGAGGTACCCTTTATACATTTTACTTCAGTATGCGCCTTTGTTACTATATATTGTTCAGTTTTCATCAAATTTTAATTACAATAACGCAAGAATTTGATTTACCTCCGAGTTATCCCAATTGGAAGTGCAAAGCTTTTCTCTTCTATGCATATTTTTTTTCATAATTTTAAGTTTAATTTATCGGTTTTAGTGAATATGGAAATCGTTGTTCTAGATATGCGAAGAAAAGTTTTAAGTTGGCCCTACTTAATCTCTGACTCTACTTAATCTCAAAAAAGTAAATAGTGACGAAGAATGGTTCCATTTAAATATGATAAATTGTTATTATCAGGTTTGGTAAATTAGTTCAAAGATAAATTGTTCAATAAGTAATTAACTTACATTTACCCACGTAGTCCCTTTATTTTACGCTTTTCATTTCCTGTAACAATTTAATTTGACTGTTTAGAAAAAAAAGAGAAATTAAACGCTTATATAGTTGTACTTTATGCACATAAATATTACGAATTATAAACACAAATAAATACGATTTTTTAATTTTGTTAACGTGTCGGCAATAAATAACAATTACTTTATTCCTATCGGATAATCCTTCACAGTGATTTTTAAAACTAAGTTGTAAATATTTCTTTTCTCAAAATTTCAATAAAGCCCTGTTTTTCTTCGATTTAGTGTTTTAGACATATCGTTCGACGCATTTTTTAAATAAAAGTGTCGTTAAGTTACTACTTTTCTTGTAACATCAAATGTACAATTTTTGAGATTTATTTTTGCCAAAATTAAACGGTAAATAACTTTTTGTATTATTTTCCCATTGATTTATTTATTCAGACAAATCAACGTATTGGTATTTTTATATAATATATGGTTATTTTTAAGTTAAAATCCATAATTTATTCGTCTATCCAGGAATATTTGAAATAAACAGATCGTTATGTTTTAGTACTGGCAGTTTACCAAACATTCCTGCAGTATAATTTGTGTAACATCTAACATTATTCAGCTTAACTAAAATAATATTGAAGGAGAATATCCGTTTTAAATAAGAAGTTTGACCTCAAGTCGGACACAAAATATATAGTTTACTATAATTAAAGCTAATGCTGTCATGTGCTGAGAATCTAGTCTAATTTGTTCATCAAGGACTTCAACAAAATTATAAAAAAGCAATTAAATCCGGTTAATAATTAACCTCAAAACTTAAATGTCATATAACTATCGTAGTCAGTGACAGTTATATGATATTTAAGTTTTGAGGTTAATTATTAACCGGATTTAATTGCTTCGTACCAACGTAATACAAATCAATAGGTTGCACAAATATAAAACACATAATCATCTAAATTTAAAATAAATGTTGATTTGCATATATTAATTTCACAATATTCGACACGTCACTTTACGACATCAGTAACACAGGCAATTTTAGAATATTATGTTTTCCTTTAAAAAAAATGTCAGCTACAAAATTAATTATGTTTACTTCACCTCTAACTTTTAACATGCACAATCGAAGTATTCATAAAATATATTAGAAGTGACATATTTGAAAGGCATATACAATACTTATTTAAAAAATAGGTTGCTTTCTCGAAAAAGTTTCACAATTTTTTATATGAGATTAGGCACATTTAGATACAACAGGTTTAATTTGACAATTAAAAAAAAATTTAGAATTATTAAAGTTTTCGAAAAAGATAAGAAAAAATAAGAAAATAATTTAAAAATCTTAAAAATAAAATAGTAATTCCGTAGATAACTTTGTATTAAGACATTTACCAAAACCGTTACAGTAATGTTATTGTTGTAAAAGTTAGAGAAAGTTAGGTCAGGTTCCACACGCCTTGGGTCAGGTCGAGTTGGGTTGGATTATTAATATTCCCACCGTGTTTCACAATTTTAAATTCATGATATCTGTTGACATTTCCTTTAAAAAAAAACCAATTGCTGTTTTTCTTTCACGTTGTGCTTGGTCTTAGCTGCAGTCAGCAATAATAGCCACTGCGACTCTAGGGAGTAAAATTTCTTTTCGAATAGAATATAGATTTCCACTATAATTATAGATGATGTTAATTTAAATTTGCCTAATTATTTTCTGTTGCCAACCAACTACTACCGAATTTTACTGAGTTTATTTTCATTCTTTTTCCTACAGGTGATGCAATTTTAATTTTTTTTTCCTACTAAACTCGAATTCGATGTGGCGTCAGGTGATTTATAAAATATTTTGGGTTTATTTATAGACCTCATATATTCGTCGTCAACAATTAAAACTCATTTAATTTTCAGAAGGTAAATAACAAAAATGGAAGTATTATTTCTACTTGTCAAATAATGAAATTGCATATAACGTAGAAACTCCCAGTAGAATTTTGCTCCGTAATAGTACGGAGTTAAAGAGGTAAAGAAAAATGAATACCAATGACGTGTTTTTCACAATATATTTATACGCGTGTATCAGTCACAGTGTGAGAAGGTCACGTGTATCAGTGCGAGAAGGTCGAATTTATCACGCGCCATTTCTGTGTGGGATATTTGTGTGAAGAATCTTAACTCTACATTTCAAAGTCACCTCATGAATACTTATAAGATATCAAATAGGAATTATATGAATTATCGTTTCACGCACATACCATTTCTTCATTAGCACACCACATAACTTATGTATTTGTAGCAAGTATTCACTAAATAAATTTCTCATTCTCTCAAGAATGAGATCGAAAAGAAGGATTATGAAAACTTCCAATAAATTGTTTTTTTTATCTACACATGTTTTATATGGTATCTTATTTCGGGTTTCTGTAAAAAAACATGTCTCTATATTTAGAAAAAAAACTTAACATATTTTGGAGTAAAATCTATACGAATTAATAAAAAAGGTATTTGAAATGGAATAAAATGTTCAACGGGACAAATTTATTTTTTTTAATTTTTAGCTGTCGTGCGTCTATTTTCTATAAATAAATATCCAGTAATATTAACTAATTAATTTCAAATAATAATTGGAACGAAGTAAAATAATCACCAAATTTGATTCATTATTTTTAAAACAATTTAACAAGAGAGTAAAATCTAATTCAGAGCTTCCAAAACTTTGTTTTCTCGTTGATCACTTTCAAAATTTTATAGGTTTTGGTGGACCCAATAGATTTGTTTACAAAAAAGATGTAAACTTATTTATTCAAAAGCTGTACTAGAAAGAGGGCTGTACTTCCTCCAAGCTGTTAGAAACATTTTAAATTAAAAATCCGTCTACTGACAAAATTTGCGACAGTAGTATTTATCTGTGCCGCTCGCGAAACTCAAGGTTTGAGATATTATAAATAGAACAGTATGGTTTGTTGTCAAAATAAATGAGACCTTAAAGTAAAATTAACATTTAAATTTGAGATTTTTCGTTTAAAGTATTAATCGAAGGACACTATATAATAGTCTCAAGTGACACATTGTTTGTAAAATCCGTTCACGACTCGAAATTCCTGTGAATATTATGACTCCGAATATTAAAAGTTCTTTTTACATTTACGTATCCTTCCTCATTAAGCAAACTGCACAATGATGCGTTGGTCATGTACATCTGTAATAGTTATACTCATCAGGAAACAAATCATTCAATTGTTGACACATATTTTTATCTGTCGTTGACTAGAGTAACATATTTTATGTATTTTGTTTTTACTATTTACTCGGTTTGAATATTTACTCATAAACAAAAAAATTAATTTATGTTATCCATAATCAAGTAGTGATATTGAAACAAACTTTGTAATTAATTTTTTAAATCTTATATCCGGATTGTCAGATATTTTCGTAGTGCAACCCTATTTATTTTTATATGTAATTTGACGAAAATTATCAGTAATATATATATATATATATATATATATATATAAATGTTAATTATGGAAAGTTTCACAATTGAATCATATGTCTAAATTATTCAACAATATTACGAAAATTTACGGTCTAAAATTTGTAGAGAACGCATATTATGTGCCAAATTTTGGCTTGTATAATCGTTAAAACGGTCATTATAACCACCTCTGCGTTATATAAATTTAGTGAACTCGCGCCGTGCTCGACCAGGCAATACCTGTGCGTCGTCGTATTGCCCTGTTAAACGAGAATAATGTCACATCATTTTAATTTATGTTTTTTTTTAAATCCTACCGAGCACAAGGACCGAGTACAGTAGGTAAGATGTAGGGTAATATTTTTCCGTAATGTGTTATAATATATACATATGTCTACTCTCTTATCCCTGGTAATTTTTTTTTATTACCAACAAAATAAATGCTATTTTGCTATAAATGTATAGCCCTATATTCATTTATATGACGCAGGCTATATGTTTGAAAAATGAGGATCATAGAGATTGCTTGAGAAGTGTAGGCGAGAAACAGAAAAAAATAAACATCCAACAGGTTCAGTTACGCATTTAAAATACTATTTAGGATGATACTTATTTTATATTTAAAAATCTTGTCTCTGGTATCGTCCCCGGCATGTAAACCTATTTATATGAAAACGTTTTCAATTTATTTCTCGACGATATCGATATATAATGTGCGAGTCAGTATCGAACCGCGTTCGTTTTAGGATTGCTTATTTATAATGTTTCTTCAAATGTTTAAAATATGATTTAGTTATTCTTTAGGAAACCTGGTTGCATTTATATCCATAATTTTCAACTAACAACATAATAATTCGCGGCTGAAATTAATTCATTTCATTTTGTTTATATAGGAAAATCAACCACTATATATATATATATATATATATATATATAAATATATATATATATATATTTATATATATAAATTGTTTACCAACTTTATTGGCATTATACTACACGTGTCAACTTTTGTCTTACCAGTCTGAGCATGGAGATTTTTAATTTATGACGCTATAAAAAAATTAGAGAACCTATAATTTATAGGGTAGTTCCATATATCAGTACGGTTCTCGTGTTATTTAAATTTGATTTTTGAAGTGAAACTTCCTATGGCGTATCTCAGCTTCAAATAAATTCATGCTCGCATTAAAAGTAGTAGGTTATTCTTCCTCCTCAGCATTAATATATTTTGTTAGTTTACTCCCTATTATATTTATTTGTTACTACAAATTAATATACTAACGAGAAGCAACACGGTTGAGCGTCACGATAGTTGGTGTGTCGGATTGGTCGGATTTTTTTCAGTTGTTTCCGTCTCTAGTTTGTTATATTGGCCATATTCAATCATTCTCAACGTTAAGTAAAATACATATCCTAGCTCGACCTGATTTTTTTGGATTCTTTTAGATATTGCTTCATAATTCGATCTGATTTTTTTTATTTCTCACGATTCCATGACTTCATTTCTTGCCTTGGGATACTATCTCTCAAAATAGATTTATATGTTAAACAAGGCGCACAAAACGCAATAAATTTAATTTCTGGTGTGCCTCTTCTGTTTCACACACATTTTTACAAGTAATTACTTAGTGTATGTACTCGGACATTAAAAAATACTTAGCTCATCTATCTAATTCTTGGCATATCGAATTATTTTAATGTCAGGTTCTTCATTCCTTAACTTTCTCTGTCAGTGAAATTGTTATGAAATTTAGCTAAAAATGTCACATTACAGCAAAAGACATCACCAAAAAAGCAAACCATTTTTGCTCTTACAATGTCATTTTTACTATAACATTACATTTTTTTCACATACGGACCAAACAAACATTTAGAAGTACTCGTGCTGTGAAATCCTGTCTGTCATCACTTAAAAAAATTAACTATTCACAAAACTTCTGGCTTCCACTCACCGTAGTGGTAAATATATAAATATATCATACAAGGCGTACTTATTGTATGATTGGTTTAGAATGAATGGTAAACAATAAGCAAATCAATGTCATAATCAAGAATTACTAATAGTATAATTTGCAATACCGTAATGAGAAAATTACAAAGCGAAAAGTCCCAATGTCGCAAAAATATGCAATTTCACGAAATAAAACAATTTCGTAAATTTAATTAACAATTCTATTTCATAATCGTAATATATTTTATATGACCATTGGAATATTAATTCATGAAGCAGATAAAAAAATTCAGAGCCGAATAATTTACAGTTTCTGCGTCGAACACAATTGAATGAAAGAGGATGTGTTGTTGTAGGTGAATGTAAATTATTATCGTATTGAGTTCACAGAGACTTGTCGCGAATGGTATAATAATCGAACGTTACATACACTACTTGAAATAAATGGAGTACGCGGAGCTCGTTTTTAATAATATTTTATTGGATAATTCCTCATGGTATAATGGCAAATCTTTCGTGCATTATTCTTTCGTATGATCATAAAAGATAAAGGTTCTATATATATAAATAAACATAAATATGTGTATATATATATATATATATATATATATATATGTATATATATTGCCATTTAGTGATATGATTTCATACAAAATGAAAAATATGGGAATTTATGAAGGAGATATATGAATAGGATAGCGAAAAAGCTAATATTCATGATATTCTTATTCTAATATTCATGAAATTTAAATGAAGTGAACGTAGATTTAATTTAAATTATTGAAGTAATATGGCCGCAAAACATATGATGAATAACGTTTTAAATCAAAATGATATTTCGTAAGGATTAACAACCAAAACTCGACAAAATTATTTACAAAGAACAGTAGTTTGAAAATTCAGACGAAAAAACTCCGTTGCTGAACACAGACCTCTCCCATAGATTCCCACAGAGATCGATCTCACACCACCTTACCAGATCGTTTGTTCACCTAGCGAGAGTCGTCCCACTCTGCATCTTCCAGCACGTGGTCTTTATCCGAAACCCTTCTTATATAACGATCGTCAGCCCTGGGCGCCATATGACCTGCTCATTGCTGCTTCAGCCTTCAAATCCTAAGAGCTATGTCAATAATCTTAGTTCTCGACGTAGCTCAGTCATTTTAGTAAACTACTTCATAGCTCGCCGAGTGACATGGAGTCTTTTTACGAGGTCATGGAAATTTATAAGTGTGGTATCGACTCTGCATAAATAAACTGAGAATACAAAGCCTCAAAATTACGTAAAAAATTGCTATCATGTAAAACGTTAGGCAGTGAGGAAAGTGGTTGAACAGTTCGCATATTTATGAATGTACGTGATGAATTAGTAAATTAATTGTTTCGTTTATTAAATTTATAAATATGTTAAATTTTCGTTTTTCTATAAAAATGAGAATACAAAGAACAAATTATGTATGAATTTGTAAATACGAAAAAAGTGTCATGAGAGATGTACAGATGGGTGGCGTGCATGACCGCGAAAATGACAAATTTTAATTGACGAATAACTACCTTTCTTGTATCGAGGACTGAGAATCCAAGATTTTCAAAAGATATTCTATATTCGATATACCTTGAAATATACGACATATGTTGTTCTATGAGTCCTCCAGTTTCTACATAACACTAACTTTTGTATTTATAAACTAACTCCGTTCGATAATTAACAACATATAGGAACAATTTGCTTTTCAGGAAAATCGTCAAGACAACATTTGCAAACGAAGCATCGAAATGAATTACAAATTGATTTTAATTATTGATGACAATTTTGTAGTGAACACTTTCTTTAGACAAAAAATCACCTTGCCCTGCAACAGTTTTAGCCATATATTTATCCATTAAAAAACGAACCTAATTATTAATAAGCATTTAATAAAGAATTCAAACATATTGAGGGAACTCTGTAGCTGGTGTTAGAATATTTGAAGTAGTACAATTATGTTTACTATTTAGAACTATGCGAATGACATCTTACACGTGGTCTCAGCATATTAATATCATATGCGCGATACGAAAACGCACAAAATGTATCGACGGCATTTTTAGAGTAAATAATGATTGAATATGAAAAGGAATAAAAATTGACAGTTTTTTATATAAATTCATGATATCATTAATGAAAAATAAAATTATGAAAAGAAATCCTTAACGTGTTGTAATGGTACTTACATGCAAACATTCTCCAAAAGATATCTCGTAAAACTTTTTTCCGTTGTATGTAGCTAATTCCTATATAAACAATTATGCGCAATTTGAAGTAAAAAAAGTTGTTTTTAATTAGTTTTTTAGACCAGGTGATATATTCACTTTAAATCAAGATTTCCGAAACTATTTTCCTTTCCTTGGAAAATGTGGTTACGCATAAATGTGCCACCGACCAAACCACAGGTGGACAATTTATTAGTGACCATATTTTCTGAAAATTAAAAATGTCTTTACGTGTAATTGTGACGTAATTACATTTTTTTAAAAATTATTTAAACCTGTAAAACTAAGATAACTAACTTTTTCCATACGATATTAAAACCAATTGTATATCCAAGTGTAATAAAATTGAATATAAAAGTGATTCTAAATGTATAAAGAAGTCCCAAATCTTATATTATAATAGGTTTCCAAATACGAGACGCGAAATTGAAAGATTTGTCCACAAAAAGTCAAATCTAAAATGTATAAACTTGTGAATGCATTTTGATCACCCAAATGCGTATATAAAATAAGAGATATTCCTAATGTACAGAAGTTTCCACAAAATTATACTGTCACACGATTAGTAATTTTATATTCATGACTTTCATTATTGTTACGTGCACGCGTTAGTTTTCAGGACGAGACAATTTGATTAAATCATTTGTGAGTAGAATCTCGCTGAAAATGTACTGTAATTAAATAGCTAAGTTCTAATATTTTATAATTATAAACAAAGCATTATTATTCTTTTCATATACAAATGAAGGTTTGTCATCTAGTGACAAAATTAAAGTTAAAGATAACTAAAAAACTAAAAAAAGTTAAAGATAACTTAATAAAACTTGAAAACTAATTTAATGGTTAAGAAAATCATTAAAAGTTAATCAAGAAAATTCGTAAGTATTTAAACAGTTATATTTTATTTTATTTGTTTGTATTTACCCCAAAAGTTGCATGTGTATTTATTCTACGTATTAGAGAAAACTGATATAAAAATAACAGAAATTTATCACGACTGACAGCCGTCGTCCAAGAGACTTTATATTAGAACTGTGAAAGTACTAAAGATACGGCAATAATCTTTGTCAATATGTTGCTCGTTCTTTGGAGATATAGGAATAGGATGGGGTTTGCTACCAAATTAAGATTTATCGCTGGGATAAAAAGAAAACATTTGCGGGAATCGGTGAACATTTTAGAACACGAATATATATATATATATATATATATATATATATATATATATATATATATATATATGAAATTAACGAGTTTTCATCCTTCCTTTAAATCAAATTTGTTGTGTTACAGTTGGATTTTGTTTTCTATCTATAATATCGAATTTTTTATGAATAGAATTTCTTCGTCTTATTAACGATAACAGAATTAAAATATCTACTCTGAAATATTCTGTTACGTTTTCGAATTTTTGGAGCTTAAAAACACTACTGTCAAGTAAAAAAATAAACTTGGAATTAAATTATTCAAGACTATATCAACATATTATTTCAAATTGATTTGACACTCTTTTACACCCAATTATTATACTCAATAACAAACATAACTTATATCAAAGCCCTTATTGAGTAGAAAGGGAAAACAGGTTCGAAATTACTCTTTGCTTTATAGTGTAATATTTTGTAAAAGCGTATTTTTTTTATTTTTAAGCTGTTAATTTATGTTTCACTTTTTCAGTCCTTTATTTCTGTTTTAAGACTGCATAATTTTTTTAATTTCATAAAATTATTGCAGTGTCAACGGTTCCTGATACGTGTTCAAAATTTTAAATAGTTTGGACATCTTAATTCAGTTAGTGAACATTTTATTGAAAAATTCCGTTATCTTATCTTATTTTATTCGTCTTCGTTTTAAAATAAAAAAAAGACAAATTTATTTAAACGTTATTGTACTGTCATCGGTTCTTGACACGAGTGCAAAATTTTAAATAATTCGAACTTATGGAAGTGGGTAAAAGTTTTATGTAAAAATTTCATTTATTCTTTTTTTGTTTCAAAACTAGAATTTATTTATTTGTAGAAAATTATTGTAATGTCATCAGAACTACATACAGTTGTTAAGTGTCATGACGATATAATATTTAGAAGTGCACGAAATTTAATTTCGCACATGTAATGAACATAGTTACATACAAGTCGATCATGTTAATAAATAAAATTGTTCCTCTTCACACACTTTCACGTTTCACCTAATAACCTATAATGCTTGGAAATTGAGATTCTTTTAAAAATATTTCAATTGGTTAATAAATATAAACTATATTAAGGAGCTCTTCCTGTAATCGCTTCCCTGATATACATCGAAAGCAAAGCAGCGAGGAAGCAATTGATCAGCTCATTTACTAAGGCATTTTAAATTGAATGGAGAATAATTGGTTTATCGTCATTAGTTTTTATAATTAATAATTCAGCAAAATTTGTATTCGGTATCTAAATAAAATCGTGTGGAAGCCAAATTTTTTGTTTTATTTTTTCTCTAATTGTTAGTCGGTTTGTTGCAGTATTACGCGAAATCTATTATCCTGATGTGGAGCAAATATTCATCAAAGTAGAGACACTAGATAACAAAATGTAGTCTTTATGTATTTGATGAATGTATGAAAGTATTTTATGTGTATGAACTAATTTTAATGAAATATTTTAGAGTCACGTTAGGAATTCAGATTTAAATTCAGTGATCAAACATTATCTAAAAGACTTTCGTCGATCTTTTCATCTACTCGACGGAGCAACACACAAATATTTTTAAACCTATTCCAATGGAACCTTTTCTGAATTTATACTTAGAATTCAAATTGAAATCTGAGCTGCGTATTTTTCTCATAAAATATTTCCCATATGACTTAACATTCAATAGCTTATTCTATTAGCTTTCACACAGTAAAAATCAATGCGCTAGTTGAAGAACGGCAAGTAGAAATTGTCAATACTGCTACAACTTTTAGCTTAAAGTTCACTCTAAAATATAAGGTACTTGCGGCAAATAATTCAAGAAAAAGATAAAACTTAGGAGGTAAAAATTACATTTTAAATAATGTGATTTGCTTAATATTTCATATACATTTAAATTGTAATAATATTATTATATTAACAGAGGCCGCATGCCTCTCATACTGCCATCTACCATCGACACCGCTTTTATATTGTTATCTGTTGCAGATATTTTGTTTTTTAATTTATTTTAAAAAGCGATTGTAATTTGCTCCTTTATGCTACTTATTTCTTCTTAGTATTATCTGAACTTCCTTTTAATAAGCAAGTTGTGCTTTATTGTGGTCGAAATATTTTGCAGAATTACATTGAAAATTATGGCGACTTAGAGCAAAAAAATCGAATGAATTTGAGATAATCAGATTCTGGATATGTTTAAGGATTTTAATTGTAAATCAAAGAAAATAAATAAAACAAGTCAGGAAATGCAACAAGATACGGTTTTAGCAGACAAAGAAAATAATATTGCATTATTTTATTTCGATTTCCAGATGACAACGTCTGAATTTTGTTTCTAGGTAAAATGTAAATGTTTTACTGTTAACTTTTCTAAAAGTAATTTAATTTATAAGAAAAGCCTTATTACCATAGTTTATAAACCCACAAAAATTGTTTCTAGAAAGTCCTCTTAATATTGGAATTATTCACATAAAATATTATTCTTATATTTTCTTAATGTATTGACAAAACGGTGCTTACGTTTACGGGTTCCTAAAGTTTCTGAACATAGATTTTCTAAATACAAAAATGATAGTTATGCAAATTATCTGGCTTTGGATGTAGGTGGACTTAATTTACCGTACTTTAAGTACACCAAATTAGGTATTAAAAGTTGCTTTATCTCTGTCAAGTTAACCCTGGTAGTTTGATATGCACCTATTATTACTAAAAAAATTCGCCCCCATTTTTTAAAAACCTTGCGTGTGAAGCTAGATCAAAAGCTGTGCTGGTTATTGAACTAAGTATATTGACCAAATTTTATATTATTTTACATGAAATTTGAAATTTAGTTTACGTATATATTTATACGTGTATGTGCAGGTGTTTATGCATATATATATATATGTATATATATATATATATATATATATATATATGTATATACTGGGGCCAAACTATTGGGCCCAAAACTATTATTCACGTCCAGTGGTTACAACAAAGGTCACATTTGAATAATTTACTTGGGATATATCCGTATATAATTCCTAAATTGCCCAAGGACATTTAATAATATTATTTTACTTTGATAATTTATACATCACAGACCTTAAAATATGCTTGAAATGATTTAGTTGAGTGGGATAAATACTTTAAAGTATTTTGAGTTGAATGTATTTTGAATACATTATTATTAAACTTATTTAAAATAATAAAGTAGTATTTAATGAAATATGTTTTTAAAAAGAGTCTTGTAATGGCGAATCGCGTGTAAATAGCAGAACGCCATAAGAAAAATAAAAATTCTCAAAATTTCAAATCTGACAGAATATATTAACGGAATTGTGAACTATATTATCAAATTAAATTATGAAGCAAAAATATTTTAATAAATTAATCTTTGTAAATAATAATAAATTTTTAAATTCTAATTAACATTTTAACAATTAAATTAAGTTTTAATTAAATAATGAATCTCAATTCTTTACTGTCATATTACAAAATAAATTCACCATCTGTATGAAAAATTGGCATTCACTGACCTTAACGGAAGTAAATGGTTCTGGAAATCCTTTGCTGCTCCACCAGATGGTTACCTTTAATTCTTATGCTCATATTTTAAAATTAGGATATAGAACTTTCTCGAATTAATGTTCCATAGCACAATACGTTTTAAAATTGAAGTTTTACCAAAGCCTTGCGGCTAAAATGTGTAGACTGATATTTTGCGGCTACGGCAAACAATAATTACCCTAATCTTTTAGAGTTTAAAGTAACTGATCACAGAACTTACTGCTAGGATATATAATTAAGAATCCTGGCACTTCAATAGTTTAAAGTAACTAATCACAGGACTTTACTGCTTGGATATACAATTAAAGATCCTCGCACTTCAATAGTTTAAAGTAATTGATCACAGGACTTTACTGCTTGGATATACAATTAAAGATCCTCGCACTTCAATAGATTAAAGTAATTGATCACAAGACTTTACTGCTTGGATATACAATTAAAGATCCTCGCACTTCAATAGTTTAAAAGTAACTTTGCGGTTAGAATATATAGTTATTATCCATGCCTGTTGAGAACTCGAAAGCAACAGAAAAATGATTAAGGTTTCGAAAAGACTGAATGGAAAATTTGGCTAAAAGAATGCTTAAAAACAAAGGACAATTTATTATTTAAAAAAGGAATGGAACAGAAATTCCTTCGAGAATGTTCTATACCTTACAAAAATTATTCCATATATCAATAAAATTCAATACAATGTCGTTGACACTTAAACGTTAGAAAGCCATAAAGAAAAAAAAACATTGGAACTATTAATCATTTTACAAAACGTCAAGTCGCAAATGTCATTCCTCACACAGGTGGCGATGAAATTATGTTTAACAAATTTAATTAATATCTAAAAGAAATTATTCCCATGCAATAATTATAAAAAAAATAAAAATAAAATATTGTCATTTTGAATTATTATAATTTTCAACCAAGTCGCGTAAAAATTTACAAGTCTGTAGGAATCTCAATTCTAAACTACATTAAAATTGAATGTAATTTTACTTATTTAACTTCTATATATGGTCAAAACAGATGCCAATGAATAAAGTGACAGTTTCTTAGTTTTGATGAAACAGATAAAAATTATTTCTTCAAACCGCCAAATTTACGGTATAAATTCCGATAGCAGTAACTGTATTCTTACGAAATCCTTAACAATTCATTATTATTTCTTACGAAATCCTTAACAACTTCATTTAAATAAAGTCATGCAATATTCGTAGAATATAAATTTTTTATTAAAATTACATTCCACGTATATTAAAATAAACATTTGCACCGTATTAGAAAATAATTGAAAACAATTATTCTTAATTTAATGCATTATCTAAATGGATAACAAAATAGAAATTACCAGTTGTTTATCGTAATCTAGAAAAGCGCTCAGTTATTTACATTTAAAATTTAAGTAATAGGTTACACTTCTGAATTAATTTATGCGAAGTTTGTCAAACTCCAGCTTTTGGTGTTAAATTATAACGTGAAAAATACACTCATTTCCTTTGTGTATGATATCAGGTATTAATGTTTCTTTTAGAAGTTGTTAATAACATAAAATAAATAATATTTTTTCGTTTTTTTCTTCACCGCAGCAAGCTCGAAAAATGAAAAGCGTTGCAATGGTTAAGTAAAATAAAATATTTGTTAAAGTTTGGTTATTATCTTTGTAAATGTATTAATAAAGTAAATATTTATTATTTGTGTTCAGATCATCCACAAACACTTATCCCATTAATATAGTTACCTAAATAACTTGTTGATTGCTTAAAAGTTTGATTTGTTAGTTAATCGTATAAAGTCTAAGACTTTATACTATTAACTATAACGTTATTGTTATTGGCTGTGAGAAGCTTTCCTCTAACATCAAAACTGTCGTCAAATACTTTTGTTATATTTTTACCTTCAAGGTGGAAAAGTACAATATATAAATATTATTTTAATGAAAAAACCGTGTCAAGATATTGGTGGAATCTTATGTTTCTGAGCATTTTATAATTATCTCGAGACATTTATGTAACTCGAAAAAATAAAGACTTTCTTCTCAAAAATGGCACATTGTCTTGTCACATTGATAGTATATGAACTTTATTTTTTATTCAAAGAAACTGTAATATATAACGTTAATTTTCAATTCTTTATCAAAGCGCATTCTCCCAAATGCCTTTATTGACCTGTCTGAAAACAATTCTTTAACAATATTTATTTGGTTTTATTTTTTATAGAGACATGCGATTTAATGGAATCTTAGATTCTGCCGCATAATTATAAAAAAAATCACTTCTGTAACTGTTTAAGTGAAAAACACTCAATTTGCTAGATTTCATTATAGTATTTTGCATTTATTTAACGGAGAAGCTATATATTTTTAATTTTGTGTCAAACAGTATCAAGATCTGATACTCATTATTACTATCTCAATTTAACACGACTTTTTTACAATACACGATTGTAAAAAAGATCCAGACAAAGTTTTTACATTTATTTACAATATATAGTTATTCAGCGTTTGTAAATTACATACCAAATTTTTCCTGTCGCTTCAGCAGGCAGTACGATTCATATATCAATTGTAATGAAAAATAGCTAAAATATATACCGCGTGTCCTTTAAACCTGTAATCACTTATCTTGCACCGTTTAAATTTTTGATCACAGAGCTAAATGGCTTTAATGACTTGCGAGATAACTTACCACGTTTCATTTAGTTATGTATCCCGGCGGCGCCACGACGAGCAACGCGTTTCTGCGACGTGACATTTATATTGTGCCATAGAAATGGGAAATGTTACGGCTAACCGTTTCCCTGTGGAGACTTTAAGTTATCAGTGGTAAGAGTGGGTATGGTTTCGCTGCTGATCGAAGAAAGCATTTGCACTTTTGGCTGTAATGGGAAGCTACTATACCCTGTGTGAGGTTTAATCTACGAGTATACGTTTTATTTTCATTCTCATTATTAAATAAATTATGCTAATATGAATAAAATATATGCAGGCAAATACCAAGTTGTAATCAACAAAAACTTTAAAAAAATATTACATGGGAAAATAGGTAATTTAATAAAAAAAACGTAAGTGTTTAAAATTATAAAAATCGTCAATTTTGATTCGAATAATCATTAATGATTTTATAGATCCTATGCCAACTCAATAATTGGTTCGTGCAACTGGTCTTTTCGGCCTTTCTCTAAAGGATTTGATTTAAAGAGCTTAATAGCAAAGTAGAAAATCGTTACCATCACGGCGACTGCAATATTGTTGTTACTTTTTTAAGATTCCGTACCTCAAAAGTGAAAAAACGGAACCCTTATAACATCACGCTTACGTCCGTCCGTCTAGCTGTTACAGCCGTTTTTCTCAGAAACTGATGTTATAGAAACTAGAAATATGGCATAGTAATAAAACACGTAAAACACACAACAATAATTTGGAAATCGTATAGGGTTGGGGGTGAGGGGCAAATAAAGTACTCAAAATGTTTTTTTAAATTCCATTTAGAGCGTAGTATATCTTTTGAAACGGTTTAAGATTATAAGGGTCACCTTCAGAGATACAATGAAAAATATGCAAAAAAATGTGTTCTCATCCCCTTATATCTGAAACGATTCAACCTAAAATTATGAAAAAATATGCACTTTGAAAGCCTACGCAAAGATTTGAAGTTATAGCAATTATTTTAGATGTATTTGCTAAATATGCACCATATTTTTTTAGGCGATATTTAGGTTCTGAAAAATCAAATTAAAATAATTTTATTACAATATAAAAGGTATTTATACAATATAAAAGGTATATACTTGGGCTGTGAAAAATTAAAATAAAGACCTAAATTAAAATAATATTCAATAGAGTACCATATACTCTTAAATTTTTCTAAGATCTTAAATATGAGAGCAACTCTAATGGTGCGCCTTGTAGTCATAGTTGACAGGTTTTTATTCAATATACGCGTCAGATTTCAATGCCGCTTTTGTAATTTCAGCAGATAATCTCATTAAATTGTGGTATAGGGACATAAAGCAATTTTTTATGTCTTTGTTCTTTCATCTCACCTGGTATCGACTGGCAACTAGTATCACTATTTGTTAAATCGAGAATTGTAAGATTCAAAAACAATAATTACCTTTCGAAAATATCTCAAATATTTGTATATAGAGAGCTTGATTTGCAATTGTATATATATATATTTGGCCGTTTCTACGTATAAAAAAATGCAAGACGATGTCAGTATGTCGACATCTGTCACACGAAGTAAACTTCCTATGGAGACCTGTTTAAAAACTACTCAACTTATGAAAATTATTTATCTAACCATTTTTCTTCGTATTCCTTCTCGGTGTGTAACTGATATTTTGCTAATCAGTTCCTCATATTTTTTTCTTACTTTATATTTTGCTTTGAATATTTCGTGTTTGTAACAAGAATTATTTAAAAGAATTATTTAATTATTTTTTTAAACGTAACATAAATTGGGAAGGCATTGCGAGTATAATTACAAAATAATGCGATTGGAAACAGTTTCTAGTTAAATAAGACAATACTTTTCTATTCAAATTTCGAAAAGCAAGCTTTTTAAAATTAATTTAAAATAAGCATTTCCTGAAGTAGTAATTTCAAATTCAAATCAAAAATCGAACCACGTTTAAAAATTCAAAACAACCCAAAAAAAATCATATGTGTTTATGTCGGGATATGGTTATTATTTGAAGACCTAGAGTGTGTTAGCATGGCCAGATGTCGAATAAGAATTTTATCGGGTACTTTTTTACAGTTATGACGTGATGCCTTTACTTTGAGTCACTTCCGCACAATTGTCCGTTGTAGTCCGTTGACGCTCAACATTTAAAATCCGATCTCTTTAGTTTTTTTCGATGCCTTGATCTTTCACTTTGTTAACGTTTTCTATAATTGTTCTAGTACCATATTGCTAATGTTGGATGCAAATAACTTATAGCGAACGCGACAAAAGTGCTATAATCCTATAATTATCATTAAAATTAATTATGGCTACTTAATTAAATAATCACACCGGGAAAAACTATTACTTTAATTTTTGGTTAACTTTGGTGTGCTCCATATTCAACATAAATATAGAATCTAGTTTCAGGGGCGTCCATAAAGATATTATACACTTTCATTATGTTCCCTAAACACACTTTGCATAACATTTTAGCGTAGTTGTATATTTTAATAAATTTATAATTTATGATATTAAAAATAAATCATTTCACAATATACAGTATGTAATAAGTCAAGATCGCTTCTTCTAACACTAATTCTATTAATCATGTTAGTATGGTAAGACGTTTTTTTCAAATATGCATGTAGTTTATGAAATAATTATAGTTTAAATTTTGTATAAAATCTTAATTATATATAAATTATCATCTGTGAATTAAGAGCGAAATGTCAGTTCGGCAACGTGGAACATTCCTATTGTAAATTGTCAAGTGTTAAAATAAATTGTCACATATCTATTTGGAAAAAAAACTAAAACTCACTCATTGTAATTTACTCTTCGTACATAATCTGTGTACGTTCCAATTTTTTTTCAATAGCATACGGATTTTGGTTGTCTTTTCCTTAAATTCTGTGTACTGATATATGACTCAAATTTAATAATCTACACATCTGGTACACGAAAATAGTTCTCGTCTAAAATAACTTGATCACATTCCTTCCGTATTTATCGATATTCCTGTGGTAGTACCACCTGATTTCACCAGAATGATGGCTCCATGTCCACGTATTTTGTGATAACATGTATAATGGGCTGATCACAAGGTATACATTAAAATAATTAAATAAATAAGTGATTTTCCATCCGTAGAAATTGTTCAAATTCAATTCTATTGAAATTCATGTAGTAATAAATATTTATAACGATTTTTCTAATGTTCAAAAGATAATTTTGAGTTTAGAAATGAATAAGGTTATTTTTGAATATTAAAATTATATTTCTTATTCACCTATATACATATCTGTAAGCCCGTCAAAATTTGATAGAAATGTCCAATGCCAGGTAATTTATCCTCTTTTTTTAATAACCACAAAATAAAAAGCTTCTTCAGTATTACTATTTTGAATAAATTGTTAGTTTGTAAACTGTAACATAAACCGCAGCAAAAATACATAAATTTTTTAATATTTTTTCAATTATTTTTGATTCTGTTTTAATAGACTAAATTATCAAAATATGCAGAAAAAAGTATGTATTCTGACCTGACTAAAGTTTAATTTCTTATTAAAATTTTGATTGAACGTAAACTTTGATATTATACATCGCAGGGGTAATTATGACTATGTCAAGTGATAAATTTTTCCATGGTACCAGTAGAAATAATTTGTGGCTTCGAAGTTATTGTATATTTTGGCATTGCTCACCAATTATATTCCTTTTGTCCACTTATTAATAAAATGAGTGAAAATCAGAATATGCACGCAAAAGTTACATCATTAATTACTGGATTATATCTGCGTCGTACAAAACAAGTTTAATATTATTGAACAGATTGCTTTATAGATATGTATTCAATTTAGATTTAAATCTTAAATAATACTATGTGCGAAAAGTGTAGTTTCCTATACTATAAGAAGCGAAGAATAGGCTTTAGGATAAAGATATTCATATAAATAAATCAAAACTGTCATTTAACAGGATTTTAAATATTCTTTCTTGATATATATCTAATTTATGTTAATTTATTTATCTCAAATATAACATTCATTTATGAAATGAAGTAACGCATAAATAGTAACGCATAACGCAAAAAAGAATTTAACTACATGCTGTGAAATGACGAACGGGGATGTATACAAGGAAGCATTGTAAATATTTTGGAATAAAATGGTCTGGGTTGTGTTTGCCTCTTTAGGAGAGAATTCGTTATTTTTTAATTGTACTTTTCGTATTTTTCGTTTTAATTTATTAAGGGAAAACAAATTATTTGTAATAAATTTCCTTTAATAAATAAATAAAAAAATACAAAACGTATCGATCCCATTTTCTTTTAAAATGGATGAAATTTTATACATTAAAATGAATTATGTACATTAAAATGAACAGTTTGACATTTCTCAAAAAACTTGCGATCGTTAGAAATATCAACATCTTCATAATTTTCTTAGAATTTTTGTTAAAGTTAATATATATTTAATAACGACGCTAGTAAAAATTTACCTTTAGCACAACAATCTGTCCTTCCAATTTTTACATTTACGTAAAAGTGAAACGTCCTGTTTTTTTTAAAAAGAAAGAAAATGTGATTTTATTTTCTATTTTCTACGGGTTTTCATTGTATGAAAAATAAGGGCTAAATACAAAGGGATATCTGGATTTTTTTTCAAGACATAAATATATTTTGCTAATTGCTAAAATGTATGTCACAGCTCCATTATATCAAAGTAAACGGTTTTTTTTATTCGTCATGGTAGTGATAAGGCCGTTATGTAAAAATGGAAATATTTCTCGAGTTATTTCAGTAATAACATTTATTCTAAAGCTGAAAAATCGTTTAGCTACGGGTTTAGCTTGACTATATGTTTAAATAACCACTGTATATTATTTTCGAATGACTTAGATATTTGTGCTAAGAAAGTGGGAAGAATCGAACTAAAACAAGCTTTGAAGTGTCTACCCAACTTGTCTCTATCCATATAAAATTATATCGTTTTGAAAGTTATTACGGTGTGCATGAGCGTGACGCTGGCGTGCGCAGTGAATATCGCTTTTACGTGTGCATGCCGTTATTTAAAATGTTATATTTTAAATATTATTTCCCAAAAATTGTAAATTTTTCCTTAAATTCAATGATTTTAAAGTTTTTGAAAGTTTTAATTTTTGACGTGGGGTGGCATATAATTGAAGTTTAATAATGCATACTGACGCTGTAAGTAATCCTGCAGATATCACTAAATAACAATAAAAAATGTCATCTTTTTTATATGCGCTAAACGTGCACGCAAAGTCTGCGATTTTCCACTAAAAGTTTTCAAAATTTGATTGTTTAAAAAGTTTTCACAAATTATAAGATGATTTTTTTCACATATGTCTGGGTAACTACAAAATTTGTTTGTTTCAAGTTGGTGCTAACTTTTGCAATGAAAATATTAATAATATTTTCATTGTAGGTGAGGGAAGTAACTAACCGTAATCTATATGTTGTTATTAATACCGATAATAATATTGTAATAAAGCTTATTTTCTAAAAGTAGTTTATTTTATCGGGAGTTCCACAAACAGAAATCATCTTGCACAATTCTGCGTTAGGTGAGGTATAAACAATGGATTTGGCAGCTTGATTTGTTTTCTTTTCAATCCACGATAGCGAATGCACAATCGTGGCTTGTTTGAATATTTCGAGGCCTAATCTAATCAATAAGTCGTGTTTTGTATTTATTAAGGTTTTCATTTGTTATACAAGAATTTTTCAATCGTAATAACTAGATCCTGCTTAGTCAATGACCCGCTAGTCAGGAATTATTTTATATGAACAAGTAAATAAATATTACTTTCAATTAAGAAAAACATTTTGCTTAAAATATTTTTTAAATTATTTGTCATTTAGTGATGTTTAAATTTCTATCGCAGAGATACCGATTTGTACTTACATAACTTTTCTTAATTATATTGATCCACTCTTGGTAAAGAAAATCTACAGCATGAGTTTTACTTGTCTGTAACTAATTTACATATGTATACTGCAAGTACATATAATATATTTTCATTTGCTATATTCAAATTCTTTACTTTTTATTTAAATACAGGCAAGGGAAATATTTGAGGCGTATCACAATTTTCTACGCGGGACCATATATGAAATATAAATAAATCTGGGTATAAAAAAAAACAATTCCTATAAGCCCTATAACTCTAAGCTTCTAGACAAAAAAGTTTAAAAAATATATAGATTTGTGCACTACACAAAGAGCTTTTTTAAAATATTCCTCACTTGCCTATACACATGTCTACATAGAAGGATAATTTGGTTTTCTGTCCCATTTTACATATTTGGAAGACCTCCCGCAGTTTAATATTCCATTATCATAAATACTGTTTTAAATTTTGGGCCAAGGAGTAGTTTTTTGGATGCGTAATTTTTAAGTTCCTCTCTTATTGCGTTTAGAAGCTAAAGACTCTGACAGAAGATGGTTGAACGGACCCACAGTACAGTTTAGTTTGAATCCTTCGCGTAAGAAATCCTGTGAAAGAAAAGACCTTTAATTACATATACACATTTAAGCAAATCCATAATATTTACCTGTGAAAGTAACTCTGGTCACTTTAATTCTGCTAGTAAATAATATAACAACGATTAACGAACTCAGAAATAATACCGAAAGTGTGAATTTGAGCAAGAAATAAATTGCGGGATAAGTGTTCGGTAGCACCCCCTAGTTCTGTAGTACCAGCGTGAGCTAATACTTTTATATCATTGTCATTATAATTTTAAATAAAATGCTTAGCGATACTCTTCCTCAATTCTACATGAAATAGACTTGGTATATTTTTTATGAATACTAGACGTTTTATTACATGATCTGTCTGCAGACTTCGAAATGTAAATTTGTGTGTATTTCAGCTTTCATAATTGTTTCCTTAGCGTACGGCTGTTTTTGATTGATTGTTTGGTTAATTTAGTAAATTTTTTCTTACCAGGAAGAAGTATTAATTAAAAACAAGCCAAGTGTGTGTCCGTCGTGAGCACGAATGGTTCCATTGCACCAAACAATATTAAACTTATAATTTGTATTTCTCAAAGACACTGTGGAAAACAAAATTATGGCTGCGGTCGCGTTAGAACCGAAAATATCCCATATCTCAACAACTACACAAACAACAGTTGAATTAGATATGTTGTGCAGTTTTGGTCGAAAGTTTATTGTAAGTTCTATTGCCTTAATTTTTTAGAATTTTACCAACGTTAGTTGAAAAGCTGGAGGGGTGGGAGACACTTTTTAAAACTTTAGAAGTGCAAATCTCACCAATTAATCGACCTAAATAAAAAACGTTATTTTGGTATCTCTATATTATTTTTAAAACCTATCTAACAAAACCTAACATCCCTAGGTGCGCTAGATATTTTTTTTCATCCTTCAGTATTGAGTACCACCGCTAATACAATTTTCTTCATAATTCCTTGATTTTATTGTATATATGTTTTGTTCATAGACACCTACCAAATGTCATCCACATAATGCTAATATTCTTCGAGTTAAATGATTGTGACATACGGACAGACAAAAGGACAGGGCAAAGTTAGAGGGATTTGGAATACGTTCTAAAACCTTATAAGCGCATATCTCACTAACTATTGACTTAAATAAAAAAAATTATTTTACAAACTCTATATCTTTTTTTTATCACCTAACGATAGCCCAACATGCCTATGTATACTTAACATGAAGTGATACTCCTTATATAATTTTTTCCTAATTCCTCAATTTCGTCGTACATATATTATTTGTTTATAAAAGACACCTACAATCCAAATTTCATCTACATAGTGTTAATTTTCTTCGAGTAAAATGGCTGTGAAAACGGATAGACAGACTGACAGGGCAAAATTATAAGGATTCTGTTTTTTTCCTTGGGCTATGAAAAACTAAAAAAGTGTTAAATTGAATACATGTAGAATGGGCGATAGATATTTGTTATGGTAAATATTTCTTTTTACTTTATCTATAGCCGAATATTTGCTACATATATTTTGTACTAAATCTATCTTTTCCCTCAACAATAAACAGATACTTGCAAACAAACAAGTTACTATCCATCTACAAACTTCTCCTTATTCATGGTATTAGAAAATCGCTAAAATTCGAACATAAATATGAAGGAATAGACTGATCTTCAAATTTACAGAAAAAAATAATAATAAACAACTTGTATTTTAATTACGTAGTTTTCATATAATATTTTCTTTATCCTTCATGTTATCACATTCCACTGCATACAAAAAAAATGGAATGATCATACCTAATAAGAAAATTAACAATAGCGCCCGAACAGCAACAAATCCTATTTATGCGCTTAACAATTTTTATTGCGTGAAACGATCAATGTAAATATAAACGTTTTTCATGTATTTAAATTTAATACATTCCATTAGGATAATATTTTAATGGCTCTCTATAAGAATCTTAATAATTAACAGGGAACTTAATGACATTAAACAAAGACAGTTTACGTCTTTAAATCGTTTTACCTATTGCAAAGGTAAACTTTTTTTATGAAAGGGGGCAAAGTTCAAAAATATTCCTTGTTTTTTCATACTTTACGTGAAGGTTTCACGCTAAGGTAAAATTTCAATTAATTTTATGGTAACAAAGCAGATGTTAACTTGATTGAGTGTGGCGATGTAGTCGTTACAACGTTCAGACTAAAATTTACGTTGAGTTACTTAGTCTTTGTATAAAATGAATTATTCACGGGCTCATAATTTTTTCTTAAATCTTTGTGAACAGTTCCATTAATTATGCGAAACGAGCAAGGCAACTTAGTATTTCGCCCAATTTTATAGTATTATAAGACGACGTTTTAAATAATAATATGTGACATTATATATACACATTATCAATAATATCCTTTTTAACTAATAAATGATTAAGAAATATTTATGATAATGTTTATTAAAAAAATGGCCAAGTCCTCGTCTATATATCCAGCCAACAATAAATTAAACTAAAATTTTAAATTACATTGCGTTCATTTTCCACGTCAAGCATGCAATTAAAAATGTTATTTCAATTAAATTTTTTCAATTTAATACTTAACGTTGAATTTGGTAATTCATTTTTTCACGCATAGAAGTTATTTTAGAATTTTATTTGCTGATTACGTATTAAAAGTAAAACACTTGAAATTAAAACCTTAATAATAAACTAAAAATATCGTTTCTTTATCCTCGTCAATGGTCGATGAGATCTTGAAACTGGTTTCACAGAAGTGTTTTGGTCTGATTAAATTTTTTTTAAATTTATAATGAATTAAAAATATTCCAGTGTCTAATTCCGCTAAATTCATTTAAGTCTCATGCAGTTTGAATAGGATATATTTAAGAGTTTCTAAGTACTTACGTTTTGATGCTTGATGCAGAAAGTTTGAGACGATAGAATGTTGAATAGGTACTTTTTGATCCATCACTTTGTTCCCAGAAGAAATTGTTAGATATTGTATGTTATAGACATACAATGGAAATACAAATTCAAATATAGTAAATTTGGAATAATTTAGAACAAAACTATCAGTGAACCATTTTATGAAATAGGCAATCAGCAGCGGAATCAACAGTATCGTTATCCGATAAATTTATATTAAATTCTAATAACCTTTTTTCTCACAGCTTTAAGTTTAGAAATTGATCATGTGAAAGGCAACTGCACGCGGAACAAAGAAAAACTAACAAAAGTAGTAAGAAATACACTAGAACACATAATACGATAACGAAAGAGCACACGCACAATATATAGACGTAATCAGTTTAAAACACATACATTTATAAAATCTGAAGCAGGATTTTCAATACCTACTGGCCCAAAAGTCGTGAATGTTGACACGCCAAAAAAACAAAATACCTAAAATATATGTTAAACTATATTGAAATAAACATTACCAGCCCATTTACGACGAAATAAATAAGCTTTTTTTGCTCCAGTTAAATGGAATAAGCAAATTCGTTGAAAATTAATTTTAACCGAAAATGAAATACAGTGTATTTGGCCAATCCCTAATTTCTCAGCGTTTTCCCGTAAATTATTCCGCCTCACCCCAATGTCGGTAATTTTTTAACATTTTCTTCCAAGGTACGTTCATTTCTTGCTCACTTCGATTCATTTTCGTCCGTATTTAATTGGGGAATCGTCTGCCAAATTAATTATTTCCAAGTTGCCCATTTTTTGCTCAGTACCAATATTTAATTAAAATAATGATGGTTTACCTTGGTAGAAGTACGACTAATATACTTACAAAATATTGTATATATATATATATATATATATATTTATATATATTTATATATATATATATATATATATATATTTATATATATATATATATATATATATATATATATATATATATTACAATCTACAGAAGAAACTACTAACTGGCTATCCTTATCACCAGAATCAACGGTGAACACAATAAGCTATACATTGATAGAAAATACTACATAATCAAACTAATTGGAAATCTATAGAAAAACTGACATAAAAAAACTTGGTTTTGAAAAAATTGCTAAACACAAATTTTCCGAAGAATCCTTGGATTATTAGTCATAAGTAGAACAAAAAATATACATAATACATAGGAAAGATGTATTGGTAGAATTGTTAGCGAGGTCGACTCAAATTCGAAGTCCATGGCAAATTCACCATAAATTCTATTTTGAAACTATCCTCGTCTAATTACACGCAATGAAATAAAGGCAAAACCAAGAAATTTTCTTATTGAGCTGACCCATCTATGTACGCTATGTGACTCAAAAGAATCGAGTCGAGCTGTTGCGATATGCAAAATAGCTGTGCAATGCCAAATTATAGCTGTGCAATGCTAAATTATACCCAGTGTTAACTAAAGCGTTAACTATATTTTAGTCGAGAAGCTATGTCTTGGCAATAACTACCACAACCCTATCAATATCCCTACGCTTCCCTATCAATATAGGGACAGTGGGGAAAAGAATCATCTAGTAGTCAAAAAAACTCTAGTAAATACAACAGCTGAGGTTGCTATGGTCATTTGGTCAATTACCATCCGGCCAAATTGAGTTCTCATTAAAAGTATCACAGATCTTATAGAAACTGCATGTTAAATCATATTGGATATGGTAATGGCAATCTGATCGCAATTCCCAAGAAGATCCTTGAAGAATTAAACAGTCATATGTGTATAGTCAATATATATGGCATAACATGTCCATTGTTATCGATCACAGCCGAAGGATGAATTAATAGACATTTCAAAGTAGCCTTTCGAATTCAACATATATGGACATATATTTGATGTCCATATACTACACCATATTTCACAAATTCGTTTGATTTGGAAGTTCACATATTTTCAATGCAATTTAGTTATGCTTTTTATATTACTGGTTAATCGGTTGTAGCTTGTTAGATGGTTATTTATTAGTATTTTCTACCAAAGCATCGTTATGATTAAATGTGTTCGTGATAATTAAGAAGGAGAAAAAATTGTCTCTTGGATTGGCGGAAAATGAATATGCAATTGCTTTTCTTTGCGTCAATGTAATATTCAATATTCAATTCCTCAATTTATAACTTTTCTCGCATTAACCGTACAGAAAACAAATTGTGTTTTATAATCGTTTTTATTATTAACTAAAAATAGCCGATTTACTTTCTTAACTAATTCTATAGACGTTTCTGGAAAAAATGCAATTACCTTTTGTAGGTTCTGATTCCTAAAGCGGTACATCAGTCCAACATTAACAGGAAAATTCTTGTTAACTTACTTTCCCAAATGATAATAACCTGACATGAGATAAAGTGGCATTTATAGGGAGGATTTGTCTAATACCCTCATTTACTTTGTTTATCATCTTATTTTATAAGATTGTAAAGTTTCCAACCTCCAAATTATCGTCAAATTATAACACTTTAACTCCAAAGCTTGATCGCTGACAGATTGTGGATTTCTGATTAAGTTTTAGCACTCTGTTCTTTACATGACAGAAAAGTATTGTGCTTGCGGTAATACTCGTATATGTGTTAATGCTAAGTGTCAACGGTTTTTATTAATTTTATGTATAAATTGTTTCTTTTGCAATTTTTGCACCATGCATACTTCCTTTTTCATTTCAATCATAATTCTTCTATTTTATCTCTATGAATCTTTTCAGATTTTATCTAATACTTTTTTAAATGATCTATTTAAAATTAAGTTTACAATGGTTCCTTGATAGCCTTTGAAAGTGTTCAAATATATTAAACAATTTTTATGAGGTTATACATCTAATATGTTCTTTTGATAAAGAACCCTTTAACACATGCACTGTTTTTGAATCGTATGGTATGTAATTACACGTTATAGTGGAGCAGAATTCAAACCTAAAACCAGTGAAATATTTAGCTGAGTATTAAGTTAACCCTGGATTATTATGAAATGATGAGCAAGTCTACTATCTTCATTTGTTGTAAAACGCAATATGCCCATTTTGTTTGGATGACATTATTAAATTCAATGTTCGATACGGAAATATAAAGAAAACGAATATATCTTTAGTTTTACGAGATGAAATGTTTTACATCATTCGCTAAGTATATTATTTCTTATATTTTCCTTTCTTATCTTCTTTTCAATTTAAATATGGGACACATCAAGTTATATACATTACTATAGTTAAAATGTGAACAATATTAGGGTTTCTAAGCACATAACACAGAAACGTATCGAATAAACACGAAATATGCTAGCATCTCCTAATATAATTAATAAGATAGGAATTTTATGTCATCATTCAATAAATCAATTTTGCTTGTAAACATCTTTTAATCCTTAAACGATTAGAAGGTAAATAGGTCTTGATAATTTAATATGATTTGAAAGAAAATATTGTATACTTGCAAGCGTAAAGAATGTAGGAAAATTTGTTAAAAATCTTTAAAAATAATACAATTTTCCAAATAAGTTACTAAAATTTAAGAGTAACATATAAGATAATAATAATATAGGAGGTTACATAACAGCCAAAGAATTTAAATAAATCGCAATGTACTGCTAACAATATATCGTTTTGTATAAAAATCGGCCTCCACAAATAATTTTCCTTTTAAAATAAAGAACGAATTATGAAAAAATTCGACTTTCCCAAGATATTTCAATATCCGATCATTAAGGAGAGATAATTGAGGAGGAATATTCTTTTCGCATAAGCAGAAAAAATTGCAGCTTAATCTAAAAACGATAATTTTTTTGGGATGCGTAAATAAAGACCTTTTCATTTGATATCCAATTTAGTGTTCCATTTTTTGTTTTCAAAGCTCATTTTAAAACGTGGGTATATATTTTAAAAAATTAAACCATTTTTAAAAATTCCTTTTGGCAATAAATGGAGACAAGCAAATCCTACAACTATACCTAATGTACGTTTTCAAATTTCTTTCTCAATACTGAGCACAACCACTGAGACTTTCTGAAATACAGATACCGAAGTCCTTTCCAATACTTCTGTTTTTTTGCTTTTTAAGTACGGAAACCGAAAAATATTTGTAGGTAATTTTCTCTCATACCGCTAGATTTTCGTTTCTCTTAATCGTTAATATCAACAGACGTTATTTTAAATGAGTTTCGGTTTGAATAAAAAAATAATTTGAGCTGAGAGGTTTTTCTTATAATTACGTATGTACGTATTATCTACTGCATGGTATTTCTCAAATGCAAAAAAAAATATTCATAATTATAATGTGCTCCAAATAAATGTGTGAAAAAAAATTACTTAAAAACCGAAAAAATGATGTTTACATCTTGTTTTCTTAATAAAGAAAATATCTTGCATAGACACACACACACACACACATATATATATGGGGTGACTTTAGTCATCGAAACTTGTTTGCGTGTTGACCGAACTTTGAGGAATTTAGAATATTCGCCAAAAATGTTCAAGAAAAAATGGAGGTACCAAATTGATCTTTGAGTAGGAATAATATTTAGCACTGTTAGATGGAAGCGTTATGGTTATAGATACAGGACACTTTTAGGGGACCATCAAGGGTCCCTAATGGATCTAAGACAGCCCGGGTGGTACATGATAAGAAATTGTACATTAAAATCAGTTTAGGTCTCGATTAGGCTAATACTTCAGATAAACCACGGGTGGCGGAAGCGGGATATCGAATGATGGAAATACCGCGAGAGTTTTTTTTAATTCAGATGTTTCAGCCAAACAATTTTGCAAGTTTCACCTTTGGGATACAATATCAATGTACAGTCATTTAATTAAATCAATCTGAAAACCAAGTGACTTTCTGTACAAGAATATCCACGGAATAATCTTCCAACTTCCGTCCACAAAGTACAAATACATGGCTCAGAAATTATGAAGCATGCGTTAATGTTTATCGGAAAATTATATGAAGAGGCTGCTGAAACTAAGAACAATTCAAAAAAGGGCTTGGAATCCAATTTAATGAATAGACTCATGTTACAGTCAGACTCTTTCCGATCAGACCAATACCAGCCTACTGAAGATTTCCCGAAAGAAAAAGGGATTTTTTGAATAGCTAGGCTTTACGTTTGCTAGTAATTTAGAAAATATTGTGAATGTTTTTATAAGAATATTTGAATGTAGTTATATTATTTTGCTTAAAAATATGAGAGCATTTTTCTTGATTTCAATGTCGTTTTTTTATAAATTATTTGTTTTTTTTAAATTAATTTTTTAAGGATATCAAAATCTCTGTTAGTTTATTTTTGGCCAAATCTTGCAATTAATAATGCTTAATATTATTTTTATAAATATTGAATTTACCATTTTTTACATTTGTTTCAATTTTGTTTTTCTTGTCATTTGTACTCAATTTGTACATAAAAAGTTTGTATAATATTATAAATTATGTAAACAAAACATCATATTAATATTTATAATGGTTTTAATAAATATGTAATACTTTATTCCAATTACCTATTTTTGACCGCCCGCCTTAGGACTGTGTACCATCGTGCGCCGGAAATACACAATCTATCAATAAAACACTGAAGGCGAGAAATAAAACTATTAAATATCTCGAACTCGAACAGAATCTAACAGGTCCAAAAGAAGCAATAACTTTATCATAAAAGGGGCTTGAGATTGTTGAAGCTATTTCAGACCCAGATGTAAGACTGGAAAAAAGCCATGAATAATGAATGAGTCATTCCTTCAAAATAATGTACGGACACTAGTAACTTTTCCAGAAAATAAGAGAGAAATCCCTCGCAAATGGGTAAATAGAATCAAAGTTGATACTGGTTGTTAGTTATGCAAGATTATTTATAAAAGATTTTATTAAAAACAAAGGAATAGCACATAACGAGATGTTCGCTTCACTTGTTCAGCATGCACCTCTCAGATATTTAGTTACCTACTGCAGTTAAATGTCATTTTTATACTAAAAAAATGGAAGCGATTATTTCATATAATTTTTATATCGAAAAAATGGAAGTGATTCAATTGGTAGTTAAACAGTAAATTTCAACCTTGTAATCACTTACTGTAAATAAAATAGAAATTGTTGTGAACATGTGGCGAGGAACACTTATTGGCAATCGACCTGGTGAGCTTTCTCTGAACTTAACGAGAGAAGGTCGAAGAAATTACTTGAATACAGCAATAGTAACATGAGGGGCTCTGACTAGCGACTGCTTATCGACTGCATTAAAGTGCGGAAATATATTAATCCTGTCGAAATTTATTTATAAAACGTTCAATTTATTTATGTCACTACATCTCATTTTCCGATTTCAGTTCGATTATGATGTATTTATATGTTTTCACTTTCGATTTGTCTTAAAGGTTATAATAACGAAATTTATTAGTTTAGTGAATAGTTGTTATATTATATATTTTATTAATAGTTGTTTTATTATATGTTTATTATTATTTATATTAAATATATTTAATTACTTAACAAAGCCATTTTATGTTTTCTAAGTTGATAAAAAAGAACCGAAATTAATATCAATAATATAATTTCTTTGCCAGTATCAGAAAATCCATATTTTAGTTCAATTAAAATGTCATACTTTTTGAGTTGTTTTGTATTTCGTTTACCTTCTTATTTCAATAGCAATTATAGACACTTTCATATTTAATTTTTGCTTAAATTTCCAAAAAAATATTTTATTGAATAAAGCTAAAATTTTTTTTAAATACGGTTATAAATTTACCAAAATAATTCATACAACGACAACAAAAAAGGCATACACGTACGCAAAGCTAACATAAAAATTAGAAGAATTGCAAGCCAGTTCATTATTATTAAGCAAAAAAATCCAGATACATAAATCAAAAACTTTCAGTACAAAAACAATAGAAATGGGGAACAGTGCACAGCAAAATAAATAACGTAGTGTACTGAAGGCAGTGAATTTGTTTCAGAACAAATAAAACATATCGAGATAACAAATGGTGTCACAATTTGCCTAATTCAATGTGTCACCTTTCGCTTAATTTATTTACGCCATTGCTATATAAACTTCACTTTTAAAAAAACACTTAAGTACACAAATCATTTGCTTCCAAATTCTATTCAATGGAATTATGTCATAATTAAAAATATCAATATTTATTTGATGTGAATATTTTATTGTAAAATATGTCCTAGATACAAAAGGATTTGCAAGGAACTGAATTATGTATATACACACATATCATAAAAGCGAAAGTAACTTTATATGACTGTTGTTAAGTTATGTTTCCACGGTTAAACTATTGAACATAGGTAAAGTAGAAAACACAAAAGATGAGATAAAAAAATACGTGATATCTTGATTAATTTAACGTGACAAATACTTTAAGATGGCGTATTATTTTTCATTAGAGATCTCCCTGGATGCCGGTATCAAATAAATAACTTTGGCTAATATGAAACTAAAATACATAATTTACCTTACCATAAAAAAGATAAAAATGATCAATACGTGCTTTTACAAAGTTTTAATACAAAATGCCACACTGCCAGGCAAATAATTAGCCTGTTAACGGTAAGTTCACACTCACGGGGTTGTATATACGCAGGCGCCATAGTTTTCTTCTCGTATCGTTATGTTTTGAAGTCATTGTATTTAATTTAGATATTTCCGTATTTAAGACTTCAAATTAGCATTTTTTCTATTTAGGGTTGCAAAAACCAGGATTCGTTTTTTGTTCTTTCGCTCTTCTACTTATTTATCGTCTTTGTACTTACTTATCCATCTGTTTTTAAGGAGTTGTATCTTTTTAAATATTAATGAACCTGACTGCATCTTTCTTTGATAATAAATGGAGCAATATAAAATTACTTTCAGTCACATTCAATAAAGATGCGTTCTAAAGCATATTCGCCTATTGCTTATGAATATGTGCTTTTCATTGAATTTATTGGTGTAAATTTGTAGGTTTATGCATTACAAATTTCAATGTCAAACTTGAAAAGTGTATGGATTAAATATTAATGTTTTATTATTGACGGAAAGTTTTCATATCAATTTTAATACAAGAAGTATTCTAACTAATTTTTGAGAGTAATTTTAAAAGTTTTATTCTTTCTTACGTATCGTAATTTAACATGAAACAATTATTTGACAAACTTTAATCGTTTATTCGAATTACCTAAAATGGCCCATTTGCACTCTCACTTCCCTGCCATTAATCCCTCAGCGATTCCAAGAAAATGAGTGTATTAATTAGATAAATTCGGAAACTACTATCCGCAAAACCACTAAGTATAAATTATCATGAACGTGAGGTAAATTTTAAAAAATGACTCCAAATTATAAGTCTTGGCACCTGAAACGTCCAAGATTTGTAATTCCAATTCCTTTTGAAAATATATTTTCAAGTAGATTTGTGCGTGTATTGTTACATCAACAGTTCCTGGGTTGACGGTAACAGAAAGAGCTTTTACTTTATTTCAACAAGTAGGAGTTTACATGAGCGTAATTAACGTCACATTGTTTGGAACTCATTACCATGTTGTTATATTATCTTAAAAAACCACACAGATCGGACGTGTTAGCAGAAATATAATTCAAAATAGAAACAAAAAACTTTTAGGATGCATCTTTATTATTTATGAATATTTCGAGTTTATATAGCCTAAAACCAAACCATTACTGGTAAATATAATAGCTTGATATAAAAGAAATTAATCCTTTTTTGTATTTTAAATATTTAAATCCAAATACTTAAATCTAATGTTATGTAATCCACAAAAGGTAAAAAAATTCTTATCTTATGATACCGAAGGAAAATGAGTTTCTATTTATGACCCACTATTGTCAGATACTGAGAAAATATCCAATAAATGTTCTGTTTTATTACATATTCTTATTGTTGTTACTGTAGTGAAGCAGAGAGGAAGGCTGCGTATAATAAACAATGCTTACCCGAATGAGCATACATGTGGATCATAAATAAATATTTATGAAAAAGAAGCTGTACGTATACGTACTATGATGTTATGTTATGATGTTTATGTATACATGCTATGATGTTGTACGTATACCTACTACATATTTACCATATAAATATGTGTACACTGAAACAACAATTAATTCCATTTTTCACTCCAGAATTTCCGAAGTCAATGTCCGACAATGTGAACCCGGCGTTTTATAGAGTATTAGTTTAAAAGCTAACTGAAAAGGTGGTATGGAACGAGTGTTTGGGTGGTGAACGCTGCATTTAATTATCCTTTTCCATTTTTAACCTGAACACGGTTCTCAATTTTTTAGCTGTCATACTCCTATTTTCACTAAGTAAATATTCAGTAAAATAAATTAATTAATTTCATAGAATAATTGAAAGGAAAGTGATAAAATCAAATCAAATTTGATTCGATATAAAAGTAAAAACAATTATTTATAAAACGATTTAAAAAGAGAGGGAAAATGTAATTAGTAAGTTGTTCAAAGCAATAGATTTACTTGTTTACAATATATATTCCTTTTATTCCAAGAAACTAGGAATTGCGAACAATAAATGCAATACTTGGAAATCAACTGACGGTCGGACGGACTTAATTAACGGTCGGCCCTGAATAATTTCGACGTGAAGGTAAGAGTAACGGTAATTTTCTCTTACTTTAATAATTAATATGGTAATTTTAACGATTCTCTTATTAGTTTTACTGAAGAGATATTATTTTAAATATTTATCGTGTTAGAGCGGAGCAGATTTTTACTTTCAAGGCCCTCGGAATAAGTTTCCTTGGCTTTTTTTAGATCGTTTCTTTAACTTTGAGAAAAAAAAATTATGAAGATAAATAAAAGTTATAAATATCAAAAAGAAAAAATAATATTTTCCCAGTTTCCATTATACTCGAGACCTAATGAAAAATAGTGCGTTCATAAGAGTAGAGTTTTGATGTGTAAAACGAAGTGAACATTAACAATTACATGTGATACAAGTGAAGTTAATACGTATGAATACGTGGAATACGTTTACATATTCAACATTAGTCAAGCTACACCAAAAAGAGAGATAAGTATTTTTTTAAAATACTTAACTAAGAGGAAGTATAGCCTATACTTCCTCCAAGCTGGTGGAAAAAATTTGCATTAAAAATTCATCTAGTGACGATAATTGCGACAATGGTATTCGTCTGTGTTGCTCACTGAGCTCAAAATTCTAAAAATTATAAACAGAAGAGCGTGGTTGTGTTATCGGAATAAAGATGGCCTTAAAATACAATTAATATTCAAAACTTAAGATTTTTTGTTTAACCTGTTAACCGAAGGACATTATATAATAATTTCGAGCGACACATAATTGATAACATCGGTGTGCCACTCTGATTTACTAAACATGCTGATGACGTAACGTTACAAATTACGTTATCAGAACATATAGTAGTAATTTAGACAAGGTGAACAGCATGCTTCTGATCATATAGGACTCATCACGATATTGCTCTTGCTAAAGTACGAGATCTACCATGAACATGCTAAACGCTGAGATATTAAAAACTCTTTGCATCGATGTATCCTGCCTCATTAAGCAGACAACACTATGATACGCTGCTTATGTACATCTGTAATATTTACTCTCATGAGAAAAAAAATCATGTAACTGGTGATATCATTTTTATCCGTCAGTGACAGGAGTCAGGTATTAGCTTCGCTTCGAATATTTACTCAAAAAGCAAAGTGTCATAATCAAGAAACAAATTCAAACAAACCTTGCAATGTGTTTTCCAGATTGTATGTTTGGATTTTAATATGCTTTCTATCTTTTTATTTAAATTAATCAGCGATGTTAAGATAATTTAGATTTTGAAGTTTTCGCGTTGCTTACGCACATTACGTGCCAAATTGAGGAGTGTATAATCGTCCAAACGGTCGTTATAACAACCGCTGCGTTGTAAAATTATAATAAACTCGCACCCTGCTTCGACCAGTCAATAGGTGTACATCGTATTAATACCGTATGACAAGAAAATAATGTCAAAGTCTGCTTGGTAATTTATGTTTTTTTAAATCCTGCCAAGCACAATGATAACGTTTTAAATTTATCTTTGGTCGATACTTAATGTGTGTATCGTACACAGACTTCAAATGTTTTAATGTTTCGTATAACAGAAGGAAGAAAAATAAGATTTAGTCATATTTCAGACGAAACTGAAAATAAACTTACATCTCATAAACTTCAACTAACATTATAATTATTCACGGCCTCAATTCATTTACACAATTTCGGTTTAATTTTACTTATATATTGAAATCAACAGAAATATGCATCAAAATTTAGTTATTTGACAACTTTATTAACATGATAGTGCCACATGTTAACATTATCTTTTATCAGTACTAATCTGAGCAAGAAGATATTTACTTTACGCCACTGTAAAATTTTGAGAACTTATAGTCTGTAGGGTGTGTTACAATTCTATTGTTATGTTGACCATCTCAACCAATCTCAAAGTTACTCGAAATACATGTCACTAGTCCGACTTGAGCGTTCTAAATGTTTGTAGTTGTTGCTTTTTCATCTCATTTTTTTATATCTCACGATTCCATAACTTCATTCCTTTCCCGGGGATACTATCTCTCAAAATAAATTGTTTTAAACAAGACACACAAAACGTAATGTTTTTCACTTTTGCTTTGCCTTCTCTGTTTGGCGCCCATTTTTACAAGTAATTACTTTGTATATGTACTCAGGCATTAAAAAATACTCGACGGACCTATTTAATTCTTAATGGATTGAGTGATTTTAATGTCGAATTCTTGATTCCTTAACTTTCACTGTCAACGAAATTGTAATGAAAATTTAACTAAAAATGAAAAACTAATTATAAAAGTTGCAACGGAATTATATTTGTACTTTCAAAAAAGTTAAGATTAAAAACAAAAAACTTTTAATGTAACATTATGTATTTTGCTTACGGGCAAAATTAAGTTTCAGAGTTGCTCGTGCTATGAAATTGATGAACTATTCACAAATAATTCCAGTTAATATATCATGCATGGCGTGTTTTTTTGTATTACTGATTTAGAATGAATGGTAAACATTAAACAAATCAAAGTTATGATTAAGAATTACTAAGATAGACATAATTGACAAGGGTGTAACGAATAAAATATAAAAAGATATCCCAATATCGTATAAATATGCTATTTTTTAAGGAAATGTTTTCCTTACATTTTAGTAATCATTCTATTTCATAATCCTAATCTATTTTATGGGACCATTTGAATTTGAATTCATAAAGCAGATAAAAACAAGTCCGAGTCGAATAATTTACAGCTTCTGCATCGAACTCATTTGAGTTTGAGTAAATTTTTACACTGGTTTACATTAAAATTGCCGTTTACATGAAAATATACTATACCGATAGTATTTCACTCTCTGAATCTAAATAAACAACTTAAACTTCATAGTTAGTCTTATTGTTCATTTATGCCATATTTAATATAATAGCAAGTATCTCGATAGATTTCCCATATTAACGATGACAGTTCAAAATATTTAGTGATTACCCGCGTAAATTTTATTTTTATTTATTGGTATTTATCGTTGTGGTTATGATATTTGTAACGTTGTAACCTATGTTTTGTATTTGTAACCTATGTTGTATTTGCCAGTTTGAAACGTTAAAATTACTTAAGAAATTTAACACTTTTGGTAGCAAGTCGGTGAGTACAGATAATTTTTGTTACATTTACAGTAAGGTGACCCTTAGTAGTAAAATATGCCCAATAACTCAGTGTTTAAAAAATGCTTACTTTCATCATTTCGGAACTAAAAATGTGAATCGTGGGTACCGCATTTTAATTGCAGTATTTTTTCCACTAATTTGATTAAGTGGCTAAACAAATGGAGTCCAACATTGCTTTTCGATATTCCAATGGTATGGAGGGAACCTACAAATCATGCGAATAACTCTTACTTCTGCTTGACGCTACCCATCCAACACTGAAGAACAACCTGAAACTGGATACAGGGAACCGATTTGCGTGTTCCTCAAACTCCCGAAGACTTCCTTGATTCTGAAGAAGAGATTAATTTATTGGAAGTGGATTATAATAATCCTACAACCTTGCCAGTTTCGTGACAGTTTTCGGGTGAAAATATATTGCTACAACTGAATGTTAAGATCAGTTCATACAGAAATAGTCAGAAGGACTTAATGCCCTATTTGAAATCTAAAAACCAGCTTGTATTTTGTCACATCATAAATGGCTTAAAGAACGCTTAAAATATTGACTACAATCCAAAGGAATGCAGGCTTTTCATAGATTCCTCAAAACTGAGTTTAAAAGCTGTTTTTCTTCACAGCGGTAACATAAAACTTTTGTATCCGTTATGTCACGCAATGCGTCTTAAAGACACAGATGAAAATATGAAATTAAATTTTACCGCTATATCATATTCAGAGCATGAATGGCAAATTCGTGGTGATCTTAAAACCATAGCCATGTTATTGAGTCTACGAATAAATTATACAAAGTACTTTTTTTTGTTTTAGTGGAACAGCCGAGTGAGATTTTTACGTTAAAAAAAATTGGAATCCAAGACTAAGTCTTTGTCCGGGGAAAAGAACGTCAAGCACCTTCCTCTAGTAAATTCCCAAAAAATAGTTTTATCACCTTTCCATAACAAATTGGGACTAATAAAGAACTTTGTCAAGGCTCTCAACAATGATGGACATGCATTCAAATACTTGTTTCAAAACATGCATTAAAATGCTCTCAACGATGATGGATATGCATACAAAGTAAATTTCCGCATCTCAGCGATGTCAAAATAAAAGATGGAATCTTTGTCAGCCCTGAAATAAGGAAGATTCTAAAAGACCCAAACATTGATTCAATTTTACAGGTCTTTGAAAAGAGGCATGTCTTTTAAGGTAGTCGTTTATGAATAGAGTTTGGCAACATAAGAAGCGATAAATTATAATGAACCTATGAATGAACCCCTACAAAAGTATCAATAGTTAAGTTGCAATATGTACCTAAAAATGCATTTTCTTTACTCCCATCTTGATTGTTTTCCTTATAACTGCGATGATGTAAGTGATGAACATGGTGAAAGATCTGGTGAACGATGATGTAAGTGATGAACATGGTGAAACATGGTCCACTGAGATATATCGATATTGAAAAAGAGATATCAGGGCCGATGGGACCCGTCAGTTTTAGCGGACTACTGCTGGAATTTGAGTAGAGATACCCCTGAAAGTGAATAAGAGCGAAGCAAGAGACAAGCGAAAAAGAGGGGAAAATCTTAATAAAACAAGTTAAATATTTTATTAACATTTCAAAAAACTCAATTTTATATAAATACTAAAAAACAATAATGAATAAGCAACGTTTACTTTTAAAACTGTTTTCGTTCTTTAATATATATTTTGAAAGTCAAGTTTTTTTTATACTAGGCGTATTTTTAAATAAAGGGTAATTTAAAAATAAATTTTCATATTTAGTGACCCTGTATTGGTATAAAAATATACCATTTAAGTGAAAGCCACACAAAAAGGTAATATCGGTAGATAAGGTAGGTAAGGTAAGGTAGTATCATATTAAGTACATAAAGAATTTTGATTAAAAAAAAAGTGATTCATCACGAATGATGTAACAAGCAAATGTGGCAAATAATTGAGTATACGGAGCGTATATGCTCATTAGTAACAATACTTTGCAGAGTTATTTTTCATTTTACAATGACAAATCGTTCATATCCAATTCCGAGACGTATTCGTAAAAAATAAAGAATCTATAAAATATCGCTTAATCGAATGATTTTATGTAAAACAAAAGATGAGGAAATTTATGAAAAAGGTATACAAGTAGGTCAGAGAAAAAAAACAATATTATTATGATATTCATGAATTTTAAATAAAATAAACCTACATGTCACTTAAGTTATTGAAGAAATATAATTTGATGAATAATTTATTAAATAGAGACAATATTTTCTAAGGGTTAGCAATAAAAACTCGATAATAGTAAAAAATAAAAGTGTCAAAATTTGGACGAAAGAAGTCCATTGCTCAACAAAGACCCCTCTCATAGATTATCACAAATATCGATCCCGCGCAGTATTACCAGGTCATCTGTTCACCTAGCGGGAGTCGTACCATTCTTCATCTTCCGGCATGTGGTCGCCATTCAAAAAAATTATTCACATAACGATCGCCAATTCTGCGTGCTATATGACCTGCCCATTACTGCTTCAGCCTGTAAATTCTAAGAACTATGTCGGTAACCTTAGTATCCGATAGCTCGATCCTATTTCATAAAGAATCCTTGAGCATAGTTTCATATCTCACTGAGCAACTTGTAGTCTCTTTATTAGGTCTTGGAAATTTATATGGAAGGTATCGACTGTATATATACCAGTCGAAAATATTAAACCTCAAAAATACGTAAAAATTGCTATCACGTATAACGTTAGGCAGTGAGGAAAGTTGGTAAATAGTTTGCATATCTGCAATTTATGAATGTTAACAATGAATTGATAAGTTACTTAAATTTGTTGTTCCATACAAATGAGCATATAAAAAACAAATGACTTATTCATTTGAAATTAAGTAATTCCGACGCAAACAATTAAGCGCAATTTGAATTAAAAAAAAGATGCCTTTAATTAGTCTTTTAGACCAGGTGAGATATTCGCTCTAGATCAAAGTTTCCGAAATTCAATCCCTTTTATGGAAATATGTGACTACAACATATACGCCGACGTAATCACAGGTGGACAATTTATCAGTAACCATATTTACTGAAAATTAACAAATTTCTTCATGTTTAGTATATTTTAACTATGTTGAAACGGTAAACACGTAAAGAAATTTGCAGTTATGATATTATTAAATTTAGAAACGAATTTTATTTAAACCTGTAAATGTAAAATAATTGATTTATTCCATACAAAATTAAAACAAATTGCAATTTTAATCAAATTTGTTGTAAAAGTGACTCCAAAAGTACATAGACAATTCCCCAATTTTATATGATTATAGAAATACAAGACTTCTAATTTTCCCGATTTGTCCACAGAATAGTCAAATCTAAAATTTACAAATTTATGAATGGATTTTGATTACTTCAATGCGTCAGTAGAATAAGAAATATTCCTCGTTTAGTGAATTTTGTAACATATTAGACCGTCACACGATTCGTAATTTTACAGTCCAGCCTGTCATTATAATTAAGTACAAGCATTAGTTTTCAGGGCGAGAGGATTTGTTCAAATGATTTCTTTGTAAGTAGAATCTTTAATTAAACGGATAAGTTCTAACATTTGCGAATTATAAATATAGCAAAACTATTTTTTTTCCAAGTGCAACTGAAGGTTTATCTAATAACACAATTAAATTGTTAAATATAATTTAACAAAACTTAAAAACTTGTTTAATATTTCAGGAAGTCATTAAACATTAATAAAGAAAACTCATAACTATTTAACCAGTTATATTTTATGTGATTAGTTTTAATTCAACCTCAAAAGCTGCACGTGTCATTATTCCACATAATCGAGAAAATTATCTCGACAGACAGCCATCGTCCAAGAGATTTGATAGCAGTATTATGAGAGTTAGTACTTAAAGATAGAGCAATAATCCTTGTCAAACTTCATATCTATACGTTGCTCGTTTTAATATAGTTAAAGTAATAGGGTGAGGTTTGCTATCAACTTAAGAATTGTTGCTAGGGTAAAGAATAAGTATAGAAAATTTGTTAGAAATCGGTTAAAATTGTGAAAATGAATATATTCAGTTTTTTTATAGAAAGATTAATAATTTTTCATATTGTTCTTGTTTTCTGTCCATAATATGAGATCCCTTGTACATAAAGATTATTGACGATAACGAAATAATTAAAATTATCTATTTAGAAATAATATTTTTCTTATGCTTTCGAATTTTGGGAGTTTATAAGTAAAACTGTCTTGTATAAAAATAAAATTAGAATCAAACCTTTCCAAACTAAATCGACATAATGTTTCAAACTGGTTTGACACACTTTTATAATCAAATATATATACTCTATTATAATAACAAACATGGCTTACAAAAAAGTATCTATTGAGTAGACAGAAAAAAAGATTCGATAATTACTTTCTGCTCTTTAATGCAATAGTTTTTTTAAGACTGTATAATTTTTTTTAATTTCATGAAATTAGTGTGTTGATACGTATACAAAATTTTAAATAATGCAAATGTTTTAATTCTTAATAAAAATTTTCTTGAAAATTCCATAATTTTTATAGCCGTTTCTGTTTTAAACAATTTGTTTTATTTTATAAAATTATTGTATTGTCATTAATTTTTTATATGATTGCAAAATTTTAAATAATTCGGACATCTAGAAGTGGATGAAAGTTTAGTTTTAACATTTCGTTATTTTTCATTTTTTTGTGTTAGACTAGATTTTTTTTAATTTTATGAAATTATTGTAATGTCATCCGAACAGCAAATTTCATGATGATACAATAATTAGAAGCGCACGAAATTTAGTTTCGCATCTTCCATATAAGTCTACCTAATATAAGCTTGTTAATAAAGGACAATTTCCTCTTGACACATTTTTGAGTTTCAATTAACAATCCGTAAAGCGTTTAAAATGCGACTTTTTGAAAAAAAAACTACAATTGGTTAATAAATATAAACTATATCATATCTCTGATACAAGCTGAAGATAAGGGAGCGTGGAAGCAACTGGTCAGTACCTCTAGCAAAGCATTTCAAACCGAATGAAAATGCGACGAAGAAAATAATAATTGCTATACCGTAATCAGTTTTTATAATTAATATTTGAGGAACATTTTATATTCGGAATCTACATGAAATTGTGTGGATGGCAATTTTTTTAAATTTTGTCTAATGATTATGAACTGATTTCACGAAACTTTTCTTAGTTAATGGATTAGGGTTTTACATTAAAATCTTTGCTTCATTTTATCCTGATGCCGATCAAACATCCTTTAAGAGGCTTTCGTCGATCTTCTTATCTATTTAATGGAACAACGCACAAATGTTGGTAAACCTATTCGAATGAAGCTTATCCTTGAGTGATACTTGGAATTCAGATTGAAATCTAAGTTATTTCTTTTCCTCGTCAAATATTTCCTATACGACTTGACATTCAATGATCAGCGTTCACGCATTAAAACCAATACGCCAGTTGAAGAACTGGTGTAGAGTAATAGTGCCACAGCTAAATAGCTGTGGCACTATTTCTCTAGCTTAAATTTCACGCTAAAATATAAGGTACTTGCGGCAAATAATTCAGGCATATAATAATACCTAGGAGGCAGAAATTACACTTAAAATAATTTGTTTAATATTTCATCCACGTTAAAAGTGGTATAATATCATTATAATAACAAAGCGGTCGTATGCCCCTCATGCTACCATCGTGAAAATGACGCCGTGTTCATATTCGTTGTCTGTTGCGGATGTTATGTTCTGCAGTTTTATTCAGAAAAACGTATCGTAAATTGTATTTATTATATTACCTTATTCTTTTCAATACCACATATTTTTTTTTATGTTTATCTGATTTTTTTTAAACAAATATATAATTTTATCCTAGTCTATTTTATAGAATTAGTATTGAAAATTCTATATAATATTTCGTTTGGGAAAAACTATAACTTGGAAATTCTGTATTTTTAGTCCTGGAGCTAAAAATACCGAATGAATTAGTAATTATTTAATTCTGAATATATTCAAGGATTTTAATTTTTATGGCATTCAGATTTCATAAGTCAAGAAATATAAGTGAGAAAATAATTTAGATAATACTACATCACGTAGTTTCATTTAATTGTGAATAATGAATTTCTACAAAATTAACGCCAAATATATTCAATATAAGTGAAAGAATTAAGGAAATGCAACACCATATAATTAATGTGGCTAAAGAAAATAATACTGTAGTACTTTTTTCTGATTTCCATATGAATGAGTTTGAATTTTTTTTCTAGGTGAGGTGTAAATGCAATATTTATATCTCACCTAGAAACAAAATTAAAATTTCTTTCTTTCTTCACTGTTCTTTCTTTTCTAAAATTTTAAAATAATTTAATTTAGTAGAAATGCATATGGGAATGCCATAGTTTACACGGTCCACGAAAATTGTTTTTTGAAAACTACTTGTAATATTAGGAATTATTGACACAAAATTTTGTTTTAAGTTTTTCTAGTCTCTTAATAAAAGGATCCTTATATTTATTGGTTTCTAACGTTTCTTAATATAAATTTGATAAATACAAAATCATAGGTATGCAAATTATTTGACTTCAAATTTTGGTGGGCCTAATTTTCCGTAGGTACTTCAAGTTATTTTCTCCTGATGAAGTTTACCCGGTAGGTTGATATGCAACTGTTATTACTAAAAAAACTTCCCCGCATTCTTTGAAAACCATGCGATTGAAGTTGCGGGGAAAAACTTTCTTATTTTTGAAGTGAATTGCCCCAATTTTGTACTAATTTACCTGAAATTTGAACTTTAATAAACTTATACACTTATATGTGTAGTGCGCGTAAATGTGTTTAAATAAAGGGTTTGTGTACCTCTATTCCCAATTCAATTATTTTAGGTCATAGATGTTATAGCAATAATATATAAAAAAAGTCTTTTTATAATTTATAAATCGGTAGGAACCAAAATTTGTATTCATCATTCTAAATGAGATTAAAATTTAATGTAATATTCTTAGTTTGTTTTCCATACATGTATAAAATAGATGCCATTGAATAATGTGCCAATTTCGTAGGTTGGTTAAAATAGACAAAAATGCTTTCTACAAAGTACCATATTTACGATATAATTCAAATATCTTCAGGTGGGATATTAGCTAATATCCCATCTTTATTGCTAATATCCCACCTGAAGATGTTGTAATACAACGAAATCTAGGTCGTGGTAAAGAAATTAAAGATAGTAGAAATAATACTACATCACGTAGTTTCATTTAATTGTGAATAATGAATTTCTACAAAATTAACGCCAAATATATTACAGCAATTTTTTTAGTTGGTCCTCTGCATCGCAGTAAATTAATTTTCATACCAACATATATTTTCAATTTCTCTAATAAAATGAATACAATAAATTAAATAAGGTAACAATGAAATGCAAGTAGAAGCAAAAATTATATAGTTTAGAAACGTAAAAACCGGCGTGAACGATGAAGGGCTCAATTACTCGTTGAGGAAACTAAAGACAAGGGTCCACCTTATTCTCTATACAATTTATTTATTTCCCTAGTTATTAACAAGAAACCTTCACCGAACTCGCGAAGTAAAAAAAATGTGTTCATGATGGAATGCACGCCCCTGACGAAAAAGATGGGTTACACCATCAGTGAAAGAAGGATATAGGATGCGAAGTTTCAAAAAGCAGCTTTATAACTTTTATAGAATTTTAAGTGAAATTTCTATTAAGCTATATATTGACAAACAAAAGTATTTTTCTCGTGAAATTCTTAACAATATGAATAACTTCATCTAAATAAAGTCATGAAATATTCGTGGAAAATTAATTTTTGAAAACAATAAAATGGAAAAATTATTAAAAGCGGTAATTCTATATATAATGGATTATATAAATAGAAAACAAATTAAAAATGACCATTTGTTTATCGTAATTTAGGAAAACCATCATCTATTTATATTTATAAGTCACGTAATAGGTCACAATTTTGCATTAATTTATGCGAAATTTGTCAATATCCAGCTTTTGGCATATATGCAACCTTACTAAATTTTTGAATTTAAAAATAGCTTTGCTCACCTTGGGTGTGATATCAGTAATTAATTTTTCTTTTACAGGTGATTAATAAAATAGTATAAATAAAATTTTCTTCCTTTCTTCTTAACGGCAGCAAATTCGAAAAGGGAAAACGGCTATGAGAGTTAAGTGGAATAATATATTTATTAAAGTTTGCTTATTATTTTGTATTAATAAAATAACCATTTGTTATGTTCAGGTGATCCCTACCTACTATTAATATCGCTACCTAAATAATTGACCTAAAGATTTGTTGGTTAATCCTAAAAAGTGTTAAGCTATTATTATTGGTGAAGAGAGGCTTTCCTCTAAATCTAAAACTGTCGTTAAACACTTTTATTATATTTTAACTTTTGAGACAGAAGATTACAAAAAATATTAAATTCATGAAAAAACTGAGTCGAGATTTCTGATATTCCGCAGTATTTTGTAATTATCTCGAGACTTTGTTTTTAATTTATCTAACTTGAAAAAATTAAAACCTATTTCTCAAAAATGGCATACAGCCTTTCTTCAATGTTTTTACATTATTATTGCTTTATAGGTCATAACTTTATTTTCCAACATAATTTAATGTATGATGTCAGTTTTCAATTCTTCTTCTAAGCGTATTCTCACAAATACCTCTAAAGCTTGCTTCACTGCAAAATAAAAAAAGACTTAAAATTTTTATCATCTTTAATTGTCTGTGGAGAAATTCAATTTTATAAACTAAATTGAAACGAGAATAAATATTAATATTAGTAATATTAAAACGAGAGAAAAGTGCAGCGCGCGATGCAATCTGCCAGATTTAATTATAATATTTTGCATTTCATTAACGGGCAAGATGTGATGTAATGCTGGTTATTACTATCTTAATCTATTACGACATCATGCAAAAAATGTGTTTCCATCCCCTCATTTTCAAAACGTTAAATTAAATTTATGAAAAATATGCTTGTTAGGAACCAAAGCATTGAATTTTGGGTAAACTATAGCAATGATTCCAGATTTATTTATTTACCCCTGTGAAAGGTATTATAGGCAATATTTTTAAGTTCTGAAAAATTAATATAACATTTAATAGAAGCGCTATGTGCACTTTTTTAGAACTTAATTAACTACGAAACTTATATAGGGCGCCTTGTACTCAAAGTTGACTGGTTTATATAAGTGTTAGATTTCAATCTTATTAAATGATGCTATAGAGATATAAAGCGATTTGGTTTACATGTTAATACTTTCATACTAAGTGGTATCAACTGGTAACTGCTATTACTATTTGTTGAATCGGGAATCATACGATTCAAAAACTATAATTACGTTTCGTTAAATATTTTAAATATTTGAAGAGCCTGGCTTGCCAACATGTATAAATAATGGTCTTAGTACCTTTACTAATTTGTATGCATAATGATCATCCGATACTAATGGAAAAAGATATTTGCAGTTAACTGGATTCTGTTCTCCATTTGGTCATTTCTATGTATAAAAAATTAAGGACGATGTCATTTTGTTCACAAGGTGTCGACATCTGTCAGACGAATAAACTCTTTATTGAAACATATGGACTGCGTGTGCTAAAGAACTACTTATTTGATGAAAATTCTCTTATCGTTATTTTTCATCGTTTCTTTTTTTTGTTTTATTTTGTTTTTAATATTTCGTGTTTGTGACAAGAATTTTTAGGTGCCTTTTTAAACCAAATGTAAATCGGGAAGGCACTGCGAGTTTAATTACAAAATATTGCAATTGAGAAAATATTTTTATATTAATGGGCAGTCCCTGAAGTAAAATCGCCAGTACGTGGTATTATAGAAAGCCTTTTTAAAAAGAAAAAAAACGCCAAATACGAGTAAACCTGGGGAAGAAGCCTAAGTATAACCGCACTTTACGGATTTACCCGCACTTGGAATTATGGAAATATAAAAATAGTTTAAAATATTATTAAGTTATAAATATTACATACTACTATATATGGCGAATGAAAAACTTTCAATTAGGACTATTTTTTAAATGTCTGTAATATAAAATATATTATCGATGATCGCCGCGTCCACCGTCGTAGGCTCAATAATTTTAAGAAGTAGTTCTTTGTAGTATGAAGTATTTTAATTTAGAAAATTTAATTTTTGTAAATAGTTTTTAACACATACTTTATTTTTCTGGATTTAAATCCCGGAAAACAAAATGAAATATTGCCAATGACTTGGTCGGTTAACTTTACTTTACGCCACACTATTAATATGGTTACTTATGTTGTCGCGAGTTTAGATGCGAACTCATGTCTTTAAGACGACTTTTGAATTAAATTTTACAGGATTATTACCTGGGTCATTTAGATTTGACTAAGTGCATGCCACTCAGGCAATTTTCCTCGACGTACTTCTATCAGATGATAATAAGCTAGCCAACACCGACATATCTAATAATCAATTAATCTACTACCGTAGTAATTACATATGCAATGTATATAATATTAGTCATAAATAGGATATAACAGTAATATATTAGGAAGATATTCACAACAGATATTCACATTTAATTCTGTTTGAATCCCATTTCTGCAAGAAATGAACAGAATTAAATTCAACTGAAACAGAATTAAATTCAGTTTGAAACAGAATTAAATTCAAAAATCGAATTTCAATTAAAAATTTAAAGGAACCCAGAAGAAATTAGACGGGTTTATATCGGACTAGGACGATTAGTTTGAAGACCTAGAATATGTCGGTAGAACCAGATGCCGAATAAGAATTATATCGGGCACTTGTTCCCTTTAACACTTCGTATTTTTTGAAGCACCTAGTTTGTATCGGCTCAGCATTTGAATATTAGAATTTTTGTTTTTTTCGTCACTTGATGTTTTATTCTTTAAACGTTTTCTATAAATATTCAAGTGCCACATTGACGACGTTGGATGCAAATCACTTATAGCGAACGAACTGTTATACCCCTGCCCTGTTAGCGACAACACTAATATTTCCTGTCGCAATCACTTCCTGGAAAGCTCTATTGCTGAACAAGCCCTTTCATAAGCCAAGCACTTTCATAAGCAAGCACTTTCGAACCAGCTCTTTCAGAATAAGATCTTTGGTCTACCTTGACGCAATCACTTTGTAGAATGCTCCACTGCTGATTCAGCACTTTCATATGAAACGCTTCATTCCACCGCCCTGACGCAATGACTTCGTGAAATGCTCCGAAGTTGAGCCCGCACTTTAATAAGGAATGCTTTGTTCTGCCACCCTGAGGCAATCAGTTCGTAGAATGATCCACTGCTGAGCAAGCATTTCTACGTCTATTTAAACCCAGTACGTGGACCCAGTTCTGTCAGTTCCAATTCAAGTTTCGCTTCAAGCTCAGCCCCAGTTCTATCTCAGTCTTACTATTTCCAAGTGAAGTTTATTGAAGTTATTTAAGTAAAGCCATTTAAAGTGAAGTTATTTAGAACTAAATTGTTAATTCCTAAATCGACATCGGCCGGGCAACGCTAATATTGTTATTGTGTAATCATTATTATTATAAATTGTATTCAAAATCAAATAACTGTTCAATAATAAATTGTTTAAATAAATTTAATATTTTTTAATAATCGTTAAAGAACTATAACATAATGTAACTATATTTTCAATAACTGGATAATTGTATTTTTAATCAATAGTGGTTACGAACTTACATAAATATAGAAGAAAAAACCATTAACAGTTTTACTTTTTCCTCAAAATAAATACCTGAAATTTTGCTTCATTTTTTAGAATAATTAAAAAACAATGTAGCTTAAAATTGAAAGAAAAGCAGTTTTGAATTATGTAAATATATTTTTATAATATGATTCGATAATTTAAAAGTGAGGCAATAAAGTCAAGTGGAGACCTCGTTGCCTCAGTTTTCAATTTCAACAATTGTTTTTGGATCCTCTTTTCAACATAAATATAAATATTTGGAAAATTTTCTTTTTAAATATAAATGCAGATGTTAAACTCTATAACTGGAAAGCAGTAAAAGTATTTGCTGTGAAAAATGATCATCAGATAGTCACCGTAGTCCACGAAGGTATTTGAAAGTCACCGAAGGTACTAAAAGTGTTCCATTGAAATTTTAAGTAGGATAAAAGATCCATTATGAACCAAGGGTTTTCTATAAAAAATGGAACAATAATGAATTGTGGATTTTCAAAAGTTGTTAAAGGAATGTACCTTCAGGAACGTCCATAAGTATACTGCATACCATCATTTTGTTTCTTGGACATCTTTTACTTATCTTGAAAGCGGATATGGATATTTTAGTAAATTTCTAATAAAGTCATCAGTTTATATAATAAGTTCCTTGTACGTATATTATTAACTGATATATTTCAATATGATAAATAGAAAATTGATTAAAATATTCAGATATACTTATTAATAAATAAGTGCAGTGAAAATGATTATGTTTTATTTAGAAAATACAAAACGGTCTAAAAAGCGTAGCTGTTCGTGATTTACGCCTTTGTAAATAAAGGAGTCATCAAATAAAGGTTGGTTATAACAGAGTAACCGATATTATCTGTTCTACGATCTAATTTATTTGAATAACACGAATAAATGAATATACGTAGAAATTATTTTCAGAAATGTTATTCAAATTCCTTATGTTGAAAATATATTTTTGAGTTTACAAATTAATAAGGTTATCTTCTAAAATTGAAATTATATTTTTTATTTGCTTATTTATAGAGATGTAACCCCGCCAAAATTTAATCGAAATATCCAATACAAGGTAATTGACCCTATCTTTTAATAACCACAATACTGAAACTTTTCTTAGTTAATCTTTAAATTAAAATCTAACTTTGTAAAATATAACATAAATCACATAAAAATTAATTGCATTACTTTTTAGTATTTTTTTTAACTATTGTTCGATTTGTTTTAATGTAGTTAATAGGAAACTTTGTTTTATATAATACGTAGCAGCGATATTTTGATCATGTTAAGTGATAATTTTTTCCAAGCGAACAGTAGAAGTAATTTGTAGTTTCGAAGATTTTATATAATTTGGCATTGCCCACCAGTTGCACGGAATAATCAGAATATGCAAAGGCAAAGTGACGTCATCAATTTCTGGGTCTCCGTCGTCCAAAACTAGTATAATGTTTCATTAATATCAATGAAGAGTTGCTTTATAGATATGTGTTCAATTTTGACTAAAATATTTAATAATATTATGTGCGAAAAGTAAAACTTCCCATATTATAAGAAGTAGGCTTCAGTGCAAAGACGTTCATCTCAATAAATGAAAATTGCCATCTATCGGGATTTTAGTTATTTTTTCTTGGTATGTAACTAATTTATATTTATCCCAAATACAACATTCATTCATGAAATAACAGTAATAAGTCACAGATTCAAAGTTACTTTTAATAAAATTAAAAGTTTCGTTTCAATTAAATTCAATGAAATCTAAATTAACGGCGTCGGATAACAAAAAGTAAAGCTTTAGTATTACAAATTTTAATTTTAAAACATTATTGCGCAATGAAATGTTTAAGGTAAATGTCAAAAACGAATATCTAAGATTACGAAAAATTTACAACAGAGAAGAAAAATAATATATGATAAGGAGTTTATCACAAATTTAAATTACATCAATGTGAAGATTTTAAGTAACTTATTTTCAAATATGACAACTTTTTTCCATATTATGCACATATCTACGACGTAGATGGCCCAGTAAATACCTACGAGCCTTTTGATGTGATTTAACAGAGGATAATTCAGATAAATTGATTTTTTTGAACTTTGTATGCCAGACTTACGCAATTTGGAAAAAAGGTACATATTTTTCGCTGGATAAAAAAATATTATTTTCAAAAATTTCATTCTTTTTCACGACAAACATCTGAAAATAATATTTTCAATTAAATAACTAGTTTTCGTTTACTTAATAATTGCATATTCTTTCATTTTTTTTGTATGAAATCAATTCAAAATAAAAGCAGCAACATGCAATATAGTGCTGTATATATTATTTGGCCTTCAGAACTCATATATTTTATTTGGTTATATTTTAGGTAGCAGACCATTTCTAAGTGTCTTGTTATTTTTGAAATTTAATGAAAGAAATTCTAGAAATTTAAGGGTTAGTTAGCTTTTAAGGTTTGATATCCGAAGAGTTCGAAGAAAATCATATTTCTATAGTTCAATTTTCCCTTAAAGTTTATGTCACTAGCCTCTAGATTTTAATTCTTATGACTTCTCGACTATGCATGAAATTTGTACAAATTGCATAAAAAATAATCCAAAGTCAGAACTGAATTTAGCTTGACAAGAAATTTCTAAGAAATTTATGGTTATAAGTCAGTTCAAATTTGTCTGTATTAGTTTTATTCGTTTATGTAAATATTCACTTATATAATATAACCACAAAAGTAAGAGTAATACATTAAAGAGTTTTGGTCGAAATTTGTTAAGTTACCATAATCCACTATGGCTTATTAATGGCCTCTTAATGTATTTCCTCCCCAAACTATCGCCTCGCACTCGGCTTGTCTTTTAGTAAATTTTGTCCTTTTGTGCTCCCAATTACATTCGATTAAGCAAATTAAAAAGGAATTTTCTCTGTTGTCATTAACAAATTATATAAAAAAAAAATTTATAAGAGGTAGTTGATAAAATCAACAGATGGAATGTTGATTGGAAAATCAAACTCAACGAGTCTAAATCCATTCATGTCACATTTGCATTACTACGAACAAACACCAATCTACAAACTTGCCTTAATAATTCAAGTCCCGCAAGCAGATACAGCAAAATATCTTGCGTATAATTACCAATGCATATCGTTGTTACCAATCAAGAAATTCACAACGACTTAGACATAAAATGGATTAATGAAGTTATCCAAGAATATGCTATTAAACATGAAAAACGACTCCTCAAACCATACCAACGTAGCAGCTATTCGACTTTTGAATATTACCCATGAACTGAGAAGGTTAAAACTTGTTAAACCTCATGAGTTAACTTCATAAATAAACGTAGGTGCTGGATTAAAATAAGGTTTTTGTAAAAGTTATCCACACTGTCGATATATTTATTCTATTTCTGACTGCTTAAAGCTCGAAATTAGTGAGAATGGACAGATGGAATACAAATGAACCAATGTAGAATAAAATACGATTACAAAAAATACGTAATGAACTATACGTGCTTTTGAGCGCAATGAAACATTTAGATATCTGAAACAAATATTATTAAAAACGTAAAAATAATATCAAAAATAGTTCACACAATAATATCTTGTTTTTCCATAGTTGAAGACCTAACTACAGTGAAATAATAAAAATAGGTCCTCTACTATGGTAAAAACGAGATTATTTTGAGGAACATTTTCCATATTTTGTTTGCAGTCTTAAGAACACTACCTATCGACCGAAGTGGAAGACATGTCGAAAGTAGTCATCCGAGTCGATAGGAACGAGAACCAGTATATCATTGTCGGAACCGAGACCACTCAGGTAAGAGTGTGACGACTAGAGAGAAAATTTGAAGATCTCCAGTTGCTTTGCAAAGGTTGTTTCTTAATTTTTTGCAGCCAGATTTATTTGTTTAACTATTAATTGACTTTGTAATATTAATTCCACTGTTTGGGTTATTTTAATCTTGTTACTTATTAATGAGTATGTAAAGGTAGGAACAAATCACACCAGGGTGGATTGAAAAAAATCGGCCTCACACAATAATAATCATAATATTGTAATTGTACTGTACTGTACTCTTATTATATTCATCAATTCCTTAGTTTTTACTATGTAAACTTCCTTTGATGGGTAGATTTGGTGTGCGATTTGATCCTAGAAAAAGGCACATTGAAAATTTAAGAGCTATATCATATAAAAGCATCTATTAAGGGCGAACTCAAAATAATATTCACCGTGCATTTATATATTCTAAGGTATCTGCGAGATGGGTACCGAGTCCTTTTCAGTAAAATGAAATCGCGAGCAACTCATGATTTCGGATGATGGTTTGGATTTTTGCGAAATTTATTCACAAGATATTTTGGGCGGATTTGTGACTACTGATAAAACTTAGGTCCAAAATTATACTCCAAATTCAAAACAGCAATAAAAAGTAAAGAAGGCTAAGGTTACCAACCCCGAAGAAAACCTAGTGGGTTTTATTTGCATATAAAAAATTTAATTCTGCGACTCCAAGAGACTAATTATGATTAATTAAGTGCTAAGGGGTATTACCATAAACTTAATTTAATATTGCACCTTTACTTCAGTAGCGTGATATTTCTTCATAGAAAAAAGGGCCAAGAATGTTAACACAGAGTATAATTTCATCGGTATAAAGCAAGCGCTATCACATTCTTAGAAACCATGACCGAAATTTATAATTATGGGTTAGAATTACTGGCCTATCTTACTTATTCACCTCTTCTTTTCATATATTCCGTAATTTAAAAAAAAATAAGATGGATTTTAAATATTTTTCCACATAAAATTAGTCTGAGAGTTATTGAACATACATTGAATATTATTAATTTAATAAACGTTAGGCCAAAACGCACTAACACGCCCATCAAAATCCATAGGATATTTCTGCTGAAATAAAATTTTGAAATTGAGTCCTAACATAAGTATTTATTTTGCAGTTATTTTCATGTGATTACGCATTACGCAGTAGAACAGTCAAACTCAAGCTTAAAAAAATATTTAAATAATTGAATGCAATCAGCGCCGGAGCTTGTGACATGTTGGTTTAGATAATTGAATATTTAAAAAATAAATGGATAAAAAATAAAGGTCATGCATGGGTTATATGCTCAAGAAAAAAAATTCCATTAATACTGACGTATCTCGTAATGGAAGCTTAATTTTATTAATTGTATTTATTTTTATATCCAGCTTTCAAAAATACCTGTTCTGTAGCTTCGTCTTCCTCGTCTAAAGTAACAAGGATGCGAAAAACCCCGCTAACAGCCTCTTGCCATGTTTGAGTTGAATATATTATCTCATTTTATTAATTATTAATTTTATACATATATAGATATATATATATATATATATATATATACATATTTACATATATATATATATATATATATATATATATATATACATATATATATATATATATATAGTCAATGTTTATCGGGTCACCAAAATTGTAGGATCTAACTAAAGAATAAGCAAATAACGTGTAATCAATTAAGGTTTCAGCACACGATTTTAGAACATATAATCCTTAATGTATTCCATTCAGTAAGTCAGTCGTCAATAGATTTGAATTTGAAATAATATAGTCTGTATTACTGCCGTCATCAGGTTTGTTTCCTTAAAAATTTACTAAGTAGACTATGTTACTTTGGTTCCAAATTTTTAAGCGCATCTGTTTTAATCAATTTTGTTTAAGGTTTCATTCTTTGGAAATCTATAAATAAAAAATAGATAGTCAATTTATTCAGGATATAAGTGTTACACAAAAAAAAATTCTTCGGTGAAGTCTTCCATATGGTATCCTTACATTTATAGAATTTGCTTATCTGAATGAGTCTACCGTCAAAAAAACTTTAAATTTGGTAACGTAAAAGAAAACTTGGAAGCGGTCTTAAAATAGAAATGATATATCGGATAATTAACAATTATATATGGTAAAAAGTAATATTCGAGACAAATTTCTTAAGCTGAAAAAATCACCTTTACGTTTTTCTGTTAAACAATGGTAAAATTAAAATAAATCGTCATGGTGATCTTACAGTGAGATATGAAATTTTCAAATTATTTCACAACGTGTAGTCAGCAGATACTTATTTATTTTCAAAAATAAGTGAAGTCTTAATTTCTTAAATAATATCAAATGGCAAGCAGAAGTTCGAAATTATTAACTTTAATTTGACGGTTAATATTTACTTCACGCTCCTGTGTATCTGCAAAGAGATTAACGGCGTACAAAGGTTTATAGCTTTATTAGGATAAAAAAGTAAATCTGAAATGTTTATGCGGTTGGTGTGCTTACTAAAAATTCAGTCATGTTTTAAACCTGAAATGTTTACAAAATTATAACATATCTTTCACAATAAATAACGAGAAAATTTAAAATTGGAGCAATCAATGCATTTGTTTCGTAACCGTGAAATGCAATATCTGACAAATTCCTGTATGAAGTGCTATCCCGCATATAGTCACAACATTTACCCATTTTTTGGAGTGAGTTTTAAATTATTAATTTATGTAAATTTAGAAATTACACGTAAAATATAAAATTCTACGAAGTTGACAATTCATCTTGTTAATATGGCATCTTAGTTATATTGAAAATTGGGGCGTGGTGATAGTTTTGAGTTAAGAAAACGTGTGAAACATATGTGATCTCGCAAGAACTATTACAAGTAACGACTAAAAGAAGGAAATGAAAATATGTCAGTCTTTATGATTTTCATTAGACATTATCCTATTTATGTCATCTGTTTCTTAATATTATAAATCTGTGGAAATATTCCGCTCACAGTAGAACTTTGCATAATATTTACTAATAGGCGTTTTATAATCATTTTGAAAATTAAAAAAAGATTGCTTCCAAAATTATTTAAGATTTCATTTTTATTATCATTGTATTTTAACATATTTAACATAAATCCAGTACTATTAATTACAATATCAATATTATTAGACTATTCAATAAAAAATACATATGGCAGAACCAACATTTGATGAGCATGTCATTACTATTTGTGATATTGTAGTTAACACAGATTTAAAGTTTAAAAACGCAATTTTAGTTCAGTTAATGAAATTTAATAAAAAGTATTGGGGAATCAAAAATGTCAACAGAATAATGAAATAAATTTACACTATGATAAATTATATCCACGAGGTTGAAAAATCAGGCATGGATGCATAGTCTTGAAAAGATGTCTTGTTTTCACAGGATGTATTTAATTTAATTTCAACCATTATTTAAATAATTGAAATCACAGTGTATGTGACTTTTCTATTATTTGACATTTCCTCACGTTCTACTTTTGAAAAATTTTAAAAATAATATAAAACTATAAGTTTTGAACTCTCAGACATTATTAAAAACGAAATTAATACTAAAAATATTCCATATCTAAAAAACGACCCAATGTAAGGTATAATAAGGTATATTCAAACTAATTTTCGTCGAAATTTATTTCAAGAAACTTAACTAGACCGTTTACCTTAATTTTTGCAGAATTAACGTGTGTAGTGTTATTTCAAAAGTTAGAGGGCGAGGAGACACATTTTAAGATTTAGAAGCGAATATCATATTAACTATTGACTTTAATGAAAAAGTTATTTGGGAACCTCTATATTATCTCCGATTATTCGACTAACGGACTAAAATGGCTTTGATATTTGTGGCGTGCTATGCTTTTTGGGAAGGGTAAGCTGCAAAGGGGACGGCGATTAAATAATTACATAGATATGTAATTACTAAAAACGGCTTTGAAGATATAATAGATTGAAAATGTGTCTTAATAATTCAATCGTAGGCTCTCAATAAGAATGGAACTCTTGACGTTTTATTTAAAATGCAGCTTTTGATTAGCCACCAATGCTAACCGCAAAAATTACTGTGATGATGGTAGACTGTGATATGGATACTTGATTTATTACGAACGTATAGTATCAAAATTGGCTTCGATCTATCATTCTCAATTATACTATTTTTTGTCAATAAAAGTCAAACTGAAAAATCGTACCTTAATCACATAACATATAGAGCAAAGTTCGATGGTCGCCATTGTTTGTTCCTTTTCACGACGAAAATGCTCGTTACAAAATAAACTACTAAAATATTAACTTTAATGCACATAGAAACCTGTTAATACAGTAAATATTTTACTAACAAAATACAATACGTGTATATAAAAACCGGAAAACTATTAAAATTACATTTTAAATTATCTTCGAATGAGAATGATAAACTAACCGCAGAGAGATCGTTATAAAAATACTATAATTCATGGTTTGTATGCGAATGTAATAATTACTACGTGATTGTTTTAGTCTGAATATAACCGAATGTATTCTAACTAGCTTCAGTTTGCCTTGAGACTATGAACTGATGCACTGAAGTGAGGTCATCAATTTTAATTTCGTATTGACCATTATTGATTCGAGAAGTTTTTGTAATTTGATACAATATAGGAATGAAGACTGTACATTTTATCTAAATTTCCACTGGTACGTGGACTTTGGAATTGCGTTGAATTTGTGCACGTGAACTGCAAATTATATATTGAAGATACGGAATTCGGTTGATAATTAAATATGTTTAAATTTTCGTAAATTTGTGATATATATGCTAAATGTTTAGGACCAGGTACGCGTAATTTCTTATAAGGCACCGCGTGCCACTGTTTGGCCTGCAGACAGATAGACGAATACGGTTCCGTTTTTGCCATTTAGCTACGGAATCCTAAAATGGTTACAGTCCAGGATACACTATAGATGCGACACCTCCGTATATATTTTTATTAAGAAACTATCGATGACAATATGTCGAGTAGAAAAGAGAATAGTCTTTCTAAAATTAGTACATAATATCATAAGTATATCTGTATATTTAGAAGAGAAAACTTATTAACATATTTTGGAGTAAAATCTGACTAATTAAAAAAAAGTACTTGAATTGGAATGAAATTTTCATCGGAACTAACCAAATTTTATTAAATTTTTAGCTGGCGTACTTATATTTTCTGTAAATTAATTAATATCAACCATTAATGTTAACTAATTGATTTCAATGAATAATTGAAACTTAAAATAATTGGAAAACGAATTATTGAAACAAATTTGATTCGAATACGAGAGTGAAACAATAATTTTTCAAACAATTTGACAAGAGAGTAAAAATCAAACTAGATTTATTTGTTTAGAATTCATGTACCTTTTATTTCATTAAATTAGGGATTCTAAATGCCAAATGTAACACTTGCTGCCACTCAACTTTACTGCGCTATTTGGTTTAATTAACGGTCAGCTCTGAATAATTTCGATGTGAAGGTAAGAGAAACGGGACTTTTTTATAGTTCTCTTATGCAATTTGGTTTTACTGAACAGATATGATTTTAATTATACCGCGTGACAGAGCGAAACAGATTTTTGCTTTGAAGGCCCACGGAATAATTTTTGATGGATTTTTTAAATCGTTTCTTTAATTTGAGAACGAAATTATAATGCAAATAAATATAAGTAATAAATATCAAGTAGATAAAATACTTATCGTGTAGTTTCAACTATATTTTACAGTTTATGTAAAATACTGCGTTCATTAGGGAGATTCCTCTTATGTACCTATTATAGTATAGTTTTTATATGTAAAAGGGCTCAGATTAGAAATTACAAGTGACACCAGTAAAGTTAACAGCATACGAATACATGAAATACGTTCACATGTTTGGTATTACTCAACTTATAATAAAAAGAGAAATAATTATTTTTTCAAAAGCTGAATTAGAAAGATGGCTACACTTCCTCCTAGTTGGTAGAAATAAATTATGTTAAACAATTCATGGCCTAACGATATTTGCAACAGTGTAGTAGTGTTTATCTGTGCCGTTGGAAAAACTCAAGGTTCGAAAAATTGTAAATAGAACAGTGTGGTTTTGTTCAAAATTAACGTGACCTTAGAATGAAATTAATTTTTAAAATTTAAGATTTTTCGTTTAAAGTATTAATCGAAGGACACTATATAATAGTTTCGAGCGACACATTGTTGGTAAAATCCGTGCACGACTTTGAATTACTCTGAATTTTATGACTGCGAATATTAAAAACTCTTTTTACATTTACATACCCTTCCTCACTAAGCAGATAGTACAATGATACGCTGGTTATATAGATATGTAGTATACACTCTACAGAAAAAGAGCATTCAACTGGTCATATAAATTTTTATCCGTTAGTGACTGGAGGTAGATATCGACTTTGCTTTGAATATTTACTCAAAAACCAAAGAATTTTAAATATGTAATGTCTGTAATTAAAAAATAAATTTAAAACCAATTTCGTAATGTGTTTTTTAAATTTTATATTTTAAGATATTTTCACAGTGCAACTCCACTTATTTTTACACGTAAATTGACAATAATCCTCGGTAATATTCAGATATTAAATATAAGAAGATTCACAATTTGATGATATGTTTAAATTATTCAGCGATTTTATGAAAATTTGGGTTTTAAAATTACGTGCTTAATTGCGGCGTGTATAATCGTCCAAGCTGCCGTTATACCCACCGCTGCGTTGTGTAATTTTAGTGAACTCGCACAGTGCTCGCAGGCAATACCTGTACATCGTCGTATTGCCCTGTTAAACAAGAATAACGCCAAAGTAAGCGTGTTAATTTATATTTTTAAACCCTGTCGAGCACAAGAACCGAGTACAGCAGATAAACTGTAGGGTGATATTTTGCCATGATCTGTTATATTATATATATATGTAGCCACACCTTGGCCCTGATAGAATAATATTTTAACTGCCAAAAAATTAAATTTATTTTGGTGTAATTGTGTGAAACAGGCTATAAGTGTGAAAAATTTAGATCAAGGAGATTGCTTGAGAAGTTGAGGCGAGAAACAGACTAAAATAAACATTCAACAGGCGCAGTTACGTATTTAAAATATTAGTTAAGATGATGTAATTTCATATTGAAAAATCTCATTTCCAGTTTCGCTACTGTTAGTCTTGGCTTGTATAAGTATTTACATGAAAAAGTTTTAAATTTATCTTTATTCGATGTCAATACTTAATGTGAGTCGGTATCGAATGGCGTTATATAATTTTTTTAAATGTTAAATAATTGACCATCGACCTCAAAATTATTTTTTTATGCTTAATATAAGAGAATAAAGAAAAGAAAATTGTACAACACTTCACACTAAACAGTTGTACTTCAGAAAATCTGGTTCAATCTATATCCATAAACTTTAAGTAACAAAATTATCATTCACGGTCGCAATTCTAATAATATATAATTTTTATAAATAAAAAAAATTAGGTATTTAATAAATTTATTGGCATGATACTACCACATGTTACTTTTATCTTTTATCTGAGCAAGAAGATATTAATTTTATTCCACTCTGAGAAATTTCGAGAATCTATTATTTGTAAAGTGATTCTATTCATCAGTACAATTCACATGTTGTTTAAATTTGATTTTTGAAGTAAAACTTCATATGAAGTGTCGCAGCATGAAACAAATATACTACAAATAAATAAAATAGGGAAGAAACTAACGAAAACAACACTGCTGAAGTTTCCGAAATGTCGTCAGTGGTCGGACGTTTTCCATTGTTTTCGTTTCTATTTTGCTTTATTGGCCATCTCAATCATTCTCAACATTACGTGCAATAAATATCACTAGTGGGACTTGATTGTTTTGAGTTATTTCAGTTATTGCTTCGTAATTCGATTTCATTGTTTTATTTCCCACGATTCCCTAACTTTATTTCTTGCCTTGGGATACTATCTCTCAAAATAAATGTGTTTTAAATACGGCGCATAAAACGAAATAAATTTCACTTCTTCTGTACGCGCTCTGTTTGATATTCATTTTACAAAGTATTTACTTAGTATAAGTACTCGAGCATTAAAAAATACTCAACTCACCTATTTCCCGATGCATGGAATGATTTTAATGACGAATTCTTGATTCCCCAACTTTCACTCTATGCAAAATTATAATGGGGATTTAGCTAAAAATGTATAACTAATTACACAATTTGTAACGGAAAGATATTTACACTTATAACAAAAGTGATCACTATAAAATTAAAACATTTTTTGCTGTAACTCAATATTTTTAATTTAACTTTGTTTTTCACTTACCCACAGACAAAATAAACATTCAGAGTTGCTTATGCTGTGAAATCTTCTCTGCCATCACTTAAAATTTTAGTATTCACAAATAATTCAAATTTCCACTCACCACTATTATGGATTCATAGAGTACTTCTTTTATGATTGATTTAGATTGAATGGTAAACATTAAATAAATTAATAACAATAGTGTAATGAGAAAATTATGAAAAGAATATCTAACTCAAAAGTACGTAACGATTGCTACAACGCAAAACGTTAGGCAGAGAAGAATGTGGTTGAACCGTTTGCATACCTGCGATTTATTAATGTTCATGATGAATTGATAATTACCTTCATTCCTTTTCCCATAAAAATGAGAATACAAAGAATAAATGACGTATTTATTTGAAAGTACGGAAAATATATCTTGTGGCATATCTGAGCGTCATACTGGACTCCGAATGACAAAAAATGTAACCGCGTTTCTCGTTGTACAGAAGACTGAGAATCCAAGCTTTCCACAAGATATTGTATATTCGATATATCAAAATGTATGACATACGTCATTCTATAAGACTGCAGGTACTATGTAACTGTAACTTTTGTATTTCTGAAGTAACTCGGTCTGATATTCCTTTTTAATTTTCACATTTAGTCAACTATACCCAGGAACAAATTGTTTGTCGGTAAAATCTTCGTGACGTGTGTATGTGTCTTAATTTATACGTGGACATAATTAAAATATGCAAATAGAGTATCAAAAGGAATTACAAGCTGACTTTAAAACATCGATGATTATGATTAAGATGACGTGATTTTTCTTATTTTTAGTATCAAAAATAAATTTAAGACAGTTTTGGAGTGAATACTTTCTTTAGACGAAAAATCACCTTGCCCTGCAACAGTTTTAGATATAAATTTTCCTAAAGTAAAAAAGGTAACGAATTAGTAATAAGCATTTACTAAATATTTCAAACATATTGAGTGAACTCTGTAGCTAGCGTTAGAATATTTGAAGCAGTACGTTTATGTTTACCATTTAAAACTACGCGATTGATATCTCACACGTGGTCTCAACATATTAATATCACATGCGCGATATGAAACGTACAAAATGAATAGTCGGCATTTTTAGGGTAATTAATGATTTAATATGAAAAGGGATGTAAATTAACAATTAATTATAAAAAGAACAACAACTTGTTGAAAACAATTTGTTCTTGAAAAGAAAGCCTTAATGCGTTGTGATGAAACTTATATATGTCTGAGAAAATTCTCCAAAAGATATTTCTTAAAGCCTTTTCCCGTTGTATGTAACTAATTCTGACGCAAACAATTATGTCTAGTTTGAAGTCAAAGATCTTTTAATTAGTTTTTTAGACCAGTTGAGATATTTACACTCAATCAAGATTTTTGAAACTTTATCCCTGTCCTTGAAAAATATGTACGGTACAAAATACATGTGCCACCGACTAAACTACAGGTGGACAATTTATCAGTGACCATATTTACTGAAAATTACAATTTTTTTCACGTGTTTAGAGTATTTTAACTAACGTTCGAACGGTACACATGTAAATTTGTAATTATGACGTATTTAAATTTTGAAACATGTTTTATTTAAACCTGGGAAAGTAACATAATTTGCTTATTTCATATAAAATTGAAACGAATAACATAATTTGCTTATTTCATATAAATTGAACTATATCTCTAATTTTAATAAAATTTGGTGTAAAAGGAGTTCCAAATGTATAAAGAAAATCTCAAAATTTTATATGATATTAGGTTTCAAAGATACAAGATTTTAAATTTGCCTGATTTGTCCACAAAATACTCAAATCTAAATTTTATTAACTTATGAATGCATTTTTATTACCATAATGCGTATGTCCAATAATATATACTTCTAATGTACTGAACTTTACAGCAATTTATACGGTCACACAATTTGTAATTTTGCACTCCTCCCTTTCATCACTGTTACGTGTACGCATTAGTTTTCATAGTTAGAATCTCGCTGAAAATGTACTATAATTAAATCGCTACGTTCTAACATGTATAGATTATATACATAGCATAACCATTCTTTCCATCTCAAGTTAAGGTGTGCAATGTAGTAAAACCATTGGATTGTTAAAGATAATTTAACAAAACTTGAAAACTATTTTAACGCTTCAGAAAGTAATTACAAGTTAATCAAGAAAATTTATAATTATGTAACTAGTTATATTTTATATGATTTGTTCTAATTCAACTTAAGAAGCCGCATGTATAATTGACCTACATAAAAGAAAAAACTAATACAAACATTTTAAAAATGTATCCCGACGGAAAGCCGGGAAAGAACGGTGAGTATACTCAAAGATATTACAATAATCCCTATCAAAATTCGTATCCATACGTTGCTCGTTCTTCGGAGATATAGGAATATGGTGAGGTTTGCTACCAACTTTAGATTTGTTGCTAGGGTGAAGAATAATTATAAAAAAATGGGCAAATTTGTTAAAATTGTAGAATACGAATATATTGAGTTTTTTTAATATAAATATTAACTATTTTTAATCAACCCTTTAAATTATTGAGTAGACGGAGTAAATAAATTCCATAATCTTTATATATCTAATCTCCATAAGTAAATAAATTCCATACTCTTCGTTTTATAGTGCAATATTTTGTAGAAGTGTGTTTTTTTAGTTTTTAAGCTGTTAACTATATTTTCTTTTTGGTCTTTTATTTTTGTTTTAAGACTATAACTTTTTTTTCATTTCAGAAAATTTTTTAGTATCATCGTTTCTTATCGTGTATGCAAAATTTAGTTAGTGAAACTTTAATTGAAAAATTTTGTTATTTCATTTTAGCCGTTCTTTCTAAATAAAAAACAAATTTATTTAAAAATTATTTTATCGCCATTGGTCCCTGTTACGAGTGTAAAATTTTAAATAATTCGGACATCTGGAAGAGGGTAAAAATTTAATTTAAAAATTCCGTTTAATATTTTTAGTTTTCAGACTACAAATTTTTTTTAATTATATGAAATTATTATAATGTCATCAGAACTACATACAACTGCCAAGTTTCATGAGAATATAATAATTAGAAGTGCACGAAATTTAATTACGCAATTTCCATTACATAATTAAATACAAATCGACCTAATAAAAGCGTGTAAATAAAGGGAATTGTTTCTCTTCACACACTTTAGTGTAATGCTTGTAAAATAAGATTTATTGAAAAAAGAAAACTATATTTGGTTAATAAATAGAAATTATATCATGGGACTCTTCCTATAACCGCTGCCCCGATATAAGCCTTAGACAAGAGAGCGTGGAAGCAACTGCTCAGCTCGTTTACCGAGGCATTTTATATCGAATAAAGATGGGACGAAGAAAAAAATAATTGGTTTACGGTAATCAGTTTTTATAGTTATTATTTCAGAACAATTTTATATCCGGTATCTGTATGAAATCATTTGCATAGCATTTTTTTAATTTTTGTCGTTTTTAAAATTTTTGTCTTGTGATTAGTTGATTGGTTTAAGTAATGCGCCAAAATAATGGACCGATTTTAACGGAATTTTTCTTGGATAAAGGTTCTACATTAAAATTCTGGCTACATTTAATCCTGGTGTCAAGCAAACATTCCATATGGAATTTTCCTCGATGCCTTTATCTAGTTATTGGATAAACGCGAAAACATTATTAAACCAATTTGAATGGAATATTTTCTGGAGCGATGTTAGGAATTCAAGTTTAAATTCCTTGCTCCCTCTTATCTTCATATAATTAGCGTTCTCACAGTTAAACTTAATATGCTAGTTGTGGAAATGGTGAACGGAATTGTTTGACGCTGCCACGGCTATATGATTTAAAGTTCACGCTAAAATAAAAGTACTTCCGGCAAATAATTGAGGCATGTAATAAAACCTAGCAGACACAAATCACATTTGAAATAATTAATCGCTTTATATTTCATACGCATTTAAATTGGAATAATATTATTAGAGTAACAAAGCGGCGGCATGCTTTTGCTGTTGCGGATATTAGGTTTTACAATTTTTTTCGAAAAGCAATGGTAAATTGTATTTCATGTATGACCCCTTTTAAATTACTTATTTGTTTTTATCTGAACTTTTTTCATAATCAATTTGTACTTTACCGTAGTCGAAATATTTTTTAGAATTAATGTTGAAAATTATAACACTTTAGAGCTAAAAGAATCGTGTGAATTTGAGAGTATCTAATTCTAAGTATATTTAAGGATTACTATTACTGTTGCATTCATATTTCATAAATTAATGAAAATAAATTAAAGAATTAAGTGATGCAATACGACTTAATTATAGTCAAAGAGAATACTATTGCATTATTTTATTTTTATTCCAAATTCTCTATTTTAATTTTGTTCCTAGATGAAATTTAAATATGTTACAATTCTTTTTTCTGAAAAAAAAATTTAATTCAGTAGAAATCGTTATTAGACTGTCACGGTTCATAAGGCTAAGGAATTTTTTTTAGAAACTCATTTTCATAATGGAATTATTTACACAAAATATTAATTTTATATATTTTTTCGTTTCTTAATAAAATGACGCTTACATTTATAGGTTTCTAAGGTTTCCGTACGTAGATTTTCTGAATACAAAATGTTAATTATGTAAATTATTTGACTTTAAATGTAGGTGGATCTAATTTTCCATAAATACTTCAAGTTATTTTATCCTGCTCAAGTTTACCCGGTAGTTTGATATGAAACTGTTATTACTAAAGAAAATCCCCCGCATCCTTTTAGTACGAACAAAAGCTGTGCTTGTTTTTGAACAAACTAATTGCTCCAATTTTATATTCTTTTGACTCGTAATTAGAAGTTTAGTATACGGATATATTTATAGATGGTATCTGTGAGTATGTATATGTGTATATGCAAGTGTATATATAACATTTTTTGTACGTTCAGTTCTAATTCAATTACACTTAATTACGTTATTTTGGTTTTAGGTCATAACTTTATAGTTTTGGCCCAAAATTATTATTAATGTCCAGTGGTTATAATAAAGGTTGCATTGGTATAATTTTTCGTGAATGTCCTTGGGCGATTTCCGTATGTAATGCGATGTAATATCTTCTTGCGATATAACCTCTGCAATTTATCGGATCCTAAAATTTGCTTGAAATGATTTAGTTGAGTGCGGTAAATACTGTAAGGTATTTTAAATTGAATGTTTTTTGAATACATTACTTATAAGCTTATTTAAACTAATACCGTATAATGATATATGTTTTGATAATAGTCGTGTAAGAATGTTAGTCGGCGTGGATCGAAATTTCTATTCGTCATTCTAAACTAGATTAAAATTTAATGTAATTTTCTTAGTTTGTTTTCCATAGATGGGTAAAACAGATGCTGCTGCATAATGTGCTAATTTCGTAGGTTGGATAAAATAAGTAAAAATACTTTCTATGGAGGTCCAAACTTGCGGTATATTTCAAATATCAGCAACTGTCTTACTCACAAAATATTTAACATTATAAATAACTTTGTCTTAATAAAGTCATGGAACACTCGTGAAAAATTTATTTGATAAAATATTGGTATTAGAAAGATATTTGAAAGTGATTATGCTATATATATATATATATATATATATATATATATATATATACATATATATATATATATATATATATATATAAAACGAAAACAAAACAGAAATTACCATTTGTTTATCGTAATCTAGAAAAAATTTAAATTACGTAATAGGTCACAATTTTGTATTATTTTATGCGAAATTGGTCAAACTCCAGTTTTGGCATACATGTAATCATGTTCAATATTATAATAAACTTAAAATTACTCTTATTAACCTTATTTGTGATACCAGGAATTAATTTTTCTTTTAGAAATTGTTAATAACAAGAAATAAACTTTTTTTTTTGTTTTTTTCTTAACTGCAGCAAACTCGAAAGAAAAAGCATTGGTTAAGTACAACATGGTTAAGAACAACAAAATGTTTATTAAAGTTTGCTTATTATCATTGTATTAATAAAGTGACCATTTATTGTGTTTAGGCTTATCGTATTAATAGATTTGTTACTTAATTTTAAAATGTCTTAAGTTATTGCTATGGATAGTGAAAAGCTTTGTCCTAAATCTAAGGTTGTCGTTAAATACTTTTATTATATTTTTATTTTTGTGCCAAAGGAGTACAAAAAATATCGATGACGTTGATATGAAAATCGAGTAAAATTTTAATTATATCTTATGTGTCTGAGAATTTCATAATTATCTCGAGACTTTTTTTTAATCTATCTAATGTAAAAATAGTAAAAACTTATTTCTTGTAAATAGCTTATAACCTTGTTACTTATTATTAATACTTTGTAAGTCATAATTTTATTTTTCAAGAAAACCTAATTTATGACGCCAGTTTTCAATTCTACATATAAGTGTATTCCCACAAATACCTTCAATGGTCGGTCCATGTTAAAATAAGGAAAATTTTTATCATCTTTACTTGTCTGTAGATAACCGCGATTTTATGTGGTCTTAGATCTTACCGCATAATTATAAAACAAATAACTTCTCGTAACTCTTTACACGCGAAAAGTTCAGCACGCAATGCAATCTTCCAGATTTAATTATAATATTTGGCATTTCATTAACGAGGAAAATATATGAAAAAGAGTAAATATATTAAAGTTTAAAACTTTTGTAGCACTTGGTGAAAAAACTGAACCTCGCTTTAATATGGAAGTCACATATGCAATGACGATTAAATAGTTTGGCAGCATAAATTTTAAACAGTGAAAATTTCAAGTCAAATCACACCAAAACCTACAGAAAATGAAGTACAAGTGCAACAGAACAAGGACGATGGAATGACTATGTTCATTTTGACGTCATCAACGGATCTCATCCAGATGTATCTGGTATTGACACTGCGAAAAATATGATGAGTAAAGTAAAACATGCATGAACAGAAATCCGAATTAAATACAAATTCTAGCAGTATACATATTTTTCAACTGACACAAAGGCGCAGAATGTTTTGAAAGTAGAAGATTTGGTGAACAACTGCAAGAATATGTTGAAAAATTAAGCGATACAATATTAAGCTCATTGTACCGTTCTCTGCGATAAGCATGATTGTCACTTGACCCACACACCGTTCTTTGTGATAAGTATGATTGTCACTCGACCCAGATAATCTGACTATCAAAAATTTAAATTCACATTTAATCGACGAAGAAGCGAGCATAATGAATGATACAAACAATGAAACCGCATTAGTAATCAATAAGAAAAATTCAACACAATTTGAATAGGGTGAGCTAAATAATACTTACACAAGCGATAAAAGTAACCCAAGAAATCGTGTTATATGTTATAATTGTAAAAAGGGGTCATTTTGCAAATGACTGTAGAGCACCCCAAGAAATCTGTTCGTAAGAACCAAAAGCAACAAAATATATTAGCGTTCAATGCAGAAAGAACTTTGTCTTGTCTGAATAAAGATAATACTTGGATATTGGACAGCGGAGCGTTAGTACACACGAAATAAAAAAGTGAATGTTTCTGTTAATATAGAGTATAATGACTGATAAAAACATAATGGTCAAAAAAGGTAAAAACAAAACATATATGTCCTTAGTGAGGGATTTGTATTAATTAGAAGAAAGGTGAAAGATCAGTGGGTAGATATTATATTGGAAGTTGTACTTTATTTGCCTAAATTAGATACAAATTTATTCTTTGTAGGAGCAGCAAAGGTTATATGATAATAAAAGTAATGAAATTGCTCTAATAATAAAGGATAATACAGCGGTCATGTGTGCACATCTGAAAGAAAATAATCTTTATGAGTTGGAAATAAAAACGATTATGCAAAAATGCTGTAATGTTGTGCAGATAGATATCAAAGTGTAGCAAAAGCGTTTGGGTCACTTAAATGTTAACGAATCCCAAAACATGTGTAAAACTGTAATTCCTATTATATTGACAGGTAATATCAATTTTATATGCGAAGCATATCAGTATGGTGAACTGGTTAGATTGCTGTTCAAGAAATCAACGAAGGGTAAAATTCACGCAGGTGATATAGTCTATAGTGATATTTTTAATTCCATGGAAGAATCATTAGTATCAGGAAAGCGTTATTTCGTTTTATGTAAGGATGGTGCTATGAGTTATTGCCATGTTTATTTCCTGAAACATAGAGATTAGATACTGGAGTGTTTCATGAAATATAATGCCATTATGTGCGCATTCTATACACTGATAACGGTGATGAATATGTGAGTAATGGAAAATGAAGGTACGAGACATGGGAGTACTGCTCCCTATACCCCACAACAGAATGTCAGGGGCGAGAAGCTGCGTATAATAATGTAAAGTACAAATTTAATGCTTTATACAAAATACAAACCCAAAAATTTATGAACTGAAGCTATCTACTGTGCTGTTTTTCCCTTAAATAGGAGCTCATCTAGTCAAACTATTGCGTTACAACCAGAAAGTTGAAATATATTTGAATATTTGGTGCAGTTGGATATGCATATGAACATATAAAAGAAAAAAGGAATATATAAGATGAATATATAAGAAGATAAGATATTAGACAAGAAAAGTATTAAAATAATATTAGTGGGATGTGGTCAGGAAAACTAAAGAATATACGACCAAAATACAAAGAAGATACATATATCATGAGACGTAAGGTTTGATGAACATAGCAGTATAACTAAAAAAAACAAAGATTTATTGAGATTGATATTAATGGATAGAGTATAAAAAAAATAAAGAATAGCTCATCTTGTCAATACAACTAAGTACACCAGATGAATCTGAAATTTTTTCAGACGACAGTATGAGGAGTTCTGAGGACAATGATGCTATTTATCATCCAGCAAGGAATATTATTATGGAAGAATGTAGCAATGTGACTCAAAGATCTCGAAGACATACAAATTTGGTAATGGATCTAATTAAGGTGGATATACCGGGTACCTATAAAGAGACAGTAACTGGTATTAGCCAACATAATTAGAAGAAAGGTATTGAAGACGAGCTTATTTCCTATAAGGGTAATAATGCGTGGACGATAACAGACAAAACACGAAATAAGCCTATTACATACAAATGGGTTTTCGTACAAGTGGGTGTCAACAGGAATAAGGAAGGAAAGATAGAAAGGTACAAAGCTAGCCTGTGTGCCCGGGGGTATTCCTAAATAAAAGATATTGATTATTAGGAACATTCTCACATACTACCAGGTATGACTCTATTAGGTTGTTAATAAATATAGCAGAACCAAATGGTTTAATGATATAACAGTTTGATGTAAAAACCGCCTTCCTGTATGAGGAGATTTGGAGGAGATCTACACGGAGGCACCAGAGGGTGTAAGAGTCGATTCATCTAAAGAATGTAAATTAAACATATGTATATCATTGATGCACATATATATGGCATTAAACCACGTCATTATGAAAATTGTATTTTTGTGGGGTACTTTAATAATATCAAAGTACTGTTAATAATTTATGTCAATGTTGGATTATTGTTATCCATACATAAGGAGATTCTATCTATATTATTGAAATAATTAGGAATGAACTTTGAAATAAAGACTTTAAATTTGAATTCTTTGTTGGTATGGAGATAAATAAAATACATGGTTATATACCTATCAATCAAAGAAAGGTACATTAAAAGCATAATAAATTAGTTTAAATTGTCTCAAACTAAGGATTGTAGTACATCAGTAGATTTGAATCTACAATCATCAAAAATGAAAATGAAACTGTCAGTAATTATCCATATAGGGAAGCAGTGAAAGCACTGTTATTTTTGTCCTTGGTGTCTAGGCCAGATATAACTTACGCGGTAAATTTAGTAAGCAGATACGTGAGTAATCCTGGAGCTATTCATATAAATACTGTGGAACGAATAATGTGTTATTTCAAGTATACAAAAGATGTCGATTGTACATAATTGCAATACAAACTAATTGAGTATTCAGATTCTGACTGCTGGCGATTTAAATTCTCGAAAATCTAATACCAGATACATATTGTTAATAAATGGTGGACTTGTTACTTGGACAAGTCGAAAACAAAATACAGTAATATTGTCAACGACGGAATCTGAGTATTTGGCAGTCTGAGTGATGCAGCGAAAGAGGTATTGTGGCTTAAACAATTCTTACTAGATATGGGTGAACCACAAAATACTGCAATTTAAACATGGACAATCAGAGTGCAATTAAATTGATATATAACCTAGTATTTCATAAGTGAAGTAAGCATATTATCGATAAACGTTAGAATTTGATTAGAGAAAAGGTTGAAGAGAAAGTGATTCATATTGAATATGTTGAAGGCTTATGTCAATTGGCTGATTTTATTACCAAATATTTACCGCTTAATAAGTTTAAGACCGTAAGAGATAGTATTATGAATTTTTTTGTATATCAATAAAACATTTAATTATTCATGGACACCTAATTAATTTAAGTAAGAGTATTTAGCAACATAAATTTGAAGGTGTCTGTAAAAAAAATTGTGTCTGTAATATAAAAAGTTGTTGACGTTTGTAACTGAATAAAACTAAGTTTATAAAAAATTCTTATTCAATTTTATTTTTTCATTGCCTAAAATCTAATTAAAGGGGCGGAGTGCCTCCTACCCCCCGGAGGCAAATAAAGTATTCGGATTTTTTTAAATTCCATTAAAATGTAGAGTAAATTTTGAAAATACTTAAGGTTATAAGCATCTCAAAAATATTTCATTTCCTAATTTTAGCTAGTATATTTTCATAAATACACTGAAAAATACGCAAGAAAATGTGTACCTACCCCCTTATTTTCGAAACGACTCAACCTAAAACTATTTCTTTTTAATTTATTTTTTTGATTTATTTTTTTTTTTAAATATGCGCTAAATTGTTATCCCTGTGAAAGGTATTGTAGATAATATTTTTAGGTTCTGAAAAATTAATATGATATTCACTAGTACTCTGTACTCTTAAACGTTTTTATGAGCTTAAATACGTACAAAACTTTTGGAGTGTTACTTGCACTCAATGTTGATAGGTTTTTATTCACCATACGTCTTAGATTTCAATGTCACTTTTGTAATTTCATCAGTCAATATTATTAAACGTTGGTATAATGATATAAAGCGATTTATACGTTAATTGTTTTATCCTGTATGCAGTACTAGTATTAGTATTTGTTGAATCGTGAATAGTAAGATTAAAAAACTGTAATACTCTGTGTACTACACTGTACTCGAGTATTTGTAAATAGAGAGCCTAGTTTGCGAACATGTTTGTATGTATGTACGTACGTTAGTAAAGGCTTTAATAGCACCACACCGGCGAAAGGAAATCGTTACGGTAATTTTAACTTAAAATTTAGTATTAATATTTTCAATACAAATAATGTAAAAAATATTTAAGAATTGTATAAGATTCAATCTCTGAAATGAAAATTGGTAGCTAAGTTTATACGGGAAAAATATTTCTATTGTAAATTTTTACGTGTCACTGTGCTCACTAGCTGTAAATTAGAATTCAAGCGACTGCAATTTTCCCGCAGGGTCGTTTCACAACGTCGATTAATAAATCTTAGGGCATGTTATAAAATGTGTTAGGTATTGAATTATCACTATTATTTAATCCTCCCTGGATTGCTTTTCACATTTTTTTTGAGCACCAGATAGTACAACCACTAAAGTGGTACACAAGGAAATGCTGTATTAAATTCTAACTTCCTCTCTGCTACTTTATTTGCCACAAGCAGTGTCTACCTATAAACTAGGTAGACACTGCTTGTGAAGTTTGTTGATATACAAAATCCACAACTTACAAACTCCACACGCTTGTGGAGTTTATTGATAACATACAAGTAAGTAGTAATTTAATAAAAATGAAACCGATTTTTTTTTATATTTTAAGCTACAAAACCGATTTTTTTAAAACTTGACTATTCTCTGAATTTGAAAATTGGCTATTCTCTAAGTTGAAAAATACTTAAGCCGATAAAAATAGAATAATTGTAATCTGATTAGTAGTTTCTGAGAAATACGTGAAAAAATAAATATTCATAATTTTTTAAAATTTGGTGCATTCTAAATAAGAATCATTAAGTGAGTAACCCATTTAATAACATTAAATATATTTGGGTCGAATTTATAACGTCCTTTTTGAAGTTAATTAAAAATTTTACTGAAGTTTAGAAAACGAATTGTCTATGCGAGCGAACCCGCGGGCGAAAAACTAATTTATATAAATTTCTTATCTCATTATTTTTCTTCATATACCTTTTCAGTTTTAAACTTATGTTTTTCTAATAAATTCCTCGTCTCTTTTTTTTTGGGTGTTTTTTTTTCAATTAAAACGAAAATCGGAAATGCACTGCGCGTATAATTGAAAATAGTTTTTAAATAAATAAAATAATATTTTTGCTATTAAAATTTTGAAGGAAAAGCTTTCTAAATTAATACAAAATAAGCATTTCTTGGGGTAAAACTAACAGAAGTGGTATAATAGAAGTCTTTTTAAAAATAAACTAATACCTGCTAAATGCTAGTAAACCTAGCGTTCCGTACCAGAGAACCCTAGATTTATTCATACTTGGCGGGTTTACATGCACTTTGCGGCTTTACTCCCACTTGGAATTATGAATAGCCATGAGGTTATTAAAAAATTATTAATCTAAGATACAACTCCTTATGGTGACTGAAAAAGAAAAATTTTTTAAAGACTCTTTAATTACGACAATTTATTAAATGCCTGTAATGGAAAATACATTATCGATGAATATCGCGTCCACTGTCGTTGGCTTAATAATTTTAAGAAGTAGTTCTTTGTAATACGAAGTATGTCAAACTTAAACTGGACAAATGTTATTTAGACAATTTAACTTTTGTACATGGTTTTTAATATTTACTTTATTTCTGTACATTTAAATCCCTGATATCACAATGTACTTTACATTAAATATTGCCAACGCATTGCTCGGTTAAATTCCTAATTAGGTTACGCTATTATTAATATAGTTATTTACATTATCGCATCAGTTCATATACGAACTTATGTATTTGGGACAACGTTCAAATCAATTTTTACATAAGTATTACCAAGTTAATTTAAATTTGACTAAGTGAATGTCACTCAGCGATTTTTCTTCACATACTTTTTTCGGATGATAACGTTAGCCGACACTTGCAAATATCACCATCAACTAACCTACTGCCGTAGTAATTGTATATGCAATGTATATAATAATATAAATCATTAATCGGGAACAACAATAATAGATAAAAAAGATATTCACAATAAAAACCAATTAATTAATTAATACAGCATTCAATTCAAAAATCTAATTCAAATTTAGAAATATAAGGCAACCAAGAAAATCAAGTATATGTCGATATATGGTGATTAGTTTGGAGGCCTAGAATATGTCAGGGTGACTAGATATCGAATGAGAATTACATCGGCACTTCCTTTCTTTTTAACTGACTAAAAAGGAGAGATTCTCAATCCGTCGGAATCTTTTTTTTATTTATGTTCAGCGATAATTCTTCTTTTATATGAAAGACAAAAATTTTATGGGTAGTCTCATAAATATGATCATGATCATATTTATAGGATACCCCCATATAAATACGAGATCTGGAAATGAACGATTGATCTCCATAACAAATGGTACAGCTATCATCAGCAATCAACTATGATTCAAGATATTTGCTATGGAGAGTTGTTACTTTGCAAAATAATTACACCACTTACCAAGTCAGAGTCTGATGGTAAACTCTGGAGATTAACAATGGAACACCTTAACGGATTTTACTAAATCAACCGTGATTAAAAATATTTGCTACTAGTAGTTCTTACTTTGCAAAATAACTACACCTTCCACCAAGTCAGGATCTGATGATGAGTTTTGGAGATGAACAATGGAATTCCTTAAAAGTAAATTAAACGTCTGATGATGACTTTTTTATTGCCTAACATTTCCTCACGCTCTACTTTTGAGTGAGTCGGACAGGCGCACGAATGGTTCCTTAGTGCTACTAGGCAACTTATAAGTTTGTATTTCTCAAAGACACTATGAAAAACAATGTTAATACTGCGGTCGGTACCAAAAAGTTCCCATATCTAAAAACTACCCAATATATCTTATTCGAACCAATTTTTGTCAAAATTTATTTCAAGTTTCACTACCTTATTTTTTTTTCAAAATTAACGCGTGTAACGAATATTGACATATTAGAAGGGGGGGGGGCATATTTTAAGACTATAGCACGCATATCTGACTAACTATTGATTTAAATAATAAGTTATTTTAGAACCTCTGTATCATCTCCGGTTATAAAATTATCCGAGTAAAATAGCTTTGACATACGAACAAACGGACGGGATGAAATTATAAAGTTTCCGTTTTTGCTATTTGTTAGCGGAACCCTAAAAACTTAATAGTCCAGCTTACATATTTTTATTAAGCAACTATAGGAGACAATATATCGAGTAGAAAAGGGCATTGAAACATTTGTAAACGCGTGAATGTGTGTGTGAGTTATTGAAATAAAGTTTCTTTAGCGGAGAGTAAACTTTCAACGTCGATACAAAAGATTCCTTGCCACGACACAAGTAACAGAAATAGTTTATGCCCCATGTATAGGAGCAAGAAAATATGTTATGCTCTTTGACAAGATTATATTCGCCCGTACTTCTTGCTAGATAAAGATATATTACCACTAAATATCCTTTTTAGTCGAACTATTTAGAGAAATGATTCCATAATAATTTTAACATACTGTTTATTTAAAAATACTCTATTATTTTTTTCATTTTACGTTTTATTTCTCAGTGCCACCGTGAGTTTAGTAAATGATGCTATCGTTGCATTTCAGTGCTTTTCGCATAATAAATGAGGATGAAGCTAAAGCGAGTGCACAATTTTACATCGACTCGAAAGGTAGATGACAATATGTTTAATTACCGTTATTCAGTTTCAAAAGTACCCATCCATAAAGTTCCAATATGAAATAATAAACAATGATTAAAAACGGATTTACATAACCGCCTATGATTACTTTAAATTTGTATGGTTAAATCAAAAGGTTTACTTCTAACGAACCCATAAAAATATGAACATCGTTTTTTTATTTGTAATTCTCGGTAAATAAGTTTTCATAAAAGTGTGTCTCTAAAATTTTAATAGCTTTAAAATTCAAGTGAACAATCACAAAATGATCTAGCGTTATAGTTAATTGGTAAATTTTCATTATAATTGCAAATATCTTTTTCAAATTTCTCTGTGTAAAAGACTTTCCAAGTTGACGCTTTATGAATACACTACTGCATTTATAATTTAAAAAGGCCAAAAAGATGCTGAGCGAAATTTAAATAATTTTAAATAATGTTATCAATATTTTTGCGATACATTGCAACATTTTTGTAGAAGTATTTACTTGTATTAAGTTTCGTTTTCCAAATTAATTCAGTAAAAATGGGGGAAAAGACAATAACCTACCTAGAGAAAAAAAATCTCGTCCATCGTGTATTTTTCAGACGAGTGAAAACGGCTGAAAAATACATGATGAATAAGATGTTTTTTTATGTTTAAAGTATATGAATGTTTTGCGCGATAATACGAAAAGTCGCGCGATAATATGGGAAATCAATATTTATGAAAAAAAGTCATTTTTTTGCGCTAGAATTAAATTAACCGTTTGTGATTGTATGAAATTTTAAGGTAGAATATCGATCTCTTTTAATTTAAAATATTTCTTTATTAATGTCTGTTCAGATTATAACAACGATCTTGCTAGTAATAATTATTATTATTACAAAATTTTCACAGATTCTCGAAATGATCTATTTCAAAGTCGTAAATCCTAGCAAAAAAAGCCGCGAGCACAGCTAATGGAAATATATAAATCTAAATTTTTGTGGTTTTTGTTTCACATATATTCTTCCTTTATAATATATTACTGAATTTTCATAGTGGTCGCTATTTACCTATAACAATAGAATATGGTATAAGTATAAACTCCTCTAAGGCGTAAAGTTTGTATCCTATATATAAATATATAGTAAAGTTTGTATCCTATAATATGACGATATTATGATAAAAGTAATCATTAGGTAATTTGGTATATTTGATTTAGAATATAAAATCCCAGAGATGTACTTCAGTAGGCATAAAAATATATTTTTAAAAATTGGAAGGTCTATGGTAATCCTTACAGTTTTCGTGTAATTTTCTATTAAGATTTTACAAACTTTTTTTCTTAATTGTTGGCTGAATAGTTTGAAAATAAGGGAAGGAATATTCTATTTTTGTATGTCTTTTTGGAATGTAAGTTTAAATATACAATGAAAATGAAAAAAAACTTATATTCCTCATCACAAACATTTTCCAATTATAGCCTAGATGATACAAAAAATTAAAAAAATAAATTTTTATTTATCCCTCCCCCTCTTTAATTTCAATATGAATACTTTAATAGTGTTAGTTAGTTATGTGGATTAATAAGATGGATTACTATGCCAAATTTTAAGTTTCTGAGAAAATCGGCTGTGGATGGAAAAAAGTAAATAAAATATTGGTGTAATGATTTATGTCTATATTTAGTTTGAAAACAAATAATAAACGCAGAGCGCACATCAAAGAGTTTTAGTTTAGTTATCCATAAAAGTTCGTCTAAATTATTAAAACGTAGTCATCGGATTATAATTACTTATTTTGGTATCATATTGAAATGAAAAACTTTTATAATACACAAAATACTTTTTTTGTATAGCGGATATTGAGAATTATATTCTGTTAGTTATAATTCCATTGATTAATTACATCACTGAGTAAATAATTAATGTATGACCATATTGCGTGAATCTGAATATCAACAAACCGTTCAGGTGTGTTTCAGAACATGCAAAAGTTAGCGTTCCATAGTTGCCTACATATCCTGAAATTGTTGACACAAGTGATCCGAAATATTTTATTTGATAGTTTTAATTAAATATTAAAAGATTGAACTAGTCCATATCTTCCAAACTTATGTTTGAAAAATTAGAAGAAGAGATCCAACATTACATTCTGCTGTATTTTTATGCTCAATATTTGCAAACAAAATTGAAAATGGTGAACAAAACCTCATCCGATTGAATTCCATGTGACCAAATGTGCAAAATATTTGCTGTTGTATTACATGTAAAAGGAGATATATTCAAAACAATCTTTTAAGATTTCGATACTACATTGAAACCTACGTATAAAGCATATTTTTGCTAAATATTATGTACTTAAATCTGAACCTTTAACACCAAAAGGATATGGATAGATGGACAGACTAAAGAGCATAACGAAATTAGGGGTCTAAGTCCGGTTCAGTTTTTTGTCATTCGACTGCAGGCCCAAAAAACACGAAAATCCATCTCAATATGGATACCTTTACGGAACACAAATTTAATAAACTGCAAGAAGGCACCGCTATTACAAACCCAAAGCAATGTTCAAAAACGAAAGAAAAAGAGGTTTAGGTTTACGTGTATCGAATGTTACGTGCAATAATCTCTTTCAGAGCTTTCAGAATTTTGCTAAATTATTAACTATTTTAATGCGTCACGTGCCTCGCCAATAAAAAGGAAGAGAGGCAGGACGTGCAATGTTATTTTATGTGCATCGTTTCAAAGAATTTTTTTAAGACTTTCGGAAATTTTTTATTTCAAAAAAATTAACTAGTAAAATTTTAATTTTAAAATTGAAAATTGATTGCATGATAACAAATGTACGAAGTATTCATATATTCAGAACGGCTTTAAAAAAACGACGTATTAATCTAAAGAATACAACAGAATATGAGTAGTTCCTCGTGGAGAGGTTGGCCATAAAAAATACAAGAATTTTTGGTTGCATTGAAAAAAAGTCTTGTGTACACAGCTTGTTAGTGCATAAATGCTAAATTAATTTTCAAAATACCAAATATACAAAACCTTCAAGATGGCTTACGCGATAAATTAAATGCAAATTATCCGGTTAATTTTTTTATATTGTAGTCGCTGTTGTTAAGTATAAGTTTATTTTTTATTTAAATTTTTCAAAAAATTAAATTATAACACTTCTCAAAAAGTTCATTCAAATTATTTAATTCAAGAAATTATTTACTTATTTTTTTCAGGTTTACCAGATATGAGGTATCACATAGGACATAGATCTTTTACTCCGGTATCGTTTATACTAAGGCAACGTATGACTTAGAAATTATTACTTTATTCTTTAACAACTTGATTGAAAATAGTTTAAAAAAAAAAAAGAAAAGTCTTTGTTTTTTAGTTATTGAATTTACATAAGCTGGAAAAAGAATGTTAATCCTTTTTTCTCAACTCATCGAATGTTTTTCGTTGGCACCTACCTAACGACAATCGACAAACATTTTTTTATTAATATTTTAACATTACAGTGGAACAACACACTTATCAGCCTAGCCTTGGCATATTCCATTCACATTTAGCAACTTCGCAAACAAAAGACTTAATAACTCCGGACTCCCTGGAAACTCGATCTTCATATTTGATAGAAGGTTTTCTTTCTACTAAAATTGTTTTCTAATTTTTCTCTTTGAATGAAAATTTTTACACGAATGTTGACCTGTATTAATTCTTACAAGTTTGTTTATTTTATCTTTCTTCACCATTTCTGTTATATATATTCATATATTTTTCCATACTCTTTCTTATTTTTTTATGAACGGATTAATTAATTAACTATTCGCTGCAGTTATTATTAATTTTCTGACGTTTTTAATAAATTTCCTTAATACATAGTATTAGGAAACATAATCATTTGTTTGATATTTTCAAATATTTATCCTTTTTTTCTAGGAAATTATTATTTTGCCTTTTTTATATATGAGGTATAGATAAAAACAATTTTTTTTTAGAAATACGTAAGACTATAAAAATAAGAAAATAAATAACCAATCTTTCTTTACTAAATTCACTGGTAAAATTAAGGTTTAATTTAATTTCACATAACTATATCAACATAATATAAGGTATAAATTACGTGTTATGTTTCAATTGAATATGAATCAATAATTCAAATATTAAACTTCAATAATTAGCAATAATTTGCCTAAAGACGTTGTTTCCCGGACAAGTGGTCAATAGAGACTCGGCCTTTGTAAGTTTTAGTAAAACTTATTTGCCGTAATGTAATGTATTTGCCGTAATGACTTTCAAATTCATATATCTGAAAGTCATAGTTATTTTGTTGTCATTATTTGAAATAGCTAAGTCGACATTCATGTTTGAAACTTACACATGTTTTATATGTATTAAAGATGATAAAATGTATGTGTGTATATATATATATATATATATATATATATATATATATATATATATATATAATGCGTGTATGTATGAATACATATATACATACTAATACTCCCTCGCAAAAAATCGGGCATTTAGGATTAGATTGGTTCAAGTAAAAGCGTAAGGGAATTAGGTTTGTCGTAAATATTTGATATATTATCTACTAAGAAAAAAACTTTTGGCTTGTAAATTTGCTTTTCGTAGTTTGTTTTTTTTTATGTTATTCAAATTACTCTTTTTAACAAAACAAAAACGGGGCCTTCAATTTTTAACAATATCAACATCCATTTTTTAAAAAAAGAAAGTGATAATCGATTGTTGTCTCCTTTTGCCGAATTGTCTACTGCAATTCTTCATGGCAAGCCCTGGATGAGGAATTGATTTCTTATTTTAATTATTTCTTCAAAAATGCACTTCCATTCGATTTGAGGTCGGTTCTTTGTGCTGGCCATTCTAAATGAGAAAACCCGATCTCAGTAAGCGTCATGTAAGCGTCTGCTTTTCACGTTTCGCGTGCTCGAGCGTTATAGCCCCTGAAGATCTGAGCCCCTGTTTAACGTTTTCCAGGTCTTCTGGACACTTTGTTACTTCGCTCCTCAACAAATAAAGAAGCTTTGGCTTCATTAGAAAGCAAAACCCTACTCCACTCCCCATCGTCCAGGTGGCACAATTTTGGGCAAATCTAGATTTTGAAAAACTGTGCCCACGGAGTAATTTATAATCCATAACTGGTATTTGATTGTGGATATCAACTTCTAGAGGTCTCTTCCTGATAGTCCATAGACTAAGACTTACATATTTCACTTCTTCGAGATTGTTTTTGATGTTTTTGTAGTTAGATTTCCGATTTCGTAAAGCTTGGCTCAAAATATATCGAACCTCTCTGGGCTCATTGCACTGTTTTCTTCCCAGCCCTGGTCTTGTTTTTAATGAATCGCTCTCTTAAATTCTTTTCCAAATCAACTGAAATAGTTGCGAAATATAACATTGAACACAGCCTTCTTTAACAAGAGTCACTATATTACCAGCGGTTACTCTTAGATCTGCTACAGTGCGTTAAAAAAACTTAAACAATTTAACACCAATATCAAAATTAAAATTACTTTTCTTAATAATTAACCCAACATCTAACCATATAACGCTAATATATCTTTTATCCCAATCAAATGATTTTAAAATGAATTTAAAATTTTGAAATTCTGAACATTTTATCTTACATTTAATCCATCTTCTTTTAACTTTAACTCTTCTCTTAATCCTTCATTGGCACTCAAAATGTACGTTAATTTTCAATTTGGCGTTATTATTACTATGTATATATGTTTATTTAAATTGTTTTACATTAATATTTGTTTAATCAATTTGTGTTAGTACGTAGCTATGTCTGTGTATGTATATATGTTTATATATACATATATATATATATATATATATATATATATATATATAACAAAAAACAAAACAAGAATTTTAACCTATCTGCACCATAGTCACTGCACTGCGGATGTCGCACGGTGACATCAAGGCCTACTGTGGTTATTGTCCGCATGAAACTAGAGAAAGGCGTGATAAAATAAAACGCAAATGCTATACATAGGTATATGCGAATTGAATCCATATAGAGGCGAAAACCGCATGAAAGAATGCTATATTTTTTAATTAAGCATAAACAACAATCTTCTCAACGTCAATAAAGTCGCCTTTCATTTAATTAAACATTTCAAGTCTTGCATAATTTCAATAACTTCAGATATATGATGTCCGTTCTCATGTACATTACCGGAAATATGTACATACAATCATGATAAAATTAATTGTTTTACAACAATATTTATGACAAATTTACCCATTAATAAAATATCCATTATATCAAAATTTTAAAGTTATATATATATATATATATATATATATATATATATATATATATATATATATATATATGTATTTGTATGTATGTGTATGTATGTGTGTACCAATTGCTCTGAATCCAACATTTCTGAGTTGATTAGAATTAAACTCGCCACAAAAATAGCTGCTGTTCCAGTACGAATTTAGTTTTGATCTATCAGACCAATGTCTTCAATATTGATCTAATACTTTCTTTAAGTAAGTAGTAGCCATAGTTCCCTCAGAAACCATCTTATAATAAAGCACACTTAATACATCGTTTAAAAGAAGGTGTATGACCAAATTGTTTACGGGCCGTAAAACTTTTCCCCTTTATATTTATATTATGTTTGACTAAGAGAGTTTGACTATCCATTTATATAACCACAAGTCCAATCTATTAATAACAATATAAAAATCCGGCCAATTGCAAGTAGAACATACATTACTAGTGTTTCGTAGCACCTAAAGACACAAAGTGGCATCAAAGTATACTAGAAGGCCGTAACAGTGTTATTTTGGTGTATGTCTACACTGCTCCTCTACACCGGGTTGTGTACACATTGCGTTAACTTGGTTAACAACGACAATATTAATTGTTCAATTTTTTACCTATTTTAACGTGAAAAATTTAAATCAATTGTTATTTTTTCACTATCATCAATACTTTTTTCTAACTTAAATTTAAATGAAGACATTGTTGTTGAGGATAAAATTAGGTAATAAAACTACTTAAATTTTCCATCAATCTATTGTCTCATTTATACCAGATTTGATTTCTTCACATTTTTCTAAGCGATGTCTTTTGTGATGGTGGTATTAAGTTTTTTTTTGAAACATTATTATTAAACATTGAATTTAAAGGGATATACTAAATGTGTTTAAATTCGAGCTTGACAATATTTATTTTATATCCCACACTTTATTGATAGCTAATTAATTTCGGACACCATTTTCACCTCTTGGTTCCCTCCTCCAAACTCGAATAAAAACATAAAAATTCAAGATTTTACTACTTAAATTGTGCTACTATTCCCTATAACGGTTGAAAACTTCAATTTCTCAATGTCAAACTAACTCCGAGGAAAGGCTTGTGAAACACAAACGGAGGGACAGTATATCGAGATGATGACCTAAATATTTTATTTTTACTATCATATTATAGATGAAATCATAAGAGCATATAAATAATAAAACGCCAAAAATATCATAATGATTAAATAAAGTTCCACTTTTTTATGAGAACGAGGGAATATTTATTGATGCACTTTTTATTTCACAGCCATATTTTCTTCATTATATCGATTTTTTGTCCTTTATTATAAAAACCAGTTGAAATCTTATATAAGCTTATAATAAATTCACAAGCAATATGCTCTATGTTAATGACAGCATGCGCTTACGAAAAGATCGACGTTTCAGGATCGAGTTCCACATACGTGATGGAATTTAACAAACTTATGACAAGACGTGACATTATTATAAAAGATGCCTACGGCCATATTATGTTTGAATGGTTTTGCTATTTAAATATCACTGTATGCAGACATGTGTATATAACAAGCAGGCTAAAATTATTAGACAATAAGTATACACAGTCTGAGCCGAAAAGTATTAAACACCTCATAATATTTAGTTAGTTTTCTAATAGAAAGCGATATAACAAATGAGTAAAAAACTAATATTATTAAAGTAAAATAATATTTATTTAATCCCACCTGTTACCACTTGTATTATACCGTCTACCAATATTTTTAAGGTATTATTTGATTTATTTCCGTTATTATGCTATGTTCCGAATGTTGCATCTTAGTGTATACAAAAATATTCGACTGGATTGAAATTTGGTCATTAAGGAAGCTAGTTTAATAGTATATAGCACATGGTAAATGGCGTTTGTCAATTGCTGGCTAGTGTTACTATTTATTTTGAGTTTCATATTTTATTGTCATCTGTCTCTAATATTAAATATAGTTAACTAATATAATTTTTTTATGAATTTAATAAGGTTTTTTTAGTAGTCGCTAATAAAATATTTACAAATTTTCAAATTTTAGACTGATAACTTTTTAGAACCAAGAAACTTATCCGCCCTATTCTCTTGTAATGCCTGATATTGAATCACAAAATTATAAAAAGGCGATTGAAACTACATCTATTTGTTGTTTATTCTACAGTCATGCTAAATCGAATTAAATAAAAAATTAAAAATGTAATTTGGGCTTTCAGTGTTAAAACCCTCACTCAAAAACGCTACGTGATAAAAATAAAACAGAATACAGTAAATGCTTATATAATATTAGATATAAAGCTGACAGTTATTGGTTTTTCTATAACAATAGCGTAAGTCAATGGAATTCTTCCAAATGCGTAAAGATTTTTAAGAAAGGATCAATTTCTCAAAATAGGACTTTATTTTTATTATTTGTATCACACTCTTTTAAACATTACTTAATTTAGATTATAATTATTTTCTGTCTCAACAAAATCATCATTAAAGTTTTCTAAATTAAATTATATGGGTCAAATGTATGTAGTTTAATTCACATTTTTTTAAATTCACCTTACAGGGCTAGTTCATCTTAACCATGATACCTTCTGCTTAACACAATATTTTGCATTAAATTATATGTCAAAAAACCAAACTGTTTCATAATCTAAAGTTAGCCAAGACGCAATCTAACAATATACTTCATATTGATATATTTGAAAGTACTTATGTATAAATCCATTCAGTTTACATCATTCTTTTCCAACCCATCTGGTTCTCGGTCCTCAATCATCCAGCGTATTGCTTCTATCACATGAATTGCGATCCATCAAATATATATTAACAACATTCTAGTAGATATGAATTGTTTCCATCCCGTCAAGGACTTTTCTTTGAAAACTACTGTATCATTTTTTCTCATGATGAAAACGTCTAAACTTTGCGAATACAGTTTACGGAGTCCGGTCACGTAACGAGCTTCCACGAAACATGTTTTGTCAGAATTATTGTTTCGATTGTTCCTGGCGACGTGTTTCGAAGTACCACTTGTGTCTCAGGGAGATTGTGTTCATCAACATAGGTAGAGCATAGTTATACTTAACTAGCTTATGTTGCTTTTTTTCATCGTGTTGTGAAGCTACTGGTAATATTTCGAAAACACTCGTCTTAAACCAAGTCAGAGGGCGACTTGCACGCAAAAAAACAAAGAACCTATGAGAAAGGTAATAATATATCAAAAGTTTTCAATATGGACTCAGATTAATATGTTAAAGAATTTACATCACGATACGTAAATATGATTAAGTATAATTATTTTAAATTTTTGCGGGCACTTGGATGGATGAATTGGCATAAGAGACTCGCGCAATTCAATCAAAACGAAGTTACTAAACATTCCATAAGTTATGAAGCCATAATTATAAGGTGAATATTTCGATAAGAAATAATCGAATTTTAGTTCGGTTGCTGTTTACAATATCCAAAATACATTGCGGTGCTGGTATGAATTCTTTCTAATATGTTAGTTTCCTACATATATATGTACATTTATTTATTTTTATCTCAATTATTAGCACCCATTGAATTAAAGCGATCAAAATGTAAATATATATATATATATATATATATATATATATATATATACGCGATTTTATTTTAAGTTAACGTAACACGACAGTTGACGTGCGAGTGCTGAAAGTTACTCGTTTCGAAAAATTAAAGAGGATGCCTGAAATATGCAAGGAGAAATGACATTTATTACAACATGAATACATTTATATATGTAATAGTTTCAAAAGTGAAAATGACTAAAAAGAACAAAATAAATTTATATGCGGACTACGAAACGTACAAATAATAGCAAAAATCCTTAATGCAATTTATTATCAAAAACAGTGGGTAGCATTTGACTCTACACCGATGGTGATACAACACCGGTAAATTTGAACTAACGGCGAGACATAAGTAAATGAAAAAAAGAGTACATAATATTATCCACAAAGGCATGTTTCAAAACTATAGTAGATATCAATTTACTTGTTTCAATGAAAAAAACTTGCAAAGTATAGGTGGAAAGAGAGCTCAGAAATTTCGTGTTTAATTTAGAGACAAAAGTTTGAAATTTGCAACAGAATCGCAAGATGTATATACTTTAACAATTTAATAAACCTTAGAATTATTTTTTACACTTTTTATGTGGTAAGGCATATAACCATGGAAATAATTGTTTAAATTCGAATGATTATGTGTGTTTACAATGATATTTAATTTTGCACAAAACTTGGAACAATAATCCACAGATTCTTTTACGACATTAATAATGAACGGATATTTGATTTTTTTAAATGAACATGATCCCAAGCAATGTTTTCCAAAAGTAATCTTAATTATCATGTGGTACTTATTTGATTGGCAATAGATTAATTACAATATTGATAGGAAAGTATTTAATAAGGATTATGACAACTTCGCACTATTGGTCCCTCCCTGAAAAATAAACGTTTCAAAAATATAATAAATTAAAAATAATAAAATTAACTAAAATGTATTGAAATTAAATGAAATATGAAAAAACTAATGTAAAGAAAGGTGAAAATATTTTGAACTTTAAAAAAAATACGAGATTCAATGAGAAACTCGACAATTCTAATAGTTCCAGCATGATTTTGGTAAAATTTTACTAACTCTTTGCTAATACTCTTCCAAGACAGAAACAAAATAATTTGTTTCAAAAATTACTTTATTCTAATGTATCATAAAATTGATTACTGGGTATATACAGAAAAATATATAAATGAAACTCCAATTGTAAATAAGAAAGAATGGCAGAAAAAACTTCATATAAGAATAAGGATATTTCATCTTTTTTACCCACATTTCTCTTCTAAATTATTATATAACAGGAAATCGCTGGAATAGCAAATGATTTATAAATGATTGATGGGACAATTACACTTAGAGATATACCGATGATATAACTATTAATTTTGTTATCCATAAGTAAAACTATATATATTATTATTGCGACTACCTCTCCGTACGTTTGCTCAATTTATTTAATTTTCCTGTTTGTTATTACGTTCGTTCACTCACTTAACCGTTGGCATTTACTTAGTTATGAGAGATGACATTAAATACGCCTTTCCAACCGCACACTGACAAAATCAAAGTTTATATGTATTCATAAAAATAATAGCAAAGTAGTAGCAGTAATTAACGTAAAACAGCTCAAGTGTCAGCGTTTGATTAAAGCATCTAAAAGCTATTCATTTCTATTCCATTCAAATTCGGAGTACAGTGTTATATTAGCGTAGTTCTGCTAGCCTAATAAGCAAAATAAATTTATATGCAAAGCCGTTTTTGAAATACGTATTCCCTTTAGAAAACTACTTAAAATAAAATAATATAACGTGATAATACAGGGTATTATGATTTATAATAATACTCATAACATTTAATTTTCATTCTGCTACGATAATACGTATGGAATTCCACTATGAACGATAGAATATTTGAGAAATATAAACTTCACTATATAAATTTACAAAAATATATTTATAATTTATAAAAAAAATTGGAAACAAAAGAGAAGGAGACAAAATAAAAAGAAATTATTATAAGGAAAGAGATAAAAATTTTAAAGAGCAAAATAAACCAAGTTCGAAAAAAAATTCAATTCAAGGTCGAGATGATTTGATTATTTACAAAAAAAACAATATTACTGACATTATAGTAAAAATAATACCTACGGTTAAATGGGTGTAGATTTCAGAGAAACGACAAATTCAAAGATTCAAAGAAAAAGAAAATTCAAAGAAAATATATCACAAGCCGTGGTCGCAAAAAAAATTTAAAGTGAAAGAAGAGTTAAAATAGGAGTTTGTTTATAATTATAGAACTAAATTTTGATTTACATGATTAGCTATAATATTACGGAGAAGAGAAAAACAGAAACTCTAAACAATATAACTTATTGTTTTAGATATTACTAAGAAAATTTTTTTTTTTCTTAACGATAGATGGTCTTTTCATAAAAATTTCTCAAATTGCATTGAATTTCATTTAGATGATTGTATAATGATTATATGTTGGCATTTTGGGTGGTGTGTCTCAAATGCCAACACAGCACAACGAAATTGGAAAGGTAATAGAAAAATATCATAAGATTGTATAGCAGTAACTGGAGCACAAATTCCCACATGTAATTTATAACAAAACAATATTGGAAAATATGTGTTTGTAAATTATTTTCGTTTCTATATTTATAATATGTACAAAACAATTATACTATCAAAATATTATCAATGACAAATATTAAAAAACGTCTCTTAAGTTATCTTCCTTTATATCACATGTTTCATTTTTTAATAATTGAAAACAAATATCAAATATGTTTAAGTAAATTCAAGTTTACCAAAAGAACATTTTGATATGAAGTAATATTTAGTCTAGATTTTATAATTAAATTAATTTTATCTTTTTTTCGCCTTTTAAAATATAAATAAAGAGTCGAATATATTAATGAGTATAAAAAAATATAATTTAGTAGAATGTTAGATGCTTGACTCCCGGGGTTGAAAAATGTTTCCTGTTTATTAAAGGTCCAATTTATCTTTAATGTTTTTCCATGGGTGTATATTCCGTAAAACTCTAGTAAGAGTTTTATGGATGTAAAAAACTACGTATTTATTTTCTTCCTTGATAAGCTTATTAGCATTAAATCTGGCAAAACAATTGATTCGTTTAAAATTATTTATAAAAAACTTAATGAAAACATAGGTTCTTTTGCAAGAATAATTTCATGCCAATTTGTAAACTTATAGAATACGTAATTACTTGTTTATATTTTAAGTGTTTATATTTTTGTTTATATTTAAACAAAATAATTACTTGTTTATATTTTATATGAGTTTAGAGTCTATACACTCATATAAAATATAAATAAGTAATTATTATGCTGCTTTGCTTCTTCTCGGATTTGTAACCCAAAAATAAGAATAAATAGAACCCTTTGGTTTTGTATCTCAATAATAAACAAAAATCGAACACGTGTCCGTTTCTGTGGTTTGTCATTGACAAAAATATGTAATTTGACATAGAAATAAAAAATATTCAAAGTTAATATTTAAAATTGTTTCAGTGAAAATTTTGTACAGCCAAACAAAATACTTTATTTTTGCGTGTGGAATATCAATTAAATTCCGTAACCATTTTTCTAAAATCTTGTTTAATATAGATTAAGGGATATTTTGGAAAATTTCCACAAATATAGGTTTATTTTTTAAAGAGTTTAAGTCAAAATTGTGGAAAAAATATCAGTGTTATGAAATTTACCTAATATTTACGGGAAAACTAGGTTCTAAATTTCATAGTTTTGGAGAAATATATGGTATATTATTAAGTCTGTGAACCATATAATAGAAAATATATTGGCATAACCAAAGACGATTACATTCGTAATTTATTTAACAGAAACACAATGTACCCGGATATGTGACTAAGTGTACGCGGACACCTCGTAGTTCGGTTTCATTCCTATTTCATAGGTTTTTCACAGATGACGTACTATTTTGCATCAAAGTATGGTTGGTAAATTTGTGTTTGATACATACTGCATTCGAATGAATTACTTGTAGGACCATACATTTAACTTTCGCTAAACAACTAGATCACAGACTTTCTCTCCCCTTATACCTAGATGGACATTCAATAATTCATCCTTTAAGCTGAAAAGCTGAGGGAGTTTCAATAATTCATCCTCTAAGCTAAATACGTTCAAAATTACGCAAATCATTACTAAATTAAAACATCGATTACTATTGTAAATTTTGTAAGTATTTTAATTTGTGCATAACAATTTTACAATATTAAAGAAAATCATGAAAAAATAACAAAGCCATGATTCCATCTGTATCTATTATTCTGTATCTGTATCTCATATTCAATATTTATATCTTATCAGCATGCTAAAATTATTTATAAACAATTTTAGTGGTATCATATATATAGTATGTAATATGAGAGAAAATATTAAATCGCAAATGGTGTAGAAATTCATACACTAACACTAAGCACTCATGAAAAATAATTACATTATCGTTTAGATAAGAAAATTAGTAAAAAAGGAACCAATTTTTAATTTACAATAAAAACATCTCTTTCTATGGGATGTTGAGTTGAATTCGTGAAATAATTATTAAACTCTTCCTATTTTAATAGAGATAAGTAAAGAGAGGATAACATTATAAGCATGAAATATTTGAAGAATTGTCTGTAACTCCTTACTCAATCTTTGTAGTCATTTGTCGTATTTATAAATTATGATTTTAATATTTTTTGTCAATAATTTACAATACAATGCCAAACAAATCCTACATAAATTAATAATTCTTACGATAATATATTTATACATACGTAATTAAGTGTTAAACTAATATTATTTTCTTTAAAGCGAGTGTTTATACATATGGGATATTCCAGCGAATGATCGACTAAATTAAATTTCGCAATCGTATTTCAACATGAAACCACTATAATAACAATGGATTTATGCCCAAAATTACACTTGTTCATAAAACTTTCGGAAAACAATAATATTTTGATCTAAATCTTTCTTTCCCAAATAACATAAGCGTGTGATTTTATTTTTAACCAAATAAAATATAATTAATTTTCTTTTATTTTTTATGAAATAACGTTTAACTAATTTTGGAAAATTTAACCATTATTTCAGTTTGATAAAATCCTAATTTTAAATTTTAATTTTGACTTTATTATGATTGTCATAGTCAAGATTCCTCAGTCAATTAATTACATTGTGTACAGAGATCACATTTAATATATAATATTTCAAACATTTCTCGAAAACATAATCATGGGTCTAAAATTTAATAATTACGAATAACTTTTCTTTTACGTAACTGTATGAGCTCCAGGTACACCTTTAAAAATTCATTTAAATTTCCCAAACAAAATTTTAAAAAATCAAAGCAGCGCTAAATGCCACATAAACATAATATAAAAGATCTGTCAAACGAAGCACTTAAAATATCATTACACGTTCCTCTCTCCACGCCTCTCTCCATCTTTATTGGGGGTGTATACGTCGAGTTACAAATGAGTGAACTTGGAAAAGTTCTCCAAAGCAGAGATTATTGCTGTAACGGCTACACGTACAATAGGCTATTTGACAACATCGAAAATATACCACAATTCAGGGTCACCCTATTAGATTATAACCGAAATAAGCTTATAGCTTTTAATTTTCGGAAGAATAAGTTTATACTTTGGAAAAAAAACGTAAAGGAATCACAATATTTTTTTCAAATTCAATCAGCGTCGCAAACGCCCTGTTATTGATTAAAATCAGATGACGTCACAGGCAAGTCTTTACATCTTTAATATATGGTCTTTTTTGTTTTAAATTTATTGCTATCACCATTTGCATTTAGTATATTTTTTTATAATATGAATTCATTACGTATGTGTATTATATTATATAAAAATAAATATATTACGAATTATAAATTTAATTAAAGTAATTTCCGGTCATAACTAATTTTAAAAAAATTATTTGTTTCCCATGCAGCGCAAAATTTACAGGTTAAGTAAACTTTCAAGTTGGATAATTAAATTAACTATATTTTTATTATTAATACTTAACAATTAGTAAGAAATTATATTTTTATTTGTGTAATAGGTACTTAACGGTAAAATATAAAGTGAACTAACTGGAAAAAAAGATTAAACCATATCCCATATACCCTCACAAACAAAAGTCATCAGATATGATTTTTTTTAAATATATCGTTTTTAAAGTATATTCTTTCATAACGTCAAAAATTTAAATTTAGATAAATACTAACTATTGTCAAAATATCATTGGTTCTAAAACGCTACCATACCAAAATTTAATATTCTTATTCTTTTCGTTTATAGGCATTGATATCTATAATAATGTTTAAAACACGAATATTACTTTTTTCACACATAAAACATTTGAGTGAGCTACAATACTGTTGCATCTCTTTGGGCTAATTGCAGCTGGTTTTTTCGGATTCGTTGGCAACAAACACTTTGTGTGGACTTTTTATAGACTTATTTGGACATTGTGTTACTATACACCATTTTAATATTAAAATAATAATAATCCCTTCCAGCGGGCAGGACTATTTGTTTACATTGCGTGTGACGTCACGCGAATTCAAACTTTAAAAGTGATTTATATAAAAAATAAGGCATATATCCTGGAAATATAAATGTAGTGTGCTTATAATGCAAAATAAAATAATTTAAAAAATCGAGTCAAATAACCTATTGAAATTCGTACTGCCTTCCGTTTTTGAAAGTGACTTCAACTGTAGATTCGGACTATTTTTGTGATCCGTTTAATTTGCATTTTATTGATGATATCAAGACTACAACCGGGTTCTGCCACTTTGACACTGTGGTAATTTGAAAGTTGCCGCATAACATTGAGTGGTATATTTTTTTTAAATTTGAAAAGAAAGAATAACTACAATGTCTTGCTATATATTAAGTTTAAAATACCTTCATCGAAAATTATCTAAGCACCTGTATATAAACGTGTGGCGGAAGATCATTTTGAAAAGGAGGGACGTTGTATCAGCCCATTGTAATTTGGTCGCTGTTCTTGAACAAACAATTGATGTTAAAAAAATGGCGACTAGTATTTTAGGCTAAATGTACCGCACAGTAAATGAACCTGACAGTAAAAAATGATGTTGATTTTAAGATTATGTTCAAAATAACAGACTCCCTGTATTTAAACTTATCGAGTGTTTATATATTCACGATACGTGTCAACTTAAAATATCATTTTCTAAACGACCATTTTATTACTTACTTTATGTACTGTAATTATACATGTCATATTTATTTGTAATTACCCGCCTCGACAGTTCAAACATAATCTTCACTTTGAGTTTTTGACCATACGGCTTCATAAACGAATTTATTTTATACACTTATAAGTTATAGATGTAGGATATAATTATTAATATACCAGTAGTGTACATACATATATATATATATATATATATATATATATATATATATATATATATATATATATATTTCTTTTTTTTATTCCTATTTTTTTTTTAAATTAACTTATTTTTCATAGTATAATACAAAGTACGGCTTACACAGGTATTTGTGTTATAACAAAATTAAATATAAACATATATTTCATTAAATAACTGGTAATATTTCATTTCAAAATAAATAAATATTAAAGATTAAATATGAAAGCAAGCTAAAAGCGAAGCAGATTTCTTAAATTACAGCAAATCAATTAATGTTTTGATAACATTTTTTTGAATGATGAAGTTATGTTTCTCTAACTGTGTTAAATTTAAATGAATTACATCCAAAATTATGGCGAAATGTATAATAAAATAATTAAATGCGTTCTATATGTCGAATATTGAATTTGGCTCGATGTGTTAATAGCCTGCAAAAATCACGAGGTCGCGAACATCCATCTTCTCTAGCTGGAAATGTTTATTATGGAATGTTTAGTACGGAATTAGAAATAAAAACTCCCATGTTAAAAAAATACTTTGTTTTTTTTATAATTTAGTGATGACAGATAATTATAACACAGTCCTAAATATTTCAATGTGATATTAATTAATTAATTAATTAATCAATTTATGTATTTTAATGTATGTAGTTGATACATATAGCAAACTTATGGCTACGAGAGCTATCTCTTACCGCTAACCAGAACACTAAATAATGTATGACTAAATAATGCCACTTCGACCACTTGTGCAATTAATAATGTCTAATCCGGCAAAATGTTATATATTTAAATCAGTCGCCTAGTTTGTAAAATAATTAAAGTTAATTTTTTGTAAGAAATCACAATTACGCCTAAATTGTAACGTATTATAAATTGACAAATATGTTGTCAATTTCTAATACTATGAAAAAAAAATGTAGACAAAAAGTAGGTTTTGTTATTAATTGACTTCACTTAATTATTATAAAATTAATAACTAGTTAATTAATGACATTTCTTTGAAAAGATTTGCATTTAATTTCATACATTTGCTTCCTTTTATCTTTTATTCATTTACTAAATATATTGTTTTGTGACATACAAATTTAAAAATTATTTTTTTCACTCGTACACAATAATTAAAATTGAAATTATTTTGTTTTATAATATATTTCTGCACTTATCTATACTTTATTATAAGTGCTTCGCCAGTATTATATCCTAAGGACTTCGCTAGTATTATCACTACATTCGGTATAAACTAAAATCATGTTCAAATGTTCTCTCTCTCTAAAAACGACATATTCACTAATAACATTTATTCGAGAACGTATTACAAATTTTTAACAAAAAGTACTGCTTGCATTCCGCAATACCACAAATCAACTCTCATTTCGCAACAATTATCTCTTCACAAAGATTCAATCATTCTGACCAGCTGTAGATATTTATGAGTATTAGCATGTTAAAAAATAAATAAACCAGTAGATTTATTTTGAAATCATAATTAAAATTAGGCTAATATTGTTAGGAAAAACCCATTGCTAATTCAAATCAATGGGAAATAAAGAAATCGTACTAATATTTATTCCGACAAGTATTCCTATTTTAAAAATCTATGGTAATATTTTTCATAATCTCACATATTTCGGTGAATTATAAACGTTGAAGATTTTGAAATGGCAATATTTTTTTTAAGAATTATAAACAAATATTGATCTTGAAATAAAAACTTTGAAAATTAATTTTGTTTTACAAGATAACTCTATAACCCATTCAATGGACAGGTTCATAATGTTTTTTCGTTCTTTGAGATTTAATTATTTATTTTTTAGTATCAATGAACCCCACGGGGGTTATTTCATTATTTCTGGTGAACAAATTACCCACTTGGTGATTAAAAAAACTGATCATTGATTCGTGTTATTTCCATCAGTGTTAATTTACACATAACAGATAAATGTTACAACTAATCAAAAACAATTCAATCTCTAATTCTTTCCCTCTAATTCAATGAATATTTTCACGCACCATGCTGATGAAATATATATTAGTGTTCTTACTGATAATTTTTGAATGACTTGTAAGGTACTTACAATCTAATTGATTTTTTAATTTATTCAAAAAATCCTCTAATGCCATGTTACCTTCTTTAAAATATATACATTGAAAAATTATTTCATTGAAAAATTCCAAACTTTTGTAATGTCATATGACTGTTCAATAATATCAGTTTGTGTAGCCAAATTTTTTGGCTGTTTTTTTTAAAATAATATAATAGTGAAACAGCTATCTATATTCTGTAAAAGTTAAATAGATGATAGCTATCTTTTGCCGGATTATAATACGAGTATGTACTATCACATTTGATCGAGTCAATTGTATTTAATTTCTTATTATTTATGCACAAATTGTACAATGTCATGTTTAACCTATACCTGCGAGTAAGGTCATTTGCTCACTGTGGCAGCTTATTGCAGTATATAATAATAATATATTATTTAGAATTTTATAATATTGCACAATGTCATATTTATTAGTATTTCATCTATATCTAACAATAATTATTAAATTGGTAGTTATATTTGTATACAAATTGTCTTTATTTTTATTTGTTTTTGCAATAGTAATTATATATGTTTGCGCCAGAACAGCAATCATTAATAACTTTATATTCATACATTAATCGGGAAATTAAAATGCGCATATTATAAACAATTTCATCGCCGTACATATTTTTTTTTCCTTAGGATTTAATTTTTATCCACAACTAAATAAAACTGTGTAATTTAGTGTTATTTCTATTTTATTTAAATTATTAACCACAACCTAGGTCTCGTTGTATCTTCAGGTAAGCAATTTGTAAAGAAGTTCTTAGAAACTTCCAACAGCGTTTAAATATTATACAAAACAATAGCGGAAGTGGGGTTTGCACAGGTTTTCTCAATATTTACGTTAATGAGTTTATGATAGGGTTAAATATATTTTCGTAGGAGTAGTTATAGAAGTAGATTTTAATATGTTTTCGAAAATTATACAATAAGCAAGTAAGTTATACGATGCAAATGTTCAAGTGTATGTAATTAATTAAATGGATATTATTCTCAGTAATATATTTATACAATAACAAGGGTATCTGATGATTGGGACAAGATTATACAACTAATTATACATATCTTCTATTTTTTGACGATTAGGATTTTGGGAAGGAACTGTTTTTTATTAAATTATTGGCTAATTTGTCAAAGGAGTATTAATCCTGTTACACTATTTGCTCAAATGTGGTGAAGATGGTGGACAGAGAGATTGTGGATGATTATATTAATCACACATACATGTTAATTTATTCCAATATTTTTAATAAGTCAGCAAAAGTCTTAATATGCTCACTAATCTGTTTTTGCGATTCATTATATTTAGTAAATAATGAACAAAGTAACGCCAGGAAGCGGGCAATATACTGTTCTAAGTGTTGTGTGTCAGTTTCATACTTTTATTCACTATTATCAAATTATACACTATATTATTGTAACTGTTCTTTTAGTACAAGTCTTTTTGACATTTAGAATTTTTAATAGATTATTTCTGATGCTTTACGGGATTTTTTTTCTAATATATCTATTCATTTTCATAATTTTTTTCAGTTTGTTTCTACTGCATTTCAATACCAGTTTTTCTGATGGTAAAGTATCATTCGTGAGATCAATTATAGGAAAAGGGTATTAACCTGCAGCAGCAACTAACCGTGAGGCCCTATCAACTATTTACTCGAATACATTTTGAGTTTGCAGTAATTCCCGGGGCCGTTTCCATCTCAGAAATCTCGTGATGGTTATCTTGTAGTTTCTATTCTAGGTTGGTGATTCGCCTTAGTGTTAGCTCGTATTCAGCACTGCACTCATCATACTATCTTATATATATTGTAACTGATCACACTCTTTGATTATATTATGATGTTCCGTAAACTTAACCGATGGTCCCTGCTTAAGCATATCATTGTTTTTGAGTACATTTGATAGTTCCTTCTCATTTTCCTCTCACTCTAATTGTTAAAATGTGCACACTACTCCTCACAGGCCTTTAATTCCAGTAAAACAAGTTAAAGTTTCGATCTCGAAGTTAAAGTTCGGTCCTCCTGACGTGCTAGGACTCTGCGTGCGGTCAATGTGTAATTAAATACAAAAGAGCTAGCTAACTGTCACTTATTTACAATTTGTGAAAACACAGTAATTTACACTTAAACACTAATTTAATAATAATTTCACGGTTTATATGATTTACACTAGCGATTAAATCATATTTTGACCGTAATTATATGCATTTAACAAATTAAATTTAAGATAAAATTATTTACAATTAGCCGTTGATCATAGTCAAACTTTGGAAGTATAACTATAATTTACTCCTATTTTTCCAGTGCATATGTGGTCAAGTACTAATTAATTAACTTTATATATGTTCTTCACAACATCATAATATCACATTGTTTTAAATAATAATAATTTAAGACACTTTAATATGTGGGTAGAAGCGTATTTATTATTATATTTTAACATTCATTACTAATTAAGTTTAAAAAAATTAGTCCAGAAAAATTAATGCTTACTCACCCAGTTCTTTTTATTTTCAGCAAAAACTTACACAAGGAATAACAATCATTTTGCAATGAAAACGCACTTCACACCTCAAACGTACGTGTACACTGCACTTTAATAAACATTAAATCAGATTATTCATAGTTTGAATATCGATAGATTTTCACAATTTTTATTTTAAACTATTAAGAGTATAAATATAAATAACATCCAAAAACAAAATTTATTGAAAAGCAGCTATTATTAAGGAATTTATGACACGGAGCGTCCAAAAACTCGTCCGCATGCGCCAGCGCCTATAACTTAAAGATACTTTTTAAAAATAAAAGTGTGAGCTAGAACATTTCATGAAAACGTAATATGTTTAAAACAAATTTATATAAATATGTTTTGCAAAACTTTTTTAAATGTTATTGATTAAAGGTAATATTATTTTTAAGTAAATTATTGGCATATATAACATTTTAATAATTTTTTTTATATTTTATTAACACTGGTGTATTTACAACATAGAAAAAAAATTAATTACATATAATATAATAGCAAAATATTCCCTTTCCGTGCAAGTTTTCTTCAATTCAGTATAATGTTTCTACAAATTTGATTTGTTTTAGTACGGAACGCTCGCTCTACGAGCGGACCGTATACATTTATATAAATGTGAAAATTTAAAAACCTTTAAGAGGACATGTATTCCTGATAACCTGTTGGTAAATATTTATGTTATTTTTCACTTTAAAAATATAAAAGCCTATTTTATATGTATGTAAAAATATCGCAAATTTCTCAAAAATACATTGCTTGCTTTCATTTCTCGTAACATTATTCCGCTTTTAGCACAATTTATATTCAATATTTATTATTTAAATATGGGATGTGTGAAATGTTTGAGCCGAATCACAACTTCCTTTGTAATTCCTTTGAGATAGTTATGTATTTGTGTTTAAAACGAAAATTTAGGTGGTTCACAAAATCTTTCATCACCAATAAAAAAGCAAATTAAAAAAGATATCGAGAGCGACATTGCTCTCTAGATTTTATGTCCAGAGTACCAATTTGAATAAGAAATAAATAGCAGTACAAGTATTTAGTAGCGCTCCCCAGTCGTATAATGACAGTGTGAGCTAATACTTTTATCTCATTATAATTTATCATTCTCATTATAATTTATTTGAAATAATATTTTTAGTAATACCCGGAATAGAAAACGTTAATTTGTTTACAAACCAACTTGTTGGTTATGGTAAACATATTACTAAAATATGCATAAGCGTACAAAAATGTTTCATTGAATTTTTGCTTAACTTCATCTAGTTTCACATAGTAGGAAAAATGTGTTAATAACAAAGTGTAAAATTGAACAAATTAATGAACAGAATGAGCATCAGTTATTAGTCACGGTAAAGATTTTTCTCCATACACATATAATTGCTACATCCTTAGTTACTATTACGAGAAACAATAACAACTAGGGTATGCCGAAAAATTACCCTCTACCACAAAGAGATACCTGCACATCAAATATTTTGTATCTACTGATAAACTTCTCTTAATGACTGTATCTTTCACTAACCGCCAAAATCCGAACACAAGTATAAAGAAATGGATAGATATTAAAATGAATAGAAAAGAGAAATAATAAACAATCTGTGTCTTATTTATGAAATTATAAAATAATATCTTTTTATCCACTTCATTCGACAAAATACGATGGAACAATCATACCTAATGAGGAAATTAAGTATCGCGCTTAAACAGCAACAAAGCATACATATTGCACTTAATATTTTTTATTTCGTAAAACCACCAATGTAAAAATAAAAAACGTTTTTTCCATGTGCTTAAATGTTTTATGTTTCTTTGTTTTTATGTCTCTGTAGCTAAACAAGTGAACACATATGTGCCAGATATGAAGTTTAGACATAAAAGAAGGGATAGAATAAATAACATTTTCATAAATTGAAGGAAGCAAGTACTTTATGATGGTGGATTACTTTTTTATTTGAGATTCTCTTTGACATGAGTATCAGACGAAGGCGTTTGACTAATAGATTAAAAAAATATATAACTTACGTGTTCGTATATAACTTACGTTTTCAATGTGCTTTTCACGAAATATATATATATATATATATATATATATATATATATATATATATGTATATATAGTATTACACTGCCAGACATCGGTACGAAAAAATTATAGTGAATCTAAGAATAGGTGCACACGAATGTTGTGTTTATGCAGTATAAAATACGGCGAAGCAGATATTTGTACATAACAAGCAACCCTACCCAAACAAGCACAGGGCATACGTCCTCATTCATTGACGCCTGTGCTTACTAAGTATTCCGCTACGCGTAATTTTCAATTGTTAATATGGTTATAATAACTTAGAATGTATGTATTTCCATTACATCACTTAAAAAAGTGAAAGATATTTGCAATATTTGAATCATTTCAAGATATAAAATATAAAGTTTGGTCATAAGTCAACTGTTACACAGTCGACAAATCGTCTTACTTACCATTGTTGGCCTTACCATATTTTTAAGTAAAAAAAATTATAATACAAATCACGAATAACAAAACTCAAGTTTTGCTGAATAAATCACTAAAAATATGAATACACTGTAAAACTCATTAATTCCATTTTCCACACTATAGGTTCCGAGGCTAACATAAGCCCAGCGTTTCGTTAAGAATTATGTAAAATTTGAATAAAAAGGAGGTACGGAGTGGGTGGTGAACGCCGCATTCAATTATGGTTTTATTCTTTACAATTTTTCAATCTGAAGATGATTCTCGCTAAATTGTTCCTCCAACTCGATAATATTAATGTGGACAGCATGGTATGATAAGGGATCATTTTAAATATTTCCTGGCGATGCAATTTTCGTTATGCAAATTCTAACTGGTTTATGGAAACAAATATACGATATGCCCTTCGATTTGATCATTGGATTGGTTTGGATCATTGGATAAGGGTTCAACCCTTATCTTTTAGAATACTGAATGCATATGACATACAACAAAATAATTTGATTTTAAGTTACACTTCTACATTTAAATATAGAAATATGCCTTAAAACCAAGTTGTTGTAAGTTAAAACTAATTGAACAATTCACAAATATTAATGAAGATCTCGATTAATTTTAGTCTCAAAAAACCGTAAAGAAACACGTGAAAATAATTTAAAGGGCTTAAACAAAATATAATAATTCTGTAGATAATTTGTTTATAGCGACGAATAAGAAACCAATAAATTTATGTATGTAGTAATCATAACATACTCTATTTAATACATTTTTAGACCACTTTATATTTTGTCAATAAATTTAATTCACTGAAATATTAATTTTTTAAACATTTCTTCTTTGAGTTTATGTTTATTATTATAAATGTGAATTTTCGTCATGATAACTTAATATTGTGATAGCGCAAAATATTATTTAGATGTGATTTTCCATTTTATCTTTTATTGAAAATATTTTATATTCTAAAATGATAAGCCGAAGTCAATTTGGAAATTAATATAGTCTTTAATATAGTGTACGGCATCTTTTTACTGTTCTTAATTATTTAATTCTTAATTTTTACTGGCCTTTTTGATTAGTCGGAACTGAGTATAGAGACTATTATAAAGGTGTTTCAATAATCTAAAAAAAAGTTGTCAAATAACTGGTAAAAATATATTCATTCTGAAAAGCATTAAAATATAACATACACTAAGCATTAAACATTTCGGCTTTTTGGTGCATAGAAATTTGTATCAAGAGTCAGTTGGCATATCGAATGTGGAACAAAGTAGATGGGTAAGTAGATACAAAAAAATTAAAAAGGTGATAGCTATTGTATTTATTTCATCATAAAGGTCATAGTTCCGTAAAACAAGGTAAGTATGCAAAGAATTTATTGTATTTTAATGCCTATGATTCAATTATTGAGTGATTTTTAGCCTGTCGCCCATTTCAATGCTGTTTTCAGGACTCAGTTTACAAATTTAAAATGATTTAATTTCTTCAGCAGCTGAGTTTACTTTACCGAAGTAATTTAGAATTTGATCGGTATAAATTTATTTAAATAATAATAGACCAAACGCCAGACGTTAGTAGGAGGAAACAAATCACACACATTGAAAGATAGGTGCCAAATAATGGTATTGAAGCGTTGATTCGGTTTTTCTAATGTTAATGACAAGCGAATCATTTAAATTTGATTCGCTTGCAGAAGTGAATGTGTTTTTCGTCAATGGACAGGTATGATCTTAGCAGTGCAGTATTAGCGTAATATGAGTTTGAGTCGATTATGTCACGTGAGGTAAAGGTGTTCAGAGTGAAGTACGAAACACATATTCGATAGCGATGTTTGTTTTCCGTTATTGCAGAATAGGAAATGTTTTTTGGTCATTTAATTCCAAAAATATTTTTTTTATTAAATCAACCAAGAAGACTTTTAACCGACCTGCTAAAAAAACGAGGAGGAGGTAATCATTCTTGTGTAGTAAATACAATACACAAGCATCGAATTGTTGTTCATGTAATGTATTGTTAATACATTTCAGGTCATACTTTGTCGAAGAAAACGGAAATCGTAAAAATTGAGAGAAAGAGTCCTTGTCATTTAAAAACTTAATCATCGTAAATTCGGAAGATTTTGAATATAATTTGTATTTAAATTCTTTCTTCCCTGAATATTTGCTGATGCGAATATTTCACGTCATTCGAAGTAAAACAATAAATGTGGTTTTTCTCTGAAACCGATAAAAATTTTGTTAAATTAACAAGTCATAAAATTTTGTGCACAATTGGATATGTATTGGAAATTGCGAATATTATTGAAAAGAGGCCAACTAACTTGGATTATAAACTATTATATCAAGATATTTCGAGATATAATTGATAGCATATTATTGTAAAGTAATAACAAATTTCAATTAAGCCGCCTAGCTGTATTTATAGTGTTGATGTGATGATCCCTAATGAGACATATAGGGTTCATTACACTAAGGCAATACGCACAATTTAATACCATTCTGTTTTTTTTCAATAATTTTGTTTTTGCTATGGTTTCCTTTTGCCTGTGCTAGTAACTCTCAAAACTTATGCCTCAGTGTTTTTTTTTCAAATTAAACTTTTAATGTCACTATTCCTTCAAATAAAAAACTTATATTTCCTTGAGAAACACACAGAAATATCTGGCTTCAAAATAATCAACCAAATCTTTTTAAACGGTTATGTACTAAAGTAACTTATTAATTACACCCTGTTTAATCTTTCCCTAAATCTTTCGAGATCATTACGGAAATGTTCAGTTAGACCATCCTTTTATAGAATTTCTACTTTCTAAACAATGTTCAAATAACAGACTTAACAAACCTAACAATCTTGTACTAGAAAATAAAATTTAACAAAACATAATATTGAAAGTTAATAGGGACTTCCCATTAATTGTTCTCTATAATAATTTTAAGTCTACTAAAAATGTGTGAGCAGAAACTCACCATTAGGTATTATTGTATTTCTTAAGTAACAAAATTAACGTGAAGTACGAAATTAGAAATACACAACAACACAAGCAAATAATAAACTAATGCTGCTGATAGTTTTCTTAAATTCAAAAAGTACTACTACGAGATAATATTATTGTAAAAGGATGAGGCATAATACATAGGAATATGCCTTTGTTTTGTGAGTGTTTGAATATCAGCCTTCTTATTTGCGGCCAAAGGCAAGTTTGAAGAATATAACTGTCGTAATCGTGGCTGAACTCGCCGTACTTTCTTAAGATTAATTTCTTTATAATCTTCTAAATATGATGTTTTGTAAAATGCTCTCACTGTATTTGCGTCACTGTTACTCTTTTCTAATTTTATTATTTTAATTTCTGTTACCTTTACTGGCTCTCCTTCAGTATTCTTATTCAGCTGATATCCCTTAAATTTTTTAATGTCGTAGAATTCACTGTAAATCATTTCATTGACTTCATTATATATATTTGCTTTGTTTGCTTCTTTTATAGCAGTAAGGTATTAATCAGGTACATACATAGGTCCTGACAACTTCATTCTCTTCATTTGTTTTTCGATCAAAGAGTGAACCGTGTCACCTTTATTTTGTGTGTGAACGGCAATCAGGTATATAATTGTAATTGACTTCACATTTGTGAAGATTTTCAGGGCATAAATGTACATAGATATAATATATTGGTTCTCCTTTTGGCCACAGCAATTATCGGAACAAACAATTATGTCAATAATATTAGTTGTAGCTTCTGATTCCTCACTCATATTTTCAGCGCATTTACTTCCGTATGTACTCTCATAGATCATAGATCGAGTAGCAACTTGAGAATATTTACAGACGACTGATTAATATTCACATCCTAGATTTCGTAAAATTTTAACTGTTAATTTTTTACTACCACGTCGCCGTTTTTTGCGAGATTTTTTAGGCAAATCAGCAACTCATATTGTTTTTGACTTCCATACATTCGTCGATATTAACTGAAATAATTTGTGACAATTCACAGTTCTCACTACAATATATGTCTTTAAGGTTTTGTAACGCTAATACAAAACCTTAAAGACATATTTTGTAGTGATATATTATGTTTTGTTAAATGGCAGTGGAAATTTCACGTTAGTTTCAGGTTTGGAAGGAGTATCTTCAATTATCATAAATATAGATACTAATTGGTCGTCATTATCTTCTTCCTTATCAGTGTTATTAGTGGTTGAAATCATCATTAAATTATTGTCACATTTATATACAGGAGACGACAATTGGTCTTCTGTAGTATCAGTTTTAATAGTAGCGTGAGTTTTAGAAAAATAAGTAGGAACTTTCACTTTAACATTTGACGACGATAAGTATAAGTCTGTAGCTAAATAAACGAAAGAGGTATTTCTATTTGTGCTTTATGTAGGAGTCTTAAAGAGATCATAAAATGAATGTTAGCTTGTGCCGTGACTTCGTTTCAAAAGTTTTATTTGGCTGTCATCGGAGGAAGACGAATCTGAGTCGGAATTGTTAGTACCACGTGGTTTATTATTTGAATATTTATTTTCAACCTCTGAGGAGTCTGTTTCTGTACCAGGACTGTCAGAACTCCGTGGTTTGCTATTTGCAAACCAACTGTCGGTTTCAATATTGGATCTATCTGCTTCAGTTCTTGAAGTGCTTGATGATTCACTTTGGTCTCTATTATAAACAATACCCTTTCTAATTACCTCATTTGACTTACATGAACTACTGCTCGATTAGTATGACAATTTTTTTGGCTTATATTCTTTGTCGTCATCAGATGCAGCAGAAAAATCATCATCCGAAAATTGAGCTACAGTTTGTTTTTCGTGTGATCATCATGTCAATCTGCTTATATATTTCATCAATATTTTTTTAAAATTTAAATGTTCTTAGGTTTGACGGTGGCATTACACTGTAACGAAAGATTCGCTTTTAAGATGGATACAATCAGAATTATAATAATTCTATTGTTATCCAATGAGGTTGTGCTTAGAATTAACTACTAATAGGAAAACAAATCGAAAAAATATCCTTAAAGCTCGATTTGACATAGTGCGGCACAGTTATTTTTCATTTTTAATAATCTAAATGCAGCAATAGATGTAAAGATGCGACCATCATCATACATGAAGAATTAAAGAAAAAAATCATTGTAATACCTATACTGTTTTTGAGGGTAACATAAATCGCATTACTGACACTATGTACTTAGTGACATTACTAATATTATTATTTTAGCGCATTTTTTCTAAAAAAATCTTGAATACTGCCAATAAACTAAATTGGTCAGCATTACTATTGTTAAAAAACAAAATGATTTGAAATCATATTGACACTTTACAAAAAGTGACATTAAGCTTATTTAGTTCAGAATTTTATATATTTTGGAATATGAAGAATTTTGTACCTATACATGGTAAATAACTATTTGATATATATTGACTTGATTTGTATAATGGTAAATAACTATTTGAATTTGAAAATTAAAGTTAAGTGTTTAAAGTATTACAGACATTAATTACAAAAATACATTACTACGATTAAAATAGGTACTGCTTACTAATACGTATTTAAATATGCACCGTCACTAAACAAAAAATGTCACTAATGCTTTAAAATGTGTGAAAAACTTGTGTGCACAACGGGCGCAATAGCCAAAATGACAGAACTCCGGTAACGGTGCTTCCCATAACTTTAAAATTACTTGTGACATTACTTTATCTATAAGTTTGTAAGGAAACTAAAATAATGGGTATTTCACATTGGACATAGTACAAAATCAGTAACATAGATGGCGCCAGAACTAAAAATTCACAATTTTCGGATAGTGACGGTATAATAGTAAATATGTCATATTTGACGTTTTGTTATTTGCTTTTATATTTTGTGTGTATAATTACGAGATATTTTGTCCGTGACAAATGACATTTTACGGATTGACATATAGTGATTGGCATTATTTTATCCACAAATCATATCGATATTTTTCTATAGTGAAAATAAACCTACATTGTGATAAAAATTATTAGTAAATGAAACGAAACGAAAAAATTTTTTTAATATTATTTACTGTGTAAGCGCATGATGTATAGTAAACATTTTGATAGAAAATGTTTTGTTCAAAAGAGCACATCGACGTATTTTGAAAAATGACTCAGTGCCTACAGAGTTTGTACCGGTGTGTTTGTCGACATTCTAATTTATATTTTATCATTTGTAATTAAGCTTCTTTACTTAATGTATTCACAAAGATTGGACAAGCTACACACTGCTTAACAAGCGTGCGTTTACTCTATACCGCGTACGGATAACATCAAGACTCTAAATAAAATTCCTGTCATGTATACACTTTTCGGTAAAACAGAAAATAAGTTTTTTTTCCATATAGTTTAAAATATTGCTATAAATATTTCGCTGCTTTGTATGATATAATAATAAAATACTTGTAACAACATTGGTAGCTGTATTTCATATTAGCATAATTTTTGTTTTCAGGTAAAGTTAATACCAAAAAGAAAAATGTCATCTTATATATATTGAGATATTTTATCTGAGCCATTGACTTTGTCAACACCATTATTGCATAGAAAAAAGAAGCTAAAATAAGCTATAAATAGCTAAATGTAATACATTAAAAGAAAAATTTGAATATACTCAGTATAATGTAAGGAACTTGATGGATAAATCCAAGAAAATGAAAACAATTTGTGCTTGAAGAATTTAAAGACGTTTGGATAAATCCAAGAAAATGAAAAAAAATCGGTTCTTGAAGAATTTAAAGACGTTTAGGTTTTCGGGATAACTTAAACGATCTTGCCGCATCATGCAGCAATGAAATGTTATAATTTTTAGTAGATAGGGTAAATGAAAATAGTCCATCCTACTGAATATTGTGAAAATCTTTGAAAATTTGCACTAATTCTCCATTTATATAGTCCAATATATTATAATTATATCCATGAAAACTTTGATCTTTGTTTACTTCATATTAATACACTTAGGAAAGTATATCAGAAACCAAATTGCGAATCGGGGTTTTCAGCCGAGTCATTCAATACAATAAAGAAAATGGCTGAAAAAATAATTATCTGTTGACATTACTTGTGATGAAATGAACTTTAGGGAATATACAGATTTTGTTGGCAAAACACATTTTAGCTATATTAACTGAAAGGGTAATTGATCCAATACTGCGTGTAGTCTACGTAATAAATAAAAATTAATACCGGCGACATGTATTTCATAATAATATATGTATTTATACGCTTGTATTTGTATGCTTTTCTCACACGTAAACCTCATGTACCCCATGAGGTTTACGTGTGAGAAAGTCGAATCTATCACGCGTCATTTTTATATGGGATCTCTGTGTGAAAAAAGATGACGACCTCACATTTCAAAGCCACCTCATGAATAATCATAAGATGTCAAATAGGATTATGTGATGTATCACGTCATGTGATTTCTTCATGTGAACACAACGTAATTTAGGTATTCGACGTAAGATTGAAATTATTTCATAATTGATTCACTAAACTAGTTTCTCATTCTCTCATAACGAAAAATGAGGAAATATTTTTTTCAATTTTGTTTGTTAGTTTATTTATATTTTCTATCATTTCTTAAACACGATAATTTCTGCTTTCTATAACAAAAACAAAAAATAAATATGTACATATATTTCATATTCCGTCTGATTTCTTGTTTCAGTAAAAAACACTTTCATCTGTATCTTTATCTCTCTCTCTCTCTCTCTCTGCCGTACAATCCATGTTAATTGAACTGAAATTTGTATATAATATTTAAATGTATTTCTATATTTACATGAAACTTAGTGGAAAATCTTCACATAAAATCTCCACTGATTAAAATAAAATATATTTTAAGTGAAATTAATTTTCATTGGCATTTTTTTGAAATCAGTTATTTTTAACTGTCGCATTTCTATTTTCCACTAGTAATATTGCCCTGTTAATTTCAAAGAATGATTGAAACAAAAATTATTAAATGAAACCAGATTTGACTCGGATACAAAAGTGATAGCAATAATTTTTAAAATAAACGACTAAGATAGGGAAAAGTCCAAATAGTAAATTCTACACAGCAAACGAAACTTCCCTGTGCTATTTGGTTTAATTAACCATCAGCCCTGAATCGTTTCGATGTAAAAGCAAGAGTAACGGAAATTTTATGAAGGTTTTCTTATGTATTGGGTTTTATTGAAAAAACATTATTTTAATTACCTTGCGTGCTAGAATGAACGTATCTTTACCTTGAAAGTCCCCGAAATAATTTTAGTTGGCTTTTTTACATCGTTTCTTTAACGAAAAAATACAGTGATTGTGTAGATTTTATCATATTCGAGGCTTAATGTAAAATAGTGCATTCGGTAATGAGATTCCCGTTTATGGTCATATTCCTATAATGGTATAATTTTTTATAGTGTAGAACGAAGTGCAGGTCAATGATTATAATTTATTAGAGTAAAGTTATCAGCATGTTAATGCTTGAAAAACGTTCACTTGTTCAATCTTATATAAAGTTATATAACATAAAAGAGATCATTGGAAATATGCTAGAAAGCTAAACTAGAAATAGAAATATATTTCCTTCAATATTGATAAGAAAATTTTACATTAAAAAATTTATGTACTGACGATATTCGCGACAGTATTATTCATCAGTTCCGCTAGCGACACTAAAGATTTGTAAATATATAAATAGGGTAGTGTGATTATGTCATCAAAAGACCATAAAGTAAAATTTAGTTTCAAAATCTAAAATACTTAATTTTACGTTTTGACCCTGGGATACTATGTAGCGTTTCGACCGAGATATTTTTGGTAAATATATAGTATAGAATGGGTTTAGAGAAGGAAGAAACACAAGATTTAGTCATTCTTTAGAAAAAATAAATGTGTTTATAAGAGAAGGAAGAGATATAAGATTTAGTCATACTTAAGAAAAAATAATTTTGATTATAAAAGAAGGAATAAACATGAGATTTCATACTTTAGATTGTCATACTTCAGAAAACTGATTGCGTTTATAAGAGAAGGAAGAAACTTAAGATCTAGTAATATTTCAGAAAAGCTGTTCGTTTATGAAAGGAGGAAGAAACATAAGATTTAGTCATACTTCAGAAAAACTGATTGCGTTTATAAGAGAAGAAATAAACATAAGTTTTAATCATACCTTAGAACAAAACTGATTGCGTTTACATCAAATACATAAAATATGATAATTCATGACATAAATTCCCTTACTTTACTGTAATCATCCAAAATATCCAAACAAAATTTAATTGTTTGGTAGCTTTATTGGTATGAGGCTACTATATTTTACTTTCGTTTTTTTTCTTTAATTATTTTAGCCCGACATACGGGTGTAGTCATTGTTTGATTTCATTTCCATAGAAATAGTCTTGAATTCTGTTCTCTTATTGTTTCTAGAGAAATTGTCTCAGAGAATTGTCTTTTTCATTGTTTAAGAACATTTCACTTTTTTCGTTGTCGATATTTGGTAAGTCAGTGGAACTACAAATTTAATTCTTGAAATAAAATTGTATAGAGCACGTCTCAGCATGAAACAGACATACTATAAATAAATATAATAGGGAATAAACAAGTGGGAGCAATACGGCTGAGCATCTTCCCAGTCATTTTTGCCTTTAGGCAAAACATATCTCACTACCACAATTTAGTCGCTTTGAATTTCCTAGTGGTATTGTTCCATAAATAGACTTTTTTTCTACATTGAATGCTTCCATAATGTTATTTCTTGTCTTGTGATATTACCTTTAAAAATATATTCGTTTTAAAAAACGTGCAAAAATATAGTAAATTTCACTTCTGCCATACGTACTCCGCAAGACATTTATTTTTACAAGTAATTATTCACAAAACGCAATTGTAGTAGAAATTTAAAAAAAAACGAGTAGGGTACGCAGCGGGAGTTGAGTACGTGAAACGTCTTACGCGTATAGCAGAAGGTGTATGGCATTAGAGTGCAAAAATAACATAGTTAATCAAACAAAGCATACACAAATTACATATATTTACGTACATCAGAGTAGTGGGCCTACTCGAGCTTGCTTCCTATTCTTAGTAGGGTTCCTTAGGAGGGTTCCTATATCCATTGCTCCTGCTCATGACTGGCACCAATCGACTTTTACATGCGCCTAAGCAGTTGCGGTGGAGTTCCAATTCGGCTGTAACCTCTCCTTAAAATATTTCATGCAGAAATCGCATCACGACTGCAGCTGTTGATTTCAAATAATTTCCTAAATCACAGCCGGTTACACACATTACACTTGTGTCCAAAGTCGTTCTTTATAAACATGACGAGCGGTAGCCAACTTCCACCGCATACAGTACTCGAGCGCACGCATATTCTGCCCTAACTGTGGCCCCATATTGTGACTTTTGGGTGTACCCTGGCTCCTCCTTGTGGACGTCGATGAGCTGGTATCGTTGTCTGCTGGTAGAGCTCGAGCTTCTTCGATCGATTGAACACGCGGCACTCATAGATGTTTACGGTTCTTGCATTTAGCTCAATATCACGCGTTCCCTATGGAGACAAGCATATTTCCTCCGTAGTCAAAGGGTATCGTCGGAGAATACCATCTCTCTCTCTCTCTTTTTCTGCATGAGCTCTTGCGCACCATTTTTGGACGTTACGTATCGCACGCGAGGGTGTCATAATTGAGCAGTGATAAATTTTCTGCAACCAATCACACAATCACACTTATTATTGCACAGTGAGCTCTATGATAGATCAAACGCGATCACTTCCGCTCAGATCGACAGATGACAACTGAGTCATGACTAAACAAACGCAGGGCATAATGGTAAATTTAGCTCCGATTGCGCATGCTATGCGCGATTACAGTACCATCTACACCAGTGAAATATACACTATCTAGTAATGGCTTATTTCTTCTAAACAACGGTAATAAACAACAGTAACAACGCAGGCAGGTAGGATAGTCGCAAAGATATAAGCAATCTTGCTGTAACATATTTGGTTATATGTAGTTTTTGTGAGAGGATCACCACTACCGAACCCAGGTCAGGTTAAAACAGGATTAGCTGTGTCATCAACCCAGCCACGCGTTTTAAGCCTGACAACGTCTATATTCAAAGGAAAATAGTTTGTAATGTTTAGTTTTCTTCTTGTTACTTTATTTCATCGACGAGTTATTAATTTAAAAATATATGTAAATGGTTAAATACAGTTTTCTTCGAAATTCCGATTTTCAAGTGCAGTTTTCTTCCGAAGTCCACTTTTAGTTTTAATTGGGTTGGATTTAACTAGGTTGGTTTTTGCTTCGGATTTACTCGCGTTGAGTTTGCTTTGTGTTGGGTTAGGTTTGGTTAAGTTAAGTTGGGTTGGGTTTGCTTTGAATTGGATAGGGTTTAATTTGGATTGGGTTGGGCTGGGTTGAGTTTTTTGGCTTTGCTTTAGATTGGTCTTAGTTGGGTTTGCTTTGGGATAAGTTGAGTTTGTTTTTGAGTTGGGGTGGGTTTGCTTTAGTTTGTGATTTTGACATTTGATTAACAACACACAAGAAGAAGTTAGTTATGAAAATTGCTACGACTTTACAAGTGTACTCGTACTGGATATAATCAACGTATGCGGATGGAGTATCCAAAGAAATAAAAAAAATTAATTTAAAACATTGACGATCTTCAAAAAAGTGTCTTCAAACATTTTATTTTTGATTGATACTGTCAGAAATTCATTCAAAATTATTTTGAGTAAATGCATTCTTTGGATGAAAAATCGTCTCACGCAACAACAGATCACATCATTATAATAAGTGATGATGTCATTGAAAGATCAAAAAGCCTTATTGATCGGCAATGGCACTTACGTGTACTTGAAGAAATTCTTCAATTTTTATGTTATATAAATGTGAAACATCTATAGACGCAGGTATAAACCGAATCGTTGGCGTGTCGATGCTTGCCATGGCGACGGGTCGCCACGCTATGCTAAGGTATATATATATATATATATATATATATATATATATATATATATAGTCTATATGTAGTAGAGTGTACGGTATGGCGACGTGTCGCCATGCGCAACCGACTAAGTGACCCCCTCCTCACTCAGTTCGACGCTGTTGTTTATTACGGTACACATAACCTGTGCTTTATTATTTTTGTATCAATTGTAAATAAATGTTTATTAAATAAAGTCACCATTTTCTGTAAGAAATTCGTAATACTTTATGTTTTTATTATGCTGTATTTAGTTCCTGTAATAATCTTGTCTTTTATGCATATTACTTGTACCAACACGATATTTCACATCTGCCAGGCGTCCCGTGACGGCTCACTGTTTTTTTTATTTTTCTTGATACACTTAGTGCGTTTCACATAACAGTCTGTAATTAAATGTTCAAAGCATCTTAAATTATAAAATACGCACTGGGTAGATTAATATTTGATGTAATATGAAAATAAATTATTGTATAGGAACTAAGATTAGTTTGCTGTAATCAGTTTCTGCAAAGAATATTTTAGGAAAATTTTAAATTAGTGGCGTATAAAATTGTGTAGATCGCAAAATATTTTTTTCTCAATTTTTGTCAATTACTTAGGCGGTATATTGGAGCTAAAAAATGGGCCGATTTTAAGAGAATGTTCATTTGAATAATTTACTGGGTTTAAATTAAAATATTTACTCTCTTTTATTCCGATCCCGATCACAAAGTCCCTAAGGAAAGTTCGTGTATTTCTATCACTATGATGGAGCATAAAGCGCACATATTACTAAACCAATTGTAATGGAAGTTTTCCTAAAGTGATGTTTGGAGTTCAGATTTAAATTCCTTGCTCCCTTTTTTCTCATACCGATCACATATCCTTTAAGAGACTCTCATCGATATCTTTATCTATCTCATGGTGCGTCGCGCAAACGTTATTAAAGTAATTTCAATTTAATATTTCCTGGAGTCACGTTTTTCAATATCCACTGTATAATATAAATAAATAGAATACTATATAAAGTTACAATTTGTTGATAGTAATCTAGAATTAACTTTAATTTGTTATGTTTATAACATAACATATCACAATGTAGTAATAATATTTATACAAAATTTGCTGGTTCTCAAATTTTTGTCCATATGCAATCGCATTAAATGCTATATTTAAAAATACCCTTATTCATTTTGTATGATAACCGGAATTAATTTTTTTTTCTAGAAATTGTCAATAATATTAAATAAATAATTTACTCTTTAAACCTTTACTCTCCCCATTAGTTTCCTTAGCGCCTTCTCCAGCTTTCTCAGCCGAAGAAAGTTTGAAAAAGGAAACTCGTTACGAGGATTAATTGAAACAATAATATTTATAAATGCTTGGTTTTATTACCTTTATACTAATAAAGTTATCACTTATCATTTATGTACAGGTAATCCACGCACACTGATCCTATTAATACCTCTATGTAATTCATTTGGTGGACGTAAACCTCAAAGGCGCTCAAACCAAATAAATCTTAGGCCGTTGTTATTACTGATTACCGCTAATTCTAAAGTTGCCGTTAAATTATTTTATTATTTTTTTCACCTTCGAGTTTCAATAGGAATAATGAAAATATTGTCATCATAAAAAAATAAGGTCATGGTTTTGGCGGAAACGGATATTTAAAAATTAGTACAGTGTATCACTGTGTTTACCCTTCTCTAGGTCCAATATTTAAACCGCTCAACCGATTTTAATGAAATCTGATATTTCAAAGTATTTTAGAAATATCTCGAAGCTTTTTTAATTCCTATTATATAAGCTTATTGTATGTTGATAGCTCAGAATTATAACCATACAACTAATACATTTTTCTGAACTCGATGTTGAGTTTGTCGCGTTTCTTCTTTATATATTCTTTCCATTGAAGCTTGGCGTCAAGTGTCATACTGAGATATTCAGCTGTATTGGCATATGGCAATTGAGTGCCGTTAATGAAAGCTGGTTATTATGCATATTTTATTTTTTAAATCAAAATGTATCGATTTGGATTCGTTCATTTAATGTACCATTTTTAGTCTAAATGGCTACTTTCCTAAGAACAGATTGCAAGTTTCTATTTGAACCTTCTACAATTCCTTCTACTATACCGATTGCCATATCATCAGTAAAAGTGGCTGTCGTACTATATTACATTGTTGAAACGTAATGATTCTAATGTAAATGCAAAACTGAGTCAAGAATGCTATTCCGAGGGACACCGGTCTTAATTATTTCAAACCTGAGTAAAAACTTTGTTTTTAATCCACAAGTTTTAAACAGACAGGTAAGATTTTAAAAATTGATAGACAATAATTAAATTGAACTATATATTTCCACTTTACTTAGATTTTTTCCAGCTTTCGGTATCATAATAACTTCGGCTTTTTTCTATACATCTGAAATATAGTTTAGAAGAAAACAGACACTGGTCAAAGTAGAGTAGTAGTAGTAACTTAACAAAAGCTTTGTCCTAAAATGTTTTAAGTATCACACCTGTAAGATGGTCAAATCCAAGTGTTTTTTTCGCATTGAGATCTTTTTTTTATTTTAACGCTAAATCCCTTTGGAGTGACATATAATTCTGTCAAAATAAATATTAGTATCAAGACATTGTAAAGTATCATGTCATTCATTTTGATGAAATCTTGTTTCTAGATATTGAACAAATACATTTACTTTTTCCAAATTATTTTGAGGCCATTTTCTATTAATTTTTTTTGAGCCATTTGAGTTAACTATAGTTTATTATATTTAGTAGTTTTCCAAAGTGAGTACTGAGTATCTCGTTCATTGATGATTGTTTTACATTTTTAATTTCTATAGTTATTTGTCTCTAAGCTCTGTTAAACAAAATTTTGTCATGTCGGATTTTTTATTGATGCCATCTTCTTCTGAGCTTTCGCTATTTTGATATTAGGTCTTTATGATATCACAAACCACATATTTTTCTTTTCCAAAATGTCTGTTATAATAACAGAAACACTTTCAAGAGCCGTATAACCAAGATAAATAGATTGATAAGTTGAATATTTTTTGAATTTAATAAACAATCTTTCAATAAAATATGTGTCTGATATAAGAAACTTGTCAATATTTTCTATGCATACGATTACGTGTAAGTCATATTGGTGATGTAATAATTTATTGAAATTCTATTCCATTATTCGTAAAAATGTCATTATCAGTTTATAGAGACTTTAAGCCTGCTCTTAATTTTATTGAGGTACGGGTTTTGGATTTTTTAGCGTTTGCATAATTTCTAATAATATCTTATCATTACGTGATGTTTGCTCAGTTACAAAGAAGTTATCAAATATTATTAACTTAGCAGCTGCTAAGTTGTAATTAATAAAAACGAAAAGTTTACATAGCATTGTGAATAAAGTAACATTTGGAAAGTGAAAATTATGTAATTTAATAGGATACATAAATCTAATTTTTGTAATTTATAAATGTAGTTTATTTCTATTCAATTGAGCACAATTTTTTAGAATATACCTATTCGATCTCAATAATTAAACTACTTTTCACCCTTTCTCTATTGGTGTAGTGGAAATCGCACTAGTGATAGACTCTTCAGAGATAAATTATCTTAAGAGACATTTAGTTAACAATGTTTAAAAAAATGTGTCTATCAGGGGAGTAGATGCATTTTTTTAAATATTTTGGAAAAACTTAAATTAAAATTATGGAAGACATAGTGTTTTTTGAACCCTACATAAAGGTGGTAGGAAATCTATGGTAATAATTCTATATATTACATTTCTTTTAAAAATGCACTATATTTTTAAACCTGTGCAAGACGCCGTAGCTAATAGTTTTTCGTTATGAAAAATTAACATAAATTTAGTAGAAATACCTTGAACCCTTTAATGTTCATAAAAGCCTAAATTTGTGCGGCATTCTTGTATTACGAGTTCTACTCGTACTTTATAGTTTTTCTTTCATTATACGTATTATATTTCAATATAATTAGTTATTTCAGCAGGCAATCTTTCTAAATGATGGTATAAATATATAAAGCGACTTGGTTTACACGCTACTTGTTTCATACCACGTATAGTAACTGGCACTATTAATTATTGAATCACGAAAATTATACTTAACTTTCGTTAAATATCATGGTTGTTTATAAATAGAGAGTATATTTCGAAAACCTGGCACGAAGTGACTGATAAAGACTTTAATAAATTCACAGCGGTAAATGTTTTTGGATGCACTACGATAACCCAATACTAATGGGAAAAACATTTATAATAAAGTGAATATTATTTATCTTTAAACAACTTTATATTGTAATAAAAAAAATATGCCTTTTAGTTGTAATAAAAAAAATATGCAATACTCCTAAAAAAAAAATATATATATATATATATATATATATATATATATATATATATGTATATGTATATATATATATATGTATATATATATGTATATATATATATATATATATATATATATATATACATATTATGAGCATTGCATATACTGCGTTAGATTAGTGTATTGAGAGACATGCAACTGTCTGCTAAATTAATGAAAACTCGCAAAGAATAATAGTGTTAATAGTGTACCGTAAAGTGAAGTTGACCGCGCAACGCGTCAGCTATGTTTAAAGTACAATGCTTAATGATTTCTGGGATTTAAAGGAATTGAAATACAATAAATATTAAAAATTATATAATAAGTTAAAAAATTATATCGCGTAAATAAAATTCATTAAGTAATACAAAATATGAAAAGGTTAATTTCTCCCTTTAATTAACTCTTTAGTTTCTAAACCATTATTTATTATAGATAATTAGCGACTTATTGAGTCATTGTCGCATTTGCTCCCCGGAAGTTATTTGCAGCCAACGTCGACAATGTGTCATTAGCAGAAATATAGAAAATGTTACTAAAAGGAAAAGATTGTTAGATCGAAAATCCGAAAAGGTCATACTTAAGGCGTCACGACATCAAGTGAATCCGATATAATTCTCATTCGCCATATGGTTATAATGGCATATTTTATGTCTTCAAACTAGTCCTTTGCCTAAATAGATCCACCTAACTTTTTTTGGATTCTTTAGGAGTTTTCAATTCCACTCAATAATCGAAATTAGTTGTGTTTTAATGCAATCTCGCTATTATTAATAATAAGCTTCTTTATCTATTATTGTTATTTACAATTTATTACATGTACATATGTATATATATATATATATATATATATATATATATATATATATATTTATATATATATGCATATATATATATATATATATATATATATATATGTACATGTAATAAATCGACCTTGGCTGCAAATAACTTCCGGCGAGCAAGTGCGATAATGACTCAATAAGTCGATAATTATCTATAATAAATAATTGTTCTTTTTCCAATCAAGTTTTCCGGTCTTTCCGGTTCAATAAAAAAATCTTCGCAACTTCTTTTACGATTTATCTGTCATTTGTACACAAACTGATTGTTTCCGATTTAAAATAGATGAGGTCATATTACGCCAAATCGTAATAAGTTCGTTTTTATTTATTTCTCCGCGACTTTTTTACAATACAAGAAAACTTTACAGATGATCGTATCATATTAATAACTATATAGTACGTACGAGTAATGCACCTTAGGCAATATGACACAGTAGGGCATTGTACGATATGATTTCAAACAGCTACAACTTTAACGAGATATAGGGTATCGTAATTATGAAATATATAAAGCATATTAAATAACATTTACGAATAAGAAATATTTACATACAAAGTTTAGTAAAATCTGACAACAAAATTACAGAAAACTATAATGATTATGATCTTTATCTTATGATCTTTGAAATACAAAAATTGTCATAGTTATCTGTAACTTTATGAACCATATATTTTTTTAAATACCACAGTGCGTATTTGAAAAATTATAAGGTTGAAGTCATAATGGGCGTACATACGTTGTAATGTTGATGTGTGTAAATAATATAGTATTAATACAATGTATCCTTAAATGTTTATAAGTGCTTAAACATACATGAAATACTCGTAGTGCAATTTCTATTCATATTGGATATTTTTTCCTGTGTTTATTTTATCGTACTTCTGAGATTAAATTTATCATTTTCATTTCAGTCATCTCGTTCCAAAACAAGAATATTGTTAACGATATTAACGCAGAATTGCTTTTCAGTAATGTTATTAATTTTTATCTAAATCTCAAATAAAATCAAAAGTAAACTTTTCTACACTATAGAAAGCAAACAGCAGGCTTCGGGGTTAAGATATTGGTCCAAATAAATCAAAATGCATATTTATCGGGAATTTAGATAATTTTTTGGCACATATGTATTTTCATTTAGCACATAACTTGTGATAACAATGGAAATACTGAAAAAAATTCAAAATTTTGTGTTTTATTTCTAAGCTATTATTACATTATGACAAAGAAGCTATCGAAAAATAAATTATTTGAAGTGCTTATAGAACCCAAAACTTCATTTAATATAATTGACCAGTTTGCCTCAGTTAAATTCATTGAAATTTAAATTAATGGTATTGAATATCTATGAGTAAAATTTTAGTACACCAAGTCTCAACATGAAAGTAGTATTTTACTATTAAAATTTTAATTTAATTTTTAAAATATAAATATTGCATTACCAGTCATTTAGACCAGTACATAGAAATAAAAAAAAACTAAATTTGACACAGATGTATGTTAAAAGATTTTGCTGCTTACAATAAATTTTCAAAGTAATTTGCATTCAAATTTGACAGCTTTTTTGTATTATGAAAAGATTCTTAGCGTATCTAAACGACCTGGTAAATACCTATGAACCGTTTGTGCGTGAAATTAATTCAGATTATTGATTTGTTAGAACTTTCGTGTCAGACTGTGTAGCTTGCGAAAAAGGTCATGGAAACTTGCTCCTTATAAAAAAAAGACAATTTTGCAACAATTTCTTTCCTTTCTTTTCTTCATTCGTCTGTTCTTAAGTAGTTAAATATAAATTTATTCAGTTAAATATAAATTAGTCCAAATATTCACGAAAATATGGAAGTAATATTACCAAATAGATATCTACTTAGTTTCAATTTACTTAGTAACTGACGATTGTATATAAAATATTTTGTAAAAGATATTCGTCACGAACTTCCAGCAAAATGAGATTTTAAATTAAAAAATATCTTTAAACTTCATGATATTTTGTAAACAGTGAATAGGTATAAGACATTTTAATAAATAGTAGTATTATTTGTATGAACCTTAAAAATATAGTAAGTACGCTATAATTTCATAAAATAAGTGTATGTCTTGGTATGAACATATATGTATAAACTGTATTTGAGTTTGAAAATATTATTGAATTACCATATTGCGTCACTGTGTGTAATGTTATATATATATATATATATATATATATATATATATATATATATATACATATATAGGAAATCTGTTTTGAATATGTACAAAATATAAGGTGTAAGTAGTACCGACGAAGACTTATCTCTCAGCATATTGATCATGGTTACGACATACACGTGGCTACATGACTATGACATACACGTTCTGTGTTTAATTGATATTGTCATCGCAGTCATGTGTTATTATTTGATATTTTTTCATGAAACTACATTACATTGAACAATAAATCTAAGAGTTTGACGTGAACTGTTCATGTCTTACTGCATTCAAAAAGATTTGAACAAATCTTTAGTTGCTACAAATATATCTCAAGTATTCTCTTGAGGGATGCAGTATATAAGATTTACACAATGGTTCAGTAGAGTGATTGATATAGACAAGTTTGGAAGAGTGGGATAGTTAACAGTTTATTTCCACGATATTGTATAAATATCTGAGAATATATAGAACATCATAACGCGACACGAAATTACCTAGTATTTGTTGCATATATTTCTGGAAAATACTGCTATAATCTGGTCATTTGAAGGAAATTAGAGAAAAAGCATTTCATCGTCATAATTCTGTGCTACCTATATTATAGCCCAGAATGCAAAATCTCAAGTCAACCTGTTTATTAGTTAATACATTTTTGAGTAACTAGCAAACAAATACAAACAAGATAAATGAAATTAGTAGATATACATATATTTGAAAGAAATAATACTGAAAGTTGACTGTGGCCATGGATGGATATTTCGATCAGTATCAAAGCTTAAATATATGATATTTTGTGAGTAAATAATTGTTTGAGGCTAAAATAATGTCGACGTTTTTATAAGCCACATTACGTTAAATATTTTTTTTTGGAGTTTTGCAATTAAAACTGTAGAGTTGTTTAAGGCCCTACTTAAACTACTTTACAGATCTAGTCACCCAAAATTTCGCTTTCTTACCTAACTTGCTGCTTGATGATGCAATTTAAATTATTAGCTAATAACGAAAAACATAAACAATAATAGAAATAATTCTAAAGCAAAAAATCTTCAAGTAAGCTTTATTTTAACTGGTACTATCAGAGCAAAGAAGAATATCTTTGTTTTATATTACATATTAAACATACAAGTTTTTCAATATTGCATTAAATTTGAAAGACTTTTGAAATGTCGCATCTTGAGTATTATTTGAAAACACACTGGAATAATTCCATACTCGCATTGTACAGTTTATAATTTAGTGCGGATTGCTTTATGATGGCATAAAATAAAGCCCATGCAATTTGGGTTTACACGTGAGCGTGAATTGTTGTATATTACGTTAGCGACATCGCTTCAAAATTAATTCAAAAAAATATTTTTCATGGATTAACATGGAGTAGAGTAACTCATTTTAATTTAAAAAATACCTGCTTATAAAAGTTTATTTAAAAATACGCCCGATCCACTTTATAGACATATCTTTATATAGGAGACAACGGGATAACACAATATATGACTAGTTTCGTATTTATTTCAGAAATCATAATTTACAAAGTTTTGAACTTAAAGTTTAGACAATGGTGTTTTTCGTTTAGATTTTTATATTTTGTTTGCTATCGGTTTCAATTAAGCCATATTTTCATGAAATTTCATTAAAGTATCAAACTTTTTTATAGTCAATTACCCTATTCAAATGAATGCGATGCTAAAATTCTAATTATAAACACATTTCACAATTAAATGAAACTACGTGATGTAGTATTATTTCTACTTTCTTTAATTTCTTTAACCACGACCTAGGTTTCGTTGTATTTCAACATCTTCAGGTGGGATATTAGCAAAAATTGATAATATCCCACCTGAAGATGTTGTAATACAACGAAACCTAAACCATGGTTAAAGAAATTAAAGAAAGTAGAAATAATACTACGTCACGTAGTTTCATTTAATTGTGAATAATGAATTTCTACAAAATTAACGCCAATATTTATAAACACATCTATTTAAGTTATATATTGAAAATAGAATGAAGATAAATTACTACCATAGCAATATTGGTTCAACGACAAAAAGTATGTCAGTACTTTAAATAAACCTTACGGCTATGCTAAGTGAAATATAATCATTGAAACCGGTTAGTTTTATAAAACTATAATAAAATAAATGTGTAAAATGGAAGCTGAAAGAAAAGTAGTTATAAATGTAATTATAGCTTATCATGAAAATATGATGTCGTGACAAAATAATACGAAGCGAAGTAAGACGGACAAGTACTCCTGGTGATAACAGTAATAAACTTCCTTGAATTGTCGCCGCCAGTTAATTCAAGATCAACAAAAGGTAGTATATATCCAATAGGTAATATCCAAAAAGCAGATAATATTCAAAAAGCCCAGATAATATCCAAAGCAGTAAGCTAAAACTTTTCGGCTAGTGTCCAAGGGCTCACGCGATTAAGAAAATATAACTACCCCATAAATGTAATAAGCCAAAGCTTTCATCGATAAAGCTTTACAATTTTGTTCATATTTTAAAATTCCTGTGATTGATGAAAGTTTAACCTAAACAATGTGAAAAGTGCTCTCGTTTGCGCCCTAAAGTTTGAATATGTCCAATCGGCATCTATGAAACAAGGTTCGAGAGGCTAAAGTTTTCAAATATCTTACCGCTCTAGCGCAAAGTACATTTTCGCTACAGTAAAAAATATTGCAAATGTTCATCTATAATCAATATTTACATTACGTGTAATTTGTTATTGATGTTGCCACGACAAATTATTTATTCTAAATTTTTCCCCCGCTCTCCGCCCGCACATAATGAGTTGATGAATGAATGAAAGCTAAAACATTTTTTCACTCCCTCTCCGCACGTGCGTGATGAGTGTCCTTTTAAAACAATATTGTATTTAAATTTTGACATAATTTTTCTATCGTCCATGATATATTTTTTTACTATCATCCATTACATCTCAAATATCCGGTAGATGGTCGAGCAAACAACGATATCACTTTGAATCGGAACTCTAAATAAATAGAATAAAACCTGAAAATACCAATAAAACTAAGAGGGTTCCTTATAGACAAAGATGATTTTCGGAACATGTTGTATTTCTAATGAAATACTTAAAACGATTAAGAAATAAATACGTAAAATTAAAATGCTATTACAACTTATATATAAAATATATAATAATAACTTATATATACATTATTAAAATGTTATCACAACTTATTATTATTATATTAAATTAAATTTTAAAAGTGCTGGGTCATCTACTTACTGGTCGTAATCCACACCCGAAAAACAATAGCAAATGTGAGTTTATTTTACTAAACATATATGCATATTGGTCAGAATTTTTTCGAACTTTGTGATAATGAGTTGGGTTAATCTAGATTTAAGCGTCCTGTTATAGTTAATTCACAATACCGATGTAATGTAATATTAAAAAGAAATATTACGAAGCTGTTATTTTTGTAAGTTGTTATTTTTATTAACAGCTTAATTTTTTTTTTAATTATGTATGACATTGAGTTTAATAATTCAAACTAATTGCTTCTTCGTTTAAACGATCATATATTATATTATTAATTAATTATGATAAGTCATTTGAAATTACATACATATATCATTTATTTTTCTTTTCCTGTGGAGTTTTTTCCTGTCGCCTTTGATATTGGTATGGCATTATTTTGTGTGGAATAAAATAAGTGAATAATTTTGTTCCAGTTGCAAATCATGTGGCAATAGGCTACGTCATATGCTATAAACACATATAATTGGTTAAATATGTTAAGGACAAAATGTCCCAGTATTTTTGGCAAAACTCGTCTTTTAAAAAATAAATTTGTTCTTAAATAAATTTAGTCAATGTAGACATACAATTCGATTGATGAAAATTGTAAATAATGACTTCATTCTCATAAACCTAATTTGGACATACACGGTTATCTTATTGCTACGAGAGCAATCAATTAAAGTCAACCAGAACACCAATCCGGTCCCGTTCGACGAGCGGTTGGGAATCGAAACCGGATCCCCGCGATGTGCCGTACGGTCAAAGGCTGTACGCCTTGTGATCAATCCTACACACCACTGCGACGACTTATGTACGTAAATGTATATACGAGACAAATAATTTTATTATGAAATTCTATTAATTTGGTTTCATTGATTTTTCTATTTCTTGAATTATATTTTTGTGTTTTAACTGTTGAATACTTTGTTTTTAAATTGTGGGAAGAGAATGTAGAATACATTTTAACTCAAAGATATTTTTAGTAAGTATATATATAAAAACTTATCCATACATTTGAATTTTACAATAAATATAAATTCAGGTAAAAAATATATTTGCTTTTACCTGAATTTAAATAAGCCGCAGGTAAATAAGAGATTAAACTCAAAGTACCCCATGAAAATAAAGTTACTCCCAAACCGTCGTCACAGCTGAGTGCCCACACAAATTGAATCCATCAATTTTCAGTAAAATAAATATTGAAAGTAATTTCTCCAGAGTATTTTAATTGTTTTCGAATTTTTTCTTTCAAAAACAGGCGACTTCGTTTAAAATGAAATTAATATTTAGCCAAACAATTTAAATTTGGCTGCCACTTCATTAATGACTTCCGTTTAGTTGACATTTCTCCAAACTTTGCTACGTTTCCCTAAACTTTCTTTTGTAAATTGAAGGAGTTTGACGAGGAGTGGATAAGTCATCTATCTATGTCATCGTGGTGATTTCAATTAAGGTGAAGTCACCGGTAACAACGCTGCATCGTTTGTTTGAAGAATTACTGTACAATTTATTGTTTATATTAATTGCCGATGTTTTGATAGAACGTACGTATTAAGGAAATTCGATGATGTAATATTTTAATGATAACCATGCATGTATATTATTGCTACTTAGTACATGAGATTGAATATAAAATATCAAAGATATGCTATTGGTTAAATGTCTATAATGCTATAATCTAAATTTTATTACTCCTTTTAAAATTTTGTTTCAAATTTCGAAAGATCGTAAAATGCGAATTCTTTTAATTACTTGTCAACTTGTATTTTTGATTTTTTCTACATAAATATATATGCTTGTTCATTATTAAGAAGTTGACCTTGCTTAATAAGGGATCCTCGTCTATTCATTGCATATTTTGTATAATTTGACAAAACATTTTATGTATTTTTAAGATGAATATGACGTATGAGAGTAATAACCTAGATGGTTCTGATTTATAAAATACTTACCTTTTCATTATTTATAATTTACAATATATTATAGTAACGTTTTAAACGGTGTGTACTATTTAAAAAACCTTTGCAATGTAGACCAGGAATTTCATATATCAAAGTATCAAATTTTAAAGATATAGATCTCATAAATAATACAGCACTAGAAACGGTAACTTTAAATATCTTCCGTGTTAATATTTTTGAACTAAAAAAATAAACAATACACTAGGACTGCACCCAAGAAGGAAGAACATTTTTTGGTTTGCTTTGCTCAAGCGCCATTTCACCGTTAAGAAAGTAGCCCAGATGATTTTTAAAACGTTATTGGGGTTGATACTATTTGATCTGAAGAATGAAAGGAACAAATCTGTTATAACGAAAGTGTTAATTTTATTGTTTTTTTTTAAATTGAGAACATATACATAAACGAACATTATTGAAAACATAGGGTTTGATTGCGATCATTCTATTATAAAAAATGAATTTAAAAAATTAAAATAAATATATAATTACAAACTACACACTTCACAAACGTAAAAATAGGAATGTTAATAATAAAAATTAATTAAGAGAACATCAAAAATAAATATCACTTAATACCAACAATAACACTTAATACCAACAAAAATACTCTATTTTACCAAACTGAAAAATATGTTTTTTAAATTTTTACTTAATGCGCAAAATAATTTTATTATAAATTATTAATTGAAAATATGTGAATTTTAAAAGCAATGAAAATTTCACCTTCTGTCAACCCAAAAACTTAAAAGTTAAAATGAGTAGAAAGGAATATAAATACGAAAAGGAAGTTACGTGCATTTGAAAAAAAAGAACAAAGTGAGAGTTTAAAAAAAATAAAAAGGACTGTAAAACTTACATGAATTTATAATTGAAAATAAAACATCTTAAAGATTTAATATCAAATCTGTAGACAATTTTTATTAATCATTGAAGTGTTATTTTAAAAATAAATGACTAATTTGACTTATGTGAAATATTTTATAATATCCCCTTTTAAGGATTACGCATATTAAACGTGTTTCATTTATTCAATTTTTCAATAAAAGGAAAGGCCAGAGAAAAAAATTAATTTCATTAATTACCACCGCTCTTTTAATATATATACTTGAACATTTACATCTTTAAAAAGCTATAAACATGCAGATTTACGACTTTATTTCATATTTAGTGGGGAACTTCCAAGTTTTCATGTATAAATACACTATTAAAAAAATAAAAAATGTACTTGCAATGATATCAATTTCATTTAATTAAAGTGATAAGTGATAAAGGGATAAATAATTCTTATTTAAAATTTAAAAAAAGCTTAATGAAATTGAACAAAGTTAACACGCTAAATCATTGACATGTCACACTGTATTATCGTAAGTAAATTTCAAGAAAACGATTAAAATTTATAGCGCTTTTATCAATACAAATAATTCCAATTATTATTAGCGTGTGTGATTTATTGGCTCTTTCAATTATTTAAAAATGTAACAATTGAAATCGAAACAGACTGTTCACTTTCCCGTCACCCGCTAAAATTTTCTCCCTTTAAATTAACCCATGGGCTTTTATAGTGTATTTTGTTAAAGCCACGTTTGTCGTTTTTCAGTTTATATCTTGTTTTTCAAAAGACAGTTTTACTTTATCCTCTTATATATACGAGTATGAGCACAAAGTATTGATACAAATAAAGAAAATCGAAATTACAATATTTCATACACGATCATTTAAAACACTGAGTTCTGGCGAATTCTAATTCAAAAATATGCAGACTGCACTTCTTTTCCGTCACAATGTTAACCGATGATGATGTTATATAGAAAGTATGAAAAGAGGTAGTCAATTCGTACATCGTGAGTAAAATAACGAAGCTCAACCAAAAATAATACGTTCCATTTTATAAAGCAATTAAATGAAATGATCGTTAATCTAAACCAGTTCTAAGTAGCTTAGAGTGCTATGATCATATATCGCAGCATGTAGATTGCACAATGAACTTCAGAACTCTATTCATCGAAATCAAAACAGTGAATCTAGTACATTTATTTAAAATGTTGTGAAATTAGAAGCTCCTTGAACTTGTTCAAAATAAAATTCCAAAAAAACGCAGGATATTTTTTTCGTATCTAAATTGTAAAAAAATCCATTTGTGATATATAGTGCCTTACAATTTTCCGAAAATTGTTATGTATTGGAAAATAAATAGCAATAAATTACATACTATGCTTACTCTTATAAAAAAAATTTATAAAGTTGTATTATGTATATTATCAATAATTTCACTATTGTAGTGGATTCAATTTTTTGTAACTTAATAATAAAAGTCATTTCTACATACATACTTATTTTTCAATAATTTGTTAAAAATGAAAAATAAATATAAGGTTTAAGATTAAGCATCCACCATGTTCGTCTCTTATGACATGATAAAAAGTAGAGAAAAAATAACCTCACCACTTCGACTAAGATTTGTCTCTTTTGGAAAGATCTTACCAATCCTTCTTTACGGCTTGGAAACCTGCACCTTTATCAAAGCGGATATCAAAATACTCGAAATCCTCTAAATATAATGTCTCCAGCAAACCTCAACAGTCTCAGTCCACAATCGTATTACCAAGACACCATTTGATCTCGCTATCAGAGTCAAACGATTATCAAGCATCAAATTTAGCAGCATCATAAAAGATAGTTCAACTTCCTTATCAGTTTATTTGGATAATTCCACCCAATCAATGGAAATCTAGCAAGATACACCAAAGAAATCATTGTCCAGCAACAACAGAAAACAGAACCAACAGAATCTACAGTAGTATACTGGATGCCAGCTAAGTATAATTCATTCGACCCTAGCTTCACTGACTAAAAATGCTGAAAAGTAATACTTCTCACATATCAGTACCGTTATTAGTTAGGAGTGGAGTGGAGTGGAGTGGTTAAAGGTGTCATATTTTCCGAACTCCTACCGAGGAATCAAATAATCATTTTAAATATGCACTCTCAGCAAATGTAAAGGTCCACCATGTCCTTTTATTACCAGACTTTTATTTGTTTCGTGCTTTCAAAACTCCTTGATTGGCATAATATTCAAATCTAATGAAGCCATAAATCAGTATATTGTTCAATTTTTGTTGATAAAAACAGATTTTTCTAATAATTTCCTGTTTTAAGCAATTTGTAGGCTTAGATTACAGATAAAGCGATAGTAAGCTATGTATTTTTATGTGTTTAGTGGTAAAAATATCTCTAAATAAGACACTATAATTTATGGAACCGCTCCTTGATCCTATTGTCGCTTGTGTCGATAGAGTTATTAATATTATTTATTTTTGTAGCTTCTATCTGCATGATGAATGGTTTGCAAGAAATGAAGGGCGTATAAAATATAAAGTGTAGTACCTTTATTTGTTAAGTAATATAATAATATGGTTTTGTATTTCATAAAAAAATATATTTCAGTAAGTTTTATTTTGTTTGTAGTCAGATAAATTACATATTTTGTTTTTAATTGCTAATTAATTTCATTTGATATTCATATTTTTTGCGATACAAAAAAAATATTAAACTATGTCGTATCACAATGGATTTACAATGCATACTATATTATTTTTTGGGTTTTAGGTTACTTTTCCATCGAATTAGTTTAAAATCAGTTTTATAATTTAAAAATGCAGACGCCGTAATAGGCAGACAGACTAAATCGAATTTAACATTTATAATATTAGTCTGAGCACATCTGACTGACAGGATGTAACAACTAAAACGAATTGTCGAAAAGAGAAAGCAATGAAGAAAGTAGTACTATAATAATCTGAAGTTCTGTCAATAAAAAATACTTTCATTGCAAAGTTATGGCTATTAGCCACATTCAAGGTTACTTAGAATGTTTGTGTTTCGTTGCACAATTTCTAATTAAATTGCACTATTCGGAAAAAACTCCGGTATCTACTTTTATAAAACCTTCAAGATTGGTTTTACCGTCTATTTCAATATCAAAAAAAATAACAGAAAAGTATAATAGTGCTATATAAGCAATATTATATAGAGGTGTCACCCAAAATAATCAGTCATTGACGCTTCCCTCGCATCTCACGGTAATAACAGATGGAGTTCAAGCAGATGAATCTTTGTATGGTTTATAGCATACCCTTATAGTACACACTATTTAGACAAACCATTTCCATTTTTTACATATAAAGTTAAATGTGCAAACAAAAAACAAAAAATAATATTATACCGTATACTTTATTTGACCCTCATTCATTATTAAGGGTCTTGTAATTTTTTAAATCTAATGTAAGAAATTCCTAATACTTGAATGGTAAGTGCCCTTTAGAATTTGGTGGACTGGCCGGAATTATATTTCTATAATGCAGTTGCCCGTTCGACATTCTTTTAATACACTCCAGGTTCTAAGCTATAAACGATATATGCATAAGATTATCATAAGTCATATTAAAATTAGACAGCGTACTCTTTGCCACTCTTTAGGTTTCAGGTTTATTTTCCACCGAATTTTATTAAAATCAGTCCTGTATTTTAATCGGGAAGACATCAAAACCAAAATTTAAGAAATAACTCAATACTTGAAAAATTCCGGCGAATCTGTGGTGACAAATTACTTAAAATTGTATTTATTAGTAATTTTTGTTTGTTTGTGTAAATGATTACTTACACAATAAAACAACAGAAATACAAAGTTCATGTATTAAAATATTTTTTTGACAAAACTAGTTCAGTGGCTATAAATATCTACGACTTATTCCTAGTCTCTGAACTCATTTCCTCGCCAAAGAGCTTTTGATTACATATAGAATTAAAACTAGCAGAATTCAAATGAAAATTTCAATGTTGCCCTACATAGAATATGTAAAAAATCATAAAATATTGTGTTTATTTTTGTTTGTCACTTGTAATGTAGTTTGTTTTTATTGTAAGAATGAGAGTACTCATTACTTCAAAATGATTAAACAAATTGAAATAAGTTTTCCCTTGCTGTAGTTATCAAAGTAAAAAAAGAGATTGATGAATTGACCAAGGTATCAGTTACCAACACAACACAATTACCCGTTATCTGCAAATCTCGCTTTTACGAAACTGACAAAGAACTCGATTATTTTTTAAATGAATGTGACATTTAACACTAATTGCTTAGAAATAATAAATTATTTAAAATACATTCAGAATCATAATTTTGTTACACTTATTGTTTTGTAATATATGCACAAATCCAAAACAATTGAAATAATTTTTTAACAATATTTTAATATATACGGATAAAGTGCACGTTTTTCTTGTAACATTATAATCAAAACCTTTTTGCATTTTAGCTCGTGACGAATAAGATACACAGAGCAATTATTACCGTTACATGTACACATTAATTTTTGCCGAGGGACAATTTCCCTCAGGACATTATTAGCAGAACAGCCCGGCCATTGCATGCTTTAATGAGAACATGGTTTATGGGAGAAGTGAAGTTTTTCAAATAAATTTAACTAAATTTTTATATTTTTAGGCATTTATTGTTATTAGATAACTATTTATGATCTAGGTTTTATTCTAATACTACGTGCTCGAAGTTAAAAATAGAAACTTTAGTTTTAACAGTAGTTATTAATGTATTTTATTTAGATTTGCTAATAAATATTTAATTCTACTGGTTCCTAAAAAAATGTGATTATGAATCTAAATGTCATAAACAAATCAAAATATATATGTATACATACAATTCTTCTTTACGTTTTACCACTATTTCCTAGGCAATGGCAATATACTTGCAGCATAAAAAAGAGGTGCCTTTGATCAATATATTTGAAAAAGATTTTGTGAAAGTCGATTTTTATGTTTTTATTATGTAAATTACTACTTAGAGTTTTGAACAAGTAAGAATTAGATTGAGCAATGTAAAAAAAAATTAACTATAAAAAGCACGCAGCAAACTTCATGAGTTTTGCCCACAATAAAAAATATCTAGACATTTTTAATAAAAATTATTAAATAAAATGTCATAAAATAATGAAAGTTTTTCACCACAATTCCCTTTTTCTGCAATCTAAGGCCAGACTGCCGTGAAATATTAATAAAATATATATGACAAAGGAAGGAAACAACTTCATTTCGGGAAATATTTTATAAATTATTGTTTTGAATTTTAAGACTTATAATTACTTCGCAAGAGTTGTTTCATAATTTTTCATAGTCAGAATTTAGTTTTACAAAATATTACTTTATTTATTTGTACTAACTTAAATGTTTACTTATTTTGTTTTTGTTATTTAATAACAAACAAGCAGAGAAAAACCAATGATACTATCATTCAAAATTCGGTTGCCTTGCAAAGAAATCATTATAATATTATACTGTATACTTTTATTATATTTTCAAATTCATTACTTGTTACTATACAAATTTTCATTAACCTATTGCTTTTGGTCATCTACCGATTTAGCTAATTACAAGTGACGGACTTTTTGAATACGGTTAGAATTCAACCTTGTTATTATATATTTGTTGCGAAAAGTGTCAACAACAAAGTAGACAAATGAAGCATTGGCTTCGTCAATAGAAGAACCTGCTCCGTCTTATACAACTGTTAAAAGGTAGTGCGTTGAATTCAAACCTGGTCGGCAGAGAATTGAAACGACCCTCGCACTGCCATCAGTTATGATCATTAAAAAAAACGTTGAAAATATCTAAATTCCATCATGGAAAACCGCGGATTAAAAATTTGGAAGATATCTTAAGTAACAATTATTTCTTAGATGCAAACTAAAAACATTCTTTAAAAGCACTGGATTTTTAAGGTGTCTGTCAAATGAGTACCGAGGCCTCTTTTAGTCAAGTTATGAAAATGCAGGCGACGCGTAATTTCTAACGACTGTTTGAAGCTGATTAAGAAAAACTTTGGACACATTTAATAATACTAATAAAATTTTATTCCATCATTATTCTCAGGACCCAAATAGTAACATGAAATAGAAAAGACCGGGTCAAGAGTCCCAGAAAAAGCTAATGCGATTTTACAGGCAAATAAAGTTATGGCGTAAATTTTATGTAACTAGATGGGAGTAATTATGACTAACTACATATTAAAGGATACTAGCATTACCCTACACTCCTCTTTGTTCATCTGGTCTAGTATTGTTTATCTTGCATTTTTTTTCTAATGTGAAAAATACTTAGACTGAAATTTACCTAAAATGAAGTAGCCGCAATTGCAATCAATCTATATTCTGTACTCTGAAATCAACCTGTACCCTGGAAATATAAGCTGAAACTGTAATCAACCTGAAGGTCTTGAGGAAACTTTTTTTTAAAGCCGTAGACTATATTGAGAAATTAAAATAGTTTAGTAAACATCTATATTTAATTTTATATTGAAACCGCGAACTCTTCAAAACGACCTAGTGCCCTACATTTGAAACTAAGACGAAAAAGTTATCTTACCAACGTACAAACATGGAAAGAAGTATTATGAATGAACCTGATTTAAATTAAAAATTCACGGGACAAGTGACAAGAAATTTTTTCCGAAATTGCATTTTCACAAGAAGAAAATATTTTAACTACTGTTTACTACATTTGAAAAAATATCCAAGACCCGACTGTAAAAATAATTACTATTTTAAATGTAAAAAGCTTTTCACTCGAAAGCGAAATTTCATTAAAATGTAAAGTATTACAGCAGTACAGCTGCCTTATAGAAATAAAAGTTTATAAAAGAAGTTAGGAGGTTTAACTTTGAACAAAAGTCCTCGAAATTTTCGGAGTTCAGGAAAGGTTATTTACGAATAGGAAAGATTATTCGCACTATTGTGCAATAAAATATTTTTCTCGAAAATATTAGAGTATAAAATATCGCAAACTTTATTGTACTCATAAATTCTACTTTCGGATCAAAATTAGCTGAACACGCAGCAGCGTATCATCCGAAGTTCGATAAACAGAGCAGGCATGTTCCGTGTATATTTACTCGAACTATTTCGACTACTATTTCCAAATCAAGATTCATGTTTTTACAGTTATGAAAATTTTATAATTTAATGGTACGAATTAAAACCTCGTAAAATAGTTTATTTAGGACCGATTTACTCACACACTCATCACAACCTAGGTTTTTCTAAATTAAAAACTTCAAATCGGGCGCTAATATAGGTCATAGATTTTAAGTCAAATGGTAATCCCAAAAATAACAACTTTATTATATAAATTTAATCTTGTGATTCCATATACACAAAATCCTGGTATACAGCACAATATACGAATTAAAACTCAGAAAATAATAACAATACAATCAAAGCAGAAGCTCAAGAACAGAAGCGAAAAATCAACACATCAAACGTGCTCATTTTTATAATTTAATAATGAAAAAATGGATAAAAAATAGGTATGTGGCATGGACTATACATTCCAGCAATCATTTTTATTGGCGTATCTCGTTATGTAAGGATAATTCTAATTATTTATTTCATCCAGCTTTCTAAACATCTTATTTTGCAGCTTCATGTTTCTTGTCTGAAATAACAGAGGTGCGAAAGACCTTGCTGACATTTTCTTACAATAATTGGGTTGAATACACTATCTCATTTTATTAATATACATTTTACGAGAACAATTAACAATTAAAAATTTTAGTCCTATTATTTGTTTTCGTTCAGTATATTGTCTAAATATTAGTAAAATAGGTACTCCATACATTTCGTTAACGCCTATATTATGGAAGTTAAAATCCAAGCCAACGCGTAAATTTTGCAAACATTTTGCAAACAAGTCTATTATGCAGAAAGAATTTCAACATTCACATGACAGCTAAGAAATTGCAATTGTTTTTCCAAAAAAAAATTAAGTCGTTAGTTATTTGTGTCTTATTAGAACTAAAATTAAAATAACCCAAATTTTTTTTTTATATTTTGGCCTTTAAAGTTAAGAAATCACTACAGATCGATTTTTTTAATTTACAATATTTTTTTTAAATCCTTTTTTTAATAGATGACGACCTTTCTAATACCAATTATTTTCATTTCAAATTTTTGCAAATTTTCCATCTCACAACTTAAAAAAACCTAAAATCCAAGCAAAAAAGTCGCGGGCAACAGCTAATGGAAATGCAAATCTAAATTTTTGTGTATAATAGATATTAGTGAATTTCTTTATCGGTCGTTATTTAGCTATAACGATACGATATGCTAAAGGAGTATTTTAAAATATAAAAAGGAATATTTATGTAATCATATGATATCTCTCCTTCTCTCTGCAAATCTATTCGTTTGTCTATCTATTACTATTTTTTTTCTCAGAAACAAATAGATATAAGAAGTTAAAAATTAGAATAAGCGTAGAAAATAGTGACTCAATAACACAGGTAAATTAAAAAGCCTATATTCCTATTTTTGGCTGCATTCTTGCAGAATGGAAAAAGAACCATTTTTTTTAATTATAATATTATTATAATTATAATATATTTATTATAATTATATAAACACAAGTTTAAGAATATGTAATTTACTTTCTTCACGATATAATAAAAGCTCCCGTTACAATGTCGCAATGTCAAGATAATTGTTAACGAGGTTCAACAATTTATTAAACTAAATAAAATTTTTGTGCAAAGCGGTAAAAAAATATTTTCGTCTATTCACCTGTTCCGTGCTGATTTGTACTTATTATCCTTTAAAGCGTATAGTATCTCTGCTTATTCTAGTTTAGTATGGCGGAAAATGTGGATGTATCGTGATAACCAATCGTTTGGTAAGTCGACATTTTTGATTTGTATATAAAATAGAGGGGGTTTTCCCTTCTAGTCAAGTTCTAATAAAACTTGTCTTTCGAGGATTTTGTAGATATTGAGAGAGTTTTAAATATTAAATGGTACATGGTATTTCTATTAAACTACAAATATTATTTATCGCAACGATAATATATATATATATTACCGTACCTACGGTACTTTTATTAAATTAAAAACTTGATGTTTATTTAAAAAATTATAAAATCTAAGATAATCGTTACAGTTTTTTGCTGTAATTTTACTAATCCTGTTTTTCTATGAATTTTGGCTTGTAAATTGCGGAAATAAGGAAGAAGAATGGTCTATTTTCTCAAATTTTTTGAAAGATCATTTTAAATACGTTATTTACAATTTATAAAAATTGTTTTCTTCATCACAAGCTTCAGTTGACAGCCAGTACAATAAATCAAAATTAAACAAAAAACTTAGACTTCCTTTTACCATTTTTTTAGTCCTAATAAAAATATTTTCAAAATTTGACTGCAAAATATCTGGGTAAATAAGATGTATTACTTTTCCAAATTTTATGTTTCTACGTCGCATGATTTCTGAGAAAATCGGTTGTGCATACGAAGAAACGTAAATATATTGCCTACTTACGTAAAACTTGGGGCATATTTAAAAAAATATGATGTCCAAAATCGTTGTTTTTCTAAAACCTTTACGTGAACTTCTAGAAACTCTTAATTGTTTCATAATTTTAGGGTGAGGACTTTCGGAAATAAGGAAGGGGGAACATATTCATTGACATATTTCTCAATTTATATCCTTCCTTAAATTATTGAAAAAATATTTACCTTTATAACTAGCCCTTTCAAACGATACCCCACACTATAAATGGAATTTTAAAAAAATCGTTTGCTTAATTCGCCCCTCTCCCCTGTTAAATTTCCTACTGAATATTTTTGAGTTTTAGCTATTGCAATGTGTTCCATATATAACGTTTTATTATTTTATTACCATATTAATGTTTATTTATTACCATATTAATGTTTTATTACCATACCAAATTTCAAATTTCTATGGTTTCTTAGACAAACATTTACAATGGACGGATGGACATACACGAAAGTAATGTTATAGTTTTGTTTTTCCTTCTGAGGAATGGAACCCTTAAAAAAGAAATTAGAGATAATTTCTTAATCTTTAAAATGAAGAATACTAGAATTTACTTCTTCTCGTATAGCCTTCTCGTATAGGCGGTGGGGGGGAGGGGGGAGGGGGAGGGGGTGGTGGAGGGGATGGGAAGGGGAAGGGGAAGGGGAAGGGGAAGGGGAAGGGGAAGGGGAAGGGGAAGGGGAAGGGGAAGGGGAAGGGGAAGGGGAAGGGGAAGGGGAAGGGGAAGGGGAAGGGGAAGGGGAAGGGGAAGGGGAAGGGGAAGGGGAAGGGGAAGGGGAAGGGGAAGGGGAAGGGGAAGGGGAAGGGGAAGGGGAAGGGGAAGGGAAGGGGAAGGGGAAGGGGAAGGGGAAGGGGAAGGGGAAGGGGAAGGGGAAGGGGAAGGGGAAGGGGAAGGGGAAGGGGAAGGGGAAGGGGAAGGGGAAGGGGAAGGGGAAGGGGAAGGGGAAGGGGAAGGGGAAGGGGAAGGGGAAGGGGAAGGGGAAGGGGAAGGGGAAGGGGAAGGGGAAGGGGAAGGGGAAGGGAAGGGAAGGGGAAGGGGAAGGGGAAGGGGAAGGGGAAGGGGAAGGGGAAGGGGAAGGGGAAGGGGAAGGGAAGGGGAAGGGGAAGGGGAAGGGGAAGGGGAAGGGGAAGGGGAAGGGGAAGGGGAAGGGGAAGGGGAAGGGGAAGGGGAAGGGGAAGGGGAAGGGGAAGGGGAAGGGGAAGGGGAAGGGGAAGGGGAAGGGGAAGGGGATGAAACTAAGACCATTACATCTCGAATACAACATTCATTCATAAAATGAAGTGTTATAAGAACACAAAATTTCATTAAATATAACTAAAATGTTTGTTTCAGTTAAATTCATTGAAATTTAAACTGACGGCCTCTGATAAGTAAAGCTTT